>OX388320.1:671758-1871758 GCA_947579605.1 Athripsodes cinereus | reverse complement strand
TGCTGTAATATCATCACCTCTAGAAAAGGACCTTACGGATTTGGATCATTACAAGTCGTGTATTGAAAGTCCAGAATTGTTTGAAAAAAGTATAACAAATAAAAATCAAGTACTTCCACAGTTGATAGCGAAATCGATTCAGGAATCATTAAACTCAGCATTAAATTCGCAAGATTATACAACTGAGATTCAGTTGAGTATAAAAATTACAAAGAAAACAGTTTCAATAAATGAAAAGAAAAAGGTGTTTGATCAGGTGGGCGAGATAGATAAAATTCATGATCGACAAAAAGGGGATCATGTTGAAAACGAATCAACAACTATATGGTCGAGACTTATCAGTGGACTCAAATGGGTCGTTTGGGGTGAGGATGGAAGATGGAATTACTCACCCCAGAGGTTGAAAAAGACAAGAGGTAGGTATAATAAATTTTTATCGCTGTCAATCTCTTATAATTCTTTTTTCTTTAATATTACAAAATTTATTGGAATAAGAGTTAGTTTAAGTGTATTAATTATTTATATACTTACCTATTTTTTTTTATTTTTTGCGAAAGTGTTGGCCAAAAAGATTCTTATTTGTGAACTTTGTATAGTTATATAATGTTGTATGGTAGAATAACTGTTACTTATCAAACAGATTTAAGACATTCGCTTATAAATGTAAAGTTTGAACGATTTAATTCACTTATAAATTTTGCAAATTTTCCGAGCTTTTAAATACCTACTTGAATATGTTACTATTAAACAGCCGTTTTTAGTAAAAAGCTTTATTCAATAAAACCCACTCAAATACCATTGCTTAATGTATTATGCAAAATCCTTTTACAAACGGTTTGTACAAATTTATTAAACGCTTACATAGAAAACTCAGTGCCTATATTTGTTTGCGGGTAATTTTTATGAAAAATCTACATAAAAAGAAGATATAGATTACTTTTTAAGTATAAACTATTTTATGATACATGTGCTGACATTTTATAATGATTTTTTTTTATGAAATCAATGTTTTTTACCCTACTAAAGTGTATTTTTATTAATTATACCAATTAAATATAACAACTCTTGCTATACTTACTTCGTTTCTTTAGAATTCTGAAAATTGCGTTCCTAAAACATATTTATTTTAATCGATTTAATAGGTTTCAAACAAAACGAGTAAAATTTCATGTATCGGTCAATCCTTCGAACTAAAATCAGCTGTTCTGTACGTATTTAAAATAATAATAATTATTATCGAAAGTTCCAGATGTTTCGAATAGGGATAGAGCCTAAAGTTATTTTGATATATATTGTGTTGTTCCAATATCTAAATATATTTGTAGGTACCATTATTTATAATATAATTGTTGTATTAATGTGTACAAGTTGAGAAATTTCTATTAGTGAAGTTATAAACGATTTAATAGAAATGGTTAACAAATCGATTATTAATTCGATAAAAAAAATCGAAAAAGAAATACACTCTATTTCGGAAGTAAAAAAAGTAAGGTTCAGAATAAATTATGATGAAACATTCGATCAACATTTTATAATTATACATTATTTAGGTGAAATATTAGAAATAGAATATTGAAATATTTACAATAAAACAATATTAATGAAAATTTTATCATATTTAGTATCAAGTACAATAATCAGGAGATTTTTTTTATTCATCTTCTCTTTAAAATTTTTTACTTTGACGATTCGCTATCGAAACGTCAAGATTTTTTTATTTTCTGTCTAAATTAAAATAAATCATGAACTGTTACTTTTTGAAAGTTTAAAGACAATATCTTCAACATTTATGTATGTAGGTACTTATATCATTAATCTTCTATAAAAGTTTAAATTGCTTTGAAATCATTCGTTCCGAATCATTTTTCAAATCGATTGAAAATACTTTTCGATTCAAAAGTGTCGATTGAAAACTTTATTTGTCTTCACACAACCCTAGTTTCTATATGTATTATCCCTTAATATATTTTTGGGTCGAATTGAACCTCAGGCATCATTGATTTTATAATTTTGTACATCCTTTCAATACTCGGCAGGCAGTGTTTAGAAAGTTTCAACCAAAACTACTTTTACTGCGTGTAACATTGATCCCATGCAAAACTCAAAACAATAAACTTTGCAAAGATGAAACTGGGTATTATTATTAAATGAAATTTCATTCAACTTATAACACTAATAAACTTTTTGGTTAATATTGAACACTTATCTACATCAGTTAATACAGTAGATTGGTACAATGGTGAATATATATTTTGAATAATTTTGAAATATTTATTTTTATCTACTAATACAATATTCCAAATCTGAAATATAAGTATACTTGATCTGAAAAATAATGATAAAATACACTCTGACCCAACTATGAATGAAATCTTACAAAATAACTTCGTGCTTTTCACATGAAATCAACATAAAAAGATTGTCACTTTCTTTGAGAAAATAAATATATTTTTAAATTATTCAATCCCATGTCATATGTAAAACTACAAGAAGCACGTGATTCAGTTTTAATAATTCAAACAAATTTAGAATGTTTTAAATGGATTCCACCAAATAAAATTTCTTGTGTAAATAAAATGTCTGAAAATAAACATTTTAATTATTTTATTTTGGATTGTTTTGATGCTATTTATATATATATTTTTTGTTAGTTTATATTTAATTTGATAAATTATTTCTCTATTAAACACTCGTTTCAGGACCGAAGGATGTCTGTCTATGTACATTTTATAATGACACATTATTTGAAATGATTTTTTTATAATGCTTGTCACTCGATTTCCTTTCTATAGAGTGCCTTGATATAACTTAGTATTTTGTATCTTAATTATTATTTTTGTGTTTCTTAATATAAATAAAAAAAATATTTTGCAAAATAATCAATTTGAGAAAATAACAAAATTAAAAACAAAAATAATACATGAAAACTTCTCTCTTCGAATGTGGATGTTGTTCATACAAAGGTACCCGTGCTAATTTTCTTTTATTGCTAAAGCTCATTTCCATTTACGGAAATATATTCATTTTCAGGAAAACAACAAAGAATTTCATGTAAGTTATTTGACAGCAATCAAAATAAAATAATGAAGTACTGTGAACTACAGTGGAACCTCTCATAACGAGTTTAATTCGTTCCAGACTCTTACTCGTTATGCGAAACACTCGTTATGCGAAACATTTTTTTCTATAGAAATCAATGTAAAATTCAATAATGCGTTCCATGCCGAAAGAATAAGTTCTCTTGGAGTACTTAATGATTTTTTTTATTAACGTTTATTCAAATAAAATTACTTATAAAAGAGTGTAACAACTTGTAATACAATTTAGATTAGACGAAAAAAGTACCTGAATAAAAATATGAATTTATGACAAATAATTTGCCATTTTTAACAAGAAAACTAACCGTAAACGTAACCGTTTCGAAGGCATTCTCGACACTCCCTTTGTTCTTGAGAATAGTGCAGATCGTTGATGTTGACCGATAGTATGTGCGCGCTAGATATGCCACGCTCACACCTTGTTCTCGCTTTTCAATGATTTTACGTTTCATTTCAACAGTTATTTTTATTCTCTTTGGCTGTCTTCTTGTGTTTTTTTCTTCGGGGACAATTTTGAACGGATTATAATACTTTGCACTTAAAAAAATACTAATAATATCAATACAAATATTTTGGAAGAAAGGGTGATCACATGTGAAACCAAGGAGCTAACGGAGCGAATGCTAAACACAGACTGATGTACTGGCGCGAAAATCCCGGCTCACAAGGTCACAAGTGAATGTCGTGAAAACGGGACCTACCCTTTCTATAATAATAATAATAACTAGACAATTTATAGTGCGCCGTTTTGAGGAATATATTCACTTCAAGGGCGCATGTTATGTTACTCGTTATGCGAAATATCGCTCGTTATGGGAGCAACTTTTTCACATTTATTTTTTGCTCGTTAGGCGAATTACTCGTTATGAGAGGTGCTCGTTATGAGAGGTTCTACTGTATACAAAACACATCCTTTATTATGTAATTTGAAACAATTGTTTCTTTCTACTATTGATTATTAATTCCCAGAGAGACGTCTTTCGACTTATAAGGTCATTATCAATCGAGTAAGGTCATTATCAATCGAGATTAATAATGACCTGATTAGTCGAAAGACGTCTCTCTGGGAATTATTAATCAATAGTAGAAAGAAACACTTGTGTGCATCGACACAATTAACACATCCTTTATATTAATTTAAGATTTAAGAATTTTAACCGCTAAAATAATATTAATTCTTAGATATATAAAACATCTCCTATTTGACTTACTTAATATGCCATATTAATATATTATGTTCTATTTATAATTAACTAGATTCTTTTAACTTAAGTTCAGTGGTTTTAAAACAATCTTAAATTCACAGGTTGCTTACAATTTTTTTTATAAATTTATTACCTACAATAAGTTTTATTTAATGGAATGGTTATTAGTCGCTGCATTCAATTTATTTTAATCGATCACGTATTTTGATAAAAAAATATCAAGGAAGATAATGATGAAACAATTTTAAACCGATCGGACTAATTTTTTTGATATTGTTGTTATAGATAGCCAATTGTACATTGATTTATAATGAATTAGATTATAGAATAACGGCTACAAATTAGTTAAAGAAAACCTTATTGATAATGTGACCACCGACATAAAAAAATATTTAATACACTTGTTTATAGCTTTGAATTTGAAATAAGTATAATATTTTCTGTGACGTACATACCTTAATCAGTATGATTTTTTGCAGACGAAGAACAAACATACACAGAAAGCATAGTAACACCCGGTGTTAAGAGGAAGCGTCACACTGCGTATGTTTATGGAGACAGTCCAGTTTCTAAACGGTACAGAGGTATTGATAAGATCCGAGGTAGAAGACCTTTAGATAGAGCCATGCTCAGAGGAGGAGTGGCTTTACCAGAAAGATGCCAATCAACAGATGTCAATGAATTGAGGGAATTAGAGAATCCAACTGAAAACGATATGTTAAACCGATCGTTTTAATTTTAGATATTCATAATTTATTTCGTAATATTATCATCATTATCATCATTTCCGTCGATCTTTCAATTTCGAGGATTGTGACCATCTTGCCTCGTTCTGTAGACCATCTGTCTCCGCCTTGAGCGATCCTCCGCCATGTGCAAGGCCTCCATATATGATATAAAATTCATTATCTTTATCTGTCTAAACTTTAATTTATTTTAATCATATCTGTAAACCAATTTTCTATTTAATAATAATTTATTAATGAAACAGGGATATTTAAAATATATTTTTAAACAATATTGTTGTGTACTGAATTATAATTATACATTTTACTTTTTATATTTTCAATATTATGTGAATGTTTATTATGATCAATTGTTTGTAAATAAATACTGTGTAGATACTAGAAATGTATATTTTTTACTTCCTTTCTATTATTTATATTAAATTTTATTTGATCAAATAATATAATCAAATATAAAAATATATTATTGAGCACTGCTTAATCTCCACTATGTTAGGTTAAATACCGAACGTTTTCGCCTATACTTGTAGGCATCTTCAGGGAAACTGAAATCTAAAAATTGTGAGAGCTGTTGTTCATGTGATGAGAAGGGTGCAGGTAGTGGGAGGGGTAGTGGGAGGGGTAATGGTAGATATGGAGGCGGGATGGTTGGCAGGAGTAGGATATACTACATAGTATAATATACTATAATATAATAGTGCTCAATAATATATTTTTATATTTTATTTATTAAAATGAAAAATGGATTTCCACAGCGTAAACACAAAAACTCTTGAATTATTAATATAATCATTTTATTTTATTACTATTGTTGTTTTGTGCAAGTAACTATTAATTTTTTTACATCTTAATGTTTGTTTTATAAGTTTTTACCTGCAGCTGTTAACTCTTATTTTATTGTTTTTGTCTGTCAAATTGTTTTTTTCTTTGCTATAATATGTTTAACATGTAAAAGACTCACGCCGTGTAAAGTTGATAAAAAAAAATTGTTCAACTAGGATTGGCGCAGCTAGCACCGCTATTTTTTTACATTTCATCACAGATACTGCTATTCGTTGCAGAATTCATCAGGGTTCTCATTTTTATACTTCCAAGTCGAATGATTGTTAATACTTATGCAACCCTAACATCGTCTCTGTGTAATAATTTAATATAATGTATTAACATATTATGTACTGTACACATTCTCTTAACATATTATGTATTCTCTTAATATTTTATAATTTTCTACAACTTTCTACATATGTACAAAGTTCCTATTTAGCCTTTCAAAGTATAAACGTACCGCTCCCTTTTATTCTGTGATTAAGAAAAAATTGTATGCAACATTTAACAAAAAATTCTTTACTTAATGTTCTTTGTAAGACTGTAACTTCGAAAGAAGACCCTAAATGAAGTAATGAACAGCACAATTAATTTGAATTTTTAAATTTTAAATCCACGTACATCAAGAAAACCACAATAAATTGCTGAAAAAATATTTAAAAATCTATTAATTTAAGTACTCAATTGTAACTTATGTGGCGTTATTTGGTAGAGCATGAGAAAAGAATAAATAACATTAGTAAGAATCTTCCATACAGAATCTTAATTTTCATATTTATCCCAGAGCATGGGTTGAAATTCCTTCATAAAAATTGCAAAAATTATATTCTACGAAACACTCTATATGGACTATTCTGGACTTTCATATTATGAATATTTTTAATACAATTTATTGATAATTAAATATAAGATATATATATATATATATAATTAAGAGACAAATCAGTTGTGCATCACATACAAAAAAAATGTATGAATAGATTAAAATTACCCAACTACATTGGAACATCGTATGAATACAATATAAAAAAAATTTAAAAATCTACATTACGACCTGATCAAATTCCTTCTGTGGGGATCCTTTCCAGACATCAATCCCATATTTATCTTTAATTGTAGTCTCTCTTCATCCTCCCAGACACAACTCAAGACTTCTTCATCCACACAGAATAAACAGTATCGATCTCAACATTTCTTCTAACATAGTATAGCTTCATGTAGTTCAATACATATGTAATTAATGTGATTCCACAATCTATTAGGAATCCATGTCTTGTATCCGACTTAGAATTTAATTCTAAGTGGAAATCAGAAACTATGAAATAAGAACTCGGAATTATGAACTCGGAACTAGGAACTCGTAACTAGGAGCTCGGAACTAGGAACTCGGAACTAGGACCGCATCTTAATGGCGGATTAATCACTAATTCACTGTTATAACATTATATATAAAAATTGAATGAATATCTTTATCATCCATTATGAATTAAAATAAACTTTTTTTATATATTACACAAAACTAATTTGATTTTTACATGTCGAGTTGTCGTGAGAGAATACGAAGGTACGTGCGTTTCTCTATCTAATTCCGCTGAAGAATGACATTGTTGCAAATTTCATAGGCGACTTGTGGGTGAACAAAATTTTATTCTCCACACTTCCTTTCCGCAATGTTGCAAACCTTCAAAATTCATATTCCTAACAATTTTAATGTGAATTAATCTGTCACACTTACTATCACTTATTTGTAACTTACTCAGGTGTTAAGACATTTTACACCTTAAATTCAGCGATGAGGTTTGTCACCCATTCTGAATGTCTTGATTTTATATTGGCACGGAGAGAACAGTTTGCATGTTTCTTACATGCAACTGGTCTACTGGCTACCCCACATGTGAGACATGCTGTGATGGTATAGTATAATAGTAGTATTCCTACCTACTTATTTGATACATAACTAAATCTTCAGTGGATGACAAAAAAGATTTTTTTTTAAATTGAGTACTATCCCAACAGTGTTTTATAAAGCGGCTAAGATTTATTTTTTGTACCAAATTTTAAGTTATAATTACGTCATTTTTTCAATAAATGTATGATTTTACCAACGACGCTAAACATTACATTGAATGTGACATCATTCAACTTTTGCTTTTTATGCAATTAAACTTAATTGAGTGGTAGCACTGAATCAAAATATTATTATTAGTTTGGTGGTTTTATTTCTAAAACGAAATAACAAAAAAAAACAAACAAAATGAGTTATTTACAAGTTCCAAATTAAGGTAGGTACTCTCTTTGCTGAAAATAGCGGTGTATTTCATGAATCCGAGTAATTCGAAAAAGCTACCAACCAACGAGTTTGATTATAATTGAATGAATCGCTAAAGAGAAAAGCGAGTCAAATGAAATAGAGACGAAAGAAGCGACAGTTGAAAACACGGTAAGCCAAATTAGATCAAAAGTTACTCACAAAACGTATTTGTACTAATTCTTTCTGTTATAATTTAATTTGATTCTTCACCACTTTGTTGAAAAACGTTAAACTTCGTTAAATATTTTTTTATTTAATTTTCTTGATTCGTTATATACAGAAAATCACTGTATACTTTTATTCGCATTGTTATTGCGACTTCTTTTTCTGAAGGGATATACAAATTAATGGAGGAATTTTTACGACTACTTCTGATTCTAATGAATACCTGAAGTGTGTACAGTAGGAGAATCAATGGAGATATCAGATCAGACCCCCTAGACAAACTGTACTTGGCGATCGACTTCAAACGAATTTGCGACAATAACCGCAACAATAACGCATAATTACACGGTAGGTACATGTCGGTTGATTGTCGAAAAATTCGTCAGTAGTCGATCGCAAAGTTCGGTTTTTCTACGGCCCCGGGGGCCCCTGGTTTTGACTTAGAAAGTCATTGTCATATTTACTTTGTATTTAGTCTCCATCTATGTGCTTTTTAAATAAAAAAATCCTTTTTTTGATAATAGTTTTATTAAATTTTCAATCAGATTTATTTAGTATTGTAAATATTTCAGTAAAAATATATTTGTCGTTAACAAGTAATTTTCTTTGATACATTCATACTATCACAACAATTCGCATAAACGAAGTTGCCAGGTGAGTGTCTACTCGCAATAAAAATACAATTCATCCACTACATGTCAACAAAAAAAATACATTTAGGGTGAGTGGCATATTTTATTCCTGAAATGAAAATGATAACATCCTTTTAAATAAATAAAAAATATATTATAATGTATATAAGTACTTAGATAGTACCTACATCATGTTTACAAAAAGGACCAAAAGGGGAGCTTATCGCATAAGCGATCTCTTTCAGCCAATCCTAATAAGTGATGTTCGGCAAATACCTACTTACAGAACATTTGAAAAATAGCTGAAAATCAACAACAACAACAACATCGCCCTCAACGTTCCTCTCGGGAGCACAGGGCAGAAACCAGCCTCCTCCATTCAGAGCGTCTCTGTGCCAATTGCGTCACCTCTTCCCACGACATTCCTTGCGCTCTGATATCGTTGTCATAGGAACGGTGTATTGTGAAAGAGGGACGCCCGGGCCTACGGAACCCCTGCGGACGGAAGAACAGTGCTCTTTTTGGCCAACTATCATTGGGCATTCTCAAAACATGTCCCAGCCAGGACCATCGTCTCTCTTGTATTACGGAGATTACAGGTCTCTGCTGGGTGCGCCGGCGCACAGCATCATTTGTAACATGTTCATACCATCTGACATCCAAAATCCTTCTAAAACACTTGTTTTCAAAGCTTAGTATCTTCCGCTCTTGAGCCTTGGTTAAGTGCCAAGACTCGCAGCCATATAGAAGGATTGGGATGATGCGCGCATTGAACAAGCGACATTTTGTCCTGATGCTGAGTCCAGACGACTTCCAAACTTTGTTCATGTTGTTGAAAGCCCCGCTAGCTGCTCCTATGCGGATTGGTAATTCCGACAGGAGATCACCCTCGATCACCCACAGCTGAAAATAGTGACAAATTTATTGTTTGCCGAATACTTCAGGGCTCACAGTTTATTTCTGTTTCTTAATTGCACATTTATTTTATTTAGTACACAGGACTTCCAACTGTGTCAATCTTTTTGTCTCCTGTAGTACCTTCATATTATCCATTTACGCATAAATTGCTAGATACGTTACGCAAAAGGGACCGTACTTATTTTTTATTTCTATTCAGTATATTTTTAATTATTCCAGACAGTAATAATAAACTTTTTTGCGAATACTTATTTAATGTACCTACAGTTATTTTTGTTGTTGTTGAGAAAATCAACATTCATACCTTCATTGTCATAGCGATGTGTATAAACAAAATCAACAAATCAGATTACATAAGAAAAAATGTGATGGTAATAAGAAGTGGCGAGATTATCACTATATAGTGATTTCTTTAATCTAACCACGTCACATTAACATTAAACATTCATTTTACATCTTAAATTTAGCGACGTGGCTTGCCACCCAACCTGAGTATTTTATTTTTTGTAGGCACAAAGACAAGAACTGGCGGGCTTTTAAATGAAACTGGGTACATAGACAAATCGCATTTGGCGATTTATTTAAATGAAACTGGGTACATAGACAAATGTTTATTTAAATGAAACTGGGTACATAGACAAATTTAAATGAAACTGGGTACATAGACAAATAGCATTTGGCGATTTATTTACATTCATTCTTGTAATCACATTAACTTTCATTCCACATTCCTTTCGTATATCACTGTTACGCACACGATCTCTCAGACTTTTACCACACACCTTTCTCAATGATCATTTCTTCTGCATCTATGCCACTTTCATCCTTCTTTAACCATGTCCACGTCTCGCTTGCATACATAAGTGTTGCACTAAGATAGCAGAGTGCACAAACCTTTTAGCTTTACTTTATATGTTCCTATTTGAAACTATTGGTATAAGAAGATTATACATATATTTATGTAGCATCAGCTTTAAGTCCTAGAAGCTTTTGTTTTTTTACTTTCAAGATAACGTTTTTTTCTACCTAAAGTTTCATTATCTCTGAAAACCTACCGGTATATTAGGGATTTATATTTTTTTATTTTTCAAATTATGTATTCAAGAAACGTAAGTCAAGATAAGTGAACACTTTACATTTTTAATTAACACGGATTCAATAAAATGTTAACAAATAGAGGGCAAAGGCATACACAGTGAGAATATCATATTATGTACTTAACCTACATTTTGACCTTTTTTTTGTTATTTTACTTGACGTGTTGTTAGTTAGAAGATATCCTATTTCTACGATAAACTCGCGCACTGCACAAAATTATTTGTTTCTTATTATTATGTTGTAGGTATGCTTATTTTTTTTAATGTTTTGTATTTTGAGCAGTTAATATTTCTTTAACCTTCTTCCTGGGATGTTTAAAAGAGGATCAGTATATTATATTAATTTTGGAGTTTGCGGCGAGGAATATATTAAGATGTGATAATAGGACTGTTTTATCAAAAACATCATCATCATCGCCCTCAACGCTCCTCTCGCGAGCACAAGCCAAAAACCAACCTCCTCCATTCGAAACGTCTCTGTGCCAATCGCGTCACCTCTTCCCACGACATTCCTTAAAGCTCTGATGTCGTTGTCACAGGAACAGTGTATTGTGAAAGAAGGACGCCCGGTCCGGCGGAACCCTTGCGGACGGAAGGACAGTGCTCTTTTTGCTCAACTATTATTGGGCATTCTCAGAACATGACCCAGTCAGGACCATCGTCTCTCCTGTATCACGGAGATTACAGATCTCTGCTGGGTGTGCCGGCGCACAGCATCATTTGTGACATGTTCATACCATTTTACATCCGAAATCCTCCTAAGATACTTAAAAACAAGTATTCATTAAACACCACGTTTTTAGATATTTTACATACTCAATTCAACGCGAGGTACGTGGCATATATTATAATAGTTGTATGGCGAGGAAATCCTATATATTGGTGACTGCTAGTTAGTCTGTTTGTAACCACACGCGTGAGAAAAGTCTTGATGGTATGAACTTTAACAAACTTATTTAAAAATTTCAAGGCCTGCAAATCATATGGAAATTCATTCCATCATTACGATCTGGGATTAAAATACACAGTCAAAAAAGATGTAAAGTATTTGAGTACAGTCCACTTTTAAATGTCGATATAATAACAAGATTATAACAGTGTTTGTGCAAGCAAGTCGAAATTATTCTCCCTTTGTAATATTTACGTAATAGTTTGCATATAAAGGAATTCAAACTATAAGTCCCTATTTAAAGTTGGTATGTGGATAAAACTGTTTGTTTGTCTGTGTATTTGACTCCTTCTTGACACAGTATCATCACAATGGAGTTTCCAGAGAAGAGAAGGAATAATAGAGAACAACAGCAACAAAATATCAAAAAGTGGAAAAAGTTGGCAAATACAATGGATCTTGATCGCATTTTTAACTGAAAATAGTAGAGCTGATATGAAAGCGATTTCACTGTTATTTATAAATTACTTACATTTTAAAATTATTCTGGGTGAATGCATTGATGTACGCAGATGATTTGGTGTTAATGGCTGAGAGTGAAAGGGACTTACAAGAGATTGTTACGTGTGTGTATGATAGTTGCAATTTGAATGGTTTGAAAATGAATGTTATGAAGACGAAAGTTCTAGTGTTTGAAAGAGAGAATGAAAAAACGATTTGCGAGATCAAAGTTGGTGACGAATGTTTGGAGCAAGTAAGTGAGTATGTATATTTGGGAAGTATGTTTGCGAGGGATGGAAGATGCGATAGGGACATTGAAAGAAGGAAAGTGGCCGGTGCTAGAGTGAACGGTGCACTTCGACCCATTGTCAGCAATGGCAATGTGTCGAACATGGCTAAAATGCTGGTGCACAATACCATTCTGGTACCGTCACTTACGTATGCAAGCGAGACATGGACGTGGCTGAAGAAGGACGAAAGTGGAATAAATGCAGTGGAGATGCGATCGTTAAGAAGAATGGTTGGTAAAACGCTGCGTGATAGAGTGAAGAATGAGGATATTAGAAGAATGAGCGGATGCAAGAAGAGTGTTGTGGACAGAATGCGCGTGAATAAACTACGGTGGTTTGGACACGTTGAACGAATGAACGAAGTAAGAATGACAAAGAGGATATACTTGTCTGAAAGAAATGGTGTGAGGAAGCGCGGACGTCCGAGAACCACGTGGCTTGATCACGTGGATCAAATTCTCAAGGACGGCCGCGTGTTGAGTAAGAGGAATCGACGTGCATGTATGAGAAACTGTATGAATGTGGAGGAAGCGAAGGAAGTGTGTAAAGATAGATCTGTGTGGCGTTCCGTTCTCTCTGCCTACCCCACTTGGGATACGGCGTGAGGGTATAGTATAGTATAGTATAGTAAAATTATTCTTTGTAGTTTTAGTCAAAGCTTTTTTGTTCTTATATATCTTATTTAATCCAGTAGGTATATTTGATCTATTCATTGTATTATAGTTAATATGAAAAAAGGAGAACTTCTTTCCCTATCTCTTATGTGACAAACTACTAATCTCTTACACAACATTAAACATACCTTAGTCTTTCTCTCATTGGAAATCTCTTCATGCTGGAGCAGAGGTTCCAAACAGGGGCTGTATCTTCTCGCATTGGGCTCTGGAGCTTCCCAAGAGGACGGTAAAAAATCTGGACACTTTAATTTAAGGGGTCAAAACAAAAAATTCATAGCTTAGAAAAGAACTTGGGTACAAAAAAATCCACATAATAATTCAAATTCCTGTAACAATTCGAAAATTTGGAATGTATAAAAGGTGGGTATTTTTGAAATCCCTGAATAATTTGAATGAGGAAGGTTAATCACTTTTCACAGTCAATCACAGCTCTTTATTAAATTAAAATATATTGTTATTCTATCTTTCTGTTCATTTTTCTCTGTTTGTACGTAACATTTATTTCCGTATCTCTTTTGTGTTGATAGTAGATATGTAGGTAGGTACAGTGTCACGAGGGTGATAGTGTATTGTATATTTGTGTTTTTCTAATCCATGTTTGTAAACACACCTTGTTGTTTATTTGTTTAGATTGTTTACCCTTCCGCAGCACACACAATGGGAGAGTGAAGAGTTCACATCAACACCAAAAACCTTTGCTATACTACACTCATTCCCAAATTTATGTTATAGTGGATTTAATAAAATACGATAGAGTTGAATATTGCTGACAAAACTATCGAGAATTTTAATGAAAATAGTTTCATTTAAAAAATCGTTTGAATTTATTTTGTATTCTAAGTTTGACGATGAAGTCTGCAGCGTATCGAAATTTAATATCCCACTAGTGGGTTAGCCAGCAGACCAGCTGCATATAGTAAATATACAAGCTGTCCTCTCCGTGCCAATATAAAATCAAGACATTCAGGATGGTTTGCAAACTTCATTGCTGAATTTTAGATGTTTGATGTCTTAATTTTTCCGAACACCTGTTTTACAGGACACTTGAAAACTTATGGAGAAGACTGGGAGACCAATTCTCTACCGGGTACTCCACGGGATAAATATTTCAATATAATATTATGTGCTTCTGAAATTTGTAAAGTGGAATCGAAGACTTCATTGCAATTCAGTTATATACAAAGTTAGTGTAGTAATGATTTGTAATAATTAGAAATAACACTGTCCTTGACATTAATACAAGATAACAATACCAATTAATATCTACCACAAATTATGTACAATGTCAAGATATGAATTGATATAAATCTTCAATATTATTTAGTTATGTTACAAAGACAATTTGTTCTTATATACTCTTACTCCAATATTAAGAAGGCGGTAAATAATAATTTATGAAGATGCTTCGTAGTTTTAATAAGTAGAAAAACGACTTTGCATAAATATTTTATTTGTCTTTTTTTTTTTTATTTTATTTTATTTTATTTATTAGTAAAAGTACATAACAGATAACAACTATAAATATGGTTTACAAAATAGAAAAAAGACGTTCATAACTCAGCTGTCATCCACAAACATGTACCACAGATAAGTAAATTATTTAAGTATCACATATTCCGCTCATTCATCTGTTCTCACTAGCATATCACACAAGCAGCCATCGCTAACATACCAAAATACAGTTTGACATTTGTTGTTAATAAATCGGTATCTATCAATCTTATTATACAAATACAAATAAGTGCTTTTAATTTTTTTTCGAATTACGTAGGTATGTTTTATATTTTATAATCACTTTAACCAATTAAAAAATACCATCTGTAGAAACATTCATCTATTGAGCTTATTCTTGTAATATGATACTTTTTTTACGTATTTTTTTTAAGTCTCCATATGATAAGCAGGGCTACTCTTGAAAAAACTAAGCACGATCTTAATCTAGTCTTGATCTTGATCATACGACGCACGAAGTGACTATTGGCCCAAAATTCACGCAAACCGATCGCGCGTTAGCGGTAGCGCGTCGTTTTTGACCATAGTCCCTTCGTGCGTCGTATGATCAAGATCAAGACTAGATTAAGATCGTGTTTAGTTTTGTCAAGAGTAACCCTGCAGTTATGGGAGGACAAAAGAAGCGTAGGAAGACCCCAAAAAAGATGGGTTGATGATATTGTCCAGATGATGGGGAAACAGTGGTATCGTGTTGCTCGAGATAGGAAAAGTTTTGAAGAGGCCTATATACAGCAGTGGAGAGAAGAAGGCTAGCAGTAAGTAAGTATGATCAGTTATGATCACACTAAAACTAATTAGTCTAATGCCGGGAAATAATCACCTATCCAGATATACAGGACATCAAAGGATTAGGTTCAAAACGCGGGTCCAAAATACCAGCATTGTGTCTGAAATATCTATGCTCAAAAATTTAATAGTAAATAATAAAAAAAATACATTATTATTTTTGATGCTGTCAATTTTTATTATAGAGAGACACGCTCATCGATTTAATAATATGTCAATCAAAACGATTGCTTTTACTAATTATATAATATATTCTTCTTCTTTCTGTGCCATGTCAGGTCCCCCCGACGCTGGCGATCACTCCGGCGAAAACCTCCCTGTCCTGTGCTCCTCTGAACAGATCATCCACTGTCCGGATTCCGGTCCACTCTCTAATGTTGCGCAGCCAGGACATCTGCATTCTGCCAACCCCCCATCTTCCTTCTATAAAATAAAATACGTTAAATTCTATAATATTCGTCTATTTATTTTTAATGTATTTTTTATTAATATAAATGTACACAAGCTGTAGAATTCTATAATTGGAAAATTGAAACGATAGTTTCTTTTAATATAAGAGTTCGTCGGTAGCCTGGAGGTAGAGTCTCGGCCTCGTGAACAAGGGGTCAGTGGTTCGATCCCAGGTGCCGGCAAACTCCCCTTTCACGACACAAGTTTTTAGTTTACTGTGAAAGGTGTGTAAGGTTGTATTTGGGTTTATAACAAAACCCAGATACATCTTTAAAAAAAAAAAAAATATAGATTAAACAACGTGAAAAATACGTCTTATTTTTAGTACTCTTTCAATTAAATTTGCAACAAATCGCCTGTATAGGATTAATTGCCAAATTTGTTAATAATAGTATATTATCTAATATGTTATCTCTATATTGCAATGCAAAAAGCGTTTCGAGTGTCCTGTAAAAGGCAGGTGTTCGAAAAAAACTAAGACATTGTACATCTTAAATGCAGCGATGAGGTTTGCCACCCATCCTGAATGTCTTGATTTTATATTGGCACAAAGAGGACAGCTTGTATATTTCTTACATGCAGTTGGTCTGCTGGCTGCCCCACTTGTGGGATGTGCTGTGATGGTATAGTAGTAGTAGTAGCAATGCTAAAAACTAGTATAAAATAATGCCTAATGATAGTTGGTCAAAAAGAGCACTGTTCTTCCGTCCGCAGGGGTTCCGTCGGCCCGGGCGTCCCTCTTTCACAATACACCGTTCCTATGACAACGATATCAGAGCGCAAGGAATGTCGTGGAAAGAGGTGACGCAATTGGCACAGAGACGCTCTGAATGGAGGAGGCTGGTTTCTGCCCTGTGCTCCCGAGAGGAGCGTTGAGGGCGATGATGATGATGAGATGATAAAATAATACTAGTTGGTACAAAGGAAAATAATATTAGAACATAATAGTTCTCTAAGTATTAGGATGTTAACTAATTGTAACTCTTAATTCAACTGATAGTGTGTATGTAATTGTCTGAATAGTGAATTTATTCATGTAAAGAATTTACTAGATTCTAAATACAAATTGTCTCCTTATATCACAAGTGCTAATACTGTTAACATCAGACTTATAATAAAGGCACTTAGGTATGGTAGTGGTTGTCAGTTTGTCACAAGTAGAAATGGAATTAGTTAATTTGTTAACTGTTAAAGTTGAGATGATAACAAAGACTTTATACAATATTTCTTCTGAAATGCTTACTGTACAATTCTGTGTGCCGGAGCGAAACTGAATGAGGTACAGTTTTATGGCAGGGGTATGAAATGTTTTCATTATTTGTTTAACAATTTTATTAATAATAAATGTTCCTAGTTATAAATTATGAAATGCTTTTTTTGGTGAATGCGTTTTTGTATTTTGTTTTTGAACATTACTCACCGTAAATATAACTGTGTAGGTGAATGATGATATAAATCCTCAAAAATATTGAGATACTGGTTTTAGCATTTTTGAGTCTCCAATTGATATTAATTATTCTTGCTTATTTTATATAGGTACATATTATTTCAATTCTTGCTTCAGGTGTTCATCCTGTACACCTTTCCCCTAACCCGTTAAATAATAAATTAATAAAAATTAATACTTTATTCAATAAATATGCACAAAAAAAACAGAGACAATCCATCACCGATATTGCAGAGAACCAAAATTTAATATTATAAATAAGATTTTCTGACGTTCATTATTCTGTACAAAATATAAAAATGCTAAAAAACTTTTTTTTTTATCTTTACAGGTAAGTTGCAGAGTTTGCCTTCAATTATACTAAGGAATTGGAATTGGTAAGCGAAGATTTTTTTATTTATTTATGTAAACTTAATCGGACAGACAATAAAACATATCCCATAGTAAGTTTCATAACGTTTAATAAATATGGTATCTTTAATTGTGTACGAGGCTTAAATGCGAATAATTTGGTATTTATTTTTCGTTGCAAAACTCAGGAAACCAATCAAACTTATCTCGAGTATACTGTGCGAAACGCACAACACGTGAAGATGTGTCAAAAATATCCTCCATACCGACGGCGTACAAAAAAACAAGCGAACAAAAACACCAATTTTCCACTAAAAGGTTTATTTAAATTGTAATAAAATCTTTATTTGGGGAGATGTGATATTCATTTAGCCACATACATTTCTACATATATGATATTCATCCGAAGGTTATCTTCTTATCTTAATACTATGTATCATGTATTATCTTCATATCTTTATATTTATGTATTATGTGACATAGGTATATAAACTTGTTATATTTATAACTTGAGATACATACTTAATTGTTAAAATACAAGCTATAAACCCGACTTTTCTAGTAACAATCTATGATAAGAGTTTTGGGAGGGTTTTTTTTTGTTTTTTTATTTTGGATGTCAGATGGTAAGAACATGTTACAAATGATAGAGACCTGTAATCTCCGTAATACAGGAGAGACGATGGTCCTGGCTGGGACATGTTTTGAGAATGCCCAATGATAGTTGGCCAAAAAGAGCACTGTTCTTCCGTCCGCAGGGGTTCCGTAGGCCCGGGCGTCACTCTTTCACAATACACCGTTCCTATTACAACGATATCAGAGCGCAAGGAATGTCGTGGAAAGAGGTGAAGCAATTGGCACAGAGACTCTCTGAATGGAAGAGGCTGGTTTCTGCTCTGTGCTCCCGAGAGGAGCGTTGAGGGCGATGATGATGATGATGATGATTGATATCTACTATTACTACCTATTTGTTTCCGGCAATCTACCCGAAATGTGGAGTTCCCGGTAAAGAATATGTCTCCCAATTTTCTGTAAGTTTTCGAGTGTCCTCTAGAAGGCAGATTTTGTTCATAAAACATCACATATGAAACATGTTGTAGTGAGCAGGCAACACCAAAATGGTATTGTTGTGGTCAGCTGGTAATGACGTCAAAGGTTAGATTCTGTGAGCTAGTTAATATTCTAACAATTACTTCTACCATTCTAATTCTCGCTGCCTGGCTGACCACACGTACTTTTATATCTACTTTGCATAATTTTTATTGTAACATAATTTTTCTGGAAATTGTTTTAAGTATAAATTCTCTTTTATCAAAAACCGCGAGTTTAATTGGAAGGTTTGGTGAGTAGAAAACCTCTCTAATCCCGACAATCCTTCTAAGGATTCACTTTTCTTAACCTTCTGATCTGGAGTCTGATCAAAATTACTTTTACAAAATATTGATTTATTTTACTCTTCACTGTACATTGGTGACAATATTTCAAATCAATAAAAAGTAAGTATCATAAAAATATAAGTTTTACAATATTTAAGTGTATAAATTGACATTGGGCAGTTGTGGTTTGTTGTTTGTCTATGGATTTTCTTATTGAATTTTCAATATCAGAATATTCTGCAATGTTTTATATCTTTATTCGGTATATTGTTTTTACCCTTATGAATTGACACTAAATAGCTTATTATATTATATTTTAACCTTTTAACATTTCAACATATCGACCACTTTAAATTATTTTATATCTCGGCCTTGACTTTTCTATATTGACTGACATTTCTCAGGTGGTCTTATAATATTACATACCTTTGACTTTTTACTTTTAATTTTTGACATCTATTTTAAATAACCTACTTGTATTTTTTGATATCCCACTTGTTTAGTTAAGAATATTTCATGCTGACTATGTAAAAGTAATAATCAAGTATAGCTTGGGTAGACAGCGCTCTTGTAGCTACCTGAACCCATAACTTCTCCATCTTTTGAATTCAAAATAATAGTTTAACATAAATTGATTTTATATACTTTTGCATTCCGACTAAAATACAGTGTAGTTTATTTAATTATATTGTTTTAAGTGTTTGCTGTGCTAAAGTTGAAATGTTAAACTGTAGAAATAGAAATATACAAATTAAATCTAATCAAAATTTGTGACAATAATATTAAACCAAATTTGTACTTTTAAAATAGTACAGAATAAATGATAATGTGAATGTAATGATAGTGTAAATGCGCCCTTGAGATGATTAGAATAATGAAAACGGCGCAATACAAATGATCTAATAATAATAAAACCTTAAAACCAAATTTTTAATATACCTACATACATATTACTTTATATACTTTATCGTTGAGAAGAATGGTTGGTAAAACGCTGCGTGATAGAGTGAAGAATGAGGATATTAGAAGAATGAGCGGATGCAAGAAGACTGTTGTGGACAGAATGCGTGTAAATAAATTGAGATGGTTTGGTCATGTGGAACGAATGAAAGAGGAAAGAATGACAAAGAGGATATACTTATCTGAAAGAAAGGGTGTGAGGAAACGCGGGCGTCCGAGAACCACGTGGCTTGATCACGTGGATCAAATTCTCAAGGACGGCCGCGTGTTGAGTAAGAGGAACCGACGTGCGTGTATGAGGAACTGTATGAATGTGGAGGAAGCGAAGGAAGTGTGTAAAGATAGATCTGTTTGGCGTTCCGTTCTCTCTGCCTACCCCACTTGGGACACGGCGTGAGGGTATAGTATAGTACCTACATACATATACACATTTACGAACGAACTAAATTATTTATGTGAATATTATAAAATATTATGACATTCCTTTGTTACCCTTGAATAGTAGGAAGGAAAGAGTGCAGAGGAAGGATGAAAGATGAGAGAGGAAGGAAAAGTAATTAATAAAATTAATAAAACAGGATCTTGTCTAAACACAATCATCATTTTAATAACTCGTAACGCTCTAATCACTTTTAATAGACAAATTATGGGATGATGAACATCAATCTTCATCGAGATTCATCAACAATAACATCGATGCATCATTCTATCCACTGTTTAAGAACATTACCGAATATGAACGTGTACGTTACCATAAAATAGGTTATCTGATATCAACACTCAACAAACAACACAAATTTTGGTCAATTTCATTAACTTAATAGTAACGTTCCTAATTTTGTACAAGTCTCAGTATAGATTATTATGTGGTTACAAGAAATACCAAAAGGCGGGATTATGGAATTCTTGTTTCTTTTCCAGTCGACTCAGAAAAAATAAAAATAACTTAACGAATTGTTCGACTGTGTGATCTTAAGAAACATCGAAGGAGACCATTGTATGAATCAAAATACGAGTAGGTAATTCAAAAAAAATCTGTCACAATTTATAAAAAGACAATTTGTACTTCATTGATATGTTTCTAATTAACGGTTTTGATCATATAATTATGACAGTGACAACAAGCTACATGAAAACTATTACTTGCTAAATGATCTTCTTTTCGTAGTAGCTAAAAACATATACATACATATTAAAATAATTCCATTAGTACTTTTTTTCCAGGGAAAAGCAATGCCTGTTTCCTCGTTCCATGTTTATTTATTTATGTGTGCGTGAAATATTGAAGCAATGTTTATTCAAGTTCATAAAATAAACATCATCATCAACAACATCTCGCCCTCAACGCTCCTCTCGAGAGCACAGGGCAGAAACCAGCCTCCTCCATTCAGAGCGTCTCTGTGCCAATTGCGTCACCTCTTTCCACGACATTTCCTGCGCTCTGATATCGTTTTCATAGGAACGGTGTATTGTGAAAGAGGGACGCCCGGGCCGACAGAACCCTTGCAGAAAACAAACAGCAGAAATTAATCTCCTATTCTTTCTGTAAGTTTTCGAGTGTCACTTTTTACATTTATTTTACATCTTAAATTATTCGCTAATATGGTTCGCCACCTTTCTGATTATCTTAACTTTAATTGTGTTACATGTATATGTGTTTAGTGCATTGTATATGTGTATCGCCGTGTTAGTACCCATAATACAAGATTCATATCTTAGTTTGGGACTAGCTCGGTCTTTGTGAATTGTCTACACGTGTTAAAAAAAAAAAAAACATGGAGAGGACAGCCTGCATGTCTATTACACGCAACTTGTCTGCTGGGAACCTCAATTGTGGAATATGCTGTGATGGTGTAGAGTAGTAGTAGGTAATAGTATTAGATGTTAAAACACCCCAAGTGAATTACAAAAAAAGATATCGAATTAAATTTCGATGTTTAGGCTCGTGACTCAAAACTTGATAAATAATTTAGGAGGCAGGTATTTATATACTTACTTACTACATGTGGAGGCGGATTTATTACACAATTGTTATTATGTTTTCGGGGATCGTCCTTGTTTTAATACTCTTATTTTAATGTCCGAAGTGATACACTTTTTATGATCCTACTTCAATTTAATTAATGTTAATCATAATAAAATTGGCTAAATCGAGAATTTGAACGTTATGGGGGGCGATTAATGATTATATTATGGGGTCGTAAACAACGAAATGGAGGTAGCGGCTTTGTATTGATGGCTGCCATATTTTTTTTTTAATTTCATTTTATTGACCAATAAGTTCGGACCCCGATGAAAATAGTTTTTACAATCGGATAGTTAATTTGTCAAATTATTTTGTTAAGTACTCTATGTAGAACAAGCAGAATTGGGAGTTGAATATAAAATAATATACCTAATAGGTATTTCAGTAATTTTGTTGTTCATTTTCCTCCCTTAGGCACTCTGGAGTGAAGCATAGGATGAACCAAACAAGGTGTTCGGTAGCTTGATATTAGTAATGGCTCGGATTTTGTATCGAAAGATTCTGGATTCGATTGTTTCAATGATTTCTTTTCAATATGATTCGATAAGCGTATAAAAATAGCTACGAATTAAGACGAATAATTCCCATTTATAATTAAATAAAATTTATACCACTATGTCCCACAAGTGGGATAATAAGTATGTGTGTATCTGCATGTAATAAACATAAACGTAGTCATATCCATGCAGATTAAAAAGTAATTATTTAGGATGCATCATACCTCGTTACTGCTAAGCTGAAGACATTGTATTTTTTATATGATATTTTATGAAAATGGCATGAATGCAGTATAAATAAGATCCTTTAAAAGAATTAGTGGTAAAAGTTCGAGACAACGTGTGCATAAAAATGCTTTACGTGAAAAATGTGGAATGAAAGATGTGGCCATTTAAGGATTAAATGGCTAAATCATATAAACCAGATCCTACAGGATGGATACGTATTGAGCACATTGAATACGAGAGTATGCATGAAGAATTGAATGACAGTGACGCAAATGAAATGTGTATACAAGGATAGGAGTAAGTGGAGCTCGGATCCTTTCTGCCTACCCCACGAAGGGAACGGCGTCGTTGTATGTCTGTTTATATTGCCTTTTACTGATCACTGAAAAAAAAATAGCTAGAAACTCAATTATTTTCGAGAACTTTTTTGAGCATAGAGATTATTCCCACCCTATCCACTAGAATATGCGTGTCTCTCTATATACCTACTCCGAATGCCATGTTTTATAATTAGGTTTGATTCTGAAGGAGTGTCTTCAGATTTACTTATTTTGATAAAATTTATATTGTAATTACTTTTAAGTTGTATTGTTGTTGCAGAGATGTTAACAATGAAAGTAATAATAAATATACAAATGTTAGCAAAAGGTGGAGTTGGAATCGTTAATTAAATAACAGAAAACTTATTATGTATAATTTCAACTGAAATCTAGGGTTCTGTAATTGGTTGTATTTCAAGCTTACGTGAATTTTGAACTTAATTTTTGAAACAACGTTTTAAGAAGTATACCTATAATTCTTTTTATTCTTCCTCCTCTTTTAACAGATCTGTGAATCTGTTTCTTTGACATTGAGGTCTCCTGGGACACAGAGCTCTAACTGTCTCGCCATCTTTTTATAGGTCTTCTTGGTTTGCGAGTTTTACGGAGTCTATCACCGCTCATTAGTTCTGCTTCAATATATGCCTATAATTATTGTTATTTACTACTACTACTACTACTACTACTATACCATCACGGCATATCCCACAAGTGGGGTAGCCAGCAGATCAGCTGTATGTAAGAAACATACAAACTGTCCTCTTCGTGCCAGTATAAAATCAAGACATTCAGGATAGGTGGCAAACCTCAACGCTGAATTTAAGATGTAAAATGTCTTATTTTTTTCGAACACCTGCCTTTTACAGGACACTCGAAAACTTACGCAGAAGAGTGGGAGACCAATTCATTACCAATGTTATTTAACATAATGTTAATCAAAATAATATCAAAATATGAATGCATCGTTACATGATATATTTTCTGATAGGCGGAAAAATCATTGGTAATGATACCATTATTCAAATAAAGTCCCTTGATTGCTTCAAAGATTTCAATATTTTTTCATAAAAATTGGTGATGTTACCAACTATAAACCTTTAAAAAGTTAATAGCTAATTTGAATATGAGAACGGGTGTCGCAAGCCAACAAGCGCAAAATTGCCTCTCGTAATGGCATGAAGGAGAATCTCGTGTTAATATTATCTATCTAATACCGTATGTCCCCCCAAGAAACTTTGAAGAAAGAAGTGTAATTAAAAAAATAAAACATAACATTTTTTGACTTTCAGCACATAGTTTTACTTCAATAAAAAGTTAGGAACTAATAATCGCATAATATCAGATATTTGCAAATTGTCACCTATTTTGTGGCTACGTAATACTACTTAAAATTTTACGTATATATATTTACAAAGCTTCTTAACTGCACTTGAGGGGGTTGAATATATTTCTCACTCTAGATAATATATTTCAACAATAATATATTAGAAAAAACACATAAAAGAATAATTTTCTTTATTTGACAGTTTGGTAGGAATTGACATGATATAATAAAATTGAGTACCTTTGACGATGATCCCTAGAGAGACGAAAGTGTTATTATTATATTTGCAAGGGTATGAAACAAAATAAAAGATAGGTTTCATTGTCATCCTCTGTGGTACAGAATTCTTGTTAATACCTTTATACTTTTATTCTCCATTTGCAAATGCTACTAAAATGTATTGTATTTCGTCATTATCAGCAATAATAAAAGTATCGATTTCTCTTCAGTTAGATAAGTATCTACATGTGATGAGTGTCAGAGTTATTGATAAATTTTATATTGTAGCCTACATTATTACACAAGCAATCTTCATTTTGTAAACTCAGAAATGTATCATTAGTTATTTTGCGTGGTCGAGCGTTGTCTTGCTGTGATGCCTAATGCTACGCTAGACACGGAAATATGCCAAAGTCTTCCTTCAGTTATAGCCACCACTATTTTTGTTGTTATTGATAAAGAGACACCTATATGGACCAACTGAAAAAAGACATGAAAATACGTAGAACTAAAGAGACTTGCTGAAAATAGGGAGGCATGGAGAAGAAAATCTCAACTCATTGCAGACCAATCAAATAGATTGTAACTCACTATATATATTATCTTCAGACATCAAGCCCTAAAATTTTTAAATCTATTCTCACTCCATCAAACTACCCCGTATTAATTATATCAATTTCAAAGCTCACAATTGGGAGGGTATAGGAAACATTAATATTAAATGAAATGTTACCAACAACCAGCAGATCAGGCACATTAGAAGTTGAGGGCTTCTGTTCTTCAGTTTTTAATTTAAAAAGTTTTTCTCGATAAAGAAAGGGTCTTCCACTCTTTTCTATTAGTTTTGGAGAATTTTATGAATCGCAGGTATCCATTAAAATCACGTCACTTTAAGATAATTCGTATCTCAGCTATGGAGTATGTCACCCATTCTGAATAAGTAAGTATATTTATTATTTTTTATTGAAACGTAGAGGAGAACTTACATCAGGTTATTTGAAACAAGTGTTTCTTTCTACTATGTATAAGTTAATTGTTGAAGGGTGTTTGTGTTCACACTGTGAAAATTCATATCCTCCCCCCTCTGTGACCACCTTCAATTTTTGTAGGGGACATTTTACTGTTTCAGTACTCTTGAGAATGCCCATTGAAGTGGGCGAAAACGTTAGAGTTTGAATAAATATGGTGAAAATATAACAGTGTTTTGATTGCTTATAAATTATTAATGTATAATTTACTTATAGAAATAACTTATAGTAGAAAGAAACACTTGTTTCAAATTACCAAATTATGGAGTTCTACTACGTATGCACGGATACAATTAATAAATGAGAACTTACATGTTTATTATATGCAGTTGGTCAGCTGGTTATCCCACATGTAGGAAAAGCAGCTAGGGTAAAGTGGTAGTAGTAAGTTCAAAAGCCAGGCCGCTGACTATAACGGTTTCAGTAGAAGCCTGAAGACTCATTTTTTTCACAAGATTTCTTACACATGACACACTTCTTATCTTATTTATTTTTTTTATTATTTATTTATTTAATTTTATAAAGTTATAATTATACCTTAAAAATAACTTATAACGAACATAAATTTTAGTCTAACTTACTTACTAAACTTACAACAACACACTCGCTCAGTCGCCTTCCATTCCCAACATTCATACATTACATTCATACAGGGTGTCACGATACCCAATCATCAAAATTATTTTTTTCTAACAAAAATTTTATGCACCCACCACGAAAGGTCGGTACATTCGGCGCAGATCTTATTTGTGACGGCAAATCGTTGAAGAGTCTGAAGCCTCTCTAGAAGAAACTTCTCTCTGTACTCGCACGTCTCGGCACCTTTATTCTGAACAAGTCACGCCCTCTCGTGGGGTATTCATGTATTTCAAAATTATATCTAACACTATTCAACAGGTATCGTGGCACCATTTTATTTTTAATCTTATAAATTAGGACAAAAACATTCAAGCATAACATCCTTCTAACATTTAAAATTTTAATCTTGACAACATATCATTAATTCTAGCATACCTATTACATCCCAAAATAGTTCTCATGGCCCTGTTCTGTGCAATCTGTAATTTATTTAAATCAGTCCTGTTCGACAAAAACAAGACCGATGAACAATAATTAAAATGTGGTACAACTATGGAATTATACACTAACTTACGCGATTCATTATCCAAACAAACAAATTTAAATATTAAGTATTTTTTAGAAACAAACACTGTACGTTTATAGGACTTAAATGTATGTATGAGCGCCCATGAGGTGATATTTTCACAATACGGCGCTATATAAATAATTTATATATAATTTATTAACATGAATACTAATGGTCAACAGAAAATTATTTTCTGTTTACCATTAGTATTAATGTTAATAAATGATAACTTCAATTTATTCAGATAAAAATGAAATAACGTTATTCGAATCCTCGTAAAGTGAAGGAACTTGAAATAGAATTAACAAGGGTTATATGTCTTGTCTTATTTTCTAGCACATTACTCAACACCTTATGGAAATATACCACCTTTATTCAACATTTGAAATACTCGGTTCCCAGAATTCCTGGAAAAAGTAGAAGAAATAATTATCAGAACACGATACCACTGTGAATACTCAAGATCGACAAGAAATAAAATAATATTGAATTTGAAAAAATGTCTTCTTCTATAAAATATTAAGTACTTATATCTTTTTCAGTTACGTTAAAATACTCATAATTTTTTGTTGTATGTAAATCATACTGTAGGTAGTTTTTATTTTAATTTTTCATTGTCTTTTGTTATATGTAATTATACTGAGAAAAATACTAACGAAATTTCACAACGAATCATTGGTACATACTATCAGATTAGGACCAGAGATAGTACAAACGATTCATTAGTACGAATCTCTAATATTAACTTTCTGCAAACAAATCGTTGGTAAACTTAATATTATAGATTCGTACTAATGAATCGTTTGTACTATCTCTGGTCCTAATCTGATAGCACGTACCAATGATTCGTTGTGAAATTTCGTTAGTATTTTCCTCAGTGTATATTAATTATTTTTGTTCATACATACACCTAAATACATACCATCACGACATTTCCACAAGTGGGATAGCCAGCTGATTGACTACGTGTAATTAACATGCAAGTCGTCCTCTCCATGGTAATAAATTTTAGGACATTCAGAATGAGAGGCATAGGTACATCATCGCTGCATTGAAATGTAAAATGTTTCGATTCCCGGTGTTTTACGAATATCTATCTCTTACAGGACACTCGAAAACATTCTAAAAAGAGTGGGAGATCTATGCTTTGCCGGAGATCCATCTTTTAACGGTTTATTTATGTTTCAAGTGTGTTTTGTTTATTTATTCATTGTACATTTCTTACAAACGATTACATAGGTATGTAAAAGCTTACCATTCAAGTTAGATACAATTAATATACAGAGGGCGAATTTATCGCAAAGGCGCTAAATATTTTTTATTGTTATTGCACTTTTGAAGACTATTTTGGTCTGTTAATAAATAGATATATACCTTTTTACGTAAATTTCTTTGCTTTTTAAAAAAAATATAAAGAACTATATACTTATATTGTATATACTAAAAATTAAAAAAAAAAATGATAATGCGACCACACATATTTTGAAGGACACTGCTTGTTTTTTTTTAATTGTTGTAGGGGTATTTTTATGATTTTTTTAGGGTGTGCTTTGTTATGATGTCCTTTAGTATCATAATGTTATGTAACTAAACAGTTTTTATAACTGAAAATAAGTATTAACTGTGCAGAAGAGTAAGAAAAAAGTGAAGGTTGAACATAGACAATAGTTTTTAATATGAAATTTTAATATTCCTGATTGTTTCAACGATTTCACGTTTCGAATAATACTTACACGAAGCGGAAATGGTAATATGAAACGATGATAAATCTTACACCGTTTTGAACACCGGAAACATTTAAACTGATTAAATGCATTTTAGTTATAATATGGCAATGACATTTTGTCTCGACTTGCACTTTTCAAATGATATTAAAAAGCATTATTCAACTAAGTAGAAAATATGGTAGAGTTCTTTTCAACGACTGCGATTAAAATTGCTTTGGTATGGATAGTCTGTTTTTGGGTTATCTTGAGGATCTGGAGGATATTAAGGATCTATATAGGTTGAGATTTCTAGAAAGAGTGGAGTTCAAACTGTGCCTAACGATCTACAAGACCTTTAGCAGCACGGAACCTTTATCTTTGTCTCGCTGAACTTTGTCGCGTCAACAAAACTCTGAGGCGACCACTGCGCTTATTTAACTTCCACCGCTACTAACAAACTTGTATAATTTACAAATTCTTCGCAGAGAAGAGCTTCAGCGTCACGGAGCTAACTACCATGAACAAATAACTTACGGATCTAAGACAGAACTAGCCTACTGCCATATTCAGGAGCAAGTTGAAAACATTGCAGTTCAGGAGAAGTCGCGGCTACTTTGTCATAATCACGAATTTTTTAACGTTATTGTGTACTAATATTTCATATTATGTTAATTATTATTCAGTTTTTTCAATTGAATTTTACATCACTTTAAATAAATCTAAATGAAATTATTTTTGGGGAGTTTCATTGTTGAGGGGAGCCCTGCAGGCAAATACTGAGCCCTACCTTAGAAAAAAGTTGTTTCGTTGACTCTGGATGATTTATAGAACCTTTATGTATATTTATTGAGTGGACGTTTATTTTGTAAAACTCCATGTTTATATATGGAAGAAAACACAATTGGTTTTAGTTGTACTTAATGTTTAATTGAATAGTGACCTGGGTTTCGACTTAAAAAGTCATTGTCAAACTAACTTTTTATTTTAACGATATTTTCTAAATCGTTAGTGAAACACAAGGCACAAGTATTTGTGAATTGTTTTTTTATAAAAAATGTACCTGAAATTTAAACGCGACTAGAAATCGTAACGAAAATCGCAGCCTTTACCGGTAAACAGATGGAAGAGTGGAAACAAAACAAAAATAACATTCATTTTTAATATAAAGTGGCGTATATTGCTTTTTTCATCTCTGCAACGAGTTTTTTAATTATAATATCTTACTGCAATACATTTATCTACGACAGCGTTTACAAAAGATAGAAATGCAACATTAAAATTGCATTAGTGACGCATTTTTAATATTTTCATTTAAAATAATGTTAAATGTTTATTTAAAATGTAAAAGAATAGAAAGAAGTATGTAAGGATAGAATCTGATCTAAATGACTTTTCATTCTCTCTACCTACTCCACTTGGGATATGTCGTCAGAGTATAATCTGTACCTGAGAGCCATTTAGTCTTAAGTACTAAAATGCCATTTTCAAATTCAATTTTTTGATAGAAAAAAATCTCAACATTTTACTAGTAATAAGCTGTATATAGTATTAGTGATGCGAACTTCAATTCTTATGACCATAGAATTTCTGTACTTAAAACTCACGACTGTTGTGTTATTTCCCCTTTTTTTTGTAAATTTGCCATTTTTGTCAGAAATGCATTGAGTCCTAATGACTCTCAGGTACAGATTATTATTATAGTTTTTTTATGCACAGGTACACAAAACACCTTTAAGTGATTCGGTTTATTTTATGTTTTAATAATAATAATAAAACCTACAAACTTCTTTTAAGATACGCCGTTTTGTGGGAAAAATCACCACAAGGGTCTATTCGGGCTCGTATTAAAGACACACCACTGGTAGTTGGTGTAATATTTGGGTTAGTTGGAAGAGATCGCGCCTTTGCGATAAACTTGCCCTCTGTATATTGATTGTGTTTAATTTGAATGTATGCCTTCAATGAAATTGTATGTACAGCAAAGAATAATTAAATAAATAAATAATAGTCTCGGCCTAGTGAACAAGGGGTCCGGGGTTCGATACCAGGTGCCGGCAAAACTCCCCTTTCACGACACAAGCTTTGAGCTTACTGTGAAACGTGTATAAGGTTGTATTTGGGTTTATAACAAAACCCAGATATATCTTAAAAAAAAAATACAAAATACATAAGCGACTCATTCACATCAATATTGTGACTTCTTTCAGCTTATCTAGAATTCTACTGAAAACAAGATAAAGGAAAGAAGATTTGGGAATATTAATGAGTAACATTTGGCTAGTATTATCCCAAGTAACTCAAATGTAATTCATATTATCAGTTTCGTTTGTATTTCAGTATATTATTATCAACTTTAGTTTGAATGGATGTATTAAGAATAAAACAATAATATAAATACCTTATACATAATATGTACATAGATAGAATTATAATAAATTATTGTGAAGCCATTTGAGAAAACCAAGATAATCGAATCACAAAGTTTTCTCAGTAAACATTCGGCATAACAATATATCCACTCATCTATATAATGCATATTATAATTAGTTTGATATAGGCACCTACTTATGTATGTATTTACAATAAGGTGTGTATATTATTTAACCTATGTGAAACAATAACCAGTATAACGTATTTGAGTTTTGAAAATTGGAGAAATTTAAGAATTTTGAAATTCAAATTATGGAAAATAAACTTTATGAGAATGCTAGTAAGAACAGATGAATGAGCGGAATGTGCGATACTTAAATAATTGACTTAACTGTGGTTCATGTTTGTGGATGACAGCTGAGTAATGACCGACTTATTTTTATTTTTGTAAACCATATTTATAGTTTGTACTTTTTACCAATAAATAAAATATTGTAAAATCAATAAAATATTTTTACTAATTCCGTCGTTGACTTTATGGATTTTCGAGACGGCTTTCGAAAACTTTCGCTTTCATCATCAGGTAAATGTAAAATTAAGCTTTTTAAAACAAAGAAGTAAGTGACAAATAGAGAAATAATCAAAGAATAAATATGTGAATATCTAGATGTGCCGCTATGGACGGTCTTATATTAAAACATCTCCACCATTTGCCTTTGTTCAATATCAGGGAAACCGCAGAAAACCCATATCATATAATTATGTGCATTTTGAAAATTGTGTTAAATCAAATTGGTATGCATTCCAATTTCGAAATTTGCCGCTGCGCTTGGAAATAAATTGAAATAATAGTCTAAGGATTGAAACATAATCTACTTTATTATGGAATATTCCGTGATGGTGTAGATAAAATATTAAATATATTTTTTCGTGTCAGTGTGTTTAAAAATTCAAACAATAATTTTGATTGAAAATAGTAATAAAATTACTATACAACGTATTGCTTTGTTACAGAGATTTTCGAACGCTGTATCATTAGGAGTAGAATGAGGAATTCAAATTTAAAATGATTGGAAAGAATGTTTCATTTGAATTTCGGAAATGAAAAATGAGAGAACTGAATTTTCTTCCAATGAGTTGGTTCATAAATTTGAATTTGAAAATCGAACATTATTTTTGTATTTCAATTTATTGTACCTTCTTTGCGTAAAGTAAAACAAGACGTGTAACAACGTGGAAATAAAAATTTACATGTGTTTGCATCTCGTATATAGGTACCTATGCAGATGTATGTCTGATGTAGTTCGTGTGAAATAATGACATTCCAATATTCAAAAATATTCTCTCACGAGAGCAGAAAATATAACATCGGCTAGTCGGGCACATAGTGTTTCTGACAAAAAATATCATGGAAAAAATTATATTTATACCTTATTGATGTTGTGCACAGACTAAAGTCACGGAGAATTGTGTTATAAATTACATGAAAAGGCTCACACTACGCTATTTTTTTATCATGTTAAGAATTATTGCTACGAGCTCTATGATTGATTGGTCACATTTTTTTTATTCCTTTAAAGCGACTGAGAATGACGTCACCACATCGTCATAACTGTTTGCTGTATAGATTTTCATTAATAGAGCTTTTTTCACGTACCTACCTACAAAAGTGTAACTGAAATTAATATTGACTATATTAGTGTCGCATCAAAACTCGTATAGTACAGAAAAAACTCACAGCATTCGTAATAGGTATCTGCATGACTGTTTGAATCTAATTGGCATCAAGATTTGATTTCATATACTTAATGTAACAGGGCAGAAAAACACTAGGTCCTACTTTGCTATACAAGTAACTAACCAAAAGTGGGGTATGTAATAATCGTGCAAACTGTCCTCTCGGTGCCATTAAAACAAAGTTCAGGCTCGATGGCAAACTTCATTGCTTAATTGAAGCCCTAAAATGTCTTTATTTTTTTTCAAACAAGTACTTAATTGCCTTCTACGAGACATTCGAAAACTTACGGAAAAGAACGGGACATCAATTCTATGCCGGATGTTCCACGGAAAATGATCAGATTGTAATGTTTTCTTATATGTGCAAAAAAAAGATTTGTATTTCTTTCTACTGTCACGGATAGGATGACTGCACTGTTTATGACATGTGTTTAATCTACAACTACTCTACTTGTGGGATTTGCTGTGATGGTATTGATAGATAGAATTTATGAAGGTAATTTGTTGGTAGCATTTTTATCTAAATTCGTTAAAATATTTTTCCTTCTATGTTGTATTAACTTCGATATTTTTTTATATCTATATACCTAGTATGCAGGGCTCAGAAGGCCGAGCCGAGCAATTGCCAAGGGCGGCTTAAATGAGGAGGTATATTCAGAAATTCAGACAAGTCTTATAAAAAAATTAAAGTACTCAGCACTATAGGTTAACGATGTGCGAAAGGTGAATTATGAAAAATCTATTCATAAATCTACAGCACAAAGAAGACCTGTATTTTTCTGTTAGATACTAAGAATTGTGGGGAACTTCGAAACATTGTATAAATCTGTACCTTTTCGAAAAACTTCTACAGGGGGGAAGGGGGGTTTTGGCTATTTTGATAGATATAGAAACCATAAACTTTGAACTTTGAGACCCAAAAAAATTTCTAATTTTGCCAGACCTACGACTTTATAATTTGAAAGAGCGGTGAAAACTATTATTTTTGCCCAGATCGGGCCCTGTATATATATAGGTTGTATGGACATATTATTTAAGTAGTATATTCGCAGCAAGTAGGTACTGCGCAATAGATGGAAATGTTCCGTTTGATGAAATATCACTGAATATTTATTTGTCTGTATTCATATCAATTCCCATCACTAATTCAAATCATAGATAATAGAGAAATCTATACCTAGGTACCTACATGTTGAAAAAATCACATTTACAAATACAGACGTCCAAATAACAGTTACTATTGTTATTCGTTTAGATATTTTATAATTTGGTTATGGCATAAAATATTTTTGTGCCCGGAAAAATTATTTTCTTCTTCTTTTTTTTTTCCTTCTGCTTCAATTAAGGACTGTGTCCTGTGGTTCTCGAAGCCTGCTTCTGGGAGGTGGATGCTCAGCTATCCTTCCATCCTTTGGGTGGTCTTCCTGGAACTCTGTTTCCTGTCATGCATTCGTCTGCTGCTATTCTAACCACTCGATCCGAATTCGCCTTCCCCACATGATCTCTCCTCTAAAAGCGTCTTCTTGCTTTTTCCCTTCGCACAACATCTTCAACATTACAGATTTTCCTTATTTCTGAGTTTCTTACTCTATCAATAAGAGTTACGCCTGCGATGGGTCGGAGAGTTTTCATCTCAGTGGGTCAAAGAAAGCTTTTTGTTCATGTGGTGTCGGCTCTTGATTCTATGCCGTACGTCAAGATCGGTCTTATAAATCCTTACTTTACTCTCTTTTAGCATGCAACAAATTATTTGAAAAATAACCAATTGAAAAAGATCATTCTGCATAATGAAATTAAAAGACATTTGCTTCTTCCTTATCGACTATATCATATATAATGAAATTCTACTACCTTAACACCAACACAGTGAAAAGAATAAATCACTTTTCATTTTGCCGGAATCGAACCCGAGACGTATTGACTCAATAGCAAGAGCGTTACCTCCATGCCACAAAGAAAAAATATAACTTTTAACATTATATTTGAAAAATAACAGAACGTCACATCCATCCCTTGAATTCTGTCACCTGCGTAACTCAATACATTACGTTACATACGGTTTCTAATTTCACGAATGACTGACAGTGGCGCCAAGTGTAAATTGGAGGAACCTGTGAACTAGTATTTTATTTACTAACACACACACATACACGCACACATGTACCTATTCATATATGAGATATTGAGAGCAATAGTGTCGTAACCTGAATTTTAAAAGTGATTGAACAATGGAGACAAAAAAGATCCGGATAGTATTATATTTGATGTTGACGATGATATTTTTGAATATTTATATTGACAACGAAGACGGACGTTTCAAAATTCAAAATGTAGAAATGTTTATTTTTACGAGAATTCGTCATTTTTATATTTTCTGAATATTTAAAAAAACACAACAGAAAGTGAAATAATATTATACTACATGTATAATAATCGCGCTGTTAAAGACATACATTGTCTTTGTTCCTTTCAATAGATAGGTACCTACAATTCATAATATTTTTTTGTGGAATTGATAAAAGGCACATTATAATTTTCCGTACCTAAAAAATATTGTACATATTATACAAGGAACCGTGTATATTCCAAAGTTATTTGTAAATGGAATGGAATCGAAAAAGTTACGTTGATTGTGTTACCAATCCAATCAAAATTTTCGAAATATTTGACTTCTGAGTTATGGATCTCGCCTCAAATAATTTACTTTAATTGTAAGTTCATTTAATATATTGTTTTTAGTAAATTTTGAAAAAAATAAATTTTTAATTCAGAAAGGAAAATTTAATGAATATTTCATGTTATTTGTGAGTATGTAGATACATATTATACGTCTATATCCGTTATCGATGTATACCTATACGATCGATGACAACTTTTTTTGTTGAGCATGTTCCAGGACGAGGGTATACAACCAAAATGCACTAAGTCATTTCAGTTTTGAGATGACATGGTGGCAGTTAAATGAAAAAAAAAGTGTTTAGGTAGATCAATACAAATTCGCCATGTATTGTTTGAACTTTAATTAAGATGATATTGGTAAGTGACTTTTAGGCTTTGCAAACAAATTTAAACATAGGAAATATGTTAATTACTTGAATAGTTTTTGACAATTTTTGTAGCACCAGACTGACTTAGTGCATTTTGGTTGTATACCCTCGAGGATATACCTACCTATAAAATGGTGTAGCATATTCTCAAATAATGATCACAATTCATACAATCATAATCAATTTAATTTTATTGAAATGTAAATTTATGATTTCACTTTTTCTTAGTGAATCTGAATTTAAAGTTAGTAAAAATCTATTTTGATTAAAATTGGGATATACCGTTTTTCATCTCAATATCACATACACATATCGACTTGTACACAAAATTATTTGTGTTATATAAAAATGGGTGTGCTTATATGAATATTTGAAATTACATAGTTATATGTGTGGCGGAACGTGTTCGTTGGTATATGTGGCATTCTATATTTGAAATTTCAAATTGATTGACAAAATAATAATAACACGAGAACTTGGAAAGGATTTTTAGCGGTTCTATTTTGCATTCGATACATTTGGTTTGGAAATTCAAATTGATAAGAGTCAACAAATTCGAACTTTTTGATTTTGAAATTGTTCTCTGTAATATTAATCACTATCGCCAGGTGAAAAAAAATCAGTATTAGTCTTGAACAGCTCGTCAATGGTGTAGGTTCACCGAAATCGTGATAGCGTGTTTTAAATTTAAATAACAATAAATATAGTCATTCAAGTCAATTTAAAAAATGAAAAAAAAAAACATTTAATGTAATTATTATATCTATACCATCATTCAGGACAGAGGAAAGCTTCGACAAAGAAAAGGTCTTTTACTAAAATTTACAGAAAAGAATGTCTTCTAAAAGGCAATTATTCGCTGAACATCACGTAGAAGGCATTGAACATCTTTGATTAAGCAGCGATTAGGTAAGCCACTCATCCTGATTATCTTCCATTAATAAAAAAAAATACATTTACATATATTAAGTAATTCCATAGTGACTTTATAAATAGGCAGCTGACTTTCAAGATCTTCTGCTCCCATTATAGTGGTGTTTTTTTAAGTACCCGGTATCTTAATCTCCCACTGTTTTCAGTAAATTTTCCTGTGTCCTGTAAAAGCTTCTACTTCTTCTTCGTGTTGTAGATCATCGATCTGTTAATTCGGAAGTAGATGTCTTTTGTGATGCTGAAGACCAGATATCTTTCCATATTTTCGGTGTTCTGTAAAAAGCAGGTGTTCGTAAAATGAATAAGAGGCAATAATCGTTTATTGGAAATCAATAAATAATTAACATCACGTAGATGTAAGACATTTGAAATCTTCAATTATTAACCGTCCTGATTTTTTTTTTTTTTATCAGCACATAGAGGACGACATGCATGTTTTTTTTACATGTATTGGGTTCGCTTGCTACTCCACTTAGCAATGGTATGAATATTATATGATATTTACACATATAAAAGGCCAATGCCGTGAATTGTTGAATAAGTACCTAAATACTACTACTACTATACTACTATACCATCACGGCATATCCCACAAGTGGGGTAGCCAGCAGACCAGCTGCATATAATAAACATGCAAGCTGTCCTCTCCGTGCCATTATAAAATCAAGACATTCAGAATGGGTGGCAAACCTCATCGCTGAATTTAAGATGTAAAATGTCTTATTTTTCGAACACCTGCCTTTTACAGGACACTCGAAAACTTACGAATAAGAGTGGGAGACCAATTCTTTACCGGGTACTCCACGGGTTATTACATTTTGCTTCAAATTAATATCTACAAAAGGTAAATAGATATTTTTAGAAAAATCTATGACTAAAAAATACCAAAAATGCCCACATTCATTTATTTCTAAAGAAAATGTTAATTGAATCTCCACAAAAACAAATGAGTTTCTATGTTTTTCTAAAATGACTAATGTAAATAATCAAGTTATATGTGAGGGTTTCACACGCAAAGGCGCCTAAATCCATTTTTCACAAATATTTTAATATTATTCATAATAATATTAGTCAGAACAATTCTACAAGCAGAATGTGCAGTCTTTAGATTTATTATTCTCGCATCAGGGGGGAAGGAGTGGAAGTCTTCGGTGACTCGCTGACGGGGTTCAGGGGATGTGTTGCTTTCAACTTGAGTATTCTTGGTGGTGGAGTTGAAAGGTTTAATTTCTCAAAATTATGTTTTTTCCTCTTTACTGTTTTATCTTTCAATAATTATTTGTCAAAGGTGATGAAATTAGGTTTACTGGGAGCTATTGCCTCAAGGCAATATGTACGCCTTTTGATCAAATTGATTTTGAAAAAAAGTGCTTATCACTATTATGCATGTTTAGTATGAGAATAGTTAACACACTGGCATAAGAGGGGCGCTATCAGCTTTTTTTTTATTTTATTTTATGTTTTAATTTGTTTCAACGTGTATGCCATAGACAGGATTCATTGGTTCACATGGATCGGTGTAATTTTTTTCATCATTTATGAATATTTTGTGTGTGTGTGTTTTGACCAATTTTTAGTGTGCATTTTATATACATGAATTTAACTATACTTCAATATTATCAAATAGAAGGGCACAAATTTATTTTCTATCAATTCATTATCTGATTTTTTTCATTCTATTTATAAGAAAAACCCTGTATCCTGTTAATGGCTATAGCCTTGACACTGTACCCACCCGAATTATTTAGTTGGACGATTAACCTTTCTTTCTCTCTTTGCGTCATCACGAAAATACTATTTTTTCCCTTTATTCACAAATAATAGAAAAGCCATCTATGAAAAAAACTATTAATAGCTACATTTTGTTTTGTGTTTGTAACCTTTAGATATTTCTAAGACGAAAATTGTTAATTAACTAATGTGGGACGTCTGGTGTATTAATATAAATTGTAAGGTGGACAGAAGAATCGCAAATATGCGAACCTTATTCCTAGCCTGAGAACACCTTGCTGCAGAAGGCGTAGAAATATATAGGACATGGAAAACCTTTAATCGTCTAAGATCTGGTTTAGGAAACAGCCGTTAGAATAGAGAACGATGGGGTTTCTTACAAGATGAATCTATGAGTGTGACTGCGGTCCAGCACAGACCATGCCACACTTGTTGGAGTGTCCATTGTGCCCTGTCACATGCACTATGGGGGTTTGTCAGTTTGATAGGTTTTTTTCTGGGTTGCGACACAATAAATAAATTTATTTCATTTATTTTTTTGCACATCATCATTATAAAACAGTGTAAACAAAAAAAAATTAATTAAAAAAAAACCAGTACGATATTCAGTGGCGAGATTATCACTGTATATTGATTTCTTCCATCTAACCACGACACATTGAGATAAACCTAAACAAACTTTCATTTTATAAAAATATTAAAACATACTTCCTTACATAAAATATATACAAAACATCAATACACAACAAATTAAAAAAAATAACAAAATTTTAAATAATATTTGACACACACCCAACATGTGGCAGGGATTTCGGATCAGAGGAGGGGGGGGGGGGCTAGGGAACGGATACTGAGTTAGAAGATTGCATTTTTTCCATAACAGAAGATTTAAAAACATTGAGCGATTGTGAAACTCTATGCGAAGAAGGAAGATTGTTCCAACAACGTAAATAATAATTATTATTGGGGGTTGTAACAATAATACAATTATTGTTAGGGGGAAGAAATCACTACATAGTGATAATCTTGCCACTGCATATAGTCTTAGTATTTTGCATTTTATATTGTCTTGTTAACACTTTTGTATAAAGACGAAGTGAAAAAAGAATAAATAAATAATGTTGTAAATTAGGTGACATTTTCAAACCTGACACAGGAATTGGATTTAGAAAAGACAACGTCACCATATTCGGTAATGCCCCGGACGGAACTTGAACCCGCAGCTCATCCTTTTCGCGAAGTGTTCTTTGTCCTATTAATCTACGGGGCGATATGCCAAAGGCTCCGATATTTTAAAATAACCGCACAGTACAGAAACCAATTGCCTCCACCCAGAATATTTTTGAGTCAATTGAGTGATCTCTTGTCGTGACTTTGATGTTATTTTTATAGGATCGATAAATAGTGAAATAAGAACGTCAAACGTCGTTACGGAAGACAATTCTTATCGTTTAATTGACAATAGATTGTCAATAATTGACAATAGATAACACGTCAAAGACGTGATCTTCACATTTTGTGTCTAGTTTTTAAAACATTATTTTTAACGTCCTCCCCATACTATCTTAAAGAAAAATTCGAGTATCTGGCGAGTCATGGTTTACCTTTGCGATCCAACAGAGAGCGTCTTCTAGCAGTACCAGCACACAGTACGAACTTTCTGTCCAACTCATTTCTTGTTCATGGTGCTCGCTGTTGGAACAATCTTCCTTCAAAAATCAGAATGATAACAACTTTTCCTTCTTTCAGACAAGCTGTCAAAAATCACTTCCTTTCACTGAATTTAGTATCTGACTCCTAAAACCCTTTCCCCTATGCATGTGCACGCGGCAATGTGTGTATGTTCTACTTTTTTTTATTATTATGTGTCCATGAGTACATTGTTGCCTGCATGTGCCTTTTTCATTTGTTTGCTTTATATTGTATTTTTGTTTTTTTTTTATATATTTATAATATTACTGTAGATATGTATATTTATGTCTGTTTTTTTTTGTTTTGTTGTGTTTTTTGATTTTAATAACCGGGTTAGTTGGAAGACATCGCATTTTAGCGATAAACTCGCCCTCTGTGCATTGAATTGTATAAATGATATTTTCTATGTTAATTTGTATTATTGTAAACAATGTACAGTGAAGAATAAAATAAATAAATAAATAAATAGATTGATCCCAATGCCCTTGAGTTATACAAGCCACACGTAGCCACAGATACTGTAGTTACTGCAAAAAAGTACCCTCTGCAATATGGCGACGTATTCACAGTTTCCTGTAAGTGTATAAGTGTTAATTTATGAGTATTTTATCATTATATTAACAAATAGGCATAATTCACTATGTATCGGGTGCACTCTGTTCAGGAATTCTATTGCATCAAAAATAAAGGTCTGATAGTAAAGCATTTAGAGAAGTTAATTAATTTATAGTCAATCTTGGGATAGTTATAATGTATATTTTATAGTACATAATTATTTAAATCAATTCTTTTTATGTCTAGTATTTGTTCTATATGGTATTGCATGTTTTGTTTTATAGGTGGTAATTAATTTCTTGCATGTGTTAGATAATATTATTCCTATTTGCTTATGACAGATTTTAATATTGAATTTTAAATGATGTTAAATTTTGAATTTTAAATTTTGAGAGATTTTATATGATATTTTATATTTTTAATTTTATTTTTAATGACTCATTGTATTATTTTTATTGCTTATTTATTATTAATCCTGCGATTATTGCTTAGTGAGCATTATTCTATTAATTTTCTTAACATAATTTACTCTATTCTATTGTAATTGTTGTTTGTTGATTTTATCTGTTATGTTTAGTTATGTATGTTTTGTAGAGCACATAAGGGTAATATAAGGATCTTCACTGGTTTGCTTATTGCTAAATATGTAATAGACCATTGTATTTTTTGTATCAACTGTATGTATCCTGTAAAATTGAAATAAATAAATAAATAAATAATAATAATACTTATACTAACAACAAATAATAATTTATTATGGGATAAGCCCTAGAATATTAATGAGAAAGGTAAGTTAGCAGTAAGAAAGTTTAAGTACATATCAGCTGTCTAACTATAGCTGTGTAGCATCAACATTATATATATACATAATATATATATAGGTATTGTGCATAACAGCTACAATACTAGTTATTTAGTCCTACTATGGCTCTATGGACCATATTGAAAACTTTTAATGACTTGTCTCAGGTTCTTTTTACGTCAAAGCCCTTTTTATATTATAATGATTTTTTTAACCCTCAAAACTCCCACTTCTTGTCTTCCTTTACCCTTCCTCATATCCACCGCTCGAACCTTTCACTTATTGTCCTCAAACCTTTCAATTATTTAAAGAAGTTCATTTAAAAATGGTAGGCATCTCATCTGAAACCATGGTAACGTTATTTTTCTAATATAAAATACGTAACATACTAATCTTAAGCAACCAAATATGTTATTCTTCTTAATTTGGTGTATAATCCATTCTGTTAATAAAGGAGGGTTCTTCGACAATGTTGTGTATGCTTATTTGTCCTTTTAGTGTTCTGAGCGTCTTCATAGTGGGCGTCGCCTTAAAAGACTTTTACGGAAGAAGATATTTGGTATCTTGATGCTATTTTTTCTTTGAACACATTCGTATCACAATTTCTCACCCTAAATTTTCATTTTTTTAATCATTTTGTGTGGTCTTTAAAAAAAAATCTACGAAAATATTAAAGGTGACTTGAATGGCGCAGAATTGCCCTGAATGGAGCGAACTGAAGAGACTGAAATGTATTTAAAAAGTTTGAGAGTTTAGATAATCAAAAAGACGAAAGTAATTTACATTGAAGTTAATAAGAAAATAAGTATATATAAAATGTAAAACAATTATTTGAAGAAGGAATGTAGAACCTTAATAGAAAAGTAAGGTTGGAAAATCTTGTAAAAAGAACGAACCTTTTGATTGAGTTCGTGATCCATATACTAGAAAAGGGATTAGTAGAAGGTATTACCTACTTATTTCAAGAGCATTCAATCTTATTTAATAATAATGGTACACCAAAGATAATAATAATATACCTTCTCAATGTCTATGGTCTGTGAGGTACAAGGGATGAGAGACATAACCAATTACCTTTTTCACTTTTATCTTTAAATATATTTCTCTTTTTTTTTAGCTTTTTTTTGGATGTCTGTTGACTGTCTGGTTAACGAACAACTGTTTGTACCTTGGGAGTTTAAATTGAAATTAAAATAACTGAACCGTAATGAAATTATAATATGAGTTTTAATTACCTACTCTTTCTTAAGACTTGCGAGAGAAAGGTTACTGTGGCTAAGTAAATAACATAAATATAGCAAATTTTATCGCAAATTGCAAATCAAATACTGTTATATTCGTGTGATATTTTTTCAAACAAATTCATGCGGTGATTTGTAATGTATGTTTTATATTTTTATCAAGGAGTGATCAGCGGAAAACCTGTGTATTACGAGAAAACAAACTGCATACTATATAATATTAACTTGTAAGACATTTATTCGTTTCAAAAAGTAAAGAAAAAACACTCAAGATGGGTGATGAAGCTTATTGTTGAATATATGAACATATTTTTTTGACTTTTAAAGATTTTTTTTTTGCTACATCACTTTTAAAAATAAATCGGTATAGATATAGCAGATAACGTCGATGTCTAATGTGAGTAGGTTTCTTTCAGGTAACTTTCCTTTTGAAAATATCCATTTTTATCCAAGGCGATTCTAAAAATATGCTCCCGTGTGTTGGTTAGTTTTTTATAGGTGTTTCTTGATGATGGATGATTTAATTTAGGCGCAGTTTCATGTCGACTCATAGACCGTCTCAAAGGCGTCGGTTAACAAGTCTTGAATTTGCTTCTAAAGGTGGGTATCGGTTTATTTATCTCAGTGCAGCTGGAAGCCGGTTCCACAGGACAAATCCTGCAACACCACAAGCTAAAGAAATTAAATTTACTGGCCCTGTTAATCTCAGCAAGTGCAGTTACAGCCAATATCGAAGAACACAGAGTTCTTCTAGTAGTAGAAAAAAGAGGTCAGTTCTATAAAGCACATAAGTTCCATTTTGTTATGGTGTTGTAGACCAAAAGCTTTGCTTTAAATGCCACCTTGTCCTCATCTATTTCAAAATGGAATATATTTCTACGAGGTTTATTAATAAAGCAAAAGTTATTTCACCGTCGAATTTACTAATTTTGCGAGCCGGCTTTCAAGAGCTTCCGCTCTCATCGTCAGGCAAAAATCAAATGAAGCTTCATTACAAAGGTAGGTGTGTGACAAATAGAAAACAATAAAATAAAATATAAAGGGAGCTATTATCATGCATTGTCGATCATATTACAATAATTTTGAGCCGCTTTGGACAGTCTTATATTAAACATCTCCAGCATTTGCCTTTGTACGGTAACGTGGAAACCAAAGAAAACCCTGAATAGAGCTGCGCATTTTTATAAAAGTAGACCTGGAATAAATTTGATTGAGGTTTGTATACGATCGTTTAATAAAACAATAGTAAAGTAATACTATATTCTGGAAAATGTAATTTGAATATCAGAAACTTTATTGGCAATCATTTCATATCATTTACATACTTCAAAAGTAGTATGATAAAGTATTTTTATTATTATTAAATTTTTCTTATAGAAATGTACCATCTGGTTTGAGTTCAGAATTTTGTTGTAACTACGAGTACCTAGGTATGTATTGCAGAACTATGAGAACATAAAGTTGACATCGTTCTACGGACCAACTTTCTCGGTATCGTGTCAATGCACCCCTTATTACTTATTCATTTCAGCATTCAGCCTGAAAACTTTGTGAGCTTGATTCATCATCATACATCCACCCTTAGACACATTCAACTAACCCCCGATATTATAAATGAGCTATTGAGAATATTGGGTTTTCTAACAAAATGTGCTTATTTAATATTATGAATATATTTTTCAAAACTTCATAAAAGGTAATGTTTAGAATATTTTCATATTTTCAATGTTTAATTTGATTAGAGCACAACGCGCAGATAACAAAACTAATCAGATATCTCGATTGGAGAACCGTGTAAAATCAAATCGAAAGAACTATGTAAGGCGTACCAACGCTTACAAATTGGTTCTAGGCTGGCTTAAGAGCCCCGTTTAGCAAAAACGATAAAATATTCAATTTTCAACAAATTTGATAGAAAAACTGCCAAAACTTGTTGACCCTTGCGAACATATTGATTTGATAAAATAAGAAAACAAATATTTAGTACCAATATTAGTTTTTTACTAAAAAATAAATAAATCGCAGATTGACGAGATTTATTTAAGTACTATTTGTTATGTCAAAATACAAATTATTTGTAAAAAATTATATATATTTTTTATTCATTCTATCAAGCATATAAATACAATAGATTTTAGCAAACATTTTTAGTATACAAAAAAATCGAGTTCAAGTGGGGATTTTTGGTTTTTAAATATGAGAAATTTTATCAAAAAAAACATTTTTTAAATCGGTCAATATCCATGGAAAAAACAAAAAAAAAAAAATTTTTTTGTTCTATAATTGCAATAACTATTTAAGTATTCGTAATATTAAAAATATAAATATGAAAATTTATAGGATTCTAGTGAATTTTTGTTCCAAACACACCCCCGAATTCGATTTTTAGAAATATGCTTTTTTATAAACGAATACTATGAAGCTAAAATCAATTTTTTTTTTAAAGTTAACGTTTGATATTGGTAATTTATATTTGTTTTCATATTTTATCAAATCAAAATGTTCATAGAGTCAACAAGTTTTGAGAGTTCGTGTACCAAACTTGTTGAAAATTGAATGTTTTATTGTTTTTGCTAAAGGGTGATTCTCTTGGTTGAGGCCTCTTAAGTGATTACTTTCGGTGTCCATGGGCGACTTTCGACAATTCCGTCATTCTCTTTGTCAAAGGTACACTAATCGAGAATGCAAACCATAGAAGCAACCGTTTTTTGGGATCTAATATTTCAGATTTCAAATGGATCAATTTCTTCCGTCTAAGTGACGTCGAAATAAATAAATTCAATGCTTTATCGGCTTCATGTTTGACCAGTCAGCAACAAATGTTTATAATATTTACTATTTTAATGGAAAATCTATATTTGTTAGTTATTTATTTATAATTCAATATTAGAAAATATTATTTTTATTATCTTTCTTATGAACCTAGTCCCTAAATGTTGTACAACCATTCATTCACATGCACATATTATTTTTTCTACACAATTCAATGTTGAATATTTTATTTAGTGAACAAATCATAATATTATAATTATATTCTTTATTTTATAACTATAGGCATCTTGCGTGAGGTGCAACTGATGAACTCCGAAGACAGATGTCGTTGGTAGACACAAATTTTCACCTACACAAATGATCATCAGTATTCAAGGAAAAATGAAAAATAATAATAATAATAAAGACAATTTATATTTGGCGCCGTTTAATGATCCGCCATGGCTTTCCTTGAAAAGCAGTGTTTTCAGCTTACTCCTGAACGTTGCAGTGGGTTGCTTCTGTCTTTAATCCGCTGGCAATCGGTTCCAGGCAGTTGGCCCCGCAACGCTAAAGCTCCTCTCTGCGAATTTGGAAGTGTTTGCCCTGTTGGACTCCACAAGTTTGTTGACAGCGGTGGAAGCTGATCGCAGTGGTCGCCTCAGAGTTTCGTCCAGGGGACGGAGCTCAGCAAGGTATAGAGGTGCCGTGCCGTTCAAGGCTTTGTGGACCGTGAGGCACAGTTTGAACTCCACTCTCTCTGGGACTCTCAGCCAGTGAAGTTAATTTATTCAAAAACTATTTTATGTGAATTAAGATACAAGATACCTTCTATGTGAGAAGTTTTACAACTCAACTAGTTGTTTTGGATTCAATTTATGTTATATCCACATAATATTGTATACATATTTCATAACAAAATAGTCCTACTAATTATAATTTCAAGAGAGATTTCACAAACAAAGCTTTTCCGTACAAAAGTTATGATAATAATATTTTACAGAGGGACTAAAACCTTAATATACGAGTAAAAACCAACGTATAGGACACAAGAAGAGAGCTTGAATCTTGTATTAATCACTGTGTCGGTGTTTTGGGTAGTAGAAATCCATGAAAAATGTAAAAAAAAACATTTTTTTCCATTATATAGTTTTTAATTGAGACATCGTCTTTCTTAATTCAAAATTGAAAATGTCATTGAAAGACGAAAGACGTCTCTCTCAATTTGAATCTTTATAGTGGAAAAAAAACGTTTGCTTTTCCCATTTCATTATTGAATCTCGCAGTATTTAATATTTAACTGCGTATTGTCAATAATACGGAACATAAATCTAATTTTTATTGTAAATTGATTACAATTTATTTCATAAAGAAATAAATTCTTAATAAATACAATCAATATACACATGGCGAATTTATCGTAAAAGCATGATCTCTTCCAACTAACATGAGTGTAAATAAATCTTTGAAAGCCTATTACATTCATTTGCCCTTGAATTTCAAGCCTCGTCCATTTATAGCGAATCTGCAGGACTAAGTCACCGCATTCCATGATATTCAACATTTTCATCACTACTCTGAGATATTATTGCCATTGAATTGGTGTACCTACTGATTCGTTCAGACCATCAGGAAACTTTCAGCAATACAATAAGTGGGGTAGTCAATGAACTTACTGCATATAATTAACACGCAACTCGTCCTCTTAAATTTAAGTGCGCCAATTAAATCTAAGGATGAATGGCTTATCACTGAACTGAAGATGTTAATTGCCTTAAAAGTGATGTTCTATGAAAATCTTCCTTCTACAACACACTCGAAAACTTGACTAAAACCTTAATATAAAAACCAATGTATAGGACACAAGAAGAGAGCCTGAATCTTGTATTATTCACTGTGTCGGTGTTTTGGGTAGTAGAAATCCATGAAAAATGTAAAAAGACATTTACATTTATAATATAAATACTACTTTTAAAATACCTATTGCTGATTTATTTTAAATAATATGGTTACAAGTTAGTGCCTCTGTTATTAAATCACAAAACTAGTTTCACACGCAAACGGTTAATTATCATCTTTCATGTATAAAAATATTATTAATCGTGTTATTATGTTTTACTTATATAAATGAAAACAACAAACCAACCTATACCAATAAACACAAAGTTTGCTTTCAAAATCAAAACACTTGTTTAATAATGATAGGTTGTTTTGCAAATTAAAGGTCTGCACGCTATAATCACTCACGTCAGATTTACTATGTTCATAGCGAAATAAAAAAATGTTTTATTCTACTATTTGATTTAATTTACGAGAGAGACGTTTTTTGTCTTGTAAGGACATTGTCAATCTCAATCTCAAGATTGACAATTTCCTAAGACGAAAGACGTCTCTCTCGTCAAATAAACATTTAGTAGAATTAAACATTTTTTTTCCTTATTTCGCTATGGAATTCTACTACCTAAACACCGACACAGTGAATATATTACTTAAATTTAAAGTAGGTGCGTTAACGTCGTGAAAATTCATTTTAATATGAGTTTTAAAATGTTAAACTAAACACTGTTTAATTTTCACGTATGATTATTTAACTAAATAAAATCATACGTGAAAATTAAACAGTGTTTAGTTTAACACTTTAAAACTCATATATGAACATATTACGTTCATTAATTGTGTTGTTAAATTCCTTTATAAATTAGTACCTATAGGTACGACTACTAGAACACCATCACGGCATATTCCACAAGTGGGGTAGCCAGCAGAGCAGCTGCATGCAATAAACATGCAGACGGTCTTCTCTGTGTTATTAAAAAATAAGATATTCAGAGTGGGTGGTAAACCTTATCGCTGAATTTGAGATGTAAAATTTCTTTATTTTTTCGAACACCTGCCTTTTACAGATCACTTGAAAACTTACGGAAATGTTTAGGAGATCAATTTTTCACCGGGTACTCCACGGTTCAATTAATATACATTGACAAAATTAGTGAATGTGATAAACATATTTAAAAAAAACACGATGAAATAAAAAAAAAAACTTATTTATAAAAACGAGTTAATCAAAAAACAATGTACACTTTCATTAAATTATTTTATTAAATGACAGAGGCCATTTGAAACTAGTTCAACTTCAGTGCCAGACTTATTTTTAAATGTAATTTTATTTTCATACAGGGTTGGCTTAGGGTAAATACTTCCGACGCTATCTTTGTCTAGAATCTCTTACGTAGTATCTTACCAAGATCAAATTGATGCTGTTGGAAATATACTGTCTATCTTTGAGAATTCCAGATATAAAAAAGATTTATTAGATTTTTTGGCAAGTTTGTCAACTAACTATAAACCGCAGTTTATTTTTAAGCATAAATTTTAAGGCTTTTCATACAGGATGATATTCTATTTATTTATTTAATTCTTCATTGTGCGTTAGTAACAAAATTATTTAATACACAATTATTATCATTATTATCATATCCGTTGACAACTCAATTCAGAGAATCGTGACCATCATGCCTCGTTCTATAGACCATCCGTCTCCACCTCGTGCAATACTTCGCCAAGTGTATTGCTTTTTGTAACAATACATAGATGGGTAAGTAACAGTTTATTCCCATTATTTTCGTATTGCTTTTTGTAATAATTTTTATAATGTTATGTTCTGTATTTTATTTACATCACTCGCCGCAAAGTTGAAAACTGTCAATGTGAATGGTGTATTTTTTTTGAAAATAAACAATAATAATTATAAAGGTTATTCTCATTGTTTTTTTGTAATAATACATAGATAGCAGCGGCGTGCCTTCCGTACATGCAAATATGCAACGCATGCCCTAAAATAAAAATAAAATCTTAAAAATATGTATTATTAACATTTACGTAATCATTCCGCAGGTACTTCAGTTTAATCTTTACGTACAAATTTTATGTCTATTCAAGACGAATATCATACAATATTTCCATCTCTATCATCTCGCTCGTTTTTTTCGTATCGTATTCAACTTTGATGTTGATTTTTATTTAGTTCATGTGTTTTAATGTACAGGCAAAAAAAATCTAATTTCTCGATTGAAAATCAGAGATAATTTTTGATTATCATGAAGAAAAAACGCACTTACATAATATGTAAATCTATATAATAACTTTTAAGGTCATAAACTCGTTTGCGAGTGAAATAGTAGGTACATTTGTAAATACAAAGCTTGACCGATGTGAAAAGTCTAGTCCCGCCACTGATAGATAGGTAAGTAATAGTTCCTAACTAATAGTATTATTTTTGTATTGCTTTTTGTAAAAATACAGAGATGGGTAAGTAACAGTTTATTTCAATTATTTTTGTATTGTTTTTTGTAATAATACATAGAGTGATGGTTAAGTAACAGTTTATTCTGATTATTTTTGTATTGCTTTTTGTAATAATACATAGATAGGTAGGTATCAGTTTATTCCCATTACTACTGTATTGCTTTTTGTAATAAGACATAGATAGTTAAGTTATAGTTTATTTCCATTATTTTTGTATTTCTTATTGTCATAATACACAGATTGTTAAGTAACAAAATAAATAAAACAAGTGTTTTGTTTATTTCGCAAAGAAATTCTACTACCTAAACACCGACACAATGAATAAGGTAAGTACCAGTTTATTCCCATTTTTTTTGTACTTATTTCTTTTTGTAATAATACATATTATATGGGTAAGTTACTATTAACAGCAAGAATTAACTCCCATTATTTTTTTCATATTGCTATTTGTAATAACACATAGGTAAGTTCCTTCATATGAATGATGTCCAATGTAACGGATACGATGCCTCGCACGTATTAACTCGTTTGCCAACGCCTACACGTAATAATAATGAGTAATAATTTTAATCATTGAACTTTGCATAATGGTCATAAAGTAGAATTATTACGTACTATATAATGGCGATAATGGAACATTATTCAAACACATTAATATGATTCATAATATTTATATTATTGCCTGTGTTCAATGTGTGTATATACTTACAATATAAGAAGATTTATTATGCGTGTCGTCATAAAGGCTGGACATGAGAGGTAATGTTTACAGAGGTTACATATATCGACTGTCAAGTTCCAAAACTCAACAAGTTACAATGTTATTGAAAACAAAAGTTTTTCTACTGAAATATTTTTTATTGAGAAAGACGTCTTTCGTCTTACAAGGACATTATCAATCAATTCTTTGTTGACTTGACAAAGATTTATATGACAAAAAATTGTTGATTGACAATGTCCTTGTAAGACAAATTATGTCTTTTTTAATTAATTTATTTTATTTTATCTTTACTCCTTGAAGGTGGGATGTGCAAACCTCTCAAGTCCATATCAAAATACAAACAATATATATTTTTCATTATTATTTAGGCATTCCACCCAATAGTGAGTGATTTTGATACAATATAAGACAAATAATAAAAAAATGAATGCATATTATAATAAAAAAGCAATTAAATAGAAAGAATAATAAGTTAATAATAATAATAATTTCATTTCATTTTTTTTATTTCATTATGGAATTCTACTACCTAAACACTGACACAGTGAATATAATTAGTGGAAATATCTTCTATTCGAGAAGACACCATTTTTTTTTAATTTTGGTAGATATAATAAAAACACAAAGTGTAATAAACATTACCTATACCTACCTTATAATCGCACCGTTAAAGACATAGTCATCGTTCTATACAAAATTAAAAAAAAATGAAATAATAATTTGTGATACTGAAAAAAGGTACGGTAATATTTTTCCATAACTTATTACTATGTTAAAGGAACTGCATGTATTTTTACAGTTATTTTTGTTTGAGGAATTGAAGGAGTGGCGTTGATTGTGTGTATTTTTGTTTGAGGAATTGAAGGAGTGGCGTTGATTGTGTATTTTTTAACTTGTGGAGTTATGGAACTGGACAGTCTCTTAGACTCAGTACTTAACAGAAAATAAAAATCAAATTGAAAAAAAAATACGTGCGGATGTTCCGTTACCTTTCCTTATGTAAGATAATTATGTAATGTACTCGTAAGTAAAGATTAAAACGGCGTTCCGTTCTCTCTGCCGCTTAACTCGCTCTCTGTATATTGATTGTATGATTGTATTTCAAATAATATTGTATTCCTATATAAAATTGTAGGATTGCATTTAATTTTTTTTTCTTTAAATTTGTTTATTATCAATATACAATAAAGAATAACTAAATACTTAAATAAAATAAAAAAATAAAAAAGGTTATTAAATTTTTTCATCCACGAACATGCCATGAACATCCAGTGATTTTTCATAGACGACCTGTTTTTCCTATATTTTTCTGCATCTAAGAAGTACAAACATACATCTGTACAAACGAGATCAGATAATTATTTAGGGATCCTTAAATAATTTCGTATATGTCAGCTTTTACACGCCCGTCAACGAACCGAACTTTATGATTACATCATATAATAAATTATGTACTTACCTTCATATCGATCACAGTATCCATGTAGAGAAATTTGAGAAATATGTATTAAGTTATTTTCCAGTTTCAAACTTCATTGAAACGTTGATCAATTTTCTTAATTTATAAATAAGGCACTAAGAGCCAGAATATTCAAATAAAGATACAAAGTACAATGCGATTGTGAGTTTAAACATTTTTATTAAAAAAAAAGGAAAATAACGTAAATTCTTAATAGAAATAAAACTTCATAAATTATATAAGCTGTTGTTTGATTTAAATGTCAACTGATATATGTATAAAAATGTATTAAAAATTAAATAGAGAAGGTTCTAAATGCAAACTTCAATATCTTTAACAGGCATTAAACTTAATCTTCTTCTTCGATGCTCCTACAGCTTATATCGAACCTTGCCCTCACCTCCAAATTCTCCTGTCTCCCGCTGCGGTTTTCCAGTCGTTGGTGTGTAGTTGGTTCGCCTGTAGAAGTTGGTTGTAGTCAAACTTAATACTTTGGCTATATTCGTAGTCACCTCACTATGAAATAAACACAGATAACAACTTGCTGTATTATTTGTAACATTGGCAAAGATACACGAAACCGATCTTCAAATTAATTTCAATTTTAATTATTTTTAGACCTCTTAGTGCCGTATTTAAAAATGGTGTTTATTTATCAGAACCGTTACAGCATCTTCCACATGTGAGATAACCAGTACTAGCTGTATAAAAAAAAAACTTTTTCCGTGCCAGCAAAAAAAAAAAGAAAAGATATTAATGAAGTCCAAATGTAGGTACCTAAATACAATACAATGCGCGTGAGCGTTTTTATTGTAACATTGCGATATTTTACAACTAACCCAAAACTTATTTTTCATTCATTCATTCAACTTGTTTCTATTCATTGATGAATGTAATATTTACGTCATTAATCCCTCTTTTCCACTTGGTCTGGTACAAGTTTCTAAAGAAACGAAAGAAAACATTGTTTAGTAAATTTGGACCCACCTACACGTCAGTATTAGAATATAATGTGAAGCACACAAAAACTATTTCATATTTTATTTTAATAATTAAGTATCTCCTCTGAAAGTAAAAAACAATTCTTGGATTGTTAATAAACTCTTAGACATTTAAAGTTTTGTGTGAATATTTTAAATATTTTTGCCCAATTTTGACTTATAAAGTTTAAATATCTTCATTGTATCGGTTTCTTAAATAATTGTATGAGACTACCTACATAATAATATATAAGTAATTTAAAATGGTAGGTAAGAGCGAAATGCGTCATGTCGCATCTGGTATTCTTCTAGAAATACACAGAAAGTAATATCGCTGTATTATTGCAACACCAAGGCATCTGAAAATTTAAATCTAATATATAATCGTGTCACGGTGTTTGTAATCACACTCCTCCGAAACTGCTGAACCGTTTTTAATTATGCATTTTTACAGACAGTATGTATTTTTTAATACATACTGTCCAAAATTTTCACCCTTTTACCATCAACTCCTATTTTTTAATAGCGATATTAGTAATCTAGAAATAATGTATATGGCAAAACAACGTTTGCCGGGTTAGCTAGTAACTTTATAGAAATATTTATAAACATAAACCATTCGATTTAATGCATATTTGAGAAGATCTTCTTCTTCTTCCTCGTGTGATAGATCATCGATCTGTTGTTTCGGAAGTGATTCCCTCTTGTGACCCTGAGGACCAGCTATCTTTCCATCTCTTTGGTGGTCTTCCTCGCAAACGTGAGCCAGCCGGTGTCTTCTTTGCAGCAATGTGGGCGATCCTGTTTTCAGCCATCCTGTCTATATGGTCTCTCCAGAATCGTCTCCTCTTCCTACTCCATCTCACATTTGAGAAGATGTGGTTTTAAAAAAATTAAATACATTTTCTTAACCTATTTTTGTAAGTCAATTACTCGTTATTTTATAGTTAAGTAAAGTAATAAGTTAAGTATTTTAATCTGCAGAGGACGACATACAATGTGAATGTGGCGCAGTTCAGGATGATAGCCACTTACTAATATGCCCACTGATGGGGGACGGCTGTAGTCCTGAAGACCTTATCATAGCTAACGACAAGGCGATGAATGTCGCCGCTTATTGGAGTGGGAAGATTTAAAAAAGACCGGACACGTAAAGTAAGTAAGTAAGTTAAGTAAAGTAAGTAAAAGTATAATTAAATTAGTAGTGTGGCCTAATTAATCCTAAAAGAACTATAAAAATATGAAATAATCATTCATTAATAAATGAGTGTGATATTTTATTTTATCAATCAATAGGAGATTGACAATGTCCTAACAATACAGAAGTCGTCTCTTTCATAAGTAAATTGCATAGTAGAATAAAACATTGTTTTATTTATTTCGTTAGCCTTATATTTTAATATTGGTTTTCTAAAAATAGGTACCTACTTAATGTAATATAATTTCATGTTTCGTGGAGCACCCAGCAAAGCATTGGTCTCCCAATGGTTTTTGTAAGTTTTCGAGTGTCTTTAAAATGGCAGATGTTCGAAAAAATAAAGACATTTTACATTTTCAGTATTGCCAAAAACAGTAAATATTCTAAACGTGTGATTCTGAAAACACACAGTATTGCACTAATACAACAATCTTCTACCCACTCATAATTACGACACGGCACAGAGCTGATGGAAGAAGTAGGTAAGTAAACTGTTGATGATTGTGTTCAACGCCATCTGGTAGCTTTCTGGTGTTCAGAAGAGCATCAAAATACTTGTTGAAACTTTCAACATTTTGCTCTTGTTATTGCTGTAAAGGAAATGAGATGAGAAAGTAGGAATAGTAAGTAATAATAATAATAATTATTATTATATGTCAAAGAAAAAGGTATTGTTCTCGCGAAATGAGAGATAACATAGTCGCAACACAAGGCAGTGTAAGTGTTGACATTTGAAAATGTTAAGAAATAATGAAAAGCTAAGAAAGTTTTGAGAAATATGAAGATATATATACATATAGGTACAGAGTTATCAATTCAACAGTTCGAATTGAAAATAAATCATTGTAAAAAATATATAATAATTGTATGGACTTGAAATATAGATAGGTACGCATAAAGTTTACTTGAGTATTATAGGACGAGTACCTCAAAAAATGCAGTAAGGAGCTCTAGAGCCTCGGTGCCGGCTATTTTATATTTATTTATGAGAAAAAATGTACCCTTTTTTCTATTCCACAAATAAATATTTTAAATTGTTTAATAAGAGAACGATAAAAAGGACAATAAATTTCTTTAACAGTGTATATTTCACTTTCTGCTGTAGGTACTTTTAAATTTCATAATATAAATACACCAAAATTACAAAAAAAGGCGATTTCTCAGATATAAGACATTTCAGCTTGTTCAGTTATGAAACTAGATAATCGATTTTTTTACTTATGTTAAGTCTTTGAAATTAGATTGAAAGAGAATGTTCTTAAAACGTCCCTTTAAAAATATACGGTATCATAGATTCAATGAGAAGGTATTGCTGCTACAATTCTTCTTCTATACCATCACGGCATATTCTACTAGACCAAGCACAAGCCAGCAGACCAGCTGTATATAAAAAAAAAAAACATGTAAGCTGTCGTCTTCGTGCCAACAAAAAAGCAATACATTCCGGATTGGTGGCAAACAACATCTCTGAATTTAAGATGTAAAATGTTTTTATTTATTCGAACACCTGCTTTTTGTAGGACACTTGAAAACTTACAGAAAAAAGTGGGAGACCAATTCTGTGCTGGATGCTCCACGGTCCCACGAAGGTATTGCATCTATTCTAAATGTTTTATTTATATTAGCACTGGGAGATGAATTGTGTTTTCGTTTAATTCTTTAATCCTATGAATATTGAATTAATGGGCTATACCATATTGTATATCTAGGAAGTTTTGGGATTGATACAAAGTAATCTTGTACATATCAAAACACGCAGTTAATAGTCTACCAGATATTTAAAACATATACATAAAGCTTTTTATAAAAGCTCACTTTGGAACGCAACATAATATGTATTCATTCATAATCACTTGAAAGTTTCGTGAACTCTATTACATTTCAAAAATAATTCCATACCCACTTAAACTTCACAAACTATTAAATTCTGGTCCATGGAGTTGACTAAATGTTATTCATTTTGCATTGCATTGTCAAATTTAATGAAATAAGTTTTAAAAAGTCCATATTTCAACTCGTTTTGTATATGCATACGTACATACTTAGAGTTTGGAATATGTTTACAATTACGTTATTATTAAATTGAGGTCAGTTTAAATTTTAGCGGTGAAAATATTTGTCACAATCCAACAATGAGTGAGTAAACTCTGTTCTACGAAAATGCTCCAAAATTTTAACTTATTATTCTTTTATTTTTTAAAGATAAACTGGGTGTGAAATAAACCCAAATACACTCCAAACATCATGAATGTAAGCAATATGCTTGTGTCGTGTTGGTGGAGGTGGTGAAGTAATTTAAGTAAATTTTTCTGATGTGCGAATGGGAAATAATCACTGCAAGCCACTTCTCACTACCACAATATTCTTACAAACTATATTCTAACAATCACTTATTCCTACGGTCTAAAATTCTTAATACTAGGGACAACGCTTCATGCGTGTGTGGGACTCACGTTTATTAGATGGTCGATAGTTTGTGCTATTTTACATATGCACGCTGATTCAACGCATCCTCATTTTTATCTTTTGACAGCCCAAAAGAATAATAATTGTCAATTATCACCATCATTGACAGCAACAAGATTGCAGTTTTACAACTTATGCTAGGTTTCCTACAAAATCTGTTTTATTTTATCCAAGGCAACTATCCTCTATATCGGTTACAACCAGTGCTTTACGCTGTACGACGTGATTTTCCTCTTCTTTTTATGGGTTATTCCCGTCATATTCGTATCCCAAGGCCCTGCTGCCATGCGATCGCGTCATCAAACCCTAAACTAAGTGTTTGCAACCTGCTAATATATGAGTTTGGTGTGGTGTTTAATCAATATATACTATTATTTACATCGCTGTAAATATGGACTTTTCTCATTCACTTTAGTATAAAAGTTACAAAAACTTTAAAATATAATAATTGTGGAATTGTTTGGTTTCATTGTTCCAGCCAGCTTAGAAATTTGCAATAATATTAAATGTGGAAAATTTCATTTTAGCTCACTCTCTTAGTAAAATTCAGATAAGTAATTTTAAAAAGTATATTTGTAAAGTTTCATGTTTTTAATATTTTATTTTATGAACAAAGATGCAGGATTTGTTTTTGCAGTGTAATGAAGAAAATCAATATTTTAATTCACATTTAATATCTGTTCATGCTTTGAATTTTTAATTTTTCTCAACATGAGAGACAGGAATCGTGTATTTTTCAAAGTGCACAAAGTTTGAATGGTTCCCAAACGGAACACTATAAGAGTTTCTCAATGACGAACAAAACAATGCACGTTAAAAAAAGTTAAAAATTCATAAATGGGATCTGGAAATCCAAAATATGGTTGAATTAAAAACACATAAAAACTTTGGCATTTGCTAATGAATACGAAACGCTAATTGACCATAGCGGAGTTGTGTCTTTTTTAATTTCAAAATATACAATGGAGTGCCTCAGGGGTCCAATCATGGACCTGCTCTATAGTTCATAAAATGTTTGGTACCTGTGATGTTTCCACATTGTAACAACAGGTCTCACTGCAAATTAATTAACACCGTCGTTCCAGATACAGATAAATGCTGGATTGTGGAATTATTTCATTCATAATTTGCAATAACCGGATGGTTGTACAGAGCTTTGGTGTTGACAGGAACATTACGCTTTGATTAAGTGCAAACATAAAAAAACAATATCATGCTTGCGAGTTTTTTTTATAATCCCGAAATCATAACAACTGTTTTCTTTACAACGTGACTTGAACAGGTAGATTAAATTTTCAGGGACAGTCACGTCTTAAGTGAGAGCAATAAGCTTGCATGTTTGAGAATCTGTATGCATGTTTGAGAATCTGTATGAATGTGGAGAAAGCGAATGAAGTATGAAGTATAGATCAATACGGCGTTCCGTTCTCTCTGCCTATCCCACCTGCGACACGGTTGGAGGGTATACTATAGGTATTAGTTTTTATATATTAATACTTTTAAATACCAATAGCTCTTTCATATAAAACATTTTTTGACTGTGATATCAGAGCATTTAAAGAACATTATCGGTTGTACTTAACTGTGGGGAGGTTTTGTCGGGGGGAGCCATTCAGGCAATCTCTGAGGCCTCTCATTATAAATAAAGATTTTGCACGATGAGTGTGGATGATATAGTAACTACCATTACTGAAACATCCACGGGTAAGGGAGGGTAACACAACCCTTAATGTGATGTCAGAGCACTAAATATCGTGGAAAGAGAGTACAATTTTTCCGAATAAGGGAGCCTTTTTATACTCTACTTTCACCCAAAGAGGGACCGTGAAGTCTATTCCAGAGTGATCGTCAACGTTAGGGGAACCTGGTAGGGCTCTTACAGAATAAGACGTGTCAATGGGCGTAAGAAATTGCAACACTTGCAAACAAAATATGTGATTACAAAGATAAATATAAATTAACCGTTTACACTCATTTCCACACGACATTAAATGTGTAATAATAAATGTTCAAAAATAATATAAAAACAAAACTACTACGAAAAATTTTATCATGTACCAAAACACATTTTCAGAGCGAATAATACGAGAAATATTCTGGATCGAAAATGTTCATTTGGAATAAATCTTTATAGAATTTATTTATATGTAGGTATACTGAACGTATGTTTGTATGTATGTAGTAATAGGTGCTACACATCTACTTTTCAGGAAAATATTTCACGCTTTTATTTTTCAGCGTGGATTAGAGTCAGGTTCATTAATTTCCGTTTATTTTTCATGACATTTTCATGATTTCTGTGGATATATTGAAAAATCGACAACGTTCACATTGAATATCAAATATCTGAAAAATGAAATTTTACTCATTGGTAAAATAAAATATGAAATACATCGTACCGCATTTTCTCCATATTTTAAACATTTTCAAAAACCACATAGTGGATAAACATTCAGACAGTCTTATCCATGGCATATTTTTTTAATAATCAATATGTAGCAAGGGCTACATTTCTATGGTCCCAGGTGTGCATTGACCTTTAGATAATGATAAGCAAAATCCACGAGTCGTTATTGGACAGTTAAATAATTGTTACATTATCAGATCAGGCTCGTGGATTGGAGGTTGATGAACATCTGGGCCACGACACTCTTTCGCCGACCACTGGACGACCTAGACCACGTCTACCGCGCGTATCGTGTTGCTTGCATATCCATCCACGTGAGTTAAAATTAAATAATCTTTGTAAAATCAAATATAATCAACTAACCCTTTAGGGATTAATAATTGTTATAGTAAAAAAAGTAAATTTAATAAACTTGTTTTATACTTCTAACTAGAAGATACCATCTTTTATTATATTCATTTTTAATACTCACTTTGCAAATTTAGAACATAGCTGTATTACTTATTATACATAAGTAATTAATTATTTTATATCGCCAGGTGAGATACCTATTCTATATTCCTTGATAGGAGTCGGATTATCCATATTTTCATTTATATTTCCATAATATATCACACACCTTCACCTGCGATAAATATTTAATTGATTTTTGTCCTATGTTTCTGTTAGTTCACATTTCATAACGCTTAAGGGTATTTTAGTTTCTTGCGGCGAAAAATGTCCAGTTATTACATAGAAGTTATTTGACATTTTGTATTTGAAACTTTTCGTTCCAAGACTCCAAATTAAATATTCCGTTTGATCAAGATTCCCTTTTATAGTGGAAACATAACATAACATAACATAACATAACATACATACAAAGACAACTCACACAGATCGAGCTAGTCCCAAACTAAGACGAATCTTGTATTATGGGTACTAACGCGACGATACACACATATACAATGCACTACACACATATACATGTAACACCCAGACCCAGGACAATTTGAAAAAGGTCATTCTTCATTTTGCCCTGGCCGGGAATCGAACCCAGGACCTCGTGACTCAAAGGCAAGAGCGTTACCTCCACGCCATAACGCTGGGAAAGTATGTTAAATGTGAGCCTTTAGAATCAAATTAATTTTATGGCAGAAAAATAATTTGTTTATCTTTTAAAATAAGGGTTTCTCTGCAATCGAAAACCTATTAGGTTTACGATGAATTTCCCAGTTTCTACAGATACCTTACAAAAAATGTATTCCTTACAAAATCATATGTATGATGTCAATTTAACACATAAAACTTACATATGAGGAATAATAAAACAAATGTTTTATTCTACTAATGGTTTATTATGTTAGAGAGACGTCTTTCGTCTGATGAGGACATTGTCAATCTTCTGATTGACAATGTCCTCATCAGACGAAAGACGTCTCTCTCACATAATAAACCATTAGTAGAATAAAACATTTGTTTTATTATTTCGATATGGAATTCTACTACCTAAACACCGACACAGTGAATTACATATGAGGCTTATTAAAGACAACGTGATTACCTTATTTGGTGGTGTTACGTTAAATTTACATATACCTACCTATTATTATAACATCAAACAATGATTAATTGTATAAAGAACATCGATAAATATCTAAAATACGATGACTGCGATGGCTCATATATAGTTATGACTGCGATACATAGTTATGACCAAGAGAAACTTAAAGATTTAAGAAAGCACGAGCATTGCTTTCAAAATTACAATTATTCCGAGCTTGTTAACCATATTACTGAACTTGTTCATAATTTAAACACGTTCAATAAAATGAACCACACGTTTCAGCAAAGAACTGTTGATAATAACTTTAGAAACATAAGATATTAACAAATTTAAAATGCGTTCATACATAAATTGAGTCAATACAATAATAAATAATACAAGATCTATTTTATTGACTATGTTTACCATTCCTACATTCACCACTTATAATTAATTATCTTCACCCCACCCTCTCCACCTCTTCGTTTTCATTCCTTCATCAACATAACACTTTATATTATTGATTCACTCATTAATGGCGTGGATACGCCGAAATCGATTAAGATTTTTTAAAATCTATGTATAGAAAACACATTTTCTAAATTATTTGAAAATATTAAAATTACTGAAATTAATAAACAAATGCCTTTTTCCACTTCATGTTTTTTTTTTATTGTGAGAGATATCTTTCGTCTTATAAGGACATTGTCAATCTCAATTTCCATGGTGTCTCAATGTCTTCTGTCAATTGTTGACATAAAAAAGAGGACATTGTCAATCTCAATGTCCATGGTGTCTCAATGTCTTCTGTCAATTGTTGACATAAAGAAGAGGACATTGTCAATCTCAATGTCCATGGTGTATCAATGTCTTCTGTCAATTGTTGATATAAAGAAGAGGACATTGTCAATCTCAATGGCTATGGTGTCTCAATGTCTTCTGTCAATTGTTGATATAAAGAAGAGGACATTGTCAATCTCAATGTCCATAGTGTCTCAATGTCTTCTGTCAATTGTTGACATAAAGAAGAGGACATTGTCAATCTCAATGTCCATGGTGTCTTAATGTCTTCTTTTTGTCAACAATTGACAGAAAAACATTGAGACACCATGGACAACACCATAAATATTGAGATTGATAATGTGTTCTTCTTTGTGTCAACAATTGACAGAAGACATTGGGACACCATGGACATTGAGATTGACATTTTCCTTATTAAACGAAAGATATCTCTCTCGATAAAAAACATTTAGTGGAAGAAAACATAAAATTAGTTTTTTTTTAAATTTCATTATGGAGTTTTACTACGTAAAAATCAACACAACGCCCCATTCTATATCATTCTATTCTATTTCATTTTTAGTGTGCACTATGTAACTAAAAAAGGAGCGTTCCAATTTTAGTTAGTCTACATTGGTATTCTATAAACTCTTTAACTGTTCCTAATTAGAATTATATACAACTTGTATCATATAGAATATGAATGTTATATATGTAGTTCCGTTAGTTTAAGTGAACTTGATTATAAAATTTTAGAACGTTCTTATTTTATTTTGAATCAATATGGAATAGGGGGTAAAGTGAATAATTTTTTTTTTTGTTTTCTACCATGTTTTATCAGATTTTGAGGAAAATTTGTGATGATTTGGATTTTGAATTTTGTGGGTACATCATTTTACTTCGCCCTCATAGTAAATTTGAAATTGTACGACTTCATAAAAGAAATATCTAAGCCATCAGACAAGGGTAGATACCAAGGTTAGCTATACATAAAACTACCCTGTATTGCCGCAAGGGAGAAATAATAAAAATAGTATACATATACCCACCTTTTACTATTTTAGATATAATTTGAGAATTATTTCTTTTCAGAATTCTTTATTAAATGTCAAACTGAATAAAAATTATATTTTAGAAGATATAAAACTTTTTTTTTCTGTTGTACCTGCTTACATATTGTATTCATATTATGGTGTGTTGACAAAGGATGTTATAATGAAAAATAATTCTTCTACTATACCATCACAGCTTATCAGCATGTGTTGTAGCTTGTAGACCAACTGCTTGTTATAAACATGCAACCCGTCATCTTTGTGCCAACAAAAAAATAAGACAGTCAGGATGGGTGGCAAACCTCATCACTAAATTTTAGATGTAAAATGTCTTTATTTTTTCGAACATCTGCCTTTTACAGTATCTAAGTAAACTCGTACATATGTAGGTACGAATATAAATTGTATCTGCATGATATGTTTATGAGTAGATACTCGCAAAAGGTCAAAGTGATAAAAAAATCGCCTTTTAAAAAAATAATGTCTACCTATGTACCGACGTGCGTGTATGAGAAACTGTATGAATGTGGAGGAAGCGAAGGAAGTGTGTTAAGATAGATCTGTTTGGCGTTCCGTTCTCTCTGTCTACCCCACTTGGGACACGGCGTGAGGGTATAGTATAGAAGTATGTCTACCTATATCGTCACACCATCTCCTAAAAGTGGGGTAGCCTGTGGATTTAGCCCCGTTGTGAAAATATAGTTTGTTTTCTCCGTGCCAATATAAAAAAAAAAACATTAAATGGGTGGTATGCCTCATCGATAAATTGTGGATGTAAATAATTTGTCGTATACGTTTCGATATTAAATTATTTCCTACTGTTATTCTGATGTTTGATTAATTTTCATACAACAATATAAAAAAAAGTTTGCCAACCATCTCATCTGTTGGCGCCAAGCTTAACGAGTCGGAAATTAGTTTCAGGATGATTTCCCGTAGCCTGAAACGTGGAGTTTGTTTTCAGATATGTAATTGCAAATCACTATTATTCGAATGAATGGAAATCAACTCTATTAAATCGCCACTATACATTATATAGATTGTACGAGTATATGTGTGTATGATTGGTATGGACGCGCAAATGTTTTGGTACCTACCTACATAAATGTTCTATTGAGTATGTTGAATCTTAACTTGTTATATTATTATGCTGATAACATTTTTATTGTTTTTAATTATTTAAGATTTTATTGTATGATTATTTCTTATTTTGTATTGAGGATTGCAAAATGTTTTATGTTTTATTATATATGTATTGTAAAAGGCAAATGCCGTATATTGATTGAAATAAATATACGTCAATATTTAACGATTTTGTTGTAATGTAAATTTTTCTTCTTTCTAAGTCACAGAAATAGAGTAGGTACTGCATTGTGTGTTTATCTAATATATAAAATTCTCGTGTCACGGTGTTTGTTATCATATTCCTCAAAAACGGCTGAACCGATTTTGATGAAATTTTGTGTGGGTAGATCTGAGAATCGGCCAACATCTATTTTTCATACCCCTAAAAGTTGAGGGTGGTCCACCCCGAATTATTATTTTTTTGGTCAATTTTCTTAGTTTTATTTTTTTATGGTGAGGCATTAGAAAAATAAATAAGGCCCTAAATTTTCACCCTTCTACCATCAACCCCTATTTTTTAATAGCGATGTGAGTAATTCAATCATCTTCAACTTCAGTCGATATATAATGTATATGGCAAATAAATAATGTATATGGCAAAACAACGTTTGACGGGTCAGCTAGTATAGATATCATTGTGTTTATATGAGTACCTACACTAAGTAGGAACACTTTTTGTTCAATATTATTGTCATATTAAAAAGACGCCTCCATTATTTAGAATGGCATTTTTTTTTAAATATATCTGGGTTTTGGTTTAAACTCAAATACAACCTCATACACCTTTCACAGTAACCTAAAAGCTTGTGTCGTGAAAGGGGAGCTTGAAGGCACCTGGGATCGAACCACGGACCGCTTGTTTATGAGCCCTGACTTTACCTCCAGGCTACCGACGAACTCAAAATTATATAACTATTATTTTAACATGGTGCGTTTCAGGTATATCTGATTTTGTTTTAGACCTATGAAAATATAAAATTCATACATAACTTTAAATACATATATTTTTATTCACTGTGTCGGTGTTTAGGTAGTAGAACTCCATGCCACAATAAATAAAACAAATGTTTTATTCTACTATTTGTTTATTTGACAAGAGAGACGTCTTTCGTCTTAATAGGACATTGTCAATCAAAACAAATATTAGAATAAAACTTTGTTTTATTTATTTCGCTGTAGAAAGTATTTTCTATTCTTTACTTTTTTTTAAAAAAGAACATCCAGCACATAATTCAAAGCACGAATTGAATCAATAACAAAAACTCATTAAGTGCGAAATCGAATACAAAATGAATGTGAAATAATTTAGCATCACTATTTCCAGATAATTTTGATATTATGGATGGAGACTTAAGACGTAGACATTATTGTTAGAAACAGAATGCCTCAAGGCAAGGCGTAAGCTGATCATCCTTTGGAATTAAATCATCCACTTGACATCACAACAATCAGGATGTGTTTGAAAGATTTCATTCAATAAAGGAATAATCTAACTATCTATAAGGATGGATATCCTTTGTAGAAGAATAAATAGAGCAAACAATATAAGTATAATTAAGGTACATAAATACCAAAAAGAAAGTTTGTTTGCCTCTTGTTATTTTTACAATAGATTATCAAAATGTGCCACTTTTACAGAGATCTGAATTGTGTATATACTTTTTTTTTTCTTCTGGGATCGCATTGGCCCTTCAGCTGTAATGATCTTTGTAAGAACCGTCTTATTGTCAGCAATACTAAAATTTATTAAAAAAATAAAAACTTTGTTTTTTGTACCTATGGCAATTTCCACCGAAGATCCCTGTGGCTTCTGTTGTCATGTTTTTTTCATTATCTGTTGTTTTATATTTATTGATTGTTTTTATTTCAAGTATTTTGTCTATTGTTATTGTACTGTTTAGGTTGTTATGGTCGAATTTATAAATAAAAAAAGGTATTTTTTCAGATTACCTACATGAGTGCAAAATTTTTGATATTTAATAACATATATTTTTAAAATATTATGTACCTAATTGTTACTATGTGCAACACATAAATTTATATGGTGTAGTTCATAGAAAAATTTAACGACGATACATGACCTATGATTAGGAGCCTATCGAATTATTTGGAGGTTTAACAAATAAACGAACAAATAATTTTTAACTAAATATTTTAAAAATGTTTCGTGATTACCACATTGTTAGTGGCAATAAAATCAAACAAATAAACAAGATATACCTACATAATTTACATATTTCAAAACATGCTCAATATATGGGAATTCAAAGAAAAGACTATAATTATAATGTTCTCCTCGTTATTATCCTCTAAATGCTCAAATGCAAGGAACCGTAACGACTAATCTTGAAAGCTTCAATTCCAAACATTTTCTCATAGTACCTACTGTTTGTAATATTCCTGTATACCCAAGCAACTAATATCAGGATACTTATTGTCAACTAAATTCTGAGTATTTTCAATTATTGGCATTTCTCAGTAATAATACTGTGAAACCAAATTCAATGGTTTGATTATAAACGTTATTATATAATTTACACTGTGTCATATTATCAGAGCTGGGAATTTGATCGTTATTATTAATGGATTAAAAATGTTTTTAACTTGTTACATTATTAAAACATGTCGTTAAATTAAGTCCTGAACTTTTCTTACAGACGTCTGTGGTAATTGATTCGATCCCTCTGTCTCTTACAAACCTGCATTTAAAAAAATATGAAAGTTATATTAAAAAAAAAATCATTAGTTATAAATATTTTTAACATCTTCAATTCAACAGAAAGAAATACCATCAATCCTGTCCGTCCTTTTTAATTGCACAAGTGTTTGTAACTTACATTTAATTACTTTACATAATCATATTAATAACACTGTAATACTGTTACTACAAACACGCCTAGCGTTTTCACCAATAAATTGGCATCATCAAGAATGAGTTTATTACTAAAAGAAAAACAATGATCTTGTACAAAAACTTCACTCACCGGATGACATAAGTGCGTGTCCAAGACTGGGAGGCCTAATTAAGGTACCTCCCAGAAAAACATCTGCTGGACAACACCACTATACATACTCATTTGGGTGTTGTGTGGTACAATAAGCTGAACAAAAAATCTAAGTATGACTCTACAAAAAAAAAATCGGAGTTTTAAATTGAATAGCTGTTCAACTGCTCTGTTGTTGGGTTTAGTTAGGAAACTGTATTTGGTTACTATTTGTATTGTAGATATGTATGCGTGTTTGTTTTTATTATTATTTGGTAAGCGCTATTGTGTGATGTGAATTGTATAAAATATGTTTAAACCCTCAAAGCACGAGCACTGCTCAATTTTGAGCGTCAAATATGTAATAAATGTGTTTTTTTAGTAATAAGGTGTGTTTATAATATTGTTGTAAATTTTATTTAAATAAAAATATTTGAATTTGAATAAATATTTTCAAGGCGCAATTGAATGTTAATACCTGTAGAGGATTTTTTCTTTATTACTTTGAGTTTAATACTCAGCCCTGCAGCCTTAGTCAAAACACATTTTAACGTTATGTAGTCGTTCGACAATAGACGACTTTGCGATAAAGTATCAATTTCGTGTATCAATCACAAGTATTTGTGTATTTAAGCTACGTACGGAAATTGATACTTTCTCTCAAAGTCGTCTATAGTCGAACGACTACATAACACTAATACACTGTGTTTTGAGTTTTGACTATGGCTACAGATGATGCCAATTCGTTGATGAACATCAGATGTGTTTGTGGTATACCTACATTGTATATAATTTTGTAAAACAAAAAGCAAATACAATGAAAACAGTTGAACATTAAATTCAATTAACTCACGTTAAATATAATTATCAAATAGAATAAAATGGTTTATTTAATTTTCAATGTGACTTTCACGAAAGACTAAGTTTTATTACATCAATCGAGACGGCAGCTAGAACCCTTGTTCTATGCCATGGACCCTTTATTCGGAGAATTCATAAATAAATTCTCGACTGTGTCTTGCCTATACTCGCGCAAATTTTTATTGAAATACTAGCTGACCAGGCAAAGGTTGTTTTGCCATATACATTTGCCACATACTAATATCTCTATTAAAAAATATAGGGGTTGATGGTAGAAGAGTGAAAATTTAGGGCTGTATGAATTTTTTAATGCCTCACCATAAAATAATAAAAAAAAATTGTCTATAAATAAAAAAAAATGGGGTGGACTACCCTGGATGGACCATAACTTTTAGGGGTATGAAAAATAGACGTTGGCTGATTCTCAGACTCACCCGATAAGCACACAATATTTCATCAAAATCGGTCCAGCCGTTTCGGAGGAGTATGATAACAGACACACCGTGACACGAGAATTTTATGTATTAGATTTGGATTCGTTGTGCTAATTATCTCTTTTGTTTGAAGGAACGATTTTAATCTTGTTGGTATTTTAGTTTTAATACTAGTTACAAATGTTTTACTCAGTTAAAATTAAATTTTGTCTATATTTTCTAAATAAAAAATATTAAAATTTGAAAATTGTATATACCTAGTTCATTCATTCATTCATGCAATCACAACATTTTTCAACAAGTGGAGTAGCCAGCGTTCTTAATGAATATAATAAACATATGGGTGACATAGCTGGAGATGCTAATATCTACGTGGTATTTTACGAATGCAGAACAAGTTACGATTTTTTGATACAATTGGATGTCGGGAACTGGATTTTACTTACATACTAGAAGTGTAGATGTTAATCATTTTAAGAGTACTCTTAACTAAGCCATAAGTCGATTAATGAGCGTTGAAACTCTGTGTCATGCACTCCTAAAGGAAGTTCACATAATATGTACGTGTACATATAATATTGTACAACATACCTACCTAGTTAATACCTATTCAAATAGGTTTGACTATCGGAAGTGTGATCAATTGAAAGGATAAATCTAGAGTGGTTCAAAATATGACTACAAGACACTCCAAAACCTACAGAAAAGATAGAAAAATCTATTATTTACCACGAATTCCATAAAGTCTTTATTAAACACTATTTAAGCTTATTGGTTATTGCTCCACCACAGCGTTTATTATTGATAATCATATTTTATTATTAATACATTATTCATCAAAATAATAACAGCACCTAATTGTAACAATTACACATCTATAACTTGATATTATTTGGGTGTCTGATTACTATTATTATCATCAAGTGGGTATATAATACAAATTTTAATGTAAATATATACATAGATAGTAATAAGATAAGTTCACAAGCCTTTGATTGAAATCTAAGAACCCATTCGAATAGTATGTATACAGTGGCGGAGCCTCATTTTTTATGAATTATTTTTATATAATAATGAACCCCAGCGGCCGTAGTCAAAACACATTTAAGCGTTACGCAGTGACTATAGACGACTATGCCTGTAAGTATCAATTTCGTAGCTAAAATACTTTCGTAGAAATACGTAGAAAATTGATACTTTCTCCCAAAGTCGTCTATAGTCAAACGACTACGTAAAGCTAAAATGTGTTTTAACCACGGCCGCAGTACATCACCCGATATCTTCAAAGTAAGTAATATTATATGTATGTAATTGTGTCTTAAAGGGTTTTGTACATTCTTTTGTGTTATAACAATACTTAAATACATATTTTTGTTCAATTCTTCATACATTTATGCCATCACGGTATTTCTTATTTATGGGGTAGCCAGCGGAATAACTGCACGTAACAAACATGAAAGTTGTTCTCTCTGTTCTCAAGAAGAAGTTAAGACATTTAGATGAATGGCATGCCTTATCAATGAAATGAAGATGACATGAATGTTTTAAACGTGGTGCTAAGCAAAACTGTACCTCTTACAGAACACTTAAAAATTGACAGAAAAAATGGGAGACCATTTTTTTACCAGCCATTTCTTGGGATATTATCGGGGGCATATTTTTATTCTACCAATAAATTTAATCGAAAATTGAAAAAAAAATCTACTTAGAAAATGGTTAATTGATTTATCAATTTTGTTTTGATTCTGAAGAAAATGTTACTTGTAGGCAGTGTAAAAAAATGTGTTTTTAACCAATTTGGGATTTTAATACATATACATTTCTGTACTAATGTAGCCGATCACAAAAATATCTTATTGTAGTACATATAAGTTAGCCTTATTGCTAAATCTAATGTGTTTATCGTTCCATTTTGTTTTTGTTTCACATTTTACAATTTATAAATACATACATACATACGTAGAAATTTCTTCTGGTAACATTATTGTGTGAGTATAAATGAGACACCACTGGTAACTGTAATGTAACAATAAGATACTTATGAATTAATTAATTATCTTGTTTATAATAGAATATCTCCCATCAGCTTACAATATTATAGTACCAATCTATCAAGGTTTTATTGTACTTTATAGACAATAAAATGATACAACAATAAGAACATTGTGAATCTTACTATTGATTTTAAAGACAATGATTGGTTTTGTATTTAGCACTTGTATAAAGCTAACAGGATGTCAGTATCTTTCTATTGATTGCCAATAAACACTTATAGAAACACATTCTTTGGCATATCTAGATATCTGCTACGAATCATTTTTTAAATCTGACGTAAGATTTATTAGGAAAAATAACGGATACAAATTGAAACGGCAATTATATAATGGCAACAACCTTTATTAAGCAGAAGAAACGTCCACAATGTCGCCCATTGTGCATAATATGACTGGATACTAAATATCTAGTGAATATAAATTGCTTCAACTTTTGTCTCGTTGCGGGAATAATTTCCTATCAAACCTTACACTGACTTCCTCAAACACAGTCTCTGAAATATAAGTGATTTCCTCAAACACAGTCTCTGAAATCTAAGACTCATCGCTCTTGTCGTCCCTTTTTTTGCATTTTGTTCAATACTTTATTTTTTATTACTATCGTTTTTCTAAACCCAAATTTGTAGGTAGGTATATATGTGCATAATTATGTTAATTCTGTCAGTTTCTGTGAGTTTTTCTTAATTTAATTTTATTATTGAATTTGAATTTGAAAGAGAGCCACTTTAAGTAAACCTGATGATGAGAGCAGAAGCTCTTGAAAATCGGTTTTCGATCAATAAAGGCACTGTGAAAGTACTAAATACAAGTATTTTATTTTAATAATTAAAAAAAAACTTTCACCAAGTACCGTCGGCCGATAACATTGACTATAATATAACTCATAACTACTATTATTTTTAATATTGCTGTTATGTTCTCATTAGTAATTAATTATTAAGTAGGTACTTTGTGTCACATAGTATCACAGTGTTGGGTGTGACACTTCTGTCACACATTTCACACAGTTAACGAGACAATTAGTTACATCACAAAGGATTACTGTTATTATTTTCTACTGCGTGAGGTTTTGGAAAGAAATAACATTATGTTTTGTCTGTAAAATAATAAAACAATAATAGTGTCGTATTGTTTTGTGACGTTATAAAGGATAGCTAAATTAATTTACTGACTCCAAAAAACCAAATTAAGATACATTATATTTTAAGTCATATCGACCTGTTTCTTTCTGTGACTGATGATTGGTAGTATTGCTTATATTTTTTACTAGTGGCAACACCATAATTTGTACATAGTGAAGTTTGCTACAGAAGTTTTTTCAGTTCTTGCTATCTTCGGATGTGCACGTGCTTTTTAAGCTTATTTTACCTGTTTGCGTTCGTTTCATAAAAAAAAAACAAAACTTACATTGTTATGTTAAAGAATGACACTAAAAATAAAAGAACAAACGCAAACTGATGAAAAAGGTTCAAATAGAATGAGCACAACCATAGACAGCAATAATTTAACTTACGTCTGTAGCTAACTTCACTCTGTACGAATAACGGTGTTGCTACTAGTAAAAAATATGAGCAATAGGTACTACCAGTAATCAGTTATAAAAAAAACGAGTTGATATTATTTAAAATATCGTATCTACTACAAGGAAAGGGTGTGTAAAGGAATTATATTTTTTGACTGAGTAGGTACATTAATTTGACCACTCTCTGCATTTTATGTTGTTAAGCTAGTAGTAGGTACTGAAAATATAACAGGGATTTTCTTCACTTGAGTCGTATAAATGCAAACAGCGCTATCTCATTAATATGAGAAGAATGAAAATTTGCAAAATACATCTAAATATTTTGTTTATATATCTTGTAAAAGTTATACTTTCTAAATGAAAAAAATATTACTTTCTCTTTGCTTTAGTTATTTTCAAACTTTTTGTCACTTTATATTGCAAATATTTCAAATACATTTACCCAACTCAAATTCTGCTTGTAAGGAGATAGCGCTGTTTGCATTTATACGACTCATTTATTCTGTTGCGGTGAAAAGATTTTGATTCTTTCTAATTATTATTGTCACTATTCCTGTTTTTTGTGACAACATGAATCAATAGTTTTGTATCAATATCTTTTCAATTGACAATTATATCAAATTTAACCCACGGCTGGCGAATAACTTCTGACGCGATATCAGTAATTAGAATCTTAATTTAAATATATTAGATTAAATTTTGTGAATTTTACCCTCATTCATACTTCAGCTTATACCTTCACACATACTTGGCCACAACATCAGGCACTCGGGCCTGCTCATCACCATCGCACATAAATTCTAAGATGTAGATTTTTTGTCCTAATCTGATTATTGATATACAACATCATCTTTTTTTGTAGAAATAAATATGTAACAGTTTCAAGACATTTTGAATGTTTTTAAAAGAGCATTCTACAATGCACTTCTGTTACTTGAAAGTATTTAAATCACAATCGATCACAGCAAACCATTGCCAAAAACAGCAGTAACTACCAAAGTATTGTTTCGCTGAGCAATTGCAACGGTTTTCTAAAATCGATCGCGATTTATAAACAATCAAGTAACAGAAGTGCTTCGTTCGATAGGTACTCTATTAAAATATTTAAAATATTGATATGCAGTCCAGTGATCGATGAATGAACGATAAAAAAAGCTTCGATGAACGAGTGTGAAAAAGAGGTTTTCCAATTCAACGGTTCAATATTTAGATCATGTTTTATTAACTTCACCCATATTAGTTTTCCTAGATACAACATAATATAACAAGTCTGAAAAATAGGTTAGTACTATTGCTCGATAGTGAATGATAAATTATTAACGCGTGGGTACCTACGCAATGGAGATTATTTCGAGGAAAGGAAATAGGCAACAACAAATTCCTACAAAACATATTCATTTGGAGGTGGCTTAATTCCTTTCAGAATGATAAATATCAACTTCAACGAGGGAAAGACTCTGTTTCTTTTTGACGCCAGATGTTTGAAACTATCTACGTAGAAGGAATTATGCATAACGTGACTTAACTAATTGTTGGGTTATAATTTATTTATCTAAACATTTCGTTCGTTTCTACGTGCATTGTGTTAGTTTTTGTAGAGTAAATAAGGAAGTTTTCATCATAATCAGTAGGTAGGTGATATTTTAGTTTGACTTAAGGTTAGCATATTAACTTATTTAACTTTATAAAACATTTCTGAATTTTTGTTGTACAGTGAATATAATTTGCATTTAGTTTTCTTGTTATCTTAATTAAGTTAAAATATCGCGCATCGTATAGGATTAAGATCAAGACAAGATTAAGATCCTATTCATATTGTGTTGTGCTAAAAGTTTTTGTTTCCACATATACCTACTTAATTATATTGGGTTAGTTGGAAGATATCGCGTCCCTGCGATAACTCGCCCATTGTGCAAAATTATTCGTTTATACCATGTAACCTTATTATTTGTATCCATATATTTTGTAAAATAAAGTTTATTATTATTATTAATTATGTATTTTATTGTTTTTAATAAAAAGACAGACAGATATCAGCTTAGATAATTTCATTGAATTCAAAATTCAGAAACTCGAGATAATATTAGTCATGGTATATCAGCAACGGACAAGGATTTCTTAAGGGAGTACTTTTGCGCAATGGCCACTAGGCTCAACTGGTACGTAAGAAGATGGATGTGTCTCTCTTTCATCTTTCATACTAGGTACCTTTTTTTTTTTTTTTTTTAGGTACCTAATATCTGTATAGTTTCTGTAGTACCTACGTATGTAAGTAAATTGGTAAACCTTACTGCCCGTGGCCCGTAGCTAAAATACACATAGAGAGAATGGTATTAAGAAATCTGCCATGTACAATATCATACTTAACCTGTAACGTGTAGCCCGACTCACCGCAACATCCGTAGGTACTAAGTGCGGATGCGGTACCCCGTGGCCCGATGTCCATTATCACCATATTATTACTACGGGTAGGTATATAAAGTGGCAATAAGCCACGATAATAATAAAAGGTCTTTGCCTTACTTACCATCCTCCTGTCTCTGTACGCCAAGCCAAATTAAAAGCATCTCTCATACCATGAATATTATGGCCATGTCCATTTGCCTAAATTTCTCCTAAATATTCACAATGCTATGTACATAGGCGTATATGCGTATAGTTGTGGAACCCAGTACCAGTCAACATCATGTCATTGTGCCTGTATAGGTACTTACTTGGTATTTATATCTAATACATGAAATCTGTTTATGCAGCTATGCCTACATAGATTTATGGCATTGGAGGTTAATGCCATAGACTTGAACGTGACTTCTGATAGTGCATTTAAATGTTTATATATAGATGCACTGGTAGGTGTTATTTGTTTGTTTTATTGATGTCTAATTATAATATTGACATCATTATCTTAAAATTTTCATAAACATACTTTAATTTTGTAACAATATTTTATGCTGCTTTTGTATAGTATATGTAGAGTAACAATAAATATCGCATTTAATCGATAAATTCGCCTTCTGTACATTGAATTGTATCAATGATATTTTAATGATACTTTGTTTTGATTTTGTAACCAATGTACTGTGAAGAATAAAATAAATAAATAAATTAATTTTTGTGACTTATGTTAAGTATATTTTATTGTAATTTGAGAAGCAAAAACCGTTTATATCACACATAAATAAATTAATAATTCACTTATAACTGAATGGAAAATGTTGTTGTCCGAAAATAATGCAACGAGTTTTGTGAATGAATTAAAAATACCCAGAAAAGTTGTAAAGTAAAGAAACAATAATAAAATGGAAATAGGAACTTGTACCTGAACATGTGGTTGAAAAAAAAATCATAAATAAGCATGCTGGATGCTTCTATTGCTGTTATAATTACAGAGCAAATCTTTAATTAAAATAGGGTTAGGTATATATTTTGGATTATATATTCAACAGCTTTCAGCGTTTTACAAACACATTTACTAATTATTCGATATAGATATATATGCTAAAATTCTTTAAACATTTCTTCAAAAAGAATTCTTGGTATATATTTTCGAAAAAGGTTAACGATATCTTCCACCATATCATACGTACATACAATATGTATAAGAAGTACACATCCATATTAGGTAGTGCTACTTACAGAATGTAAGTTTAGAGACAAATGAGTTAGGTTAAGGAGGAACAGTAAGACATTAATAACATTGGTAAAATGCTTTCAGAAAATTTGTCAAATGTCTCACTAATGTGTTACGAATCCTTATAGTGAGTACATATGTACATACATACTTATAATCATCATCATCATCATCATCGCCCTTAACGCTCCTCTCGGGAGCACAGGGCAGAAACCAGCCTCCTCCATTCAGAGCGTCTCTGTGCCAATTGCGTCACCTCTTCCCACGACATTCCTTGCGCTCTGATATCGTTGTCATAGGAACGGTGTATTGTGAAAGAGGGACGCCCGGGCCTACGGAACCCCTGCGGACGGAAGAACAGTGCTCTTTTTGGCCAACTATCATTGGGCATTCTCAAAACATGTCCCAGCCAGGACCATCGTCTCTCTTGTTTTACGGAGATTACAGGTCTCTGCTGGATGCGCCGGCGCACAGCATCATTTGTAACATGTTCATACCATCTGACATCCAAAATCCTTCTAAGACACTTGTTTTCAAAGCTTAGTAGGTAATTCCGCTCTTGAGCCTTGGTTAAGTGTACATACTTATAATAAGTACACAAAATTCCTGAAACAGTTAATGGAACAGCTTATTTCGGTTCTATTTATATCTAAGTTCTAAGAATAATGTGTAAACAACATCGATATGTTATTTTTAAACTACCCACTAGTTTTCCAGTTTACCGGTAAAAGTTTATTAAATTGAAAAATATTTATCTTATTTATAAGAATTACGCCATGTATTATCTCATTAAACTTTGAAAAGATTTGCTGACTGTACTTCATTAAAAATGTTTGTCTTCTTTAACCATTTAGCATCCATATTTGAAAATGTAAGGCAGACCCCTCCATCATGTGGGACTAATAATTGCCCAAGGAGAAGAAGAAGAAAATTTGAAAATATTTTCCTCAATGATTTTCTATATCCTCCTGTTTTGGGTTTATTGCATCCACATTATTTTAGTAATATTGTTTACATCAGTCAAATGGACCTTTTTTTACAACCTTATGCACCTTTCACAGTAAGCTAAAAGCTTTTATCGTGAAAGAGGAGCTTGCCGGCACCTGGGATTGCCACCACGGACCCCCTGTTCACGAGGCCGAGACCTCCAGGCTACCGGTGAACTCAAAGCTTGCTTCCAATACTTTTTTTGTAAGATATCGTTTAGTTTGTTTTATTTAATTACTTTGATGATGATAGATTTGGAATGTCACAAAAAACAAAATGTCTTTAAAACGCAGTTTTAAGAATGTTTCATTTTTTGTTGAGCTTTCATGTCTATAACATACAGCTGATCTGCTGGTTACCCCAGTTGTGAGAAATGCTGTGGTGGTATATAGTAGTAGTATAGCAGATTAGTATTTTCACCATTCAATTTTTTTACAAATTAACCACAACATTGCTTGTATACCTATATTGTATACTACAACTTATGATCATTACCTACTACATAACATTTACCATCATTAAAGATTTCACTCACTATCATCGACTATCTAAACTTTCTGTGGGAGCTTAATGATCTTATTCAGCTTGTTTACTTTGATTTTTGTCTGTACTACAAAGATAACATTATCACACGGCCAGTTGATACTTCTTATTTAAGCTTCATAGATCAATAATGTATTATTAAATCTTAGAATGAACTTTCTTAATCGTACATATCGATGGCTAACTGGACAATAATATTGTATATCCACTTTTTATAGTTTTGAGAAAACTCGACATGAAAGTTTGAATAGAGTAGTATTTGAGCCTAATATGCATTTTCTAATTGATCATATCTCGGTTTGTATTGCGTGTGGATCAACTATATTTTCAAATATCAAAGACAGTGTCACGTTTTACAAAATGCGTATCATAACTCAATTTTACCAAAAAGTGGACTTACAATATTTGTCCGGTTAGCCATAGATATTATATAGATGTACAATTTATAAGTTTACCTACATACATGTCTTTCGCAAGAAATAGCTTTTTTTGCGGATCGAAATAATATAAGTTATAACATTTTTCAATTTAAGTGTTTGTGCGCTTTCATTGTGAAAAAAATAATAATAAAGATTAAAAAAAAAATGGAAAAATGATTAATATAAATTTTTAATTCTTTTTTAAAAGTTCCGAGTATTCTATTTTATCTAAATTCACTTATGTTAAAACATGTTTATCAACCATTGTATTGCCTCAAGGTAATATGTCCGCCTTCTGTATGATCAATTTTATTTTTCAGGTGTTTTTTTTATTACAAAACAAGAACTCTGTTTATTTTTCACACTGGTAATAATAAATATAACACGAATGTTTTCTTCAACACAAAACTCAACTTGAATAGAGAGGAGTTCTTTTGATAAATGTCAAACTATCTTCACCTAGTACAACCAGTCGTAGACCTCTTAGTGTTTCGATACCGTATGCAGACGTCTTAAAATCTAAAGTAATGACTTTTGCAATACATAGTAGAAAACTCTTTTTTTAATAAATAAAGTGTGATTGACCATACATATGAATGTATGTGCAAAAAATAAAATACCCCAAAGGGCGCGCAAATTGCATACATATGTGATATCCTTTAGCAATTTTTTAGGAATTAAAGCATTATTCTTCTTATTTATGTGTCTTGTTGGGTTCCCCCGACGTTGACGACCACTTGGAAAAAATCTTTTCTGTTCTGGGCAGCACGAATCAGCTCCTCCACACTTTTCATCCCGGTCCACTCCCGAATGTTCTTAATCCAAGAAATCCGCTTTCTTCCAACTCCTCTACGGCCCTCAATCTTCCCTTCTATGGCCAATTTTACTGTAGGATGCCATATTTTTCATAATTAATGTAATTAGATACTTAAATAACATACATTTTTTCTCTCTTGTTTCAGGTAAGACAGTGCTATCAGTCTCTACTTTGTGGGTGTACCCACAGTAAACAAAATACAATGCATACCTACATATATAAAGGTCAGATGTTCGGGAATAAGTATAATGTATATTTTTTTTAAATTTATAAACAATATTTATCCATTGAAGGAGACCCATCGACCACAAGTAATGCTATATTCAACAATGTCGATAAATACAGTAATTTATAGGTAACGTTTAAATCTGTCTTTATCTTCCATATAACACTAACAATGAGTCTAGTGTACCAAATAGCACCTACTATACTCCATTCATCGCAAGTGTTCAGTTTGTTGAAACAATAATTACGCTCATTAAATTTTACACCCGATATTAAGGACGATGGTCAGGGGTCTTATTTTCTAATGAAGTTTTGGAGCCAAATAACCGAGAGACACAAACTACACAATACATTGTTTTTGACTTCTAGCTATTTACTCTGCAATAGCCTATAAAGAGCATGATAGTGATGATGTTAAAACTTTTGCTCACTTAATGGATTATCGGTTAGCGCTGATTCACAATTTGAGATTTTGGTAATCTATCTATATAACAGATATTTTCATTATAGCATTTACTTGCTTGATATTGTGTGGAAATTCAAAACCTGTATCGTAACCAAGTCGTGAAATTATTGGATTGGAAAATGTTTATTATCGAGGTTTGCCACATACTGTAAAAAATCCTGTATGTCTTAATTTCTTGTTAGCACGAAGAGGACAACTTGTATGTCTATAACATACAACTGATCTGTTGGCTACCCTACTTGTGGGGCATGCCACGGTGGAATATTAGTAGTAAAATAGTAGTCAATATCGATGATGGACCACAGATAAAGACGTTCCTAACAACCTTTTAAATATTTGACTACGTAATTATAAAAACGCATTGTTAAGAGATTGAGTATTTTATTTATAAAGTTCTTAGTAAGAAATAGAACGTCCACTCTTTACTGTACATTTTCAAGAGTTCTGTAAAAGGCTTGTGTACGTCAAACGTCACGAATATAATATTAAACATTATGATTATTCATTTCAGCTTTGTGGTGCGCCAAGCATTCTGAATTTTTTATTCGCACAAAGAGAATGACTGGTATGTTGATTAGTTGCGATAAGTTTACTCAATAGTGGCTACCTCATTTATGGGAGATGGCATAATGTTAAAGATAAATTATACATACATACATCTTCTTCCCCTTGTCCTAATTGGGTCGGGGGCCCATTGCGCCTAGGTACCTCCTCCAGAGATCCCTGTCCACCGTTGCTTCCAAGACCTCTGGCCACTCTAAACTAAGTCTTTCAACACACATGTCTGACACCTACCCTAACCGGCTTCTTCTAGAGCGGCCCACCGGTCTTCTGCATTATCCCACGGACTCCAAAGATCTAAGTGGTAGTCTGTCTTCTGATAAATTATGTATGATATCATTTGAAATTTTCATGGAATATTCGTAGGTATTGGTAAATTTACTTTAAAAAGGTTGCTTTTAATTCGACTGAATAAAACATAAAGAAGTTAGGTCTATTAACACTCACATTCTATGTAGAATTTTAAATAAATCCGTGGAGCACCCGCAAAGAATTAGCCCCATACTATTTTGTGTAAGTTTTCGAGTGTCCTGGCAGATGTTTAAAAAAGTAAGGCATTTTTGCATTTATTTTTAGAAATGAGATTAATCACCTATTGAATGTCTTGTTTTATTGTTGCAATGAGAGGAGAGCTTGCATGTTTATCACATGCAGCTTGTCTGCTGGCTACGCAGTTTGTGGGAGATTCCGAGAGGTAATAGTGTTATTATTTTCTTAGCGCACGGCTGATTAATATCAAAACATTTTATAAGGTATTAAAATATATTACAATTTCCATTATCGATTTTATTATAGGTATGAATCTTAACGATAATCGCATTTCAATTGTAATCAAAGTGAGCTTTTAAAGGTTATATTAAAGAAAATTGCTTAGGGATAATACAAAATAGCTTTTCTGCACGCTATTCCTATATAATAACAATAAATGACGCATTTTATGTTAACAGCGATTATTTCTTTCTTTACTTAAAAATAACAATGTGTGATATCCATCTGTCCAGCGACAGACTGTTTATTTTTTCTTTTGTACCTTATCTATAGAAAAATATACCTATTCTTTAAAATTATTTACTATTTAAGGCAATAATCTCGAGAAAGAGCGAAATAATCACTCAATAATCAGTCCTTGTTGAATCCCTGGAAATTAAAAAAAAAAAAAAAATTGCGAGTTTTCGATTGTTTGGTAAACGGCAGTCGTACATTAAGCGTCACGTATATACCTATTCATTGATTATTTTCAATTAGAAGGTGAAGATCTGTTTGTTCATTACATGCAATTAGTCTACTTGGTACACCAATGGTGTATATTATGATATGGTGATGATGATTATGAATAATTTTGTTTTGACGCCATTTAGTCTCTTGACCGTCTTAAGGACGGATCATTTTTATAAAGGGTTGTTCAACAAGAACTTTGTTTTTTAATTGTGGCAACACCAGCAACATGATAGTTTTGACATTTAATTTTTTGACGTATTCGTAGTGGATGCATTGGCAATTGTTGCAATGAATTCAATTTCGCTTGAAAATCGCATTAAAATAATTAAAATCCATTATGAAAATGGTGGTTCTGCTAAAGTGACATTTCGTCAAATTCGTGATATTTTCGGACAACATAATCGTCCTTCTGAGACCGCTATTAAGAATTTGGTCGCTAAATTTGAGTCGACAGGCTCGATACAAAATGTGTTAACACCAACGCGTGTACGACCGGGTCGTTCAACTGAAAACATCGCAGCCGTGAGCCACAGTGTTGAAGCAGATCCAAATTTGTCAATTCCTCGACGTTCTCGACAATTGGGGTTATCCAAAACCACCACATGGCGAATTTTGCGTAAGGATTTGGCTTTGAAGCCTTACAAGGTTCAACTGGTGCAGGAATTGAAGCCGAACGACCATTCAAATCGCCGTAGATTCGCTCAATTCATTCAGGAACAACCCGCTGGTTTTTCTGAAAAAATCATTTTTTCAGACGAAACCCATTTTCACTTGTCAGGGTACGTCAACAAGCAAAATTGCCGCATTTGGGCTTCTGAAAATCCTAGAGCAATTATTGAGAAGCCGTTGCATGCTCAGCGTGTCACTGTATGGTGCGCTATGTGGTCTGGAGGCGTGATTGGGCCGTTTTTTTTCGAAGATGAGACTGGAAATGCGGTAACGGTCAATGGATCACGCTGTCGCAAGATGTTGACAACTCAATTTTGGCCTATTATTGATGACGTGGATATCACTGACATGTGGTTTCAACAGGACGGTGCCACATGTCACACAGCCAATGAAACGATCAATTTATTGCAAACCAAATTTCCCGATCGCATGATTTCACGAAACTCAGCTGTTAAGTGGCCAGCCAGATCGTGTGATTTAACGCCACTGGATTATTTTTTGTGGGGCTATGTTAAGGACAGAGTCTATACGGAGCCAATCGAATCGATTGCAGCCTTAAAACTCAAAATCCGTGATGTGATTAGCGAAATAGTCCCGCCATTTTGCCAAAAAGTGATTAAAAACTTTGATGAAAGAATCGACATCTGTCAGCGTGCTCGTGGTGGACATTTGTCAGATATCATTTTTCATGCATAATTGCCAAACTTTTCTCTTTGTAATTCAATAAAAATTTTAATCATCTTCATCAAATTTTTTTGTTTTATTTTGTTTTAAAAAACAAAGTCCTTGTTGAAAAACCCTTTATATAGATCCTTGCATTTTCAGTACCTAGAGAAGAATATTTGTATTTTTCAGTGTCATGTCAGGTCCTCCTAAGATGAAAGATTATTATTATTAAGTCAATATATTATCTATCTATCTATCTATACCCTCACACCGTGTCCCAGGAGGGGTAGGAAGAGAGAACGGAACGCCATATAGATCTATCCTTACAAACTTCTTTCGCTTCCTCCACAATCATCCAGTTTCTCATCCTGGCCGTCCTTTAGGATTTGATCCACGTGCTCAAGCCAAGTGGTTCTTGGCCGTCCACACTTCCTCACACCTCCTCTTTCAGAAAAATACATCCTCTTCGTCATTCTTTCATCTTGCATTCGCTCAACATGTCCAAACCATCGTAACTTATTTACACGCATTCTATCCGCTCATTTCCTGATATCCTCATTCTTCACTCTATCCCGCAATGTTTTACCAACCATTCTTCTTAGTGAACGCATCTCCACGGCATTTACTCCACTCTCGTCCTTCTTCAACCACGTCCAAGTTTCACTTGCATACATAAGTGTCGGTACCAGAATGGTATTGTGCACCAGAATTTATTTTAGCCATATATTATACATTGTGAATAATAATTGAACACATATATATTGAACACATTACATTTATAGGCTTTTAAATGCATCTCCATGCTGGATTGCTTATAAAAGCTCCAAGATATTATTTATTCTAATCCACTCGTATAGATAGATCTAAGTGGTCTGTTTTCTTATAACACCTCTTCGGTTCTCAATTTGGTTCATGGTGATCGAGTGGAACTATTTGTATTTTTATCTAAAATTAAAAAATATATATAAATTTAACACGTGGATTCTCCGGTTAAGACAAGGTCATCCATTACTTTCGAGTGTCTTGTTACAGTCAAATCTTCGTTAAATTTTACGTTTGATAAAATAAACATAAATGATTAAAAGGCCCCTTTAGCAAAAACGATAAAACATTCAATTTTCAACAAGTTTGGTACACAAACTCTCAAAACTTGTTGACCCTACGAACATTTTGATTTGATAAAATATGAAAAAAAAATATTAATTACCAATATCAAACTTGACCTTTAACAAAAAAACTCGATTTTAGCTTCATAGTATTCGTTTATAAAAAAGCAGATTTCTAAAAATCGAATTCGGGGGTGTGTTTGGTACATAAATGCACGAGAGTCCTACAAATTTCCATATATTAATTTTAATATTGAGAAAATTTAGATAGTTATTACAATTAAAGGACAAAAAAATGTATTTTTTTTTGTTTTTTTCATGAATATTGACCGACTTAAAAAATATTTTTTTTGATAAAATTTCTCATTTTTTGTAACCAAAAATTACCACATGAACTCAATTTTTTGTATACTAAAAAAAGTTTGCTAAAATCTATAGTATTTATATGCTTGATAGGATGAATAAAAATATATATATTTTACAAATAATTTGTATTTTGATATAACAAAGAGTACCTAAATAAATCTCGTCAGTCTGCGATTTATTTATTTTTAGTAAAAAAACTAATATTGGTAATAAATATTTGATTTTTTATTTTATCAAATCAATATGTTCGCAAGGGTCAACAAGCTTTGGTAGTTTTTCTATCAAATTTGTTGAAAGTAGAAAATTTTACCATTTTTGCTAAACGGGTCCCTTAAGCAATAAATCGTGCCAACCATCCCGAATGTCTTTTTTTTATTCGCTCAAACACGTAAATCTGCATGTTAATTACTTACTGTCGGCCCGGGCGTCCCTCTTTCACAATACACCGTTCCTATGACAACGATATCAGAGCGCAAGGAATGTCGTGGAAAGAGGTGACGCAATTGGCACAGAGACGCTCTGAATGGAGGAGGCTGGTTTCTGCCCTGTGCTCCCGAGAGGAGCGTTGAGGGCGATGATGATGATGATGATGAATTACTTACAGTTAGTCGGCTGTCTACCCCATTTGTGGGATATGATACCCATCGTGATGTTATATAAAAAAAAAACAAACATATTAATGATAAGAATTAATATTCTATTTCCATTTGTGGGATATGATACCCATCGTGATGTTATATAAAAAATACAAACATATTAATGATAAGAATTAATATTCTATTTCCATTTGTGGGATATGATACCCATCGTGATGTTATATAAAAAATACAAACATATTAATGATAAGAATTAATATTATATTTCCATTTATGTTGTAAATAATAAATGAATTTTTGTAGGCTATATTCACACACAAACAGACATTTGAAAGTATTGAAACATTGTTATATTTGAAGTTTATTTTTTAATTAAACAATAATTATAATGGCACTGCATGTACCTACGTAGAAAACGAAAGGAAATTATTTTTTGGCGCCATCTATTGAAACTAGTCGCATGCATACAAATTAGAGTATTATTTGAAATGATTTAGCTTGAGATCTTTCATACAAATGATATTATTTCAATCCATTCTGATTATGTTTAGGAATAATACTACAATTATCACTCCATATCCCACAAGTGGTGTATTCAGAGGACTAACTGCATGCATAACTGTAAACATACATATTCTCCTCTCTGGGCTAATAAAAATTAGAAGACACTCAGAATGGGTGGCAAACATCAATCTGATATTGTAGACCTTAATTGTCTTATTGATTGAAGTGATGTTTTTACGACCACCTTTATTCTACAGGACACTCGAAAACTTACAAAAAAAAGTGACAGATCTTACAAAAAAGGGTTCGATTCCCGGCCAGTGCAGATTGAGGAATGACCTTTTTCAATCTGTCCTGGGTCTGGGTGTTACATGTATATGTGTTTAGTGCATTGTATATCTATGTGTTTATCGTCGTGTTAGTACCCATAATACAAGATTCATGTTTACTTTGGGACTAGCTCGATCTGTGTGAATTTTCTATGCATTATAATTATGTGATGTTATGTTTTATTTTATGATATATTTTTTATTTTCCGAGGACTCCACGCAGAGTCAAAAATTATGTACTTAAGTGTTTTATTTTTTATTTTTCGCATTTCTGTAACAAAAATATAATCATTAACATGCAATAATAACAATTAAATTTTACGAAATGCCTCCAAAAATAGGATCATTATTGTATATTTTTATTTTGTTTTTAATCTTTATTCCATTCACTAAAAGTTGAGTAGGTATACCTACTTATAATAAAAGGTTTTTGGAAAGGTCAAAAGTTTTAGCAAATGATAAGCTTTAATTGTTCTGAAACGACTACACGTAGATATATTTCAGTTGTTTCATTGAATTTCAGTTGATAGGTCAAAAGTCTTTCATCAACTTGAAAAGCTATAATATTTACACACCAAGTGAAATATTTATATAATTCCCAGTAGCGTGTTTTCTATTCAGGCTGGAAAGCCGAGCTTTATCTGAGGTTTGCTGGTTTCTTCTTCTTATTTCATTTTACGGCAATTCACCCGCAATCGAGTGAATTTTGAGGTTTGCTGGTTTAAAAATAAATAAAAATGACAAAGTTACGTTCAGTCAACAAACCGATAATTGCACAACTTTTCGAACTCATCGGTTTACGCTGGGGCAGTAAAACGCATTACAACTACACAGAAACCTCATAATAATAACAATAAACTAGACAACTTTTAATGAAATGCGCCATTTTGTGAAAAAAAACATCGCAAGGGCACATAAAAGAATCATAATATCTAACCTTTTCACAAATTATACAACCTTACCCGCTCTCAATAATACCTATGCTTTATCCATCTCCATAGATTCCAGACACACTTTACCTATTATATTATAAAAAATTGTAAACATTTATGTAGTAAATTTTCCTTCTTGTATTTAGTTTCTAATAAAAATTCAGTGATGATGGGTGTCTACCCGAAAGGCCTCTGAGTCAAATATTATTTATAGTGAAAGTAATACAGTGTTTTATTTTTAATCTATTTTAATTGTAAACATTTAGGGTTTTTAACATTGCCTTGAATACCTCTACACTCCAGTAAATCATCCATACATTACTTGGCACTTACACATTCACACTTCTTATCATGATGTCTACAAGGGCGCTGTAACGTCGAGAACTTTCTAGACCACATGGCATACCCGAAAGTACAACATCATCTGCGGAAAATTGCTCTAAAAACTTTCAATTAACCATCTTATTCTATATATAGCAATTTAATTTTTCAGCGAAGCCAGGTTTGAGCTTCATTCAATAGAAAGCAGTCAGGACAGGCTTTGGTTGAAGGTATAACGGATGAAATGCCGAGGTAGCGTTATTATTAAAGGGGGTGCGAAATAATAAATTTAAAAGCAAAGCTCTAGGACGAACAGACCCTTTGTCAAAGAGACGCTATGTATAGTTTATGTTTGCGTATAACGAAGCTTTATCTCCTTATGAATATATTATTAGTAGAGTATTATTTTATATAATGTATGCTTATCATTTATTTAAACCTTATAGTAAGTGATATTGAAGCATATTAAATTATATTCATGTATATATGTATTATCTTCAGAATTTTTTGTTTTATAGTGACAATATTCTCAATGTCGGCTATTTAATGGCCGATTTTAATAATCTATCTATCCATTACTCTCAGTTCAATCTATTATGTATCATATATTTTAACGGTTTAAAAAAATAGAGATTATTGGAACCGACTGTTAATAATTTGAGAAAAAATAAATCTATAAAAATATACATCTTCAAGATTTTATTAGCTCTTTAATGGCCAATTTTGATAATCTATCTATCCATTAAAATCAGTTGAAAACTTGAATTTGAATATTTTTAAAGGATTATTTTTCAATGTACTTCTGTTACTTGCTTGTATATTTATAACGATCGATTTCAGCAAACTGTTGCCATTTTCAACATATAATGCATCTTCAATAAGACTTTTTCATATTATTTTGCAATTTCATATAAGACTTTCTCAATAAGTCTAAGTAATTTGTACAAGATAAAAAAAAAACTATATAGAAATTAAATTCATGGATTACACTCCAGGTGTGTACACATTTAACATTAGATTGAACCACAGAGTCTAATCAATATGTATTTTGTTAGTAAACAGCTAAGTCTGTACTAAAATTAAGCCCAAGTAAAGTTCTTAATACTTAATATAGCCATGGTCTACGGTAGTCCCTTTATAACTACCAGTGAAAAAAATATTCTGTAGAAATAAACACGTCGTTTTCTAATATTGCGATCCATCCAACGTTTTTTTTATTACCTTTATTGTGCATTCCTGTTGTGAGGAGCTTAAAAAGTTTTAACGACAATTTTCGGAAGCTAAGTCATGCTTTCACTGCGCGATCTTAGGTTAGTTATTTCTACTATTTTGATCTTTAAAGAGAAATTGGCAACATCCTTTGAAAGGTGAAAGACGTCTCTCTCAGTAAAAATTAAAATGACTGAATAAAAACATGTACCTATTTATAACTTAACTAATTCATACTTATTTCAATGTATGAATTAGTGAATCAGTCCCAAACCAGCAGTCTCAAAAAAGCAGTCTCGAACCAGCATTAGGTAAAGATGATAAAATCTTAAATATAATAAAAATAAATTACCAACCGGGTATCCCGTGGAGCACCCGGTACAGAATTGGTCTCCCACTCTTCTGCGTAAGTTTTCGAGTGTCCTGTAAAAGGCAGGTGTCGAAAAAATTGAGACATTTTACATCTTAAATTCAGCGATGAGGTTTGCCACCCATCCTGAATGTCTTGATTTTATATTGGCATGGAGAGGACAGTTTGCATGTTTCTTACATGCAACTGATCTGCTGGCTTCCCCACTTGTGGGATGTGCCGTGATGGTATAATAATAATAATAAAAATAATAAATTATCAATCATTGCTGACATTCTTATGAATATAAGTAGATTATGACATGGGTATAAAAATAAACATTTTAGTATTATTTCCGCATTATAAAATCTATGTTAGGTGAAAGTTTTTTGATCGATGACTGTTTGTGTGAGGAATATTTAATTATTAAAGAAAAATTCATCAGCAAGAGTAAAAGCGGACGGTTGGCGGCCTTTGAGATGTGGTGCTACAGACGCATGCTGAAGATCCATTGGTCGGAACACGTCGAAAACGTAGAAGTGTTAACCAAGGTAGGCGAAAAAAGGCAACTTTTTAAGAGAATCAGCCAACAACGAGCTAACTGGATTGGCCACAACATCAGGCACCCAGGACTACTCATCGCCATCGCGGAGGGTAATACCGAGGGCACAAACGGCAGAGGCCGTTCAAGAGATGCGTATATGGACCAACTGAAGAGGGACATGAACTGTGGCTCATGCGTAGAGCTGAAAAGACTGGCTGAGAATAGGGAGGAATGGAGAAGAAAACCCAAACTCGTTGCGGACCAATCCAATGGATTCTAATTCATTATATATAAAGAAAAATTTATCGAGTGAAGGAGGTATGAAACATAAGTATTATTCGATGTAAAATTCTATCTGCCTTCACCTGTTAAAAAAAAACACAATATGAAGAGAATAAGAAAAAAAAGTAATATTAAACAGGTAAACATTACCTAATGTTGTTTTCAATAATTAATTAATTAAGGTTCTTTAATTAAGTTTTCTGAATTAAACCAAATTGTATCTGTTATGTGTTATTTTGCTTCACGAAATAAAATCTAATAATAAAAATGCTTTTTCTACAACCTCAACCACCCACATATATTATTATTATTCTGTATGTGTTCTTATAATGAAAGAATATGTTCCTAATTAGAAAACCCTCACCCTAGTTCCATTCATATTGCTACTAGTGATATTGAATAAGAAAAATCAACGTGTATATAATTATTTAAGTATGTTCGTATTTATGTATAATATTCTTCTAAGATTAATCTCCTTATGAATCTTATTCTCACACTAAATATTATATCGTGAAGAGCCAAAAAAATCAAAGTCCATCCAATCCATTCTTGCATAGGTATTACTTACATTTTTTTCTTTTCCAAATTGTGGTTATTATAATATTATTGAAAAGATATCATATTTCTTATACTGGGATAAATAAAGCTTTCGGTCAATGCGATAGTAGAGAATAAAAACTATTTACAACAGTGTTTTCGAAATAAATAAGTTAAACAAATGTTTTATTCCAGTATTTGATTAATTTGACGAGAGAGACGTCTTTCGTCTTGTTAGGATATTGTCAATCATAAAATATTTGTTTAATTAATTTTGTTATGGAATTCTACTACCTAAACACCGACACAGTGAATAAACAGTGTTTTCACTTTTCTCATGAAATGATCTTATTTTATTTGGAATATGTCTATATTAGGGGTTGTATTGAAATTTAATACGACTATCTTTGTGAATTTGATTAACGTGGTCAAGCCACATATTATATTCTCAAATATTTAGTTTTTATTGCACCATACTTTTGGAAATATTAGAATTAAAATTATATAGTAGTAATTATTAGTAGTCCTATCTTTAATTTCAAATAAATTTCACGTACATTATCCAACCTGTACTATACAATACCCATACGCTGTACTTCAGGTGGAATAGGCAAATAGAACAAAACGCCGTAATGATCTTCACATTCTGTCATACTTCTTTCACTTCCTCCACATTCAAATAATTTCTAATAGTACAAATATGGAAGATTTGTTTTATCCAAATTATTTCGTCATTTATACGGTTTTTATTCATTGCTTGTTTCGCATCCGTAAATTTTTCGTAACATGGTCTATATCAGCTATCTATCTACACTCTCACGCCGTGTCTCAAGCGGGGTAAACCGCTAAATAGACATGTCTTCACATACCTACTTCTATCGCTTCCTCTAAATTCATAATTATACAGTTTATTATAAACAAATACCGATATCTCCTATTCAACATGCGCTTGTCTTTGAGGCATTGATCCAAGTGATCAAGAAACGTAGTTCTTAGACGTCTGCGTTTTCTCACACCCCTGTTTTGGTCAGATATTTATTCTTTTCATTATTCTATCCACAACACTACTCTTGCATTCATTCCATCTCATTTTTGTTTCATGGACGGGATATATATCTAGTATCATAATATTAAGAGGGAGAGAAAGGTTTACCGGGAAACGGACATAAATGAAGGAAATTAGAATTCATATATTAAACCTTGTATCTACTTGTACGTAGGTACGTATATATTACACCCTCACATGTTTGTACTTTGGAGTTAAAAGCTTAAAACACCCCATTTAGGGTTTTTTTGAAAAACAAATATTAACAGACTTTCAAATTGAAAAATAATATGTGATAAATATACTTATATCTTTTCATACTTCCCATAGGTTTACAAAATTAATTTTTTTCTACTTAGGTTGTGACATTTTTATAAAATTTTGGGTTTGTCTACGTTATACGTGGTTTGTTAGAAAAATAATGAGAAATTCGTCCAAGCGAATCGTGCCAATTACTTACAATATAACAACACTTCTCAAAAGTGGATAAGCTGGTTAATTCAATCATGCAATAAACACAAGGTCATCCTCTTCGTGTCGTAAAAATTAAGACTTTTATTGTGGCTGGTATACATACTTCATCGCTGATTTGAAGACTTTTAATGTTACATATTTTCTAAAACGGGTTTCTCCATCTGTAAAAATGAAGAACAACAATCCTATTTTAATTAATAAAAAAAACGACCAAATGTAACATCTTTCACAGTGTAGGTGCATTTTCTATAACAAAGATATGCAATCTTGATTAGTGAATTATTTTGTTTAGTGAATTTAGTGATAAAAAAATATGTAGGTTGATTGTCTTAAGAAGAATCCGTTATGCATTTTTAGCTATGTACACTATTTAATCCACATTATTATATGAAATATAACCCGCAGTGAAGAGCTTATTTTCGAATTATATTTCGGAAGCTTTTTGTATGTTAAAAAAGAAAATTAATTATGTTTTCCTTGGGTCAAGAATTTCTCATAAATACACACGAGGCAGTAGTGGTGGAGGTGGTGGTAGTAGAACGTGCGTAATAATGCGTGGGGGGATGGACGAAATTATATTATTATTTATAATGTGTAAGCTCATCCGTCGCGGGGTGAGGTAAACTTAATAATAATTGGCCATTCGATATATAGGTATCTTTCTATAATGCCATTTACCTTAATGCAGAACTAGCCTAAGTTTTTCTTGGATAATTTTTTAAAGTAGCAGATTTAAGATTTGTTTTTGAAATAAATAAAAAATATTTAAAAAATCTAAAGAAATGTTTGACAAGCATTATTATTTTAGGAATCTAATAACTCTCATTCGTTAAATTATCTCATGTCTATTATTATCATTTCTTGTTTCTTAATACTTAACTCAGTTTGACCAAAATTCCTACTAAGTCTAGTTCTGCATTAAGGTTGCGATTACATAACAATGTCAACAAAACAATACAAAATTTAAAATAGTAAAACGATATGCAGTGGCAAGATTATCACTATCAAGTAATTTCTTTCATCTAGACATGACACATTGAGATATACCTAGTGAAAACAAATTTAATTATATAATATACTAATATACTATCAATATATAACAAAAGAAAAAAAAAACGAAATTTAAAACTTTGCAGCTACGAAATCGCATCGTTTGACCTTATACTGAGTGGGTGACAAATGTAGAATATTAATGAAATTAAAAATAATTACCGTTTTGTTCAACAGAAAAAATTGAAAATGTACAGTAAGTAAAGAATCAGAATAAGTTTTAAATTGTTACAAATTATTCTTTGAAATTCTATAAACCTGAAAATACTGTTCAAACATTTCACTATCTTCAATTCAGCGATGAGATATGCCTCCAATCTTAAACGCTTTAATTTTTTTAGCACTGAGAGGACGATGTGATATTTATTACTAATGGCTACGTTCGTTCACCACCATACATCCACTGGATACCAATAAAAAAATCTGTAATAAAATGAATGGTTGAATATAAATATGGATACAACTGCCAGTTGTTGTAATGTTTACCCTAATGTGAAAGCTCATTCTCCGTGGGTTAAATTGCGTTTTGTTCAGGGGATGAACTTAACATGTTGTTTCTGTTGCCTCTAAACGTACCTCATATCTACCTATGTATGTACATTGTACTTGTGGCCTTTTAAGGCTTTCATTTAAGCAGCTTTGTGATATTCCTATTTTTATTTACATACATACATACGGTTTCCATTTATTTATTTATCATCTTTGTTCAAGTCTGGCTTAGAAAAAGATAATTTTAAAGAAATCTGAAATGTATTTGGAACTGTTTTTCTACCACAAAAGTTGTGGTGGTTTGGATATCCCTCTTTCACAACACACTCTTCGTATAAAAGACATCATAGCGCCAGAAATGGCATGAGAAGCGATGACTCAACTGGCAGCTAGACAAAAAGACTAAAAGTCGCCAGACTTCTGCACTATCTGCCGGATCGGTGCGTCAAAGATGTTTTAAATATAGGAGAAATAAATACAAAAAAGTTTATTCTTTATTCTTTCTTATCATCCGTAGGCCATTGATTTGGGACTTGGAATCGTCAGGCAATTATATAGTTTTTTTTTTTTTACAAATGACAAAATAATCAAATTACAACAATACAATAAATAAATAAATAAAGAAATTTCATTGAATCAAAGTTTTTCGAGTTTAAAAGGCCCAAAATAACGAATGGAATGGAATGTTTAAGGATGATAAAGAAAAAGTTAAAGAAAGATATAGAGAGAAAGAGATTAACAATGTCCTAACGAGACGAAAGACGTCTCTCTCGTGAATAAATCAAATTTTAGAATAAAATATTTGTTTTATTCATTTTGAGATAGAAAAACTTGCATACATTTTATCATGCCGTTTTTCTTGAAGAGTAGACGGCAAAAATTACAAAAAACCGGCAATAGACCGAGTTGGTTGGAAGACATCGCATTCTAGCGATAAACTCGCCCTGTGTACATTGAATAACTGATATTTTTATGATACTTTGTATCGATTGGAAATAATGTTATCAATGTAGTTACAATGAAGAATAAAATAAATCAAATTGAAATCTGTTCGCAGTATTGAACACCGTTTTTACTTCCATTACTATGTGAAGTTCATCAAGGAAGCATTTTTGTTCAATACTATACACAGAATACCTTCAAACTTCTGTTGATTACGTCTTCTTTTTTGATCATGCACAAAAAGTTGATGTGTCATATTCAAATTAATGAAGATAATATAAAATAAGACAATGTAAATAAACAAATTGCACACATCAAGTAAGTCTTAAAATAAGAAATGAATCTTGTATTATGTATACGATGATACCCATATATTATATACAATACGGTAAAGACATATTATTATACATGTAATGCCCAGATCAAGAACAATTTGAAAAATATCATTCTTATTAATTAATTCATTCTTTACTGTACACTGATGACAAACATTAACATAAAAAGTATACATTCAAATTATTTAAAATACAATCAATATACGGAGGGCGAGTTTACCGCAAAGGCGCGATCTCTTCCAACTTATCCAAATTTTTCATTTTGTTTTGGAACCTTACCTAAGATCTCGTGACTCGAAGGCAAGAACTTTACCTCTATGCCACACCGGTCGACTAAGTAATAGTTACAAAAACTCTTATGTGTTTTAATAAAAAAAATCTTATTTAGGCTTTCTGAATTTTTATATTTCAAAAATACTTGAATTCAGATAATAAGCAAGACTTATTGGTGAGCAGGAAGAGAAAAAGGAAATAATTATAATATTATGTTGCTTGGAAAAACAAGCGGAATCACTAATTAGCTCGTTTATTCGTAGGTAATGCTTTCAAGTAAAATTGTAATTATACAGCAGTGAGCAATGTTATATAAAGTAAAAAAAATACAATGTCACTCAGTACCTTTATTTCTGTATTTAAAAATGTAAAAGATAAAACTAGGGGCTTTTTTTCATTTTATTTTCAAACAAAATATATACCTACTCTACATTAAAACAAAAAATGGTATCATATAGAGTTGCCTCTGCAGAACTGTCAACGTGTTTTCATATATATAAACAAATATATAAATAATAATGATATCCTTGTACAACAAATGTAGGAATATTCTTCTTCTTCTTCCTGTGTCATGTCAGGTCCCCCCGACGTTGGCAATCACTCCGGCGAAAACCTCCCTGTCCTGTGCTGCTCTGAACAGGTCATCCACTGTCCGGATTCCGGTCCACTCCCTAGGAATATTACTTTTAAAAATTGATGATGATGAATTTTACCCTGTTTCTACCAGGAAATAAATAATCCAGATTCATCTCTTAACAACTGTTCCCTGCACATTATCATTTCATTAATAAAACAATAAAATATACCTAAGTATAAAATTTATCAGTGTCAAAAAGGACGCATTTCCAGATGTCAATTTTGATCAGATAACTTATTTTTATCGAATAAATTGATGGCAGAAAATATTTTTTTAAAGAAAATAATTAATTAAAATGATTTTAAAAACACTGTATAATTTCCAAATTAAATTTATTCACCTCAAACGTTTTCGCCAAGGCTTCTACTTGGCATCATCAGGAGGACTAATTAGTTAAAGTTCATATTTAGTGAGTATGTTTTCTATTACTAACTTATACTAAGGGTGGGGGGGAGTTTGAAGGTGGGGGAGAAAGGGCGGAGTTGAGGGTGTTTGATAAGAGGGAAGGAGATGGGTATATCAACAAAGGAGATGCATATGGTATTTGGATATTCACCAAATTGTTCTTGTTTTTATGGATTTCAAGAATCTCCAAGGCATTTAATTTGCTAATCTTAGACTCGGATTGCAAGACCTTAGTACCTTGCATGTCAATAGAATGATCATGTTGTATACAATGGTCTGCAATCTCCGAGTATCCGGATAACCCCCTGAATGCCCTGTTATGTTCCTGAATGCGAGTTTTAATTGCTCTACTTGTTTGGCCTATATACATCATATTACAATCCTTACAACTAATACAATAAACCCCACTATTATCTATATTATCTACCCTATCCTTATGATTAAAAAGTAATCTACTTATGTTATTATTGGTATAATATGCACATATAATATTTTTATTTACATGTTTATTTACTATATGCGAGATTTTACCTAAATATAAAACTTTTCTCCACGGTTTATTATTATTTTCCTTGCAATATGGAGCATAAATGTAATTTTTAAACATGATGTGTTTTTGTTTTTTACATAAAATTTTATCAATTATGTGAATATCGTATCCATTGTTCCGGGCAATACTTTTAATTACATTCAGTTCTTTGTTGAATTCATCCTTATCTAAGGGTATATTCAACATTCTGTGGATCATAGAGTTAAATGCGGCCATTTTATGTGACACTGGATGACAGGAAGACGCATGAATTACCCTTTTATCAAACACCCTCAACTCCGCCCTTTCTCCCCCACCTTCAAACTCCCCCCACCCTTAGTATAAGTTAGTAATAGAAAACATACTCACTAAATATGAACTTTAACTAATTAGTCCTCCTGATGATGCCAAGTAGAAGCCTTGGCGAAAACGTTTGAGGTGAATAAATTTAATTTGGAAATTATACAGTGTTTTTAAAATCATTTTAATTATAATGAATTTCCAAAGTGTTAACACAAAAACATTTGATTTATGAAAATAATTAAATTATCAAAAACATGATTGTATAAAAAACTAACAAGTCGATAGTCACTCAAATTATTAAGTGCGTCATAGCAATGTCTCGAGATATAAGAAATATTTTTATAACCAACAAGAAAAAAATACTACTGACGAAAACGAATATAATGTTTGCAGTATCTCTTTTTCATTGATAAATAATAATATTAATAAAAAAAACTGAAATTGAAAATTTAATGAAAACAAACAAATCATTACTTTTTAGCATATTGACGGGGGTGGAAAAAATGTTGGAGGGTGGATGAATAAATGGAAATAGGATAAGGGTGGTAGATTAAGGGATGTAACGGAGAGAAAATGTTATTCATCTTGGTAAAAGTATGTATTATTATACGACCGACCTGAAACGTAGAAGAAGGTTTCTAGGTATTTTGAAATCATTCGTTTTCTTTCTCAAAATGATTTATTATTGCGGATTTAAAAGAATATAAAAAATCTTTTGAAATAATTATTATATTATACCTAAGACATAAAACAGAGATTTTCATTCGAATAATGGTTCAGAATAATGGTTCTAAGCTGAATTTCACACTTCCGAGAAAAAAATAGTTTTGCTAGCGATATAATATCTACAACTTTTAAATAAGACTAATACATTTTTATCACAGAATTTTCAACATGGATAATTATTTGTCTCACACTGAATTTTTTACATTATTTAATTGCGCAAAAAGAACTGTGGGTACGATATAGAAAGTATATTAGTATTTTTTGAGTTCGTCGGTAGCCTGGAGGTAGAGTCTCGGCCTCGTGAACAAGGGGTCCGTGGTTCGATACCAGGTGTCGGCAAACTCCCATTTCATGACACAAGCTTTTAGTAACTTACTGTGAAAGGTGTATAAGGTTGTTTTTGGGTTTATAACAAACAAAACCCAGATATATCTTTTTTATAAAAAATAAATAAATATAATATACCTATATTCTTTTAATTAATTATTTAGGTAATGAATATATTTTAATTATTGAGTTAAAGAAAAAAAAAATCTATTCCACTAATAGATATTTTGAACTATTTAATTATTGAATGGAACAAAGACAACATAATGCCTCAAAAAGTGCGATTATTATTTAGTATATTTCACTTTCTCTTGTAAATCAGAAAGTGAAAGTCAAAGCATAATATTCTTCTTCTTCTAAGTCGGTCCCTCAATGCTGAGGATCGTGACCACTATGACCCCAACCAAGCGACAAGCTCCTCCACCGTGCCCTGTCCTCCGCCTGCCTAAACGCCTCATACATTGTACCCCCTGCAGCATCTCTCACATGATCTGACCATCTTGTCGGTATTCGGTCTCTGCTTCTTCTTCCTTCGACTCCACCAGACACATTTTTTTTTTCCAGATTGATTGATTTTGCAGACCAAAATTACAAATAAGACTTTTTATCGAACGTTTCGACTTAATGACTTATAAAACTGGACAGTCGAATATCGCAAATTTTAGCCATAGCAACAAGTAAGGTAAATGCAGCATAAAAAAATATTTTTGTAAGAAACAATAATTTAAATACGTACGAATAAAAATCTCAAGGAATTATTTTGTAGAGGTTGTCCTTGGTCTATCTAATTTTAGTACTTTGAACTTTTTTGAGGAAAGTTATGTTATATATAAATATAAATGCAATATAAGCTCTTAATTGACGTCAGTGTATTTCATTTCATCAAAAACGTATATCCATGTATATTTTTCATTTATTTTATTTATCCATTTTCAATAAGAAAACGAAGTCGCATGCCCAATTCATAGTTAATTTTTAAACTGTGAATCATATTTTTCGTAAGCAATATAATATCGATGGCTTAGAGCACAGATGTTGTAAGTGCAGTTTTCATAGTTTTGAGACTAGAACTAAAAGTTTGAGATGCCATATCATTTAGTACTTACTATATTTAGTTTTTCTTAAATATCTCGTTTACATAATTCACTCGGTATCGGGTGCCTTGCCTCGAGGAAAAAGAAAGAAAGAAAGATTAAATATCTCGTCAATGACACAGAGTTTTGCAATAATATTCCTAAGGAACATACTTCAGATGATATAGATTCGCATGCGTATAATAACTCATTTTCGGTAAAAACTGCACTTACAGCATCTGTGCTCTAAGCCATCGATTTTATATTTATACGGAGTTTAACAAAATAAATACCGAGATATATTTTTTTAATATAATTTTAAATCTATACTTACTTCTTAAAAAATTTTTTTTTTTTTAATATTTATGAAACAATCAAAACACTGTTATAATTTTCACCACATTTATTCAAACTCTAACGTTTTCGCCCACTTCAATGGGCATTCTCAAGAGTACTGAAACAATAAAAATGTCACCTACAAAAATTGAAGGTAGTCAAAGAGGGGGGAGAGAGGTGGGTGCAGGGATTGCAATAGAAGAGTGGGGAGTGGCATTGGTAGGTATAACATTAGGTGAGACAGGGTAAACTAGTAATGGGGACTTAGCAGGAATTTTAGCAGGATTTTTTTTTTAATTTTGATTGAAATGATATTCTAGAAGCGAAAGAAGTATGGAAGTACAGATATATATGACATTCCGTTTCCTCTGCCTACTCCACTTGGGATGTGGTGTAAGGGAATGGAATATATTTTATTGAACTTTTTTGGCGTGTTTTTTTTTTAAAGATGAAACTGTGTTAGATACATACAAAAATATAATGATTGTATAGTACTTGGAACAACTTAGTGAAAGTTCATTTTAATAGAATTAAAATAGATTTCAAATAAAACACTGTATTTCTTTCACTATGAACAATATTTGACTCAGAGGCCTTTCGGGTAGACCTCTGAGTCAAACATTAATAATAGTGAAAGAAATACAGTGTTTTATTTGAAATCTATTTTAATTCTATACAAAAATATTCTTCAAATAACCATTCAATAAAAGATAATATGGTCTGAGTTTATTTGATTTTATATTAAAAATATAGATACCTACTCGTTTATTTATATTACGCACTTACTTACCTACATATAAATAAAACTTTGAAGCTTCTTAATCAAAATATAATAAACAAATAAAAAGATAATAAATACACATAGGTACCTATTATTTGTCAGTTATATTACTACATTCCTCAGTCATCATAATATTAACAATTTTCCGCTTGAAAGAACTACACAAAAACCGAAAGTAAATACACAAGAAAAGTTTACATGGAAAACACGAACCTCTTCTCTGCTGTTATTTATGTTTTCAATGAAAACCTTTAGATAAAGATTATTCTTAATCTTATATTTATATTCTAATGACATTATATTATGAAAGTCAAATAATAAACTAAATAAATAAAAGGGGATCTCTTTTTTTAAGCTCATGTTGAGATTCTCTATATTTTTATTATTAAAATGAAATTGTGAGGAAAAAATATTCGAGTAAAGACAAAATGCAAACCTTTTTGTCACCTCATTGCTGGATTGAAATTGACAAATTTCTTTAATGTGATGTTTTACGTTAACGTTGTTACGTTACGTTACGTTAACGTTACTTTATAGGACACTAACAAAAGCTAAAATCAGGAAATAGTGTAAGACCTATTCATTGTTTGGGACTACACGAGACATGCCTTCAAGCTATTTTTTATTATGAAAAAGTATTGTTACTTCATTAGCAACATACATTATACAATAATTATGGCACATAGATAAATTAATAAGCTCCTTTTAAGAAGAACATTTGCTTTTAGACAGTGGCGTGTCTAAGCTTTTCATCCTAAGCAAACCATCCTCAATTATAAATTGATAAAGGTACTTACTTTTCGGGTCCGGACTTTAGACCTTACCACTCCAGTATGCAGCGACGTTATGAACTTTGAATGACGCAAAGGTATCTAATAACTGTCATGTCACTCATTGTTGCTTAAATAAAATAAATAAATAAATAAATATCGCCTTGACACTCGCCATCATATCTGGTCACTCATAATACATGCATTTCGCATCAGCGGGAATTACAATAAGTAAGAATCACTCTGCTCCTCCCCGTAGTCGCAGATAGTGTCCTCTCCATCCAAAAAGCCTTACTTCTGCTGGATATAAAGAAGCCATTTATACTAAGCGCAAACGAGGCCTTAAAGAATACAAAGTACATAGGTATGTAAGGTAAACACTTTCTAAGAACTGACTGTGCTCAATGTTGCTCAACTCATGATCAGACAAGGGCCGGTCCAAACAATACGCTGTGATTTACAGAACATCGCAATATGCTGGGATTTTATTCATTTCTTATTTCTGCGATATCGCATGTATCTCTTACAAATGTATCATCATATTTTCATAATGTACCCGAGTATTGGTCGAATGCGCAATGAGGAACGTGAGTGGGACAAAAACATAAGTCTAGTAAGAAACAATGCGTGCAGTGAAACAAAAAATAATCCGAGCACGGTTCGCATGAATATAGCAATTAGTGCTGTTTGTTGGTTTCATCGGCGTCGCATTAAGTGACCAATGGAATTCACTCTCATACACAGTACGCGACTGCGTGCGATATTTGGAACGAATCAGATTGTTAACTGCGCGTGAGTTATTATATTTTTTAAGCCTGGGAACCTCAGATAAAGCCCTAGTTTTGTACTGTATGGGAGGCATGTTACTGTATACCTACAGGACTTGTATAGATTATAAAGCATTCCATATTATATTAATAACACCTTTAATAAGACACATGTAGAAGATAGAAGGAATGTGGATAACGCAATATTTTATGAGAACATTTTTGAATAATGTTATATATTATATTATATAACAATACCTCTGAGGGCTATGATTATCCAGCATTACATAATATTTTGCCTGCGTAAAGTTGTATGTGGTGTACAAAGGAATCGGGAATCTCGTACAAAATATATTTTATATCGTTATATGAATATTTACTTTTTACCTTTCTCCTGTACTGAAATTTTGTTTCTATTTGTACAATGAGGTGAAAATGTATATTAAATGTTATACCTCCAATTTTCATTTTACTCTACAAACAGATAGTCTCCATACTTTTATCTATAATTTTTATTGAATTGATACTCATTTTTTATTTATTAATATATAAAGAAGTCGAGTTTATCGCGCCTTTGCGATTAACTCGACCTCTGTAAATTGATTGTATTTAAATTAAATGTTTATCTTCTATGTATTTGTTTGTCATAAATTTACAGTATATATAATGAGTTACAATCCATTGGATTGGTCTGCAACGAGTTTGGACTTTCTTCTCCACTCCTCCCTATTCTCAGCCAGTCTCTTCAACTCCATCTATGAGCCACAGCTCGTGTCCCTCTTCAGTTGGTCCATATAGGCGTCTCTCGGTCGGCCTCTGCCATTTGTGCCTTCGGTCCTACCCTCTGCGATTGCGATGAGCAGTCCTGGGTGCCTGATGTTGTGGCCAATCCAGTTAGCTCGTTGTTGGCAGATTCTTTTGAGGAGTTGCCTTTTTTCGCCAACCCTGGTTAACACTTCTTCGTTTTCGACGTGTTCCGACCAACGAATCTTCAGCATGCGTCTATAGCACCACATTTCAAATGCCGCTAACCGTCCGCTTTCACTCTTGCTGATGGTCCACGTCTCGCACCCATATAGCAAAATGCTCCACACAAAGGCTTTAGTGAGATTTTTCCTCACGCTTAAATCAATATTAGGGGATTCCAAAATTTTAGATTTTTTCTTAAAGGCAATTCTCGCCTGGTTTATTCTGTTCACAATTTCTGATTTGGAGCGTCTGCTGCCCAAGTACACGAACTCTTTTACTTGTAGCGATGAGGTTTGCACAAATCTTGAATGTCTTATTTTTTTATGGACACAGAGAAGACAGTTTGCATGTTTATCACAAGCTGATCTGCTGGTTACCCCATTTGTGGTTGTTTGTAGTTGTAAATGTTAAAAATTAATATAATTACGTTAGTAAATTTTCAACTCGCGTTTGAAATTTTTATACTAGGTATACAAAAATGTACTGAAATATTTAAATCCAGATTTTATACCAAGGGTCATCCATAATACACTCTTGTTATCATATTACCACTTAAACTTTCCTTTCTTATTTTTTTTGTAGCAATGCTATGAAAGTGTGTTCTTTCCTCTTACACAGCTTTGTAAAGCTACGCCCCCTAAGGCTAAATTGTTCTCGCAGAGAAGCTGCATATTCCAAGTGGTGTTCTCACCAAAGAAAATAAGTACGTCTTCTTGAGCGCAGATTTGTATGCACTTTTAAGATAAGGAGTTTACTTACATATCATTACTTGTGTTACTTTGTTCTTTTATGATAATATTTCTGTCAGACTTCTCTATTGGAGAACCTTGTTTACATTATGAAACAATGTGCAAAACCTATAATGGAAAAAGTGAGAAAGAAGACTCAACGCTTACTAATTGTCTCTAGGCTGGCTTAAATTATCAATTATCTCACGGTATTAGTTGGAAAACTTAAAATTGAACTTAGAATTCCCTGAACAATTTTAATGTCTTAGTAATTTATTGAATTTTCATACATTATACTTTGACTTGGGACACGTGATAATGTGATGGATGAATGTAAAGTAAGTGTAGTATAACCGTAATCCATAAACACGCAACCAGCGATAATATATGTATTTAAAAAGGCAATTCCGTTTAAATTTACCAACGACTTGTTTGTAAAATGTTAATATTATAGATTCGTTCTAATGAATCGTTTGTACTATCTCTGGTCCTAATCTGATAGTACGTACCAATGAATCGTTGTGAAATTTCTTTAGTATTTTTCTCAGTGCATAAGGGTACACGGGGCCCTGAAATGCCGACATTATGTAAAAACACCAAATATTGAATTCTGTGAACACTTTCTAAACAAAACCGAAGAGATCATCAAACATTTCAAATTCCTGTAACTACCTTTTCAAAAATTCGCATACGGACGGAGGGGGGAGGGGTAAAATTCTGAACTTACGTACCCCCACCGTGCCTAGCATGTTTAATGACAGCTCCATGGAAATGATAAGCCAGTAGACGTCTAACTATTTTGTAGATTATTTTTCTTTACGGGTACATTATTCATTTATTTCCAGGCATATATAATGAGTCACAATCCATTGGATTGGTCTGCAACGAGTTTGGTTTTTCTTCTCCATTCGTCTCTATTCTCAGCCAGTCTTTTCAGCTCTACGTATGAGCCACAGTTCATGTCCCTCTTCAGTTGGTCCATATACGCGTCTCTTGGTCGGCCTCTGCCATTTCTCCCCTCGATCTTACCCTCCGCAATGGCGATGAGTAGTCCTGGGTGCCTGATGTTGTGGTCAATCCAGTTAGTTCGTTGTTGGCCGATTCTCTTAAGAAGTTGCCTTTTTTCGCCTACACTGGTTAATACTTCTTCGTTTTCGACGTGTTCCGACCAATGGATCTTAAGCATGCGTCTGTAGCACCACATCTCAAAGGCCGCCAACCGTCCGCTTTCACTCTTGCTGATGGTCCACGTCTCACAACAGGCATAAAACAGACAAATTCTACGTATACTTGGTTAAACGTTAGGGGAAATCGCGTCTTTCGGAGTTACCCCTGTAGCTGACATGACTAAAGGTATTATATAAACGCATCTAGAATGCCAAATATTTTTTATTTCTCCTGCTAGTTCTGTATATTTACGTATTTTTACCATATTTTTTTTATTCCGTATTGTACAAAGTATTCTAGAGATACAAATATAATAATATTTTTATCAGATGCAACGAATAATTTTTTTGAGGATAGACAGAGAGAACGAGGGATTCCAATGCTTACGAATTGGTTTTCAGCTGGTTTAAGTGCGCTTTACTCCCACGAAACATTCACCTAATCCACATTTTCTCTATACCTACGTTTCATTCAGTACTAGTTATTCTGAGAACATCAGCTTGCAGTATGTCTATCTACAATCAAACGTATAACCAAGATACAAACTCTTGTACTATGAGAATAACAACGTTTTAAGCATATAAACATTATGTTATCAATGTCAAATATTAGAAAAATCTTTAATATATTGTTTCATTTCTGACACAGTGGGTGAAACCAATGGAAAATTATTTGGTGCCTTACATTATATTTCGTTTGTCAAATGAATCCCATAATTTCTGCACGACAAGGCATCGCGAGTAGTATCTACTTAGCTACATATTATTTCAAAGGGAAAGAATCATTTGGAACTTCTATTATTATTATTGTATTTCATTTGGTTTGTGCGAAACAAAAGCCTGTCGAGAGTGAGAAGTACTTGTGCTTTGTATTCAATTAGGTTAGGTTAGTATTATCAGTTACCTTAGGTAAACAGCACCAACTCTGAACATTCAAGTAATGTTGTAATAGGATATTATAATTGATTTTGAACCTATAATGAGATTATTTATGTTTTCTGTAAAATTTCTGTAGTAGAATAAGCTTACCTCTGTTTTCAGGGGATTTTCAATTGTTCTGTAAAAAATGTAAGAAGTGTTCCTAGAATGTTGCATCGCTAATGGATCCATAATATTTTTTGAAAAAACTATTTGGTATTTGCAAAATATTAAAAGAGTTGACTTTCGAGTGCTTCCACTTTGTAAGCAAACATTTTAAAAGTTAATCTTATGGGTTTATTTGAAATGTTCAAGAAAATAATATCAGAATAATCGCATAAAGAAATGTTATAAACTCTAACTATATTAACTAACTATATAAAATGAGTCCAGCGCCAGCGTACCTACTTGGATCGCGCCTTCATATCTGCGGGTCCTAGTGTCTGGAATAGGCTTCCCACAAACATCAGGGAAGCACAGACCTTGACCCAGTTTAAGACCCATTTGAAAACGCATCTTTTTAAGAAATCATATGGATTAAACTGAATATATATGTAAGGTCACTGTTAATATTTGGCAACGCTATAGCGAATAATCTAAAACATCCTATGCGCCCTTGAGGTGGATCTGTCCACAAAACGGCGCTATAAAAATCATCCGATAATTATTATTATTATATTCACCGATTTAAAATTTTCTGTATAGAGTATGGAATAAACTATTTCTAAACCATCATAGAATATCTCAAAAGTGGGGTAGCTGCATACCATACACACCTGGATTTTTCTCTTTATGCCAGTAAATTATAAGATATTTAGGGTTGTAGCAAACCTCATCACTGAGTTGATGATGTTAATTGTCTTATACTTGAGATTTTACGAACATCTGCCTATTACAAAACACACGAAAATAGTGGCAAAACTATACTGGGAAATCTATGAATTCAAAAATCAAGCCTGAACCATATAAACTTATATTTAAAATTATTAAATAACAATTATTACTTGTCTTTTATTCACATTGTTTTTAACACGTGTAATCTAACGCTGTGTGCAATTAAAAATAAAAACTTAAAATAATAAATTGAAAAATATATACCTACATCAAATTGTTTTTCACGAACTTGGCTACAAAAAGCTGCAAGGTCGATGCTATTCACGAAGTATGGAAGCGTATCACAGAACTGAGCAGATAACACTGTTGGTATAGGGATTAAAATACTGTTATGATGTTGAAGACTTCAACTACGATATCGTTTAAAGGATTGCGTTCAGAGTACTTATTAATATTATATTACAAGTGTTGCTTTATCTGGGTGTGTTCAAGAAAATAACAGCAAATAAATGGACTATGTAACACTTGCAGAAACCAGAAGTACCTACTACTTTACTAAAAAATGTCAAAAAAAGTATTGTAGGGAAATGAGAAATTAAAGTGAAGCAATAAAAAAATAGTAGGTAGGTAATTTTACTAATCATCAAAACCATCACTCCGCTTTCGGCTCGGGGAAGGCAGAAAGGATCGAGCGCCGCACATGTCCGTCCTGGAGAATTTGCTTTATATGGCCTTGCCATTTAATCCTATGATGGCAACAATTTCGAGCACCATTCCTCTTAGCCATATAAATATACTTTCTTTTTTACTTTGTTTTCCACCATAATTATTTTGTTCACTTTCGTTCTTATTAAATAAGATTTCATTACATAATCTTCACGAATCGTACTTTTACGACCCAAGTCTTTCAGATTTTCATCACACATTCTTCTCAATGAACTCATTACAATAACCTCAATTCTACTTGTGACATTATCAATCTGCGAGTCAGCTTTTGAAAGCTCTCATCGTCAGACAAATGTAAACTGATTATTTGTTACAAAAGTGACGAGTGAAGAGAGAAATATTATAATCAAAACATAAACTTTCTTCTAAAATATAAGTTCTTAACACCTCCCTTTTACAGGACACTTGAATAATACAGAAAACAGTTGGAGACCTGTTGGATTTTTTACCGGTTACTCCACGGAGAAAAGTTTTTTTTTTTTTTTTAAAAAAAGATATACCTACCTATCTGAGTTTTGTTATAAACCCAAATACAACCTTATACACCTTTCACAGTAAGCTCAAAGCTTGTGTCGTGAAAGTATCACTATTATTTACATATTCACAAATGACCTTAATTTTTTTGACGTTGATTAAAGAAAGTTGGTTAGAATGAGAAATAGATTATGACAATTCTGAGGGTGACAATGAAAGCATGAATTATTACCAGAGAAGCAGCATTTTACTCAGAACGGAGAATATTAGGCATTAAACCTACTCAGAACCTATTCATGAAATATTTATACTCGGAATAAATTGTTAATTGATATTTCATGACATGATGAAACATGTGACGGATACTAAATGAATACAGGAAATTCACGTTTTTTTCAAATTCAAATTTCTTTATTCATAGAACATTTCCAACACATGTATATCCAATAATAATACATTATTTATGCAACAATTAACGATGTGTTGGTTTTGCTGCCCCACTAGGTAGAATGCACCTGTATTGAGGTGTAGTGAAGAAATATAATTATTTTTATTTATTATTATGTATTCATATATCCACGGCGTGAACTTCTTGCATTTAATGCAATACCTACATAAAAAAAACAATTTAGAATTATCTTTCAAAAATTTTCTTTCTTTCACGCAATTGAAGCAAGACAAGAACAAGAATAATTGGGGAAGAATAAAATTGTGAACAATTAATAAAAATATTAGAGTGTCAGTCATTGAATGTTCGTTAAAAGATAGGTAAAATATCAAAAACATAAAAATTGTAATAAAGTAAAGAGATATCAAATAATAGAAAAATATTTTTAAAAGAAAGAATTTTCAATTGATTAAAAAAGTCAATGATATTACATACACTAGATGAATGAGTAACAAATAGTAGGTACCTACACATATTTTAAATCAAAAAACAAAGTGAAAAAAAATAACAAAATGATTCACATCATGTAATACATTTCAATAGAAACATAATACAACACACAAATTATAATGAATTTATTACCCTATTTATAAGTGTACATATATGTTATATCACAATTTGCTTAATTTCAGTATAAATTTCAGTATCAGTGCATAAGGTTGTCGTTTATAATAAAAGTTAGAATAAAAATTAACAAAAATGAAAAACATCAAACTTATATTTATCATAATATGCTGCTTCAACATCAATGGCACTGAGACTTAAATCATTTATCTAGTATAAAGTGAATGTTTAGAATATTTACTAATTTTTATTGTTTAACCGGATTTGGTAGCAGATGACAAAAGTTTTTCCGCGTTAAAATGCTTAACAAAACATAGCCTCCTTGTGTATTGAAAAACATGGAATGAGTAAAGACTCTATGGAATTATTAAGTACACATTGTTATGTGTAAAACAAAGCTCTGTTTCATAAAGACTATTATTTATTATAAAACAAAACTATGCATTATACATAGCATATCATATACCTACTTTAATTTTTTATACATACCTACCATTCCATTTGAAGCCTTCGAAGAAATATAGGTATTACAAAGACCACCAAAAATTATATTTATTTTATTTATTTATTTATTTATTTTAATTACAAAACAGTTTTTAAAAGATAAGTCACTAATGTCTACCTAACTGGGTCTACGTCCTATATGACGTAAAGTCACTTCAAATTAGCCTGATGATGAGAGTGGAAGCTCTTGAAAGCTGGCTCGCTATTGATAAAGTCACTGTGGATGTATTAAATGTGAGTGTTTTATTTTAATTTAATAAATTTATATAATATTTCAAACCCAGATAAACTCAAAATATGGTTTAAATAAACTATAATGTACCCTTCAGTCTTTAAATCAAATGTCTTTTGATTCGTGCATTTTACCTAATTAAAATTTATTAACTTATCTTTTGATAATCTAAGATATAATCATTTTGTTCTCATTTCCAACTGAACTAGCGGACTGTCAAAGTGTCTACTAATGAGATAACCGATGGTGTTTCAACATAATACCGGATAACGAATATCCATCGAGATTCTAAATCCGATATCAGGATTTATTATGTTCGCGATGTTTAAATATGATTATTACGTGTTAAGTTAGACTACAAATTATCTTCGTTAAAGCGAAACAAGGTGGTTTATGATGACTTTGCGAATGAAACCATATAATTATGTAATCTGAAACATTGGCGACCGGTGCGGCGCGGAGGCTAACGCACTTGCCTTTGAGTCACGAGGTCCCGGGTTCGATTCCCGGCCAGGGCAAAATGAAGAATGACCTTTTTCAGATTGTCCTGGGTCTGGGTGTTACATGTATATGTGTTTAGTGCATTGTATATGTGTATCGCCGTGTTAGTACCCATAATACAAGATTCATATTTTAGTTTGGGACTAGCTCGGTCTGTGTGAATTGTCTACACGTGTTACGTGTTATGTTATGTTATTGTAAACTCTTACCACACGCACGGATGTTTCTTAAGTCTGGGGGTTTCTGTGTATGATTACATGAAAATTCTTCGAAATACAATTGTTCGAATTCACAATTGTTCGAAAAAATAATTATTCGAATTAACAAATCTTCGAATAACATTTGTTCGACTATCAATTATTCGAATTACAATTAATGGAAAGTGAATTGTTCGACTAACATTTGTTAGAAAATCCTATTATTCGAATTATTTTATATTAATCTAAACTCATTTTATTTTGATCTTCAGAAGCAGGTCATATTGACGCAATTATATTACGTTTCATATAAAACTCCAGCCATACCTCATCCAACTTTAACGTTATACTAGTTTCTTAAGAAAATGAGGCAATTGCGTTCATACCTAATTATAAATATATTTAAATTATTTTTCCAAACGTTTGACACTATTTAGATAAATCGATTGCAAACTGAGTCGAATTATATAATATAACTTCGCTTAGTACGTCACTTTTCGCCGAAAATAGGAGCAATATTATCTGTCATGATAATAAAAATTCGAAGAATTTTGTTTCGGATAATTGTTGTTATCAATATAACGTATAAAAATTCGGACAATTGTGTTTTCTGATAATTGTGGATTCGAATAACTGCCATTCGAATAATTGTCATTCGAAAAAAAGTTAGTTCGTACAAATGTTTTTTCGAAGAATTGTCCATTCGAATAATTGTGATTCGAATAATTTTCCTGTCACTTCTGTGTATGTATCTATATTGACTAAGAAAAAACTTTATAGTCATGGAAGGGCCACAATGGATAGCCTGAAGATTTGGCTGGTAAAGACTAAATAGATAGATTGTACATAGTGTGGAAAATATTTAATCTATACGTAGGTATCTTCGTCTTCGATGCTCCTCTTGCGAGGGAAAAATGTTGACAATTTTGTTCTTTCGCTTTTTCTTTTATTTAACTTGATATTCATAATTAATTTTAACAGTATTCCATCTCCCATAAATCGCCTGTCCATTTTATGTAAGCACCATGCTCTCCAGCACTTTAGGCGCATTTTATGGAGAGGATCGGAAGATCAGGAGAAACTTGTTCCAACTTCAAGTATGGAGGGTATCTTCATACTTCAAGTTGAGATGGAGTGACCAGGTGAAAGAGGCAGCAAGAGGGACCTTGCATAAGACGCTGCCAATGTTCGGGGTCCCAAAGTTCGATATTTTATAATTTTTGATAATATGTTATCAAAAAACTATACCATTGATAAAACATTAAATATTTTTTTTTTTTTATTGTTTGATAACTTTTCACTATCCAATGTGATAACCAGTATGACTTTTCATTATCCAAAGTGATAACCAGTATGACTTTTCATTATCCAATGTGATATCCAGTATGACTTTTCATTATCCAATGTGATATCCAGTATGACTTTTCATTATCCAATGTGATATCCAGTATGACTTTTCATTATCCAATGTGATATCCAGTATGACTTTTCATTATCCAATGTGATATCCAGTATGACTTTTCATTATCCAATGTGATATCCAGTATGACTTTTCGTTATTCGGATAAAGGAACTAAGCCGGATAGTTTTAAGATATCCATTTCTTCACTAATGCCTACCTAGTAGTAGTCGGATGAAACAATTAAATTGAGAAACGATATCCATTAAAATCTCATCATTCCAACACAGAGTGAGATAGATAGTATAAGACAGACAGAGAGAGAGAGGAATTATTATCTTTCGTAATGAAGACTATAAAATGTGTTATATTATTATCATTATTGTTATTTATCTTTTATTCAAATTTAGATTTTATTATTTATCACTTTTAAAGATGGACACACAAACGGTAATCCAATACATTTTTGAATATGAAATTTTGTCTTACTTTACAACCTATATGTTGTCGTACATCTTATTATTATTGAAAAGACATCATAATATTCCACTTAGACCATAACAGCTTTTGGCCAATGTATGTGGAAGAAAACAGCCACACCATCACGGCACATCCCACAAGTGGGGCAGCCAGCAGATCAGCTGCACGTAAGAAACATGCAAACTGTCCTCTTCGTTCCAATATAAAATCATCAAGACATTCAGGATGGGTGGCAAGCCTCATCGCTGAATTTAAGATGTAAAATGTCTTATTTTTTTCGAACACCTGCCTTTTACAGGACACTCGAAAACTTACACAGAAGAGTGGGAGACCAATTCTTTACCGGGTGCTAGACGGGAAAAAGAAAACAGAAAACAGTGTTTGAAAAAGAAAACAGTGTTTTTCAAAAAAACACCAAAATATTTTTAAGTATAATATTAGTACTATTTTAAGTAATCACAGATCTTACTACCTATATTGTTAACGAAACTAATATTTATTGTGTTAGTGACCACGGGAAATATTTTTCGGCTACTCGTACACTCTTTTCAACGTACAGTAAAGAATGAAGAAATAAAAAAAAATTGTGTAACTCTAAAGTTTTTTTAAGTTTTAATTCTTCCATATTGACAATGAATTAATTTAGTGTTACTTTAGTGTTACTGTGGAAAGGTTAAGAAACTGTACTGGATAATAAATTATACATGTAGCTAGTACTATTTCTTACTTAGTAATATAACTTATACCTTGGTATAAAGGCTGACATGATATTAGATTATCAAATAAATTTGAAGTAGTAGGTAAGGGCCATCATTTCATTCCAGAACCCCATTGGGAGTTGTAAAGACGTCTTATTAACTTTCTCTTGATCATCAGATCTGATGTCCCGTTCTTTCTTATCTTTATCTCACTCGCTAGGAAACTAAAATAAAATTACAGATTTTAATTATCAAAATAATGATCTTTTTGATGAATTGTTTACGTTTTGTATACAATTAACAGAAATTTGGTATTAATTATTTTTATTTAATACTTTGTTGAATAAACAAGCATAATAATTTAATCACTGAAGCGTTAATGTTATAATCTAAGACTTGAAATTTGAAGGTTTGGATTCACAGTGTCACGTCGTCCAAATTTTTACTTTTTCCTATTAAATGATGAATTTTTTTATTCACACACTGAATATAATATACATATTTTATGAATCGAGATCGCTGGTTACCTCCTTTTTATATGTAACAATTATGAAGAACATCCTCTCAATATTGAGGATTTTAGCGGTTTCCAACGTTATTTAAGTTATGAAAATATGTGAAAGGGCCTCGCATTCTTTCCTGAAAGCTTACAAGCGTTCTGTAAAAGTCATGTGTTCAAACAACAAAATAATTACAATATGGACGATTTATAAATCGCGCCGTTCGTTTATCGATCCGTGACCATCTTAAGAGTCGTGACTTTTTCTGAACAGCAATGTTTTTGAACCGAACGCATTTAATACACATATTCAAGTCTACCTCTTCGTGCCAATAAAGTGGATGTCACACCTCATCGCTGAACTCAAGATGTTTAATGTCTTTATATATTTATACTTTCTTCTCCATTCCTCCCTATTCTCAGCCAGTCTCTTCAAATCTACGTATGAGCCACAGTTCATGTCCCTCTTCAGTTGGTCCATATACGCATCTCTTGGTCGGCCTCTGCCATTTGTCCCCTCGGTCTTACCCTCCGCAATGGCGATGAGTAGTCCTGGGTGCCTGATGTTGTGGCCAATCCAGTTAGCTCGTTGTGGGCTGATTCTCTTAAGAAGTTGCCTTTTTTCGCCTACCCTGGTTAATACTTCTTCGTTTTCGACGTGTTCCGACCAATGGATCTTCAGCATGCGTCTGTAGCACCACATCTCAAAGGCCGCCAACCGTCCGCTTTCACTCTTGCTGATGGTCCATGTCTCGCAACCATAAAGCTTAATGTCTTAAACGTTATATAATAAGAATATTGTAGATTTTATAATATTTATAAGAGAAAGGCAGTGTCTCAGGTTTGTAAAGAGTATTTTGTGCAAAAACTCCATTCGCCGGATGATATTAGTGCGTGTCCATGACTGGCTGGCCTAATTAAGGTACCTCCCAGAAAAAACATCTGCTGGAAAACACCACTATACTCATTTGGGTGTTGTGTGGTACAATAAGCTGAACAAAAAATCTAAGTTTGATTCTGCAAAAAAAATCAGAGTTTTAAATTGAATCTGAAAGATATTTTTAAATAGCTGTTCAACTGCTCTGTTGTTGAGTTTTGTTGAGAAGCTGTATTTGGTTACTATTTGTATTGAAGATATGTGTTTATTTTTTGTTGTTGTTTGGTGAGCGCTATTGTTTTATCTAAATTATATGAAATATTTTTAAACCCTCAAAGCACGAGCACTGCTCAATTTTGAGGGTCAAATATGTAATAAATGTGTTTTTTTAGCGATAAGGTGTGTATGTAATATTATTAAATTGTAAATTTTGTTTAAATAAAAATTTAAATTTGAAAAAAAAAAATATTAACTTATAAATGAGGTTTTTCGAATACCTGCCTTTTACAGGACACTCGTAAACTAATTAAAAAATGGGAAACCTGTTTTTTGCCGTGGACTCCAAGCAGATCTTTTGTGAATTATGCTAATACTTATCAAACTCATACCACGCTAAAGTTTGTATTGTAAACTTTAATATTAGAATCATTTCAAAACGGACAAATTGAGATATAATAGGCAGACAGATATTTGAGGGCTACAGATGCAAAGGCACACTGATTGTTGAGCATTGATATTGAAAAAAAACAGCACATTTTTATTTCTACTTGAATTGCTTTTGATACAGAATCAGTTTTTCAAATTTATATTCTCAAGAATGCGGATTGGTTTACAACGCATCTGCCGATTATTAGTGTACACTTAAGATTTTGCTTACTTTAGTGTACCTACACTTAAGTGTAGTCAGCGAATCTACGAACATTATTGTATTCATAGTTAAATAATTGTAAAAAATCGATCGATGTGCGTTTGCACTTGAACCTCTCAATATTCGTTGTTAGTAGAAAAGTTGTTTAAATTATCTTCTATATTAGATATTATTGTGAAAGTCTTTATATAAAAGAAAATTTCTACGTTGGAAATGTAGATTTCCATCTTTTCAATTTACAATAAATTATTTCATTGTAATCGAAAGTTTCAAATGAAAATTCGTAAATAATGAATAAAGAAAATCGTTTTTTAAGATAATTATCATTTTCTGAATATTGCTGAACTTAATGAACTTACATAAAAAGCTTTGCATAAAACATTACATTATTATTCTAGCCTTCTTAATGCTACCTTGCATTATTGAATTTTGATCAAAGTTCTACCTAAATTTATTCAAATACCTATAGATTATGAAAATGGTGCACTCGTTTCACTTTGCACTCTGTTTCGAACATTTTTATGAAATAATGAGTTGTAAAATGAAACTGCAGAAGTGAGTGTATACATATATTTTTTTATATTTATTTATTAACGGCTAATTAGCCTTTTCCACAATATTTTTACATAGGTACAATATCTTAAGAAAACCTAGGTAACAAACACAAAATTAAGAAATCAGTATTTCAAACATACATCTATCATTCCAATTTTAAAATAAAACAACAGAAGGCAACCAAAATAAAATATCAATAGATAAAATTAATAGAAATTTAAGAGAATCTGATAAAATAATATTTCAGCAAATGAATTTTAAATGTTTTTGAAGGAGATTACATTAGAAGTAGTTTACAAACTTAAGACAAACGAAAAATATTTAAAATTTAAAAAAAAAACATGGGTAGGTACCTATATAAAAAGAGGAAGGATTCCTACTAAGATGTTGATTCCTGATTATTGTTTATATAAATGTAGTTGTAATTTGCAAAATAGATTCAACTTTAGTATGTGGATTGGATTATGGAACAAGTCTATTAAATGATTGAATTTATTTCCGAGAATGTGAAGGCGATTTATAATAGAATATAAATATATTTATAATTTTTTTTTTTTTTTTAATATATACATATTATCACTGCATTTCTCACGTGAGGTAGCAAGCGGACTAATTACTCGAGAAAAACATCCAAGTTGTCCTTTCCGTGACAATATATTATGTTTAGACATTCAGCATGGATAATATATGTAACTCATCGCTGAACTTAATAATTATGTCAAATGTCTGGAACGGGTTTTTTTACGATCACCCGTCTCTCAAGATTCTCGAAAACTTACAAAAAAGTGAATGACTTTTTCGTTACCAGGAATTGCATAGCATTGTTAACACGGGATTAACATATTATTTTATCAGATTCTATTAAATTTCTGTTAATTTTATCTATTGATATTTTATTTTGGTTGCCTTCTGTTGTTTTATTTTAAAATTGTAATGATAGATGTATGTTTGTAATATTGATTTGTTAATTTTGTGTTTGTAACCTAGGTTTTCTTAAGATACCTTTTTATTTTCTTATGTACCTATGTAAAAAATATTGTGTAAAAGGCTAATTATCCGTAAATCATCATCATCATCATCTGTGTCGGTCCCTCAATCCTGAGGATCGTGACCATCAAGCCTCGTTCTGTAAACCATCTGTCTCCATTTTGAGCGATCCTCCGCCATGTGTAAGGCCCCGTGAAGTGAGCTCTGTGTGGCCTCCTTAATTTGGTCGCTCCATCTTATTGGCACTCTGCCCCTTCCCCTCCTCCCTTCTACAACCCCAGTCATAATCACTTTTTCCAGGTTGTTATGCTCTCTTCTTGCAATGTGCCCGAAATATCGCAAAGCGCGCTGACTGCAAATCGTTGAGAGTCGCACCGAAATGTTTAACTCCCTGAGATTGGACTTATTGAAAAAAAAAAAAAAATTTGTAAGCGTATAGGTATAATAAATTTAAAAGAAATATGAAAAACTCTTGCAAACTCAACAATTTTATTATTTAAAATTTATGAAACCAGCAAAAGAATTATAATTTAGCACTACAAGAAAAGAATAAAAAACCTACTTGTTAAACAAACGAGACAGTTAGTAGCTTGATGATAGAGTATTGGAATTTCAATTGAGAGATGCCTTGATCGATTCCACCCGCTGGTGACCTATTCCACTTCTGCGACATTATGAAGAGTTTCTTTGGGATGAATTTGGATTTATACCCATATTAATTTATCAAAACACTTTTTTTACACAGACTTTGTGTTGAAAACTGTGTATCCTTGAAGAACCTGGCAAAGCATTGGTCTCCCACTCTTTCCCATAAATTTTCGATTGTCCCGTGAAAGGTTGGTATTCGAAAAACAAAGACGTTTTTCTTCTTAAATTCAATGATGACGTTTGTCATCCATCTGAATGTCTTATTTTTTTTGTTGACATGGAGAAGACAGCTTGAATGTTAATTATATGCAGCTGATTAACTGGCTATCCCACTTGTGGGATATGCCGTGATGGTATAGTAGTAGTAGTAGTACTTTGTGTAAATAAATTCATACAAACTTTTTCATTACAGGGAAAGCGATATCTTTATCAGTCTTCATACAACTTTCTTATTAATAATAATATGTTAGGATGTATCATAATGTTTGATAGTCTATGCATGAACATCTCAAACATGACTAATAAGGTATTCCTACACTTAAGATATGTATGAGATGAGAAAGTTTCTACCTAATTACGATTACAAATAATAACATGATCTTAAGACTGTCTCACCCAACTACCGTACCACCACCACCTATAAAGATGAGAACAAAGAAAGTGTTACATTATAGATAAAACAAGAACTATCAAGTACCTACTTTCACTAAGTTCTTGTTTGTTAGCAAATAGGTTACTTGTCTATTTTGGGGTTGTTTCAAGTAAGGAAATGTTGAGAATGTATTGTCTTAAATTCTGAACAAACAAATGTGTCTTGAGCATCTTTCTTCTTAATCTTTTGTTAGACCCAAAGGTCTTTTGGTCCTCTTACTATGTAGAGGCCCTGCTGTCCTTCCATCGTTTTGGGGGTCTCTCTGGTAGGCACCGTCCTTCAAGTAGTCCGTGTAGGATAATTCTGGAGAATTCTGGCACTGTTCATCTTTTGAAAGTGTTCGTATCAGTATCTCCACCGTTATCTTCCTCGTCTAACACCATCTTGAACCACACATTCTCTCGGATCGCGGTTAATCTGACTTTCTGAATCTTACGTTTTTAGTTTTATAAATATTGTTTATTCGTTTTTTATCGATGTACCTATTGGTTTATTCACAAAAATATATTTTTAAGGTTTTTTTTAAAAGTGAGACAACCTTTTTATCGTGAAAGTGTAATAAAAACTAAAGAAAGCAGGCACCAGTGGGAACATCACAAATTATAAGGTATATATAGGAACTTACTATTTTACTTACATACACATATTGCTAATTTCTCTACACTACATACATACATTATATTATTGAATACAATAGGTGGGTATATCTATCTACAGCAGCCTGGGTGGAGTCTTGTCTCTTCATCACTCGCTGTGTAATTAGGTATATTGGAGACGTGTCAAGAGAAAACACGCTCTGCCTCAGCAACATATCATTTTACTCTTTCATCAACTAGTCCTGGGTTCAGAGATATTTTAATTTATTTATTTTAATTGAGTGGACAAATTTGTTTCGTGAAGAAACTGAAACGGATAAATGGCAAGATAAGATGAATACATTAAAATTGAATTTTCACCTATAAAATTATATTCAATCTAAATTTGGTCGAATTTAAAAGCATAAATAATGTGCATTTTTCGAACAAAATGCTATAGCATTAAATCACATCAGATCTAGCTTCACTTACAATGCAGCAAACATAAAATTTATCATCATCATCATCATCGCCCTCAACGCTCCTCTCGGGAGCACAGGGCAGAAACCAGCCTCCTCCATTCAGAGCGTCTCTGTGCCAATTGCGTCACCTCTTTCCACGACATTCCTTGCGCTCTGATATCATTGTCATAGGAACGGTGTATTGTGAAGGAGGGACGCCCGGGCCTATGGAACCCCTGCGGACGGAAGAACAGTGCTCTTTTTGGCCAACTATCATTAGGCATTCTCAAAACATGTCCCAGCCAGGACCATCGTCTATCCTGTATTACGGAGATTACAGGTCTCTGCTGGGTGCGCCGGCGCACAGCATCATCTGTAACATGTTCATACCATTTGACATCCAAAATCCTTCTAAGACACTTGTTTTCAAAGCTGAGTATCTAAACATAAAATTAATTGACAATAATTAATATGCTATAGCATAAAATAACACCATACCAACCCTTAGGTAGGTACCTAACCTACAAATGAGTCAGACGTTAAAAATTAAGGTCTATGAATTAAAGATATAAAACGGAAAGAAGTGAAAGACCAATTCTTTACCGGGCGCTCCATGGAGCATACCTACACAACAATAAAACTCAAATATATAAATTAAATGTTGGGTTAGTTGGAAGAGATCGCGCTTAACGATTAACTCGCCCTCTGCATATTGATTGTGTGTAACTTGAATGTTTATTTTTTATGTAATTGTTTGTTATCAATGTACAGTAAAGAATGAATAAATAAATAATAAATAAAATCATACCGATTCACCCACCTGATTAAGAAATACATTAAGTGGTATAGTAACTATAGTTTTTTGACTCCATACATTATGATAAATTAAAAACAACCACAAGGTTAACAAATAATCAAAAAATATACAAAGGCGCCTAAGCCTTTTATTAAATTGTCACTGGATTCGCCTTGATGTAACGAGACGAGACTTTGAAGGCATCATCATCTTCATGAACATCGTCTATATTACAAAATACACTTCGTTGTTACGATCCGCGAAACATAACTTACCTACTATAACATTCTATGTAGGTAGTACTACCAGTACCATTTCCTAGTAGAAGTAAGTCAATTTCTTAAGAGAGGATTAGGTATGTTTTATATTATTTAATGCTTGTTTTTTTATATATAAATTTATGATTCTAATAGAAAAAAATATATAAGCAGGAGTCTAGTTACGGTATCGAAGTTGTTTTTTAGATTGACAATTTTATGAGGTGAATTTCATCAAACAAACTGTTGTTGATAGTCTCCAAGCTGAAATGGCAATGGGCTAGTCATATTGTAAGACGAGAGGATGGCAGATGGACTTCCAGAATTCTTGAATGGAGGCCGTGGCAGGACAAAAGAAGCGTAGGAAACCTCAAAAAAATTGGTTGTCGATATTATCTTGATGATGGGAGAACAGTAGTATCGTGTTGCTCGAGATAAGAAAGTGTTGAAAAGTTTTGAAGAGGACTATATCTAGCAGTGAAGAGAAGAAGGCTAACAGTATGTACCTAAAGAGTCCCTGCTTCATGAACATGTAGTTTGTAGTTCGATCCCAGGTGCCGGCAAACTCCCCTTTCATGACACAAGCTTTTATCTTACTGTGAAAGGTTGTATTTGGGTTTATAACAAAAACCCAGATACATATTTCTGTAAAAAAAATACACTCAAAATTATCAAATAAGAAAATTTCATCTAAAGAAGTGTGGTAATAAGGTTGCAATAAAAAAGTTTCCTTAAGTAAGTAAGTATTTCTTATGGAACCAATCGTTTAAATAGTTTTGAATGTGTGTTTTATTTAATTAAATTCTTAAATTATTTGATTTGTTTCGTGAACAAAAAAACCATTGTGAATTTTCACGAATTTAGATTTGAAATAGGTACAGAATTGACTACAAAAAAATAATTAATAAAAAAAAAATCAAGTTATTATCTTATGTTTTCGGATCGGTTTTAAATTACTCGATATTTTCTTTAATTAATTTATAAAAAAAATATAAAAATATCAAGTGTAAAATCTAAACTTCAATGAATTATAATTAATTTGATATTCGATACAACATAATGAATGGTCACCCTATTATTTATTAGACATTGATAGTGTCGCTTGCAAAGGTCAGTAGCATTATGACTATAATTAGTTTAAAAAAAAAACGAAAAATAAAATTTTCGATATCTCTAAAAATAATTGAAAAGAATAATACTTACTTACTTACTTATGGAGCCCTTGCTGCATACGGTAGTTGACGTGGACGGAGCCTATATGCGGCAGTGGGTGCCCCCCGTGGGTCTTGAACCAGTTCCGACCAGCTCCTCTTGTCAGCCGCAATGCTCTTCGCATCCTCGGGCTTCAATCGTCTGTGGAGAAGGTCGGACTCGAAAAAGAATAATAATTGCTTATTAAAATCAATATATTTCTCGGAGTCTTTAGGCTTTACCGAAGATTTATATTATTCAATAGATTTCTGAATCTAATATATTTTTAAAGAAAGGTGAATCTGAAATAATCCAAATACTCACCCCAGTCAATTTATTTTTTTTTTTCACCCATTAATTAATTTTAGGTAAGTATATTTTTGTAAAACTTTTTTTTTTTTGTATTTAACTATTTATAAAATATTTCAAATTGAATATATCTACGTTATTGGATAATCTCGGCAAAGAAAATGCCTTCAACTTTTTCCGTTAGTTTTTCCAGGTGATGTCTTGAATTCAGCGATGAGGTTTACCACCCATCTTGAATATAATTTTTTGTTGGCACAGAAAGGACAGCTTGCATGTTAATAGCTATTATTGAATACAGTATGTAGCATTTAGGCTTTTTCACATTTTTTTCGGAACCAAATGTCTAAAAGGTATCCTGATAAAAACATTTTATTCTGTTCAAATATCAGTGACTTTACATTCAAAACATTTCTATTATTCTCTTCCAAGAATACCTTCTTAATAGAGCTGGAATATTTAATTATTGCATTATATATTTTATATTCCAGAAATACAAAAACATTTTTTCTGAGATAAGAATATTAAAAATAGCCCTATAATATGAATGGCGCCAATGGTTTCCAAAATGTAGCACGGATCATTTTCAAGATACCCATACTCGTTTGTGAGAATTTCAATATAAGTTCAAGTCTATTCTATCTTTAAAGGCTGTCCACTCATTTAGGAGTGATCAGGTAAGTTCAAGTCTTGCCTAGCCTTCGTTCAAGATTCTTTTAAACTTTCTCGTGCAACAAAAACTCGCAGGCTTTTTTATAATCTAGAGCGTCTTTTTCGTTGCGATCTCATAGATAGAACCTATTTTTTGTAAAAACGTAAAATATATATTTTTCTATTCTTAAAATTAGACTGCGTCTTCATTTAATTGATAAAATAGCCAAGGATACAAAATTGTCAAACTACCAAAATTTTTACGATGTTTGATGCAAAGACAAAGTTTTTTTTTAAAGTTAAGACAATTTATTCTCAAGAGATTTTCTCTTCAATTTGACTTTTCTTAAAGTCGAAACTAACATGACTATGGAAGTAACTCTTTTGGAAAATCGACTCAACTTTTTTCGCAACTTCCTACACCTCTCTTGTATCTCATGTTTTCTGCTCCAGGAATTGAAACGATTATCTACCATTCCCTTTTCAAGCTATTTGAGCCTAACCAGCTTATTACCATTTAAGCATTTCCGATATTTTGTCGATTTTTACTATGCTAATAAAATATAATTACTAAGGAATTAATTTTTATGTATTGAGTGGACGTTTATTTGGCATAACTCCATATTTTATATATGAAAGAAAACACAATTGATTATAATTTTACTTTATATTTAATTATATAGAGACCTGTTTTCGACTAACATAGTCATTGTCTAATCCAGATTGTAAGTGAAATAAAAGCCAATGGTGTTTCATTCCATATATATGCAATTTATTTTTTTCAATTCACCCAACAATTATTATCACATAAGATCAAATTGAGAAGGTCTGATTATTTGGGGGTTGTTTTTGTATTAAGTATTAACATTGAAATGCTGGTACAAGGGAAAGAAGATAGTAGGGGATGGAGAGGGTAGATTAAATATAATTAAACCTTTAAGGCTTTCATTATTGTTATAATTATTATTATTAAATAATTATTTATAATAATCAAAAGAATATTAGAGACTGATAATCTAAAATGAGATGGAATTTTCATGAATACAATCGACATCTTGATAAGCACATTCCATTGAAAAGCGGCAGATGAAATATTTTAATTGAAATATTAAAAAAAATAAGATTTTAATTTCAAAACACAATACTTAAATTTTTATCCTCTTAATATTTTAATTTCTATGTTTTTTTTTAAATAACGAAACAATTTTCATACACCTAACACTAGAGCGTTTGTTAAATATGAGAAAAAGTAATTTAATTAGCCAGAGTGGCTCTTAATAGAGAAAAAAAATTTCCCCTTTGCTCTCGAAAAGGGTGTAAAAGGGGGGAAAAAGTTAAAATAGGTAATATTAGTATGAAAATACGAATTTTCTACAATAAACACACATACATATATCGTTCCGTATTTATTTTACTGTATTTTGCAAACGTCTCATGTCTCATTAATATCGGTTTATGATACGTAAGATTTTTAACCTGTTATTGTCCTGAAAAAAGCGCAAATTATAAAAAATCTGGAATTTAATATTAAAGAGAATCACTTCTTAAAGAGTGATCTTAAGCTTTTACGGCCGGCGTTTTAGAACTTACTTATTCTGGGCTATGTTGCCGTGATCTGGTGGTCAGAAATCCTCTCAATTGCCTCATCGTCTCATCTCTAGTTGCGGCACGAGTCAGCTAGACATTCACATAGCCCCCCACCCCCTTGAAGATGTTTTTCTGAAAGAAAATTTCTGCCAATTTGACCACGGCCACGTAGTCCAGAAAAAGTAAGGACCTCTTAAAGAGACTTTATTTTTATACCTTTTATTTTTATAAGTTTCATGTGTTTATCACATTATTTGATATTTTGTTTATTTAAGAAATACACATTTTGCATAATTTAGTAATAATAATTTTAATAATTTATAAATAATTAAAACACTGTTACATTTTTACTATATTTATTTCAACTCTAACGTTTTCGCCCACTTCAATGGGCATTCTCAAGAGTACTGAATCAGTATAATGTCCTTTACAATACAGTATATTGTTAATATCCAAATTCCCGCCAAGTCCCCATTACTAGTTTACCCCGTCTCACCTAATGTTGTACCTACCAATACCACTCCCCACTCTTCTACTTCAATCCCTGCACCCACCCCTTTCCCCCCTCTGTGAACACCTTCAATTTTTGTAAAGGACATTATACTGATTCAGTACTCTTGAGAATGCCCATTGAAGTGGGCGAGAACGTTAGAGTTTAAATAAATATAGTGAAAATATAACAGTGTTTTAATTTTATAAATTATTAAATATGAATTTCCCCAGTGTGAACACAAACACCCTTCAACAGTTAGTAATAATATATAAGTTTAATTATATTAAATTTATTATGTCACTATATGCCCAACAATTAAAACCTTAACGTCTTAAATATATTTTTCTAATGAAACGGAATGGACTAATGTATGTTAATTGCGTATTATAAGTCCACTAATTAACAAACTCATTTGTGATGTTTTAGATGGAAGTTTGGGCAAAAGAAAATTTAAAATTGAATCTAAGACTGAAATTTCACAAATATAAAAAGAAGTAGAAAAATCTAATTTAATTATACCTTTTGATAATAATTCTAAAATAACTGATATAATTATACCTTTCCTATAAAAATGAGGCTCAGCATAAAAAAAGGATAAAATATAAACAATAGCTTGTTTGTGTTATCAGATCTTTATCATAACATACAAAATATCCTTTTTCAGATATTTACCTCAATATTTACGCTTCTTTTTCTCCCTTGTTTTTTTTTCCACTAACAAATCAGCAAAAATAAATTACAAACATCCATATCCTCTTATTGAAAATATTTTGAATTTAAAAAGATTTTTTTTTGTATTAATTAAAAAAATTTTTGTATTAATTTTGCGTGTTTCTTACATGCAGCTGATCTGCTGGCTACCCCACTTGTGGGATATGCCGCGATGGTATATAAAAAAAAAAAAATTAATTAAAAAAATGTTATATTAAAAATACTGTTGATTTTCACGTATAATTAAGTATTTAATCAATTAACAATGATTGATTAAATAATAAAATAATTGACACTACTTACATACTTACTTTACTTTTCGGGTCCGGACTTTAGACTTTGCCACTCCAGTATTCAGCGACGTATATTGCCTTGTCATTCGCCATCAATAGATCACTCTCATTACATGCATTCCGCATCAGCGGGCGTTGCAATAAATGAGAATCACTCTGCACCTCCTCGCATTCACAGCTAGTGTCCTCCTCATCCAAAAAGCCCCACCTCTGCCGGTTACTTTTGCACCTAGTCACCCCAACCCTTAGCCTGTTCAGTGTCTTCCACGTGGGGTACCTCAGACTATGCACGGTGTTTGCGCTTTCGGATAGCATCATTCATTGATTGTCGCCAAGTTCCTGCTTCCACAATTCCTCTTTATGCTATTCTGACGAGAAAATACACTAATTGCCAAGCGCTTTCGACTTGCGGCATCATAAGGGCCAGGTTACTAAAAATTCTTGCGAGAGAGGACAGCTTGCATGTTTAAAATTTGAAACTGGCCTGCTAGCTTCACCACTTATGGGATATGCAGTGATGATACAATATGATATATGTAGTTATTTAAGATGAATAATTAGCTTATATAATTACATAGAAAAATGATAACTTAATTATAACACATCACAAAAATATAATTTACTTTAAATCGTCAAATTGACAACGTCCTTATAAGACGAAAGACGTCCCTCTAAATAATAAACAATAACAAAGTAGTTTTTTATTTTAATTTTACTATGGAATTTTACTATCTAAAGACCGACACAGTGATAACGCTTATATTAGTGGTTACCGGGTTAGTTGGAAGACATCGCATTTAAGCTATAAACTCGCCCTCTGTACATTGAATTATATAACTGATATTTTAATGATACTTTGTTTAGTTTTGTTATATTGTAGCCAGTGTACATATAGTGAAGAATAAAATAAATCAATAAAATAATAAGTTTCTACTACATAGTATCTACATATACATATATCAGATCTATACAATTATGTGCCCCACAAATGTTTCATTCATAATGTTTTAAACACATCTTATAAGTGACGTTCGAAAACTTACTGAACAAAGTGAAAGAGCAAGTTTTTTCAAGAAATACGATAGCTATTTTAATTAAACACTCAAGTTAATATCAATAAAAGTAAATTTAAAAATTGTACGAAAATGTATCGCTTCTAACAAAGCTACAATATAATAATATGGTATGGATAGTTTAACAGACATAATGAAATTGTATGTTTATCTATTGGTGTAGTCGCCTTGCATCGGAGATTCCATTAGCACATCCCGGTGCCTTTTAGCTTCAATCCAATATATACATTGAAACAATTTGCTTCTGTTTAACACTTTATATTGCACTTTACTTTGCAGCTTGATATCAATATTCACCTATACTTCATATACTAATAGAACTACTAAGAGTTTCATTTTAGTACTGATATTCCAAAAAACATCTCTTTTTCTTTCTTCACAGTTACCACAATTCTAGAGGTCTAGTTCTCAGATAGGTCCCCATAAAAGATGTGCATGTTTTTCACGTGCATTTAGTCCGCTGGCTACCTCACTTATAGTAGATATCGTGATTGTATGTTTTCTTTATTTGTTTTTATTAAACATAATACATTAATACAATTTATAATACTATGCATATTTTTTACATTTCCTAGAAATCAAATGCGTTTTTTACCCCTCAAGAAAGTGTACCAACACTTGAGTGAATGTAAATGAATGAATAATTATGATTTATTAATGTGGAGTTTTATAAAACAAAGCTATCAAAATATTACAAATTATACCTATGTGTAGGTATTTATTTTTTTTTATTTTATTTTATTTTTACAATATTTAGAATCAAACAGTCGTTACACAATATGTTGACAATTAATACATTTAACATGTGGACCAGCGAAGATTCCACTCTTACCAGAAATGTCTTAGTCTTGAGGAAAAAAAACAAAAGTTAAAATTCTCTAAAAAAGTCAAAGTAAATTTAAAAACAACGATAATACAATACTTAAAAATAATACAAAAATACAAAAGTGACAAATCCCAAAACATTAGAAATCAGTCTCATTAGTCTTGAGAAAAAAAAGTAAAAGTTAAAATTTTCTAAAAAAGTCAAAATAAATTTAAAAACAATAAAAATACAATATTTAAAATAATACAAAAATATAAAAGCAAAAAATCCTAAAATACTAGAAATCAGTCCTTCAGTCACATTAGTCTTGAGATAAAAAGTAAAAGTTAAAATTTTCTGAAAAAAGTCAAGGTAAATCTAAAAATATAAAATCCCAAAATACTAGAAATCAAAACAAAATAAATAAATAAAATCAGCCATCCAGTATGAGTTACAAAGCCCAATCAAATACACAGCCAATATCCAATGTCCCAAGGGTATCCTACATTTAACATTTATTCAATTACCCAAAAAAATCATAAAATTTATATTGAGTAACTTTTATTTATTAAAAACTGTATTGTTAAATCTTGAAAAGTGATAAAAGTATTATGGATACAATAATTGTATACATAAAATTTACGTTAAGTATTTCCTGAATAACTTCGATTGCTGAAATATAAAACTAGGTGCTTGCTTCTTGATAACGGTAAACTATTTCATGTTTCATGTTCCCATCTACGCTATTCTGTGCAGTTATTGGAAATTTTATTCAATAAATTCTGATCATCCTAGTTAAATGGGACTTTAAGTGGAACGGTGTCGAATTATTTCACGGAGGAAGCTATAAAAATACGGGGAAAACTATCTGCAATATTGCCATGATGAAAATTTCGAAACTTAAATTTTGTAACACTTATCGTATATACCTAGGAGAGAAATATGTGTATGATAGTTCCTACACATTTTGCAGTTTGAATATGCTCTTCGATTTTATGAACATAAATACAATCAGTGTTTAAGCATATCGTTTTTTTTAAATTGCTCTTCACCATTGATCCTAGATTCAAACCTTTAATTAAAAGATTAATACCAAATTCAAACCAAAAGCCCTGTCAATAACTGATGATGTCATTGGAAAGGCAAACTTGAACTATGTTTCTATTCTGCTTTTGTTTCATAACTTTTTTGTATTTGATGTTTTGTACTTGTTGTATTGTTAATTTGTAAAGTCTTAAATGGTTCATTTATTGTAAGATATTATATTGTTGTTAAACGTTGTGAAATAAACTATTTTACTCAAAAGGTATAATGAGGGAAAAACTTATGTAGTACTTCCACTGCGGTTTGGAAGCACTACAATGGTTGCGAGCCGGATTTCAAGGGGGGTCCGCGGTGATAATCATCGTAAAGTAAAGAAATTACATGATGGTGATAAATATACAAAGTTTTTTTATTGGATAGCAGTACAATAGTGGTGGTTAGACAGTGGTGACAATAAAGTCACAGTGGAAGTAATAAATACATAAGTATTCCATTCATAATAACATAACATGAAAATTCACCAAGAACCATCGGTCGAAAATATCGACTTGGATATGAAATGTAGTTATATGTTAAATGTGAAAATTAAAATTTTCCTAATGTTTTTTTATCACAAATTGTATTCATGTACTAAGTAAGTGATCATGTTTGAATTGAATTTATATTTTCTCATCTTTTTTGTTTCAGGTAAGCCACGTTTTCAACATCTATTTTGATCTTAGACAACTTTATTCATCAAAACATAACAACAGATCAGGTAATTATTTGGGTATAATGTTCCTTGAAATTTACAAGCTTTATCGACATCAAGTATTTCTTCAAATATCTCCCTGAAAAGTCTTTGTGAAACATTTGATTATGCTTTTCTTGTAACCCAACAATGTTAAAGCATGATCTAATTATAAGCTTTCAACGTATACATAATTGTCATGAGCTCTAATCTCAATCTGATATTAATGAAAGTTTTCTGTGCTAAAACAATAATTATCAGAGTTAAGTCTCAAAATTTTCACAGATAAACAAAAAAATTATATCTTTGCACCTATAAGAAAATAGTATGAAATTTTTTAAGCTACAGTAGAACCTCTTTTAAAAAAAATCGAACGTTTTTGCTTGGGATAAGTTAATACGTCTCTTTTATTTTGGCAATAGGGTAATAAAAAAAAAACTCTAAATGCGCCCTTAAGGTGGTTCATATCACACAACGGTTTAAAATAAATTGTCTAGTTATATTTTATTATTTTACATAATTGACCTATTTACCCTAGACTTGATGGATCTCCTCCTCAGAAAATTTACTTTGAAGGCAGTTTTCCACAATGATGATGATGATTTTATTTTATTTTTTGACGCCAATTAACAGTCCCTAGACCGTCTCAAGGGCGCCAGTGAAGAGTTCAGTTTTTAATTTGCTTCTGAAGCTAGTGACTGTCTGACTATCTCTCAGTACCACCGGTAGGCGATTCCACATAACTGGTCCAACAACACCAAAGGCCCTCTCATAGAAGTTAGACTTACCGGCTCTATTGGGCTCAGTAAGTCTATTCACGGCCAGTTCCGAAGAGCGCAGAGGTCTTATAGTGGTCGAGTCAAGGGGACAAAGCAATATGGTTTTCAAACATATACCTTCTTCCACCATAAAGTACAATAGCTATTATTATACATAGTTATATAAAGAGTTAAAAAAAATTTAAGAGATTTATTCTAAAAGAATGTATTTAGATTTCGTGACAGTATAGCGTGACAGAATTCAATAATTTATTTCACTGAATTTCATTACAATTTTTTTTATTAAAATAAAAAAGTGTAAAACACTCATTGCTAAAAACAAGCACGAGTTTTAAGTTCTTGGTTCTGAGACTACATGTAAAAGTTTTAAAATTATATTATTCTTCTAACCTTTAAAATTTGTATTGTTTTCCTATTTAACAGCAATACACGTGGTCCGCAAACATGAGCAGCATATTGAGAAGCTTTTTTTCAGTCATGTGGCACAGATAGGGTTGATCTTATTCATCTACCTTTAAAATTCACTGATTCACATGGTTTTCATAACAAAATTAGTTATTGTAAATTCTCACGTGGAAATTATTTTATTGAATGAATTATAAAACAAGCACGTGTTGTGTTTTTTATTTATTTGATATGGAAGGATTACCTATTATTAAGTAATATTATAGAATGCGTGTAAATAAATAACGATCGTTTGGACATGTTGAGCGAATGCAAGATGAATGAATGACGAAGAGGATGTATGTATCTAAAAGAAGAAGATGTGTGAGGAAGCGCGAACGGCCAAGAACCCCGTGGCTTGGCACGAGGATCAAATCCTAAAGGACGGCCGCGTGTTGAGTAAGAGAAATCGACGAACATGTATGAGAAACTGGATGAAGGTGGAGGAAGCGATAAAAGTTTGAAAGGATATATCTATATGGCCTTCCGTTCTCTCTGCCTACCCCTCCTGGGACACGGCGTGAGGGTATATATAGATAGATAGATAGAATATTAAATGTATCGTACAAACGTGCATATCTTTCAATCATGTAGTTAAACCATATTAACCCTTAGGTTTTTGGCCGGCCAGCCCCTCAGGCTGCCCACTATGGCGCCTCCGGTATAAACAAAATTTGTGTAGTGTAGAATTCGGATAAATGGAAGTCCCCAGACTTCTGCGCTATCCGGGTGGTCGGTGGGTCTCCTTCAATGTTTAAATTTAACGTGCTCATTATCATAGTTGGATTACATTGAGTAAAGAAATTTTAAAGTAGAAATGTACTACATAAAAGGTGTCATTTAAAATGCAGGCATTAAAAACATCTCAGGTATAAGAGATTTTACTACAACTTCTACTACGGCATACCCGATTGTCAATTGTTTTTGGCAGATTCTTTGCACGAAACAACAACTGTCATCAGAAACATTTGGAGCGTCCTGTAAAAGACTACTACTTCTAATATACCATCACGTAACAAACCATGAGTGAGGTAGCCAGGACCAGCTGCATCTAATAAGCATGCAAGCTGTTCTCTCCATGCCAACAAACATTTAAGCATACCTCACGAAGTAATTCGTGGCGGATTCAAATTCCGAATTCCAAAATCAAATTCAAAATTCCACCAAATAACCTAATGAAATGGTTTATTGTCAAAAAACACTATTTAGAAGATAATAAAGCAATTTTATCGATGAAGAATTATCATTGTCTTCCAGCCAACCCAGTAGGTTTTACGTACCAAGTAACATTATTTCTGCCCTTCACATCTCATAGCTTCAGTGATCTAAAAATACTTTCTCCAGGTCTCGCTTTGTGTTACATCATAATTATTACAACATTTCATTTTTAGGATTATTAGTGTATCCATGGATGCTAAAATATAAGTAGATGGTTGTTATGTATAAAAAAAAAACATAATTGATTTTAGTTTTACTAAAAAAATTATTGAGACAATTACTTTATAAGTCAAAACTAGGTCAATACTCAATAAAATTTTAAGTACAACTAAAACCAATTGTGTTTTTTGTCCATATATAAACATGGAGTTTTACAAAATTAAGATCGACTCAATACAAAGATGGTTATCATTTATGTTCTGATTTTTTATTCTGGCTATTTTCTGTTGCTCACACTCATATTTTTAAGAAAAAAATCTTTGTTTCTATGAATTCAAATTAATTATTATTATGCCGATTGTCGAACACTTGTAATTCAATAACAATATCATTTTATTTCAATGGGTCTAAAGTGAAAGTGATAAGAAAAGAACAGTTCAATAAAGGATTTGTTTTAAAAATATGTACATTGTACCTGCTACTTGTAGGTATAATTTTTGCTCAAAATTAATAGGGATTAATTTATTTGCAAAATTATTATTATTAAAAAAACATCACTCTGCACTGAGACCATAACAGCTTTTGGCTACAGGCGGTCTCAGCAGGAAAAATGAAAAAAAAACAAAAAAAAAACGACAAAGAAATGCCAAAGTCCAAAAAAAAAGATATCATCAAAAAGATACAATCAAAGGAGAATCTCTATCCGGGTGATAAAGTCATTGTATGTAATGTTGAAAATATTGACATGAACATTCAAATTATTAAACAATTTTACAGCCCTTCCGACAGGAGAGTTTGGTATTATGTTTGTTCTGCTACCAGGGGGATAAAAAAGTAAATGCTGTCGAGAACGATTGAACGATACTGGGACGTAGATACAAAACTCACTCAAAATCATTAGATTACTTATAAAGCTACTCAAGAGTTTGAAAAAATGCCTCGCACAATATAGGTACATCCCGACGGTGCATCAGCGTATCATATCCCAGACAACCCAGTATGAAAACAGATGGAAACAAATAAGGATAGTATCCAAATGTACATACATACATACATCTTCTTCCCCTTGTCCTAGTTGGGTCGGGGGCCCATTGCGCCTTGGTACCTCCTCCAGAGATCCCTGTCCACCGCTGCTTCCAGGACCTCTGGCCACTCCAAACCAAGTCTTTCATCACACAAGTTTGACACCTGCCCTTGCCAGCTTCTTCTAGGGCGGCCCACCGGTCTTCTGCCCTCTCCCACAGCCTCCAAAGATCTAAGTGGTATTCTGTCCTCTGGCATGCGGAGAACGTAACCCAGTATCCAAATGTATTGAAGTAAATCATTATTAAACACCTTTTCTGGACCTTCTCCAACATTAGACAATATCTAGCTTCGCAAGGGTTCCATATAACTGAAGCCGATTCTAAGATGTTGCGAACCAAAGAATCATACAGCAACCCAATAGTATTAGGCTCACGAAAATGTCTTGAATGTCTTAGCACGAAACCAAGAACTTTAGTAGCTTTGTCGATAATGTCACTGATATGAAGTCCAAAACGAAAGTATCCTTAGTGAATGTGACCCCAAGATCTCTACAGTCCTCGACCCGAGTTAGCAATAATCAATTTCATATAATAATCGTACATCAAAGACTGTCTGGATCTTGAGTATGTCAAAATTTGAAAATGCGTCGTAAAACGTAGAATTCTTGATACCAGCATGCTTGTTTCAGGTTATGAAAATAATTTCGAACAAACGTTTAAAAAGAACAACATAGAAAGTGATTAACCTGAATAGATAGCGTGCTATTCTGCTTTTTGACACGCATTTTGGTATGAAAAATCACCACAAAATTCGAATATAGATACCATCACTACACATCTCACAAGTGGAGCAGCTCGCAGACCAGCTGCATATAACAAACATGCAATCCGTCCTCTCCAGCTATTATTCAGGATGGCTGACTAGCCTCATCGCTGAATTGAATATGTAAAATGTCTTGTTTTTTTTCAAACACCTGCCTTCTACAGGACACTCAACTTACAGAGAAGAGTGGGAGACCAATTCTTTACCGGGTGCTCCACGGGAATGTAAAAGCGCAAACGTCAAATAAAGAAGTCACATTTTATAGAAACTTTTTTTTCACTTATGGAATAGCATCCTACAAGAATGCTTTGTGCCAAAAACAGTCTCTAAATGTTATTAAATCGTCAGGGAGAAGATAGTTTTTAGAGAATAATAAAATTTGCCATTATCGATTTGAGAAGGGACAAATGGATTGTTTCGGATCAATCGGATGTAATGATTCAATATTCAGGGGGAAGTGACAATCGTTTTGAAGAGCACAACGAAAATATATCATAGGTACACAATTCTGATAGGGCACTTCAGGAAAACATCTGTTCGTCCAGGCCGCACTCGCAGTATGGACTTTCAACAAGATGAATTTTAAATAGATGAGCCTCTAGTGCGTAAAGACTTATAGAGCTTACTCCAGTAAGGTTATTACTTCAATGTTTATAGATAGCCACGTAGATATTATAATAACAAAGTATGTATGTATCTCTTCTATGTATTTGAGATTTAACCTTATATCACCCAATTCTCACGCAGCAGCTGTATATCACGCCGTTTTTATGTCAGTGTTAACACCGAAAATGTTTTATCGTCTCTACATCCTGATATTTATTATCATCGTATGACCCGGTACCTTTATTATTATACCTTACTACAACCATCCACTACTACTGCTTCTACTACTGAAGGCGATAGAATTCTATTATTATTATTATTCCTTTTAAAAAAGTGTAAGAACCTTTATCCTGAGAAGTTTATAAACTATATCGTGAATTACCGACAACTACCAATGCTTTCATAACAATCTCTAGATTTTTAAATGAAATAGGATTATTTGTTATATTTATTGAATAGGATTAACTGTTTTTTTTTGTTTAATGGGTTAGTTGGAAGATATTGCGCTTCAGCGATAAACTCGCCCATTGCGCAAAATTATGTATTCAGTGATAATGTTGTCATATTCTTTTTTATTCTTTGTATACAAATTTTGTGCAATAAAGATTATTATTATTATTAATAAGCTTCAATGGTTTGGGCATGTGGAAAGAATGAATGAGGACAGAATGACCAGGAAGATCTATTTGGCTGAAAGGTATGGTGTGCGAATGGAATGTGGAATAAAAGTTGGAGTATTGACAAGGATGAATGTAAATAAGATGGTTTGGGCACGTGGAAAGAATGAATGAGGACAGAATGACCAAGAAGATATTATGTTTGGCTGAGAGGTATGGTGCTCGGAGACGTGGACGTCCGTGGATCAAATGGCAAGATCATTTAAATCAAATCCTACAGGACGGTCACGTGTTGAGCACATTGAACAGGAGAGCACGTATGAGGAATTGTATGACAGTTACGGAAACGAAAGATGTATGCAAGGGTAGAAGGAAGTGGCGCTCGATCCTTTCTGCCTTCCCCGTGAGGGAAGCGGCGTGATGGTATGTATGTATCATTTTTATTGTTTTGCCGGACCTTTGTTATTAATTTTTCACTTCTGATACCAGCAATCTTATACATACATACATACATACCATCACGCCGCTTCCCTCGCGGGGTAGGCAGAAAGGATCGAGCGCCACTTCCTTCAAATGTCATTTATAAAATAGTTTCCCGGACGGAACTTGAACCCGCAATCCACCTTTTCGAGAGGTGTGTGAAGGATTGCAAATACTGTCTTACAAATCCCTATTACAGCTTCATTTATCAGTATTGTAAGTTAAAGAATATAAATCAAATTTACTTTGACAAAATAAAAAAGAAAACATCAAATAAAAACTTTTAAAAGTTTATTGCTTACATCGTTACACAAAAAAACTTGATAACTGGAAAGATGGATGAATACTTTCATATTGAGGATGTTACAACAGCAGCAACAAAATGTGAGAAAGGAAAAGAGGAAATAGTAGAAGAAGAAGAAGAATGGAAGCCAACAGATGCTGTCAGAGAATATCTAAAGAATTCATTACAGACGCTAATCATTTTATTATGATGACTTAATAACAATCTCAAAAATGTAGCTATTTGAGTTTGTTCATTTGTACGTATGTTCCGTGAAGCGCCCGGCAAATAGTAATGGTCCGACATTCTTTTCCGTAAGTTCTCGAGTGTTCCGTAAAAGCCAAGTGTTGGAAGAAATAAAGATATTTTATATCTTCAACTAAGCGATGAGTTTGCCCACGGATCTAAGTAATATTCTTAGTAAGTATGTGAGACAAAAAGTTATATAAGAAAGCACCTCAAATCGTTGAATAACAAATAAGTACCTACTACAAATTTATGTAAAACAACTGCAAAACTTTCTTTCTTCCTTCTCTCTCTCTCTCACCTCCTATTAACTTATTTGTTATTTTTCTTCTCTTTCTTTCTTCCTTCTCTTCCCCACCTATTGTGTACTTACTTATATTGTTTTTTTTTTGTACTACATAATAATGAATATATATTTAAGATACTATAATTGGCGATGTAAATCAAATATTGAACTTGTAAATTACTTATTCCTATTGTAAATGCTGTTGTATCTAAAAGAAAAATAAAAAATAAAAAATAAAAAAATAAAACTGTATTGAAATAATGAAAAAACTTTACTTCTATACAGTCTGTACCCTCACACAGAAGATAGAGAAAACGGAACGCCTTAAAGATTTAGATATCTCTACACATTTCTTTCTCTTCTTCTACATTTATACGTTTTTTTTATACACGCTCGTTAATTTCTTTTACTCAGCACACAGCCTTTCTTGAGAATTTTAATCACGTGATCAACCCACGTGGTTATCTGTGGTAAATAATAAAAAATAAAAAAAATACTGGTACATTCTTTCATTTAAATACAACTTTTGGTGTGGCGATGATTATTGCTTATTTGCAGCTTGTTGTGACTGTTTGACGTGATTACTACTTGCTTGGTGCAGTCCAGTTAATACTAAACTTGGCTTACGGTGAATGTATACTATTTAATTTAATATTGATGTTTTCTTTTGCCTCTCATTCTTTTGTTAACATTAATGTGTGTATACTGTAGACACGCTTAATTGGAGAATTGGCCTGGCCGAGTCAATGTTTTTGTGTCTATTTTGTCAACTTTCTGTTGTGTTTCTGTTAAATAAGTAAATTAAACAACCATAATTCTCAAGTTAATGTTGAAAACGAGTATTTTCAGCTACCGCGGGATAAGCATACACGTATTTTTTTTACTATTTGTATATTGAAAAGTTTAAACTCAAGAAACGATTAAGATTGTATTTAGATCGTGTCACTTGTAAAATCGTACTGATGACATAAAATTGAAAAAAACACAGTATGTAGTTAACTTCCAAATGACTTTTATTAAATTCGCTTACTAGTATTCGGAGACTTTCGACTCCATCATCAGTCGATTAGTAAAAAGTGAAATAAGATACAGAGACAAACAGTATTTATAGGATTTGGACAAAATAATGTTGGGAGAAGCCCGTGTTGATGATATGTTCAAAATCTTGGTTTATCATTTTATTTTTTTGTTAGTTTTATGATTTGCTGACTAATGCCAGCTATAAAGATTTGTTGTATCAACAGTCCTATTATAAAGATGTTTTGTTTGAAAGTGATTGATGTGCTTCTTCTATCACAGCGATGGATAAGCTGATACTAATTGTAATAAATTGACTTGTACTAAGTACTTAGTATCGAATACAATAATATTATACATCCATACTTATGAAAGAATATATTTAACTCTCGCTTACTAGCCATGGATATTTATTCGTGTATCTCTAGTTATTTTTTGAAAAATGCCATAGCATAAAATCTGAAACATTTAAGAGAAAGACGACGATTACAGCAAACCGTTGCAAAGAAATATGTTGTAGATAACTTGTTTAAAACCATTCAAAATGTCTCGAAACTGTTGCAAAGTTAATCCTCAAAAATAGATAATAGTGGGAGACCAACTTATTACCGGTTGCTCCACGGGATAGATTTCATTTCATAATGTGATTTTTTTTCCAATGATATTTATTGTTTCATGTTAAGAATCCGCCGAAAACAACAGTTGGCAATCGGGTACAATTATTTTAGCCGAACATTTAATTTTGTTACTATGTAAGTTGAAATATAGCCTGATATAAATGTTGGAATATTAGATATTCTATGATAGACTATGTTGTGCGACTATGTATAACAACACCTAATATAAAAGCTTGTCTAAGGAAAGTTATTAAATGGTGATTTAGAACATAACGGTTCTGAAGGGGTTAAACATTTATTATCTTATATTATTATAATATATATATATATATTGTGTTTAAGATGAATTGTATTTATTTGAATCGAGGAGGGAGAAAGTACTAGTAGCTATTTTTTTTATTTATGAATAAAATTTTGCTCTTTACTACCGTGCAGCACCCGGTAAAGAAATGGTTTTCCACTCTTTTACGTAAGCTTTCGAGTGTCCTGTGATACCAGGTGATTGAATTTTTATGTCATATTCAGCGATGAGATTAACATAACATAACACACATAGATAATTCACACATATCGAGCTAGTCCCAAACTCAGATGAATCTTGTATTATGGGTTCTAACGCGATAATACACATTTGCCACCCATCCTGACTGTTTTGATTTTGGTTGGCGCGGAAAATACGACTTGAATGTTTATAACGTACAGTTGGAGTGCTAGCATCCCCTTTTGTGAGATATTTTTTTTATTTTTATTTTTTTTATTTTAATATCAATTCACGGCCTGGGCCTTTTACATATAAATATTAACATAATTATCATTATGTACACAAACAGTATTACAATATATGGACACACACAACACATTAAAAATGGACAATAAAATAAGAACCACAAATGAATAAAAATTTAAACATTGGGAAAACGAACGGATTTTTTTTTTAGATTTTATATGTCAACTTGATAATTACTTTTACAAAGTCAGCATGAAGTATTCTTAACAAAACAAGTGAGATGTCAAAAAAATACAAGTAATTATAATAGATGTCAAAAATTAAGAGTAAAAAGTCAAAGGTATGTAATATTATTAGACCGCACCTGAGGAATGTCAGTCAATATAGAAAAATCAAGAACGAGATATAAAATAATTTAAAGTGGTCGATATGTTGAAGTGTTTAAAGGTAAAAATATATAATAAGCTATTTAGTGTCAATTCATAAGGGTGAAAACAATATACCTATCAAATAAAGATATAAAACATCGCAGAATTCTGATATTGAAAATTCAATAAAAAATCCATAGACAAACAACAAAGAGATATGCCGTGATATCCCACAAATGTGGTAGTCACCGGACCACCAACTGAATATTATAAACATGCAAATCGTCTTCTCCCTGCCAATAAAAGTTAAGACATGTGGCATACCTCATGGCTTAACTGAAGATGTTTAATGTCTAAAAACGTTATGTTTTACTAGTACACCTTTTTATCACAGGACATTCAAAAACTTACAAATAGAATGGGTAACGAAATCTTTGCCGAGGTCTCTACTGAAAGTAAACTCATATTATATCACTATTTCAGATAGATAAATTGATATTTTTTTTTTAGTTTTGTTGACAATATTACTTAATGTATCGAAATTCATCCACATAAAGTTCTTTTATTTATTTGATAATATTATATATTTTTATATATTGTATAAAAAAGATTGAATCAATATTTCCCATATGCGAAAACAGAAATAGCAATTTTTCAATGACAAGCAGAAGCCAGTGAATCGTGAGAGCGATAAAATTATTTGAATTGCTCCATTTTATATCAAAAAAGTAGAAAAAAATATCTACGCACATTATTACTGTATGCCGTATTCAGAATATATAATTTATTTTCATTTATTATAAATTAACTTTATGTTTTATTTCATCATAATAATACCATATTAATTACATATTAAAACACCAATTCACTTTGTATCCCATAATTAAATATCTGTTAAACAGTTGGCAAGTGTCTATCAAATATACCTTCACATAACTTGTTAAATATTTTAGTTATCAACTAATTAATTACGGTTGATATGCCTGGTATAGTAGGTTTTGTGCCGAAAAGTTATCATTAAAAATTATAATTGTTCTTTAGAAAGTGGTACTGAAATACCGAAATAAACAATGCAGTTCATAAGAATTTAGAATAATCCCGACATTAAAAATATTGCCTGCACTTAAAAGGTACCTACATTAATAATGTATTGTTTACTAATCTTCGTACCTGCATTCAAAATATTATTGTTTATATATATTTGTACCTGCATAGCAACAGGGGTAATAAAGAGAATAATATTGACAAAAGATTAAGGCGCATTCATTGTGTACCTACTTCGCTAATTGGTTTTTAAATTATTTTATGAAGATTCTAGAATGTCTGCGTATTGTTATTATTTCATAGTATCGGCTTGGTTGGATTTTTTTATACCTACGCTTCGAGATATTGAGTGTCGATATCGGTGACATGTTTAAAATTATTGTAAACGACTCTTTAGGTATGAATTATAATTTTATTGTAACATACGTAATTTGAGTATTTAATTATCTATCTAAAGGGTTGTATTGTGACATATGTAATAGAATAAGGTGTGTTACTTTGTGTTGCGGAATGGACGCTTGTAATATACTTATAAATTGTGCTAATGGACACACGACATGTTTAAATTGAATATCAGTGAAAGAGACACTTTAATTATACATATGTGAATAATTATAAATCAGTGCATTGAACGCTTAACAATATCAAACTTATTTGTAAATATTTATTTCATCATGTACATAATTCCTGGAATGCAGACAAGGGTGCAGGTGTACTCGCAATACAATGGAACTTGCGGTGAGCGTGTATTGGTATTCAATTAGCCAATCACGGCGCTGCACAGAGATGCATCACAGCGTAGGAGGGGTATATGACCAACCCCTCTCTACACCACTCAAGGAACAGCGGAGAAATGTCCTTGAAAGATGAGTTAGTCTCCATCAGCCATCAGTGGTGAACAGTCGTTATCAGTGAGTCGTAGCGAGCAGTGAGTCGTAAACAGGCGTCCTTGGTATAAGGATCGCTCCTGCCATCACTCATCAGCTGACCTTCAGAGAGACAAGTGTCTCTAGTCATTGGGCTTCAGTTGAGTCGAGATATTCTCCTCCTGAAGTCATGACGAGCCAACTCTGCACCTGTGTAGGCTGGTAATGCCTCCAGGAGCCTCGGACGTGGGACTTCGCCCTCCCAGCACTGCGCCAAGGGGCGCCTTCATCATATTGTTTTGCCTTAGAGCATTTTCATGCTCCGAGGCGCTCTCAACGTGGGATCCTTTATATATTCATCGCAAAGTGTAAATTAATTGATTATAAAAGTGCTTCGTTTATTAATTGAATTATCATCAAGTGTGTTTTTCTTGTGGGAAAATAAAATGTGCATAGACAATGGGTAGTGATTAAGCCGTAGTATTGTCTAGCCTTGTTTTTGTGTGTCTGTAATAGTGGTAAGCAATTTTTTATTTTCATTAAATGTTTGTTTGAAATTTAAATTTGCCTTTTATACATTCGCTCATCTATTTACAAATAACTTGTCGTCTCTTATTTATATAGCCTCACTATATATTTAATTGAGACCATTTTTTTTTATTGTTTTAACTCCTGGAGTGCTGTGAGTAGCCCAGTAGAGTCTCAGCCGTTGGCATTTTTGGCATAATATTTTATTTATTTTATCCTCAACCAAAACCATTCTTTCACCATCTATCTCTCACCCCCCCATATCATATTGGCTTCCGAACGTGGGTCCGTAACGAAAAAATGCACTCCTGTGCATAATCGTTACAACGAATCTGTCCCTGAGATTTTGTAATTAGTTTTTTTTTGTGATATCGGAGGAGGGTGTATATATTTTTTTATAATGAACTGACAAGTTATCTGTAATGGCGAATGTGTATTGTTTTGACTTTTGGCTTTGTTTTATTGACATGTGTTTATTGTGTATTACGGTATGATTCGATCGATGGATAAGGTGTCGGATATCAGATGCTATGTGCGCGAATTTTCGCTTTCGTTCGGAGGCTGGACTGATGAAGGCCCCGAACGGTTCCTCAAAGAATGCGAGGAACGCTGGAAGCTTGAGTGGGAAGATGAATTGCCAAGGGAGGCTGTGTATTGCTTGCGCGGCGACGCAAAGCGGTACTGGAAGTCTCTGGGGTTTCGGTATTGTCGATGGGGTGTATTCAAAGAAGTAATTTTGCGAAGGTTTGGTGTGGAAGGGCAGATAAATGCGATCTATAATGACCTGTTGACAGTGTGTCAAGGTCGGGATGAACTGGGGAGTGATTTTGTTGACTGGAAGGTCAGGATAAACAATCGTTTAAAAGGGTATGGCCATGTATTATTTAAAGATGAAGGACCAGCAATGAGCGTATGGAAGCAAATGACATCCTGGTATAGGACGAGGATTAATGGTCGGGAGTTAGTTAATCTGGAACATTTGCAAGAGTTGGTATGGCGCCTGGACTTTCCAGAATACACTCCGGAGGGACAATCTGAACCTGAGGTGATCACAGAGAGTTATCAGGTTGTGTTAGATAATCTTCCAGACATAGCATCTGTTCGCGATGAGGTTCGGTATGTACCTAGCCAGGACGCTAGGGAGGAAATTGTACCCGTAGAGGATGGGGTTACCCTCTCGGAGGAAGAGATAGATAAGGACACCGAACGGGAGGTACTCACACCTCCCTCTATTCACGAATGGGTTAAGTCTTTCGCGTGGGTGTTGAAATCAGTGTTGGCAATGCTGATTATCGCCGGTTGCATCGTCGAGAGCTGCATACGTTTGCTAGTATGTACAGCTATGATTTTGTTTAGATTCGTGAATAGAAAAATATCGCGTCGCCGTAGAACAGCGTTGATATTGTTCAAAAAGATATATGCGTCCGTCAATCGAATCAACTATGAATGTTATGCTATCGATAATTATTATTATAATTTGTTCATCGATATGGATTCTCGATGTTTGAAGTCGAGGAGAAAATTCAATCAAGCCAGATAGTCACATGTGTGTGTTAAATGGGATCAGGATTGACTTAGGCTTGTTATAGGAAAAATGTTTTTTTGTTTAAATATTTTTAAGTGGTTTGAATATTTTCCGTAAAAATATCTCTGGCGCCCAGAATTAAAGTTAGAATGATGTATAGGTATAGTTTTCATGTTTAAAATGTTTTAATTACGTAGGTAGGTAGGTGCAACTTTTGTTAAATGCCTACGTGTGCATTTATTTTTTGTAATCGTTGTAAAATGTTTTAATAAATTTTGAAAATGGAAAATAGAATTTGTTTGAAGTAACCAGCGAGTGTAACGTGTGAAGAGAACTTATGTGGATGTTAGATGTGTGGAATGTGTGAAGATAATGTTGTTATTCTGAATATCAGAGTTGTAGTAGAGGAGAGAGATGCTTTGTGTGACAGAGATGTGTGAGGGATTCTCAGTTGGTACTGGGAGTTATTTGTAAGATGAGGAGTTATTCTGCGTGTTTTGAGGAGAAAGTCTGCGTGTATGAGAAAGATAGTAATTCTGCGTGTATGAGGAATATGTTTTGTTTATTATGGGATAAGCACAGAGGCGATGAGTGTTCCGCCCTGCTTAGTTCCCAATGCATTTCGTCGTGTGGACAAAGAGGTCCGTATTACTGAGTTTTGAGAGGGACATTGAGGTCCGATGCTTGTATGTGTTTGGAAAAATTTATGTGCAACTGAGAGTACCAATCCCCCAGTTTGCTGTCACAAAGCATGCTTGATGAGAAGTATGAAGAATATAATATTCGTTTTGGTATCATGAGTCACATCTACATTGTTTTGTTTTGGTCACATACGAGGGATATGTTTGACGATGTATATTTGTAATTTGAATTGAGCTGGTTTTAAAGAAAAATGTAAAAGAAGAAACGCGTTTATATGATAATTATTTTATTGAAATGTGTGTGCACCTACCTACTTGCTAATTGTGTTGAATTTTATAGATAGTTTCATATAATATAATTTGTTTTGAATTTGAGAAATCAATTGTGAGATGTGTATTATACAGAATGGATAACTTTTCGACAAGGAATGGGTGGCGATTTGATATGCCTGGTATAGTAGGTTTTGTGCCGAAAAGTTATCATTAAAAATTATAATTGTTCTTTAGAAAGTGGTACTGAAATACCGAAATAAACAATGCAGTTCATAAGAATTTAGAATAATCCCGACATTAAAAATATTGCCTGCACTTAAAAGGTACCTACATTAATAATGTATTGTTTACTAATCTTCGTACCTGCATTCAAAATATTATTGTTTATATATATTTGTACCTGCATAGCAACAGGGGTAATAAAGAGAATAATATTGACAAAAGATTAAGGCGCATTCATTGTGTACCTACTTCGCTAATTGGTTTTTAAATTATTTTATGAAGATTCTAGAATGTCTGCGTATTGTTATTATTTCATAGTATCGGCTTGGTTGGATTTTTTTATACCTACGCTTCGAGATATTGAGTGTCGATATCGGTGACATGTTTAAAATTATTGTAAACGACTCTTTAGGTATGAATTATAATTTTATTGTAACATACGTAATTTGAGTATTTAATTATCTATCTAAAGGGTTGTATTGTGACATATGTAATAGAATAAGGTGTGTTACTTTGTGTTGCGGAATGGACGCTTGTAATATACTTATAAATTGTGCTAATGGACACACGACATGTTTAAATTGAATATCAGTGAAAGAGACACTTTAATTATACATATGTGAATAATTATAAATCAGTGCATTGAACGCTTAACAATATCAAACTTATTTGTAAATATTTATTTCATCATGTACATAATTCCTGGAATGCAGACAAGGGTGCAGGTGTACTCGCAATACAATGGAACTTGCGGTGAGCGTGTATTGGTATTCAATTAGCCAATCACGGCGCTGCACAGAGATGCATCACAGCGTAGGAGGGGTATATGACCAACCCCTCTCTACACCACTCAAGGAACAGCGGAGAAATGTCCTTGAAAGATGAGTTAGTCTCCATCAGCCATCAGTGGTGAACAGTCGTTATCAGTGAGTCGTGGCGAGCAGTGAGTCGTAAACAGGCGTCCTTGGTATAAGGATCGCTCCTGCCATCACTCATCAGCTGACCTTCAGAGAGACAAGTGTCTCTAGTCATTGGGCTTCAGTTGAGTCGAGATATTCTCCTCCTGAAGTCATGACGAGCCAACTCTGCACCTGTGTAGGCTGGTAATTGCCTCCAGGAGCCTCGGACGTGGGACTTCGCCCTCCCAGCACTGCGCCAAGGGGCGCCTTCATCATATTGTTTTGCCTTAGAGCATTTTCATGCTCCGAGGCGCTCTCAACGTGGGATCCTTTATATATTCATCGCAAAGTGTAAATTAATTGATTATAAAAGTGCTTCGTTTATTAATTGAATTATCATCAAGTGTGTTTTTCTTGTGGGAAAATAAAATGTGCATAGACAATGGGTAGTGATTAAGCCGTAGTATTGTCTAGCCTTGTTTTTGTGTGTCTGTAATAGTGGTAAGCAATTTTTTATTTTCATTAAATGTTTGTTTGAAATTTAAATTTGCCTTTTATACATTCGCTCATCTATTTACAAATAACTTGTCGTCTCTTATTTATATAGCCTCACTATATATTTAATTGAGACCATTTTTTTTTATTGTTTTAACTCCTGGAGTGCTGTGAGTAGCCCAGTAGAGTCTCAGCCGTTGGCATTTTTGGCATAATATTTTATTTATTTTATCCTCAACCAAAACCATTCTTTCACCATCTATCTCTCACCCCCCCATATCACGGTTTTATAATTATTTTATTGCATTAATTCATATAACTTATTCAACAGGTATAAATTGAATTAAATTGAACGCAGGTGAATCCATAGATACGTATTAAGATTTTTCTCCTAAATATATCTAGTCTCAGTTCGTCAGCCTTAGTGAATTTCCACGTTTTCACGCCATTGGTCAGAACAGATCGAATGAGTGTTTCCTGGAGATGAGTATAGATTTTATCTACTTTTGAAGTAGAATTTTTTTGCTTCAGAGATTATCTTCCTTATTAATTTCATCACTTCCGCCATATTTATTGGTTATTAGTGATCCGAAGTACGTGAACCTATCTACTGCTTTGTAACCTTTGACACACTACTGACTCCGCTGACCATACACCCTATTTTTACCGTTGATTGCTATATTTTCGAAGCAGTACTTTGGTTCAAGGGTATTATTTATTATTACGATTAGGTATTTTTTCTTGAAAACCCTCTGTTCATTATTGCTTAAAAAACTTGAAGCCACTAAAGACCTAGTGTTTTACTATACAGTACACGTTTAACATCTGTTCTTGGAAACTTCATTTAGATAAATTCGTAAGTGTCCCTTAAGTTTTTAAGTATCGTAAGAATCTGTCAGGGCAACGTTCTCTGAATACGGCTGGTAGAGTACCTGTATGTATGTTCTTATAGTGTAGAGGTAAATAAATAAAATTGCGAGATTTGGAGACGGAGTTGAAAAAAAAACTGTTTCGTTTTCTTATTGTCATGATAAATATCTAAATATTTGCTTGGAATGAGATGCGTGATGAAAAGGAAAATGCTCGTATATTTACAATACTTCTACTTATTTACTTGTATTGGAAGTAGTAATACTTACATTAATAGTATGTCTGTTATCTAACGGTTTTTACCTAGGTATCTATCTATCTTTGCTTCAGTGAGCTATTTTTAACTGTTTATTGAAATGAAAATTTACGTTTTGAAACATCGACTATTTTACATATTTTCTTATTCTTTCCAGACAATATTCTCGATATAAGCCGCGTCTATACTGCTTGTCAAACGCAGCGAACGAAGAAATCTATCTCTCTTTTCTTCTCTCTGTTTATACAAGAAGGAAAAGAAAAAAGAAATAAATTATGAATATTTCTGATCGTTTTCGGAGTCTAATTGATTGGAATGATTAATCTAAAGTAATTTGATAATCAAAAATATGATTCAATTATTTTATATTTTCTTTCTTTTCTCTGTAAAAAAGACTTTTCAGTTAATACGAATTCGTCTGAATTTATATGAATATACATAATTAATGAGTGAAAAATATTTGTACCTAACAGACATTTTCAAAATGGAAAATCCAATAGTATTAGCAGATACTTTATTTCAACAACCAACATATTACTGAGTAAACTCCTTTTAGTAGGAAATAGCAAAGGTGTTCCGATGCTTACAAATCGGCTTAGGTTGGAATGATTTTTTATAGTTTAAACTTCATATGATAGAGATTTACACTTTAAGGACCGTAAAAATTCAGTTTTAGCACCTGATTGTGTTTCATTCCATTGATTAGATACATAATTCTCTCGTGCATGGCATTAACAGTATAAGTCAAATTTCAACATTTTACAGGAGAGCATTTTAAAGTTTTTAAAATAAGCTTCTGAAGTCAAATATTGATATAAAGACGTGAAATTTACAATTTCAATGTAAAATGTGTATTATTTTGTTACTGTGTATACAAAAGTTTAAAAATAACATAAATAAAAGATTAAATTGACTTGTACTCATAGATTCTGATATAAAAATGACATATACTATTAGATTCTTACATATACTGTTGATGTCAGTTGTGTTGGTATCTGGTTTCAGTGACATATACTGTTAGATTCTTACATATACTGTTGAAGTCAGTTGTGTTGGTATTTTGTTTGTGACGTATACTACTAAATGCAACTTTTTCATAGGCTAGCTCTAAAAATAATATTAAAAATCATCCAATTTCATAAAAACAGACACTTCTTTGGAAGACTAAAAAACATAGGTACTTCGCTTTGTGAAAAAATTAAGACATTTTACATCTGAAATTCAGCGATGAGGTTTGCCACCCATCCTGAATGTCTTGTTTTTATATTGGCACGGAAAGGACAGCTTGCATGTTTTATATGCAGCTGGTCTGCTGGCTACCCCACTTGTGGGATATGCCGTGATGGTATAGTAGTAGTAGTAGTACTTCGCTTTGTAATGGTATAGATTGCAAGTTTCCATGGTGGTTTCTCATTATCCACTGTGAGTGTTTAGGAAACTATTTTCATATTTTGTCTCCCAACTGATGGTACCATCTTTCAGGGTTGCAGTTCTCCTAAACTTCATCCATCCTCAGACAAATGGATCCTTAAATTCCCAGATAGACTTGCCCCCCTTCAGTGCCAAAACATAATGAAATATCTCAATCCTATTCCCACTTTGCTCTTGGAGAAATTGACAAAAAGTTTAATGACAAGGAACTAAAGCTGGTCCTGAACTGCGTTACAGATACATCCCAGAAATCGATGGAATAACGTATAGCCTTATACAAAGAGTTTCTCTAGAATATTTACTTAACATTATTAAAAATATTTTCATCATAGGCACTATACCTTGCTCGAGGAAAACTCAGATCATTATTCCAATCTTGAAAGCAGAGACTGACCCAAACCAGGGCCAATCATATTGACCAATTGCACTCTCCTCAGCAATAGCCAAAAATACAGAACACATGGTGAAAAATCGACTAGATTGATTCATAGAAGGTAACAGGAAGCAGCCATCTTGGTTATCCAATTTCAGGAAGAGAATGGGAGTCCTGGACAGCGTAGCTATTTTGGTCACAGATGTTCACGTATCGTTATCGAGGAGAAAGCTCTTGGGAGGTGTATGCTTGGACATCAATAGTGCTTTCAATAATGTTATTATTTTTATACTATGCGCAAAGCTTGATCAATTGGACATTCCTTCTACCCTATCCGGACGTGAACCGAACCCGCAATCACCCTCCTATTAGAAAGACCATTCACAGGTGATTGCCGCAAGGCTCAGTGTTCTCACCCATTCTATTCAACTTGTACACGCATGATGTCTATCAGTCAGTATCTACGGATGTCCAAATTTTGAAATCTGCGGATGATTTGTTCGTATATTGCTCCGATAAATCCATGGACAACTTCCAGGTTTCCTTGCAATCAGAGTTGTTGTCGGAACATGGCCTTAATGCTTCCTTCCAGAAGTGCAAAAGCATAGTATTCTCCAGAAAACTCCGTCTAGTCTACCTGAAATTTTGATTTGACCAACGGTTGATTAATTCTTTTAACGAAATAAGATTCCTAGAGGTCACATTGGTCACTGGTCTTTGATGGACCTCATTCATTGAACTCATACACCACAAATGTCAGACCGGCCTCAACATCATGAGAGCCGTCTCCAGGGTCTGGTGAGGTTGCCACCCCGCGACTCAATCGAAAATCTTTTATGCAGCATTTATCTGCAGCCATTTGGACTTTGGATCCTTTTTAACAACCCCAACCTCCAAGAAAACTTGTTGAGACCGGATCCGGTCTCAGTCTCTTCCGTTAATTACGGGTAATCTTCCCCTATCAACGCATTACAGGTGGAGGCTGCAGATCCCCCACTTGGACTGTGCAGACATCTTATGTGTAACAGGTTTTTAGTCAAAATCCTGCGTTTTATTGATTACCCTCTGTCTCTCAAACTTCATCTCCTCTCATACTTGGTAACTCATTTACCGGTATGGAGGGGTAAAGATCCACCACCTCTTGTTACCAGCTATAGAAAAATTAAAACTCCCTTGTTGGAGAGCTACACAGTTCTTACTGTTTACTCTTTGTCATTTCCCACACTAAGTTTTAAACCGAAAGTTGCTCTCAACCTGGGTGTCAGTAATGGCATATTCGCACCTCATATTTTCAAATCGATTTTTGATTCCGATTGGCACTACTGGCACCTATCTATACAGACAATTCGAAAAGTGACAAAGAGCGTACAGGGGCTGGCTTCTTTTTTTAATATAACACTAATAAAATGTTCAGGCACAGAGACGAGTCGTCAGTCTTCTCAGCGGAATGTCTTGTTATTAGAGAGGCTATAAAGGCTCTGACCATACGCCATTACAGGGTTAAAACTCTCCTCAGCGACTCTCAAAACGCTCTCCAGACCGTTCTTCCTCCAGTCCGTTCTCTCTCCAGCATTATCCCGACCAGATGATATTTTATCTTTAGATATTAGATACCTCCTATATAAACTTCAGATTTTGGGTGGAGAGGTGGTACTGGGTTGGATCCCGTGTGAACTGTGGGATCCCGGGCAATGAGGCGGTATATCTATTGGCCAAATTGGGAACGAACCTCCCTAACCCATCGGAAACTGTCTCAGCCTCCGATTGCACTTTGATATTCGGCCGAAATCTCATCCAGTGCTGGCAGGCAGAGTGGTCAGAGACCAGCCAACTCAAAGGAAGAAAGTATACCTCAATCCAACCCAATGTGTCCACGAAACTTTTATTTTTCGGAAATTTCAATGAGTAAGGCTGACACCTCCACGATGTGTATAATGAAGTTAGCTCAGCTTTGCCAGATTGCATCTCTACCGAATCCACGTTATTGGTTCTCCTCTATGCGACCGCCTGAAGGAGGAGGACCTTGATCATTTTCTTTTCGAATGCCCGATCAATAACTTCTACCCAACTTTGATTAACAACCTGGTACATATAGGGTTCCGTTACCTACAAATACTTCCTTGCTCATGGGTTCAAGAAACAACAGTATTTTCAAACTCCTTGTCCTATTCCTTAAGCCCCATTTGATAAAGCTTTGAATGTTGTATTTTTTGTCCTAAACTAATAATTTTTCTTGGCAGTTTCTGGCTAGGAAGAAAGCCAACAAAAGAATAAGAGAGACAGCACGTGATACCAACAGTATAAGTGAATTAGTAAGAAAAAAAAACATTCACGCGGCTCATAGTACATGTTGACTTATACTGTTGATGCCACTCACAATGTTGAAAACTAACCATAATGATTGGTCACTAAGAGTATAGGTCGACATATACTTTTAATGCTATACGAGTTTGAAAATAAATAAGATATACTATTAAATACAAATATTGTTTTTAAGGTCTTATAATTACAATTTGACTTTTGTTATCGATTACACATGTGTAGTTTGAGATATACTACAAGGTTCCATCAAAAAGTAAAAATCGATTTTTTTTGACTTATACTGTTAATGCCATGCACGAGAGAATTATTGCAGCCTCCTTCATCCATAAATGTTTCAAGAATGTCAGCTCCTATGTTGTCCATACTTTGCATTTTCAAGTTCTAAGGAAAAGTTCTGAAGGGTTCCACTCGACAGAATCCTTCCTTAAATTGAATATAACCATTTTTGACTTCTAATTTTAAACTGAATTATTTTAATGATATAGACTTAAAAATACCCAAAAATTTGTATTTTCTATAAAGTTGTTTGCTTAAATTAATTTAATTCAATCAAAATAGCCCCGTGGATTCTCCGATGGAGAAAATATCTCCCACTCTTTTCTACAAGTTAACGAGTGTCCTGTAAAGGCGTGCCATTCATCCTGAATGTCTTATTTTTTATTAGCGTGGAGAGAAAATTTTCAATTAAATTTTATACTTGTAGTTATTTCACTGGCTACCCTTAGTTCGATGATAATTCGATGGCATAGTAAGTACCAAGTAGTAATTTAAAAAATTTACGTACTATATCCAAATCTAGGAATGTTAATACGAAATCTAAGCTACACGTTAAATCCCAGGTGCCGGTTAACTGACCTTTCAAGCTTTGAACTTACTGTGAAAGATTATGAAGTTCTATTTGTGTTTAATCACTTAACTCATTTTACAAGTATAATGATTTGCAAGAAAAAATGATTGATTTGATAACTATATTCTATTATTATACTCGCTTTAAAAAATATTAAATGAAATCTAATTTGAACTGGTAAACATTTCTTAAATACAAAGACGTCTGGAAAATTTCAATTTCTGTAGCTAAATGCGGTCATAAAACGTTGTATTTTGAACTGTACTCGATAAAATCTGAACCCTCGCAACTCTCTATATATTATTATTGACTTGGAAAAGTTTGTGCTTCGGTAATTTGTTATTTGCATGATATAGAAGTGAAACCACTAGCATGCAACCACTTTTAATTTAATACTTTTATATACCTACATAATAATATATTGTTAGAGAATGCAATATGCGGGTACCGATAAAACAATTAACTACTTATGTATTCTATGCGTTACATAAACTGCGTATCACAATTAAAATAATTATGGAAATTCAGTGCATGAAATGAAAAACCGTAAGTAATAACAGAAAACAAGAGAATATATGTTTTTAACGCTCTGTGTTTAGCAAAACTTTCGAGAAAAATTATAACAAAATATGTTTGATAATTCAAGAGTTTTTGTGTTTACACTGTGGAAATCGATATCGAACGTTTTCGCCTATACTTGTAGGCATCTTCAGGGAACGTTTCCCAAAGCAAAGTGGAGATTAAACAGTGCTCAATAATATATTTTTATATTTTATTTAATAAAATTAAAATATGTTTGTTTATGCTGAGTTATACTTTGTAAGTAAGTAAGTACTTTGTTGTGAAATAATTGCAAATATTTAAATACGAAGAAATAAAACACACATTAAAAATTCAATATATTACTAAACACAGGTAGTTAGTTTATCGAAAGGGCGGGGCTTTTATAATAAAATCCAATTTTTTTGTCTTAATCAATTACTATCAATATTAAGTAAATCACTCTTTATTTTTATTTCAACCTTTTTCATGAGAACTCAACTCTTCTGTTCTGTAGACCTTGTTCAACTTTTACGTGACATTAATTTTGTGAGATGATTTCATTTTATCTTCAAAAGATTTGTCATCAGCAAGCTGTTTTTTAATAAAAAATATAACTCTTAATAAAATTATGACGTCATCTCGCACGTTTCTTAGTAACATAAAAACTTGTACCAATGCAAGGAATAAGTATTTAATCCCGTGTTCTTCAAGATAATTTTTCATTAGACTTTTATCCTTTTGTTTCTCGAAGTTTCTAAACTCCCCGGCTGCAAGACAGGAAGCACATACGATAGTATAGAATGCATGCACTTATAGTATAAAATAAAATCACTTAAGGGTAATTAGAACCAGGGCAATCTGGAAGATAACCTCTTTGCACTGCATACCACAATAAAGTACCTGAACCTGACTGACTGGTGTGATGGATGATACGAGATTGTGATAATATAACGATACGCTTATTGATTGCATGTGGAGTATCTTTACTAATTGATATTAATACTTATATAATAGTGTGACGCTACTTTTAAAGTGTTACATCAAAAACAATTAATTTCATTATAGCTTTTTATACAAGTTTGAGTTAGTTGGTAGCCTGGTAGTAGAGTCTCGGTCTCATGCACAAGAGGTGTACGGCTCGATCCTAATTCATCTTTAAAAACACAAGCTTTAAGATTACTGTGAAAGATATATAAAGTTGTATTTGGGCTTAAATTAAAACCCAGATACATCTTTCAAAAAATATAAATAAATACATAAGTTTGTAATGCTATGAAGTTATGTTGAAAACATTATCTCTATCCCTCTTTACTATTTTATTTTGAAATGTTTCGGAAGTAGACAGTTTAACAATTATACATATTCGGTAACAGATAAGAATATTACATAAATCAAAAACCAGTGAAGTTTACCAAAATTAAATACATATTTTTATTACCTTTCATACAAACATTGAGAATATTATAGTATTCACCCAGTATGCTCCGCAAATGAATATAGTTTATAAACTATCAAGGCATATCCCGCATGTAGGGTAGTCAGCAGACCCACTGCATATTATAAACATACAATTAAAATATGAGGCACTCAGGAAGGATGGCATGGCTCATCGCTGGAACCATACATACCTGTAATATAATAAACCTCCAGTTTTGGTCTATAGTTTTTCGATTATCTCGTTAAAGGCAAATGAATGTGTAAAACATATACATATTAATGACATTTATTTAAGTAATATTTTCATTTTTAATATGAAAAATCTTTGTCGACCATACTGAAAATCTTACTTCATTTCTCTCTGAGGACGATCTGTATGTTTGTTATTTGAAGTTGGCCTATTTGTGAGAAATACAGTGATGGTGTTGCGTGAAAAAAGCTAGCAGACCAACTGCATGTAACAGACATGTTCCTCTTAATTTCAATAAATATAAAGACATTTAAGATGGGTGGCATACCTTATCGCTGAAGTGAGTATATTTAAAATTGTTTTTTTATGAATGGTACCTGTCACTTACAGGACACTCAAAAACTAGCAGAAAATTGTGGGTGACTTATTTTTTACCGAGGATATCTTGAGATATCCACTAGGTAATAATTATTTTAATAAGCCTTTAAACCTATTTAGCTCTTGACGTACTACATACTTCAAACACAATTTATTTAGTAGTCACGTAATAAATTGTATTCCTTTCTCTGAAAATAAAAAGTTCCATCAAACATTACATAAACTGGGAGAGGAGGTTGGTTGTAATGATTGAGTACTTTTTTTCTGTCAATACCTTGTGTTTAAATTAAGTCAGGATGGAATACATTCGATCATACATAGATGGTTGAGCACATACATTTGTAAAAGAAAATCGACGCGAATAAAATAATCGTCTAGGGCACTACCAAATATGGTAACTTTGTCTTTACTTAGCCTTGAATGGTATCGCTTCATGTGTTGAATTTACAGGTACGTTATAAAAGAGCAAAAAATTAATCGGGATTGAAAACAGAGAGTTAATGTAAGAAAATATGGTTAGAGGGACTGTATTAATTTATTGTTAAACTTGTTACAATTTTTTGAATAAAGACTATACCAAAAAAAAAAATATAAGAGAATAAAGTTCGTTCATCAATTGAAAAATCTAATTTTTTTTTTTTTTTTTTAAAAAGATATATCTGGGTTTTGTTATAAACCCAAATACAACCTTATTCACCTTTCACACTAAGCTAAAAGCTTGTGCCGTGAAAGGGGAGTTTGCCGGCACCTGGGATCGAACCACGGACCCCTTGTTCTGGAGGCCGAGACTCTACCTCCAGGCTACCGACGAACTCATTCAAATTCATTTCACAAAAATTGTTGTTTTAATTTATTGTACCTTATTTAAGTAATAAAAAGCTTTTTAATTTTATTTTATAGTCTGATAATAATTATATGAATACAAAAAAACTCCACAAGCTTTAGAAAAATTAAAAGTTCACTTAAATCTTTATAAAAGCTAGGAATGATTAAATTTATTAAAAATTCACATATTCTTCATTATATATTAAGGATAAATACCTACTGAAATAAAAATTTATTCAAAATTCTCATATTCTACATTATAGGGGAGAGTTGGCTTAATTGTACCGGTTTTGCGGAAAGTGATTTTTTGTAAAAACTAAATATCATGGTAAATATTTCAATATACCAAATGAAAGAGTATTTAGTTGGCTATCTAATTATGTATTTCAAAAGTGACATGAACATTATAAAAATAGATTTGAAAAAAAAGTAGTCGTCGGTACGATATAGCAGACCGGGTTACTATATCGTACCACTGGTATTTAAATCGTACCTCTACGTAAATTTCAAAACAAAAAATAGCACAACAGTAACGAAACAAATAATAATACTTCTTAAAATATATTTAGCCTAGTGCAAAGTGATATGGAGAAAAAACTATTTACTCTAAAAACCATAACAATTTCTGAGCTTATTTTCCAAATAAATTAAAAATATACCAAGTATTTACTACTAAAGGTTCTCTATATCGTAGCGGTACGATTTAGAAGCATCATAGTGGTACGATTTAACGAACTCGCTCAAATATCAGAAAACAACAAATGTCAAACCAAACTCAAAACTAATGCTCGAATTGCAAAAACTTTTTCAAACTATACAAATTTCTAATTAAAACGGTAATAATTACAAAGTAATATAATTACTCATTAATGTGTTATGCCCTTAGATACCAACTGAAAAAATTATATCGAATTGCCAAAAAATAATAATTGGTTCATGGTATATTTATTTTGACACAAACAAATCAAATGAATACGTCAACATGATAGAAATGTTTATGCAATGAAATTTGAGTTAAAATGTTATAAAAAATTTGCGTACTTTCGGAAATATTGAGGTGGTACGATTTAATAGGCGGTACAATATAGCGTACTCTACCCTATATATTATTATAAATAACATACATACATACGGTAGGCAGAAAGAATCGAGCGCCACTTCCTTCTATCTTTGCATACATCTTTCGCTTCCGTCACTGTCATACAATTCCTCATGCATGCTCTCCTGTTCAATGTGCTCAACACGTGACCGTCCTGTAGGATTTGATTTAAATGATCTTGCCATTTAATCCTCGGACGTCCACGTCTCCGAGCACCATTCCTCTCAGACAAATATAAATAACGAAAGAGCAAAAAATGTTTGAATGAGTTCCAAATTCTATTTTTAGAAAAGGCACACGTTTTTCTCAGATAGAAACTATTACTAGACATATGTATCTTATGAAAGCCTTCAAATAAAATTATATTATTTGTACCTTCTCACTATACAAGATATTCGTATATAAACAAGGATAACAGTAGGTGGGTTCTATAAACAGGTAATTAACCTAGAAAGGAAAAAGAATATATTTGATATATAAATAGAAACGAATATCTTGGATAGTGTGTAAAAGAGAGAATTTGTTTGGCACTAGTAAAATGTTAAGTTGGATATAATTCTCACAGACTGTAATCCCCGGCTAAATCTGTCAGCTACCATGTACCGTGATAGCATAGTAGTAATAGATATACATATATAATCTATACCATCACGCCGTATTCCTTGTAGGGTAGATAGAGACGATGGAACGCTAATTCGACGTGTACTTGCATTTTACTTTCACTTCCTCCATATTTATAAAGGGAGAACAAGCGCTGTCACATCACACCACTGCTTAAGGAGCTACACTGGCTGAGAGTCCCAGAGAGAGTGGAGTTCAAACTGTGCCTCACGGTCCACAAAGCCTTGAACGGCACGGCACCTCAATGCCTCGCTGAACTCTGCCCCCTCGATGAAACTCTGAGGCGACCACTGCGATGAGCTTCCACAGCTGTCAACAAACTTGTGGAGCCCAACAGGGCAAACACTTCCAAATTCGCAGAGAGGAGCTGAAGCGTTGCGGGGCCAACCACCTGGAACCGATTGCCAGCGGACTTAAGACAAAACCAACCCACTGCAACGTTCAGGAGTAAGCTGAAAACACTGCTTTTCAAGAAAAGCCATGGCGCCCTTGAGATGGTCACGGATCACTAAACGGCGCCAAATACAAATTATCTTTTTTATTTATTATTATACAAGCGTATGTAACCCGGCATCGCTCGGGTTTAATTAAATAGAAAACCTTGCAAATACATGGGTTTAAACAACAAAATCTTATTGAAAAAAAAAACGGAGTAAGCACTTACGTGGATAAAAGAAGTAAAAAGCTCTTCCCAATGAGAAAACTTAATTTTTGACTCCCTACATGCCCATAGCTTAGTAACAATAAATAGGTAGGTACCTACATCATAAAAAGCATTGCAAATCTCTAAATGAAAAATCTTGAAGTTTGATACCTCACATGCCCATATTTAGGTAAAAAAAATAGGTAGGTACCTACATCGAAAAAAGTGCTGAAAAACTCTTCCCAATGAAAAATCATGAAGTTTGATACCTCACATGCCCATACTTAGGTAAAAAAAATAGGTAGGTACCTACATCGAAAAAAGTGCTGAAAAACTCTTCCCAATGAAAAATCATGAAGTTTGATACCTCACATGCCCATACTTAGGTAAAAAAAATAGGTAGGTACCTACATCGAAAAAAGTGCTGAAAAACTCTTCCCAATGAAAAATCATGAAGTTTGATACCTCACATGCCCATACTTAGGTAAAAAAAATAGGTAGGTACCTACATCGAAAAAAGTGCTGAAAAACTCTTCCCAATGAAAAATCATGAAGTTTGATACCTCACATGCCCATATTTAGTTAAAAAAAATAGGTAGGTGCCAACATCGAAAAAAGTGCTAAAAACCTCTTCTCATTGAAAAATCTTGAAGTTTGACACCTCAGATGTTCACATTTATGTAAAAAAATAATAAGTAGGCACCTACATGGAAAAAAAAGTACTAAAAACCTCGTCCCGATGAAAAAGCTTGAAGTTAAGAAATTCCACATATTGGTAGGTACCTACATGGAAAAAGTGCTAAAAACCTCTTCCAAATGAAAAATATGTGAGCTCGACACCTCGAAAGCTCATATTTTATTTAGAAAAATAGGCGGGTACCTACGTGCAAAAACTACTAAAAACCTCATCTTAATGTAAAAACTCGAAGATTGTCATCCCAAATTTCTATAAGAAAAAAAGGGTATACATCCCTTTTCGTGAAAAAATTGTAGTCACATAAATGTTAAAATATTATAATTGTCCACATTCGAATTTTTATTTTTGGTTTGCAGTGCATAAATGGGTATTTGCTATGAAATTAAAAAAAGTCAAGAATAAATTGTCATATAAGTATTTACTCTTTATTCCCAAAAAACCTTAAAAATGGATTATCTGCATCCTTCAATATTTCAGAATATTTTACTATCAAATATTTCATAATTTATGTAAAAAATATTAGGTGAAAATAAATAGGTTCCCACTCATTGAAAATCATTTAACATTGTTTATGGATTTTATAGGTAAAACTATTATTATTCTACAGTATAGTTTTCTATGGTTTCATAATGTCTTCCATTATGAAAATAGCCCAATATGTCAAAAATATGCAATTTTTATTCACGTAATTCAAGAGCTTTTCTCATTAGCAAACACGATATTTTATTACGAAAATAAACCCTAAATATTTAGTTTAAGAATTGTTGTATTTATTGTTACATCCATTTTGATATTAATTCAATACAATGAAAAATGTTTGACTGTGAATATTGCTATTTACTAAATCTTGCATTAATTTTACATACATTTTGTTGCTAATTTTGTGACATGGTCGCATTAAAATTAAAATATCTTTATCAATACGTAAGATATTTAAAATGTTTTTAGCCTTAAACCTGCCCAGAAGATGAGACCTTGTATAGAGTGTATTATTTTACTTCGGTCTTTCCTAATTTCTGAGTCCATTAAGGACATACGTACATACATACATACATACATACATACGAACGGACTCAAATATTTATGTGTGGATTCGTCAAATATGCATACCCATTACTCAAACCCCGACCATTTTGAGTGTTAGTTTCACGTGGATAACCTACGTAATTTTCGCACTTTTTTGCACCCATTCTAGTATTTTCGTCGTTCTTACATTATTCATTCCCTCAACATATCCACACAATCTTAAATCAAACCTAATTTAAATGTTATATTTTTTATAGAGTATTGATAAAATGTAAGTATCTTGGTCAAAGAAATTATTTTCAAACGATTGCCAATTCCCCCTGAATATTGAAACATTATTGAGTATGACATCCGATACAGTCCATTTGTCCCTTCTTAAATCAATAAAAGCTAATTTTATTATTCTATAATCTTCTAACTACCTTCTCTCTGACAACTTAACAACAGTTTGAAACTGTTTTGGCAAAAATCATCCTTATGGGATGTTATGCCACAAGTGAAAAATAAAATATTTTCAGCAAAATCTTCCCGAAGAAGAGCAGAAAGACGAACTAGTGAATTTTATAAGAAATTTCATAAAATAAAGGTTCTATAGCCTTCGCAGTAAGAATAAGGATGGCGTTATGGATGAGAGAAATCCTGAAGGTCTGTCGGAGTTAATTATTGCCCCTCCTTTCAGTTAATAGCTTTGAGCTGAAACTTACGACATACTTGCATGTCTAATGACACTTTTCACCACATGGGAGCTTTTTCTACGATATTATCTAATATCTGAAACCACTCACAAACATTTTCTCTATCTGGTACAGTGGTAGGTACTTGTATCTGGAATCAACCTACCTATTGATTTTACTTATTTCATAAAGATATCCATCTCCAAAATATTTTCTACTCTGTGCGGTGGTGACCTATTTTTACATTTTATATCTGAGAAACGTGTGTATAATTTGGATGTTTGGTTTTCATATCGAATTTTTGAATCTTTTAGATAAGGAACGAATTTTCTCTGCGGGATTTTAATTAATATTGTTACCATTTTATGTAAAAAAAAACTGTTTTTTTCATTTAGGAAAAAAAGAATGGCAAAGAAGATATACTTGTCTGAAAGAAGGAGTGTTAGAAAGCGCGGGCTTCCGAGAACCACGTGATCAAATTCTTTAGGACGGCCGTGTGTTGAGAAAGAGGAACCAACGTGAATGCATGAAAAATTGTTTGAATGTGGAGGAAGCGAAGGAAGTGTATAAAGATAGATCTATTTGGCATTCCGTTCTCTCTGCTATCCCCACTTGGAACATGGCGTGAGGGTATAATATAGTAGTATAGTATAGTTTTTCATCTACACATTATTATGTGTATTATTCAAGACTACCCGAAAAAATCTTTTTCAAAATATACCGTTCCTACGACAATATCAGAAAAATGGTTTGTGTGGACAGAGTTCGTTTTCACCATAAGCTTTTGAAAGAGAAAAATTAATAAAAAAAACGTCATTGACTGTATCAGCATTAGCTTTGCAACGTTTCGTATAATAAAATGAATAATTATAAATATTTCCAGCTGGTTTGCTGGCTACCCTTGTTGTGGGACATGCCGTGATGGTACAATATTATTATACATGAATAGTACACATAGTAGATAATTTGAAACTTGAAAATATAGATTAATTAATTTTGTTTGTTTTCATTCAAATATGAAGCTACATACAAATATACGATAAAGTACATAATATTTTCTGTAAATAGTTCATTGTACACCAACCCACGTTAGTATTAACCTTCCTATCTTTATACGAATCAGCTGATGATACGATTAAGGAATTTTGTTTTTCTTTATATTTGGTACCTTATCTATTCTGTTTTTCTCTTTTCATTATGATTCTTGTAATAATTAGGTCATGAACCTTTTCTTTTCATCTTCTTCTTTATTGATATTTTTTTTCAAAATAAGAAAAAAAAAAACTTTGCCATAGGTATTACAGTTTAAATATTTTTCTTCGATTGATTTTTGCCGTATACAAATGTCCGTATCCTGGTTAAACATTCGAATTATCTTACATACTTACCTACTATAGGTACACTGTTGAATATAAATATTTTCCATAGTTCTCCAAAACATCCCTGTTTTGAGTTTTTTGGGTGGTAATAGTCACCAGTAATTTTTATAATGTCGTCCGATCATTGTGTAAGAGGACATCTCTTTTTTTTCTTCTCCTTGGGCACTTTTAAGTTACACATAGAGTCTACCTTTTTTTCTTGTTTTATTTTTGGTTCTGTCGAGTGGATCCTCATGGGTAACACCACAGTTCCGCATATCTTGTCTCACTACTTCACGCATTAGGTTTTTAAAATTCACTAGATTTCCACTCCACTCCCCTTTTTGTCCATATCCTTCTTCTGATGTTTAAATCACATCCCACCCTTGATCACTTAATTTTTTTTAACACTTAGTACTACCTTATTATAATTCACCATCATGCTATTCCCACAAGTGGGGTAGCCAGCAGACTTGCTGTGTATGTAACCAGTCCTTTCAGTGCAAACAATTAAAATTGGGATTGGTGGTAAACTTCATCGTTGACTTTAATATGTAAAATTTCTTCATTTTTCGAAACATCTACCTTTTATCCACCATGGAAAAGAGTGGGAGACCAATTCATATATAACCAAGCTTATTTCATGACTTCAATTAGGTAGGCACGTAAAAAACATTTAATGAAAGTAATTATCATGAAATATGGTTCGCGATTCATAATTTCGTAAAAGAAATAGGCATGTTTATTAATCCCTTTACAAATGTGTACCTACCAAATATTTTTAATAAACATTTCATACATCAAGTATTCAAGATATAGATAGGAATATATCTTTACATACATCATAAGAAAATGTCTACTTAAAGTAAATGGAAGATATCTGACTATTTCGCATCTATAAAATCACATAAAATATTATGCTTTTAAGCAGGTAGAAACATATCATATATCTAATTGCCAAACTTTACCAAAGACAAAATAATTTAACACACATCTAATCTACGTTTCCTTTCACGGTAATGTTGTGTAGAAGGAGTAACTCGTGTAGAAGAGAATGAAAAGAATATTCTGAGATTGTTTGCTTCTCGGATAGGCATAAATTAACGAAGTTAAATACTTAGGTATATTGTAGAATGTAAGTAAAAAGCATCAAAGAGGTGTTAGCAAGTAATTAATACTATAATTGTACCAAGAAGATGATGTGAAAGTTGTAGCGGAGACATAGAATAAGGCAAATATTTATTTAGCTAAATGTAGGGTTTCCATCTTCGTGACATCGAAATTTGGAGAAAATCGTAGCTTTTTTCAAAATTTTGGAACTTGAAGTCAACAATGCATATAATATTATTATGAAATTGGGACTATACCATCCATCAAGGCATATCCCACAAGTGAGGGATAAGCAGCAGACCAAATGCATAATATAATAAACATGCAAACTGTTGTCTTCATGCCAATGAAAAATAGATATTCAGGATGGTTGGCGAACCTCATCGCTGAATTTAAGGTGTAAAATGTTTTATTTTTTTTCGAATACACTACATTTAACTGACCCCCTAGACAAACCGTACTTCGCGATCGACTACAAACGATATTTCGACTATAACCGCAACAATAACACAAAATTACACGGTACATTGTAGGTAGATTGTCGAAAAGTTCGCCAGTAGTCGATCGCAAAGTGCGGTTTGTCTATGACCCCTGGACACTCGAAAACTTACAGAAAAGAGTGGGAGATCAATTATTTGCCGGGTGATCCATGAAGTTATGAAATTTAGTATTTTTTGTAATTTTAACAGTTTTGAATTCTGAGCCAATAATTGATGATTTGATGTAGAATTACCAACATTGTATCATGCTCCTGAAAAGTAAAACATTACGAGTTTGAAAGCCCTATGCAACTCGAAGCTTTTAAAGCTCGCAGACAGCTGGTAACAGTAATATAACATAACAGGCGGGTACTATATATTTACAAAGTATTTGTTAAATGTACAAGAAACACACGTATTTTCTGATGATAATATCTACTTGGATGTAAGAGAAACTACATACCCATGTAATTTCTAAGATGTTTTAACATTTAATGAGCTGCAGAACTCTTCAACCTTCATTAACCGTTATGTTTCCTTGTATAAATCATCACTTAAGTATGTGTAGTCTAATGTTGAGAGAGATGTTCTAAATAAATTTTATCCTTACCAGAGTGTTATTCTCTCTTATCATCTCCACTGATTATTTATTTTTTATTTTATTTTATTTTATTAATACAAACAAACAGCTTGTACATTTTATATAGTACAACTTAAATATTACATTTTTCACAAGTCAGTGAAGTTTGTTAAATTATTTTATATAACACTATGTTCCAAATTAAAAAAAAATATAACACAAACAAAAAAGAAGTAAAGTGCACTCTATGCACCAGCTGAGGCCAAAATACAAAAAAGTAAAGAAAAAACAAAAACGTTCACCCATGTAATGAATATGCCATTACAACATACACAAGTAATGAATGACGCCCATGAGGGGGGCAAATGCTCTCCAAGCAAAAAAGGGGGATGTAGGGGGAGGGGGGGAGTTAGGGGAAATAATGCTCGTGCGAACCTCACTACGTTCAGGACACTCATTGATCAGAACCGCGCAGAGATCTGGAAACAGCACCCCTAAATTTCGGCAATGATGATATGTAAAAGTCAACATCCTTGAATAAAACGTTGTAATTCCCGCACGACCTTTGGAAGAACGAATATTGTGCGTAGTTTGTACTACATTGCGGGAGTCGAAAAGTATTGGGAACCCTAGTGGATCGTGGGGGGCAATTAAAGTTAATCCTAAGAAGTAGATCAAAAATATTAAAAATATAAGAAGAAAAATATTATCTACTCCTTTGCTCTTCAATAATTTTCTCGGTAACATAAAGCAGAATTCAGCTCATTCCGTTCACATCGTCTTTACAGGAATCGGCGAATCATCATTCTTATTCTTCAATATTCCTTGCATTTCAGATGTCATAGGAATATATTATGAACGCCTTGGCCGTCGGAACCCATGCGGACCAAAATCAGTGCTATTTTTGGTCAATTGTCTTTGGAAATTCTCAGTAAAAAATGACCCAGCCAGAAATGTCGTTTTTCCTGTATTTCCCATGTAAATGTTAATCTTAAAATATAATTAGGTCAAAGATGAACTATGGAAGTGAAAACATTTCAAAATTTCCTGCTGGAAAAGTTACATGATTTTGCAGAAAATAACTATTCTTATCTTTCGAAATAACTTCAGAAAGTCGATCTTAGCTTTCGAATTACTAAATATTATTATGAATTACCTTAGAACTTTCTGTATTATTACGAATAGATATCTATATGAAAGACGAAAGTTAAATTTATTACAATCTCTATTAATAAAATCCATTTGGAAATCTATAGAACTCAATTAAAACGTAATTTAAAATATAAGGTAGTACTATAAGGGATGAAGGAAATATCCGGTTTAGTTTTTTTTTCAAAGATACAAATGTTTCAACCATGCACAATATAACACAATTTTTAGTTTACATCACATACTTAAATATCAAAACGTATAATGTATGGAAAAAAACTATTAGCTATTTGACAGAATACTGTTTGCATTATGTGTATTTTGTGTAAATATTGTTTGACAATGACTTTGTAAGTCGAAACCAGGTCACTATTTAATAAATAATACATACATTAATATATGTATACGCTCAGTCAGTATTTTGGTCCATTGTGCCCTGTCACATGCACTATGGAAGATATTTTTGCCGCATCTCCACCTGCTGTGCGTTTTGCACAGTACTGGAGATCAGTTTGTTTGGTTTTTTCTGGGTTTCGACACGATAAAAAAATAGTCAGTATTTTTCTTATCTTTATTTATTTATTTATTAACGGCATAATAGCCTTTGATTACAAAATAATATTACAAGTATAAAGTGGACAATTTCACAATATTCATAACAATGAAAACTAATGACTACAATAATAACCGGTACGGATAGCAATCTGGCGTCCCCTGGAAACGACTTAAAGCCGACAAATCCTTCCACCACCGGAACACTAAACTAAACTAAACTACAATAATCTTGATAAAAATTAAATTATAAAATAAACATTAAATTAAATTTGTAATTTCAGAATAAATTTGATTAAAACATTCTATCATCTTCCTCCTCACAGAGCCATCTCCATCGAAAAATAAGTCTATTGTCTCAGCATACCTATTACCGAGCACATGCAGACGGTTCACGACTGAATGTCTCTGGTAGTTGGTACGTGCATTTGCTTCACTGAGTAATATCTTGTTTAGTTTCTTCAATTGGCCCATTTTTACAGCTCGGTTATGAATTTTTGGTAATTTGATATAAGTCGTCAAACTAGTTTCTTGTCGCACAGATAGTATTCAGTTATCTTTTTAGTCGCTCGTTTTAGTATTTTCCATTCTCATGTTATTTTTTGTTGAGAATAAAGCTTTATTTCCGTTATCCGGTAATATTTTTGTGCACTTCATTGACCTAAGATATTTTTCATATAGGTATCTAAGGAACTTTTTGTGCACCATTGTGATGACGCTATGAATTTATTATAATAGTACTTAATAATTTCATATTCTATTAGAGAAATGAATGGAAACTGTAATAAGATTATATTATTATTATTCTATGTAAAGTGAACACAAAAGATTGACGTACCTCCTGTAAGATAATGCGAGATTATTTTATGCATTATTGTAGATGGACTGTTCTGCAGACATTCGATTATTAAATAGTATCTCTACTGTAAGGTACATATCAGTTTTGAATAGGTTCCTTAAGGAATATAATATGGCTATACACTTAAATTTTATAAATCACCAATATTTTTTTGAATAATAATATATATTTATGACTATCACAGGACAATATGGAATTTATACTGAATTGCAGGAAGAAATAAAAATAATTCGGAAAATGAAACATTTTACAATAATTTTATCAAATACAGGCATCATACCACATAATCTTCTCAATAATTTAAATATATTGGCTCTACCACAAGCAACATACATCATTATGCTACAGAAGGCTGCAATACGGAATACTTACGCATTTTTTACAAATATTTCGAAACAGATCAAATTTAACGAATAGTGACACAGAAACGGGTGACACTTGGCACAGGTAATCTGGGGTTACCGGGAGAAAATTTAGAGAATTTACAATAAAATATTTAATGTTTGTGACAAAACAATAATAATATATAATTTATTTATATAAATATTCACGTACACAATATCACATAACTAATTATTATAAAGTCCATCAAGTGTAATTTTTAACTACTTATTTTCATGATTTTTGTTCTTGTTTTTGCTTTTGATATGAGTAGGGTAAAGTATGTATTATTATTATTTACTATCAACGTGTTCGTCATACGCTTCGGTAATTTGCGGGACCTTGATTGGTTTGTTTGATGGAGAATTTTGAATGTTGATATTTGTTAGGTTGAACTGTTTGCGTCCCTGAAGAATATAAAAATAAAAAAAAAATACCTAATAATATTATTATATACACAGAAGACATTAAAATAATATGCAAAATGATCCGTCATTTTCACTAGCCGTAAGATTGTGTTGAAAACAATTTACTTTTCTTCTCATATAAAACAACAAAAAAAAACAGTTAGTGGGTGGCCGAGGTTTATATGGCTAGACTATGTAAACCAAACCTTAAAGATGGACTTGTTTTGATACAATGAACGTGAGAGCATGTATAAAGTATTGTATTGATGTGATGAAACTAGAAAGCATGTGCAAGGAGAGGAAGAAGTGGTGATGCATCCTTTCTGCCTAACCCGCAAGTGAAACGGCGAGAACAAACATTAGTTTTTTTCTTATTCGGGGTCTTGAAAATTGATAAATAATATTTTTTGTAAGGTGTAATATTCTTCTTTTTTTATGTGTCTGAAAATAAGAGGCTGGTTTCTGCCCTATGCTCTTAAGATTTGCGTTGAAAGACAAAGTTATTAGTACCTACATAGATGTCGTTTAAAAAAAATGAAATTATAGCTTTCATTTAGTACTATGAAAATAATTAAACAAAATCACTTAGGTGAACAATAATTATACAGAACTATACATAGCATTATTTGGGTGTAATATAAGTTTACAAAACAGTGAAATAATGTTTTAATAGCCGTACTTAAGCCGTTAAAAGCGAAAGTTACAAAGTTATGCAATTAGCTTGAATCATAATCGTAATAAAAATTTAGGCTTTAGCGGCATATTATTATCATAATTTTATGGAATATTATAATTTAGGGTAGGTATATACCTTAATAACAATATAAGTATGTACCTTAGGTAAGGTGCGTCATAAGGCAAGTATCAGATGGCGGTGTTATTACAAGAATATTAATTTATAGTATATGAGACGCGATCTACATTATTGTTTTTCTTCGCTACTTTTTCTTTATAGAAATGAAAAACTCGAATCTTGAATAAACTTTGAACGCTCTTTCTTAAAATTATATTAGCCTCATCTATTCAAAGCGTCTTTGCGCCTATTGAGACATCATTTCTCACGATATTCCTAGCGCTATGACTGTCATAGGAACGGTAATATTAATCTGAACGTTTTGTGAAAGAGGAACGTTGAGGATAATAAGAATCTTTGGCTAGCTTTAATATTTATTTTGTATGTGTTCCGTTACTTTTTGTGTATTCTGCATATTGGACAAATTGAAATACTAAACTATTTTAATGCACTATATTAATATTTTACAAAACGTAGATAATTACCGTCTGGAAATAAGCTATATTAGATTCGCCAGATGAGTGAATTTTTGCTTTGAGAATTTTTTTATATTTTGTTTGTAATATGTATTTTTTGTAACATTTTTACTAAATATATCTAAAAAAAATTGTTTCGTCTCTTATCGAGGCATTTTGAATACCACCTAAGGTATATAAATAATATATTATATATAAACTATTCTGCTGTAAATTATGTGATAGTGGGAGAGAGCAAGGACAGGACAAAGTGGGAATATTCTAAGTATTGGAGTCTTATTGGAGGTATTGGATCAAGCATCTTCTACTTACTAAGCGTTATAATAAATATTAAAAGGTAGACCGGATAAACATAGATACCATCGTGCAATAGATATCCAGGTAACGTACTCAATTCTACAGAACCTTTTATTATATCATCAGTCCCGTCTGGAATTCCAGACATTTCCATTGTTTTTCACTCATTTCTAAAGGAATTTATCCTCAATTTTATCTACAAAATCGATTGTATGCGAATTCCAGGTGCAACTAAATGTAAGAGAAATTAAATTATTATTCGTCTGGATTCACCAAACTCAACAGTGCTTACTTCACGTCGATCAAATAAATATATACGTTTATCAAAATAATATATGAAATATTATCGTAAAGGATAAAGTATTATGGCTTAATCACAGTTACAATGAAAATGTTTTCGTGGTAATTTATTGGAAAGTAAACATGAAAATTAAATAGGTAAATATGTATTAAATATTCAACATAACTCATTAAAGGCTAGCCTGATTATGAGATGGAGAGAGAGTTTTTGAAAACTGTCTAGCGATTAATAATCATGGGAACGTCATAAATATACTAAAGCAGCGGTCGCCATATTTTTCTGGTCAAAGACCTCAAAGGGCAATGTGAGGTATCATTGAGGTCGCACATTTATTAATTGGATATTTGTAGATACTGAGTTTACATTTAGATATTGTGTTGCCCAGTATTGCCAACTCGGGTTTTGAAAAAGACATATTTCAGCTACATAGCTCAGAATGAAAAAAAAAGGAAAAATAAGATTACAGAAAATTGTTTATGATTCCCGAACTAACGAAATAATTTTAGGTAGTTTTTTTAAAGTCAAAACCTTTTATTATGTCTCACTAATCAAAATTTTGTTGTTGTCCTTGCATCTGATTTTTTTATTTTCAAATCGGTGAAGAATTTATAAAAGTGATTCATTCGAAAAATAAAATTTGTCGATTAAGAATAAAGTGTTTTGTAGGCCGTTGAAATAAAGGCCAAAGGACGCAGTTAAACGACCGCTGTTCTTATTTGTTTTATTTCGACATATTCAACATTTCCACCATGTGCCGTTGGTTGACAATATTGATTTTATAAAATCTTGAATTCCATTATAAAACATCGCATATATCCTAGATAGAGTGTGTTGTGTAGCAACAGAGAATAATTATTATATTCTTCTGTTTTTACAGGTGTTGGTAGGTATTTAGTAGGTAATGTAGACATTTTATGGACAAACAAAATTAATACAGAACTTTTTCCATACGAGTAAAACATATCCATTTTATAGATTTTCCTCTAGCACACTATCCTCTCAGACAGAATTCAGAGAGCAGAGTATAGAAGAGAAAATACACCTCAGGTAAGCAATTACTGAAATCGGTTCAACAGGAAACCGTTGTAAGAAATTATTACTATTTATTAAGGGAAGAGTATTTCCTGTACTGTTATGTTCGTTCCACTTTTACTCGTACAACGTGTTTTCCGTATCATATTAATTATTTGTTTTAAAAAATACTTTTAGGTACGGGAATCGTACTTTACTCGTATTACAGTTAACTGTTGTAAAAGTATTAATATTCTTTTTTTAGAATAAATGTATTTGTCGGTTTATTTTGAGATCACACATATAATTGCAGCGCATTACATTTTATCATAATTTTTGTGCTCTAACATCGATGACCTTCAAGCATTAGCAATGTATTGTCTAACAACTAACGTCAGTTTAAAACTGGATGCAAAATTTGATTGGCTGCATGACCGATTTTTTGTTTGAATTACCGATCTAGTATTTTTATTTTATTTTCCTTTATTGGCATTTCTACAGGTTTTTACAATAATATAGTATAAAACAATTAGGTATAGTATTAACCCAATTACAGAATGCACAAATGTTTACAAATACTGTATATGATTAAGATTCCCAGATTAAAATTACCCATCTATGTAACCCAAAAATAAAAAACCCAAAACAATAACTTTCAAAAAATTCGAAAAAAAATAAATTAAAATAGTAAGTATATCTTTGGTTTTAAATGTGTTTTCATTCTTTTTTTTGGATGGTATCATATTTGTTTAGATCAAAAATTTAATCCCTAACGTGTTTGATCATTCATTCAACTATCCAATTCATCATGGCATCTCTTACGAGTAGGATAACCAGCAGACCAACTGATTTTAAAACTATGCTAGTCATCCTTTCCATGCCAATAAAAGCTTAGAGGTTGAATAGGAAAAGCACACCTCATTGCTGAGTTAATGATGATTAATGTTTCACGAAAACAAAAAAACTTTTGATCATCTTCATTTTAATGTGGTTTCTTTTGATAACGGCTTGAAAGCGTCAAAAACTTTTTAAAAAGAATTTTGTAAATATTTTTCAGAAATCTTTTTTTATGGACTTTTATATGATTTCATGGTCGATTTCTGAATGTTTAAAAACTGACATTATATTATTACAAATATCAATATTTCTAAACACAGTTAATTTCTCACTAAATTTTTAACTGTGTTCAGAAATATTGTGTTTTCCACTGAGGATGGATGGATATTCCGAGAAACTTATGAAAATATATAATACTTGAAGTGAAAGACACAGTGCTTTAATTTAATTTACCTAATCAAACTATTCACAATGTTTGCTCTTCGAAAATAAATAAATTAATGATCTAAAGTGTGTTATATGTTCACATTGTGATAAGACATTTGAAATATATTTGATATCAATAAAACACTGTTTACTTTTCACTATTGATTTAATAATACTCGAGCACTTTCGTCAAGTAAGCTTGACATTTTTAAGAGAACTCGAATATTTCGAATAGAAAAACGAATCTAGTTCTCTTGAATATGTCAAGCCTACTTGAGTGTTATAAAATCAATCGTGAAAAGTTAACACTGTTTTATTGATATCAAATATAAAATAATTAAATATTAATATTTGTAATCATGAATTTTCACTCTGTGAATGTACAAACATTATTATTCCCTGACATTTTATTATTTACAAACGCCACAACTTTGATTGCAAAATACACCGATATTTTTCCCTTCATGATACTTATCTTAACTTTGAGCTAACTATCTAATCGCATGAATATTTCAGTATAGATAACAAAATTATTATATTAAAAATTCTGAATGGTTTTGTTAAGCTCTCGGTAATACTACAATATTAACAAGATGTTACAATATTTAGTCATTGCCATACAAATGTGCTTGGAAAAATTCCCATTTTATTAACCCCTAAGTTCTCCTACTTACTTAGTCAGTTATCTTATCCTAGGCGCCCCTCAGGCACGTATAGTAAAACTAATAAAATTTAAGACTTTCAATAAGTTTTCGCTTATATTTATATTTAAATGTCATATTTATTGCATCATGTCTACATAAATTAAAATAATATGCATAGAAAATGCACACAGATTGAGCTAGTCCCAAACAAAGATGAATCTTTTATTACCGGTACTAACACGACGATACACATTATATACAATGCACTAAACACATACATGTAACACTAAGACCCAGGACAATTTGAAAAAGGTCATATTTCATTTGACCTTGGCCAATAATCGAACCTGGGACCCCGTGACTCAAAGGCGAGAGCATTTCCTACGCACCAAACCAGCCGCCCTATGTTCAACTTATTAAAGTTTGTTTTATCTTTTAACTTAATTTTAATGCATTATAATTGCAGAAGGCATTACCTCGAATAAATTTTAGATTCCAAATATATTATGGACAGTATACATATTTTTTGTACAACTATTGTCGTAAATATATAGCTTTAAATTATTATATAATGTATCTTATTGCTACATTAACATAGTTTATTTATTAGAAAGAAAATTTGTTCAGTATTTATCTAACTATTGTCCACCATAATATCTATTCTACAATTCTCGCGGATCGCATTGGCCGAAGACTGTGCCCAGTAGACTATGGTGTCCTTTTTATAATAATAATAACATTCGTACAATGTACTCCTACTCATTTACAGATATACACCATTAAATTTCAAAAAGAGAACAAAAATTAAGTAGACACTCACGTACGTATTTATTATATACAAGAAAAAATACAAATAAAATAAACTTTATTGTACAGTAAAATATGTCATAATTGACAGGTGTATTGCCTTGAGGCAATTTCATGTGACCAACCAATAATATATTACTACGTAAAATATAAATGTACGATGGATACCTACGTAGCATACAAGACAAAGTAAATAAGAATTATCATTTTTGGAAGAATTCGAGCAATGTTGGATAATATGCCTCTAAAGGCTTCTTTGATTGCGAGGATACTTCAATAATGTACTAGAAGTAATATTTATTTTTACAGACTGCTTGTTATTGTTTCATGGCATCGCTGAATATGGTTCTTGGTTGATTCTTCGGCTATATCTTCTAAATTAACTCTTCTCGGGATCTCAAAAAGTTCATCGGTTACTCCATCATAAATATAATATTCTGTATAAGAACACTCCATTTTAACAATCTCATTAATTTCATTGTCATTTTAACTTTTATTTCCCATCCTTTAGTTGATCATTACACATGTGGGAACTACACAAGTATCAATTTAATACTAATTGTAACCAAGCGCCGCAGAGGCACCATGGGTAATGTGACTGACTTTTTTCTTTAATATTTTTTTATTTGTCACTGTCATTATTTTTTTAAATGTTTTATATAAAATGTGAAAAAGAATATGTAACTAGAGGAGTACTCAAAAGAAGAATAAAATATACGTACAATAAAATGCTGAAATCGACCGATAAAGTACGCCATGTGCCTCAAAGGCGTCAAGGATAAATTAAGGGTTAAACGGCTGAAAGTTTTTATATTTTTTCCTTAATGAAAACCCATTATTCTGGTCGTACGATCACTACTATGCGATGCTCATTATAAATTAAAATCTTACCCAGATGTCCCACAACACACAGTGACTGCATTGTACATGCTACGCCAAAGTTTAAGCTGCAAAAAAAATTAAGAAACTAATATTGGATCTTATCCAAAAAACCAAACAGTCTTGTCTTGTGTCATTTAAAATACTGCAACTCCATTTTATTATTGTTTAAGGATTTTTTTTTTTTTTCGGAAATCAAGTTTGGATAAAAATATAAAAACAAAACAAACAGAACCCCAGGAAGACCACCTTAACGATGGAGGGATAGCTGGGCATCCACCTCCCAGGAGCAGGCTCCAAAAATCACAGGAAATAGTCCTAACCGAAGCAAAAGAAGAAGAAGTTTAGATAAGTATGGCGAAAGCTACGATAAGGGCCACTATTTAACTTATGGGAGGTTATGTGCAAATATATAGAAAAGCTAACGACGGGTAAGCTACATCATAGGTGACAAAAACATATATTTAAAATACCTGCGATTCGAAAGAATTGGCGATATGGAATAACGATATGTCGGTGTGGCAACGTAGAAAACAAAATGTAAAAATAAAGATAAAGTCTTTGTACGAGAATGAGGTAGGTAGAAAAAAAGAAAAGAAGATATGTGCCTCTTTCCCTTGAATTCCTCTCAGAAATCTAGTGGGTGGAAAGAAGATATCCATAAAAAATTAAGATACTTTGTTTTATCATAGTAAAAAGGAAATTCTTCAATTCAATTTTCAATCTTTTGAAATTGAGTGGTATGGGATATTTTGTTTCCTTCAGAATGAAAAAAAAACTATGGCATTATGTAGACTTAGCTGGGCAAATATTTACGAAAAGTCGAGGCATAGTTTGTAAGCTAGCAGAAACCATGTACCGAGTGAAATAGATATGAAACAGATATAAGGTAACTATCAATTATCCGGACTTTTTTAACAATTCGAATACCATATTTTTCTTTTTTTTTGACAATCTCTGTTTTGCGAAATATGTGCGTCTTTCATAAAAATTTCTGCATCTGTCTTTATAAGGATCACTCTACTTACATTATACCAACAATGTGGATAATAACATCATTCCGATAGAGTCCAACCAATTCCTCTATTCCCATCTCGTTATCTTCTCTATTTTTCAGACAAAAATTTAGGTTTAAATTCTCAGTTATTTTATTTTGAAAATTATAATAATAGTCAATGCAAATCAATAGAGTTTTAGATAATATAATGGTTATTGTAACTTCATGAATAATGCTTATTCAGTGTATAAGAAAACATAAACATGTTTATGTTTTTAATCGCTTACTAATCATACGTTATAGTATCCAAACTAATCCAATATCGCTTTTGAATGTTTCGCAGGGCAGAAAACAGCTTCTTCCATTCAATGCAACTTGTGCAAATCGAGTCACATTTATATATATAAAGAGTTGCAATCCATTGGATTGGTCTGCAACGAGTTTGGTCTTTTCTCTCCATTCGTCTTTATTCTCAGCCAGTCTTTTCAGCTCCACGTATGAGCCACAGGCCACAGTTCATGTCCCTTTTCAGTTGGTCCATATACGCGTCTCTTGGTCGGCCTCTACCATTTGTCCCCTCGGTCTTACCCTCCGTGATGGCGATGAGTAGTCCTGGGTGCCTGATGTTGTGGCCAATCCAGTTAGCTCGTTGTTGGCCGATTCTCTTAAGAAGTTGCCTTTTTTCGCCTACCCTGGTTAATACTTCTTAGTTTTCGACGTGTTCCGACCAATGGATCTTAAGCATGCGTCTGTAGCACCACATCTCAAAGGCCGCCAACCGTCCGCTTTCACTCTTGCTGATGGTCCACGTCTCACAACCATAAAGCAGAATGCTCCATACAAAGGCTTTAACCCAGACATAACTAACAGTCTGGTGTAGTTTTAACAAAGAATGGCTTATAGTGAATGAAAGATAATGAAGGAAATTAATAAATGTATATCTAATAAGGTAGACATTGTTAATGTCCAAATTCCTTCATTCTCACCACTATTAGATATAAAAACACCCCCTCTTAAAATTCCATTTGTTCCATCCAACCCTTAGACTATAAAATATTGTAGGTTAGTTTGTTCTATTCTTTAGTTTTAAGTTACTCTTGCCCTGAAGATGCCGCAAGGCGAAAGCGCTCGTCAATTAGAATTTAATCTATATTTATTGACTACATAATCATACGTGAAAAATAAACAGTGTTTAGTTTATCATTTTTAAAACTCATATGAATGAAAGAGTTCAGGCCGGTAAAAATCTTATGAAAGAAAAAGCGGTACTCTTTTAGATCTACAGTCATCAGCCATTCCTAAAATATGAAACAGCCAAGACCATCCTCTCAACAGGCTGTTAGACACCTTCTTGACGACGAAAGAAAAGCGCTCTTCTGACCATCTATTTTGGAATTTATAAAACTTTCCCCAGTCAGGACAATATTGTCTCTTGTATTTTGGAGACAACAGATCTTTACTGCTTTGTTCACAAAGTTTATTGGTAACATGTCGGTTTAGTAAAATAATTTATAATTAATATGATTTTCACTACATATTGTTGTATTAATTGTATATTGTTTTCATGACTCATCATCATCATCATCATCGCCCTCAACGCTCCTCTCGGGAGCACAGGGCAGAAACCAGCCTCCTCCATTCAGAGCGTCTCTGTGCCAATTGCGTCACCTCTTCCCACGACATTCCTTGCGCTCTGATATCGTTGTCATAGGAACGGTGTATTGTGAAAGAGGGACGCATGACTAGGGCTTATATAACCGTTCATAGTAAAATAAATAAAAATAAATAATAAATTTTTACCATGCACACGGCGTAATTCGCTAAATAACTGCATCTAATCAGTGACCGGATCTAGTATCCGGTATCCGCTCTCCATTTCATCACTAATCTAGATTATTTCAAATCATGAGATGGCGGTTTTCAGCTCGATACATGTTTAAAGAGGTTTCCCGAGAATGCCGCAATGTTTAACAATGAAGATAGATACTAAAGTTATACGTAGTAGTGCCTATATCACAGTTTGCTTAATTTCAAGTTGTTTTCTTTTTATCGTTTCATCGAGGTTTTCTACTATGTCAATTTTATCAATAGCTTAATAATTGAATTATCAATTTACGTCATCTTATAACTCTGTGAAATAATTAAATGAATATTACAAATTGTACTTTATCAACCAGTTTTTTGGCATTTAATTATATTTTTATCGTGTATTATCTAAATTCGTTGGAAAGCTGGAAGTAATAACCATATAGAAAAAAATTCACCAATATTGATTATTTTTTCATCAGTGAGTGTGTTTATATTTTTAATTGTGTTATTTGTCTTGTCTTGTTATTTTTCTAAGTATTGCCCCAGAAGAGATTTCGGTCTACATACATAGTGTGGCAATGTTTTCCATAATGTTGTTTTTATGTTATTTTTGGAAAATAAATAAAATAAAAAAAATTACGTATAATATATTTTTTTTATTTAGATGGTGCAAGTTTAGATGCAAAACAAATGTTTGATATATTAAATCTTAGTAAAATAAGCAAAATTCACACAATCAACCAAACATCCAAACTATGCACACAACATCAATATGGATACTCGCATACAACCCATACAGATTATCTCGCAATTAATACAACATTTACACTGTTCTATTCTATTCTTCTCAAGGCCATCCACTCGTTTGCGAGTGATTTAGGATTCACACTGTTACAATTAAATGTAGTTCGTTGATAGCCTGGAGGTGGAGTTTTAGCTTTATGCACAAGAGGTGCGCAGCTCGACCCCAGGTGCCGGCAAACACTCCTCTCACGACACAAGTTTTTAGCTTACTGTAAAAAGTGTATAAGGTTGTATTTTAGTTACTAACAAAAACTCAAATACATCTTTACAAATGTAATAATAATAATAATAAAATTTTGCATATTAATAAAAAGAGATAAATTGCTTTGTGAATATGTTATTTAGGTACCACCACTAGCCCTCGTCTGTTCACTTCAGGATAGAAGTCTCTTCAATTTCTCTTATACCCAAATAACCCTAAACTTGTTATTAAAAGCTGGTTGTATACTTTATGTATAGTATATATTCATTTTAGCTTAGTGTGAAAGGTGTATAATGTTGTATTTGGGTTTATAACAAATCGATTACTAGGAAAAATGTCTACCAACTAACCTATGAACAAATCAATTTGTACAAAAAACTTAATTTATAAAATAAACATACATACCTACATGCACACATATGTATAAAAAAATTTATTAAAGATCATATTTTGATTTTATAAGAATGTTAAACGAAGTGTGTGGGAGCAATATAATAATTTAAATAAATAAATAAGATATGAACCGTCAAAATAATAATATATGTAACTTTATTTTATCACAAAGAGAACCGCTAGAGATAATAATTTTGATAAAAAAAAAATACATTACCTCACTTAATACACGGTAACTTCAAGCTCTTTTATGACTTACAGTAAATATGTAATTTAAAAGTAATGTGAAACTTTAGAAATATAACAACATTTTAAACCGTTCAGTCGAATTGCCTGAAATCTTTTCAATTTAAAACTTTTTTCATTCTCCTCCTTAGGGAGTGTGTTAGCGTAATGTAAAATTAAGTATGAAGTTTCCACACTCCCTGGCTTTTTTCACGATAAATGATACAACAGTACCTACGTTATAGGTAGGTATACCACGTTATAGCGACATACTAAAATTGCTCCACTTCACACTTTTAATTGTATTAAAACACTAGTATTTGACTTGTCAGATATACTTTTTTTATATTTTTCTTCAAGTATGTCTTAAATACAAGTTTTCCTAGAATGGAAGTTTTTGTACACTAGACTAAAAAATCGTCTAATTAGGATCCAATCAGTCAAGAATAATTATACTATAATTTGAATATATCTATTCCGTAACTTTTTGTGTATTTTCCATTTTGGTAGGAATAGCACTTACTTATTTTTTTTTTATTTTTTTAATACACACTAAAAATAAGTATTGATAATATCTTTATTGTCTACTCATTGATTAAAAAAAGTACTACTACTACTACTACTACTACTACTATACCATCACGGCATATCCCACAAGTGGGGTAGCCAGCAGATCAGCTGCATGTAAGAAACATGCAAACTGTCCTCTTCGTGCCAGTATAAAATCTAGACATTCAGGATGGGTGGCAAACCTCAACGCTGAATTTAAGATGTAAAATGTCTTATTTTTTTCGAACACCTGCCTTTTACAGGACACTCGAAAACTTACGCAGAAGAGTGGGAGACCAATTCTTTACCGGGTGCTCCACGGGATCTTAATAAAAAAAATATTCTCCTCACTCCTTAAAAAAAGTATTTCTTAATAAAAAAGTTAAGTAATTTACCTACCTCGTACCAAGAGTAAACAGTATTTTTTCTGCACGATTAAGTTTGTGACCAACAAACACATCACTAAAATTTGACGTTTGACCGGTAAATTTGAATGATCGTGTTATTCTAATTATCACAATGTCAAGGCTATCTACGGTTAACGCCATTTTGAGATCATAGTGTGATACATCAACACGTGACATCGATGTTATGTTAATATGAAATCTCTACATTCTCTACATAAATTTATGCATTGACAACATTAATTATTTATTCAACAAATATACCTAATCTCAAAGTTGATACTAGTAAGAAATACGATTTTCCAACTAGGTAAACCTGTTCAAGGATAATCCTTTTGTTACAACAAGATATACATATCAATCCTTTATACTAAACATAAAACATAACGAGATAATTTTGTGAATAAGGATACGAAATAATTTTTCTTTTGAGGTGAAGAATTTATGATTAAATGTAGGTATCAAACCACTCTGTGCATATCTCATCATTGTGAAAAGGATCCTCCCAAAGCTTCTTCTGTATTATAAAATTTCCTGCATTATTTGAGATATAGATATAGGAAGAGAGGATAGTACTACACACACTTAGGGGATAATGGTTGTAGAAAAACTTCAACGTTTTATTATTGGAAAGAGATTAATCACGAGGAAGGAGTGAATTCTCATGATTAACTAACACTCTAAGGCCCCATAAACGTAACAATTTAGAAACGGGATCATTAATACCTTGCTACGTATACAAGAAAGTCGTGGATATTATTTAATAAGGAAGAAAGTGGAATGAATGCTGTGGATAGTCTTCAATTTAGCACCGATGACGTACGCCACTCGTTCAGTGTCTCATATTTTATTGACACGGTTTGTTCTGTTATTTAAAAAGCAAAAGGTTATCTCACTAGAAAAAAAGCAGAAATACAAATTTAATTAATATTTAAAAATGATTTAATTCAAACACTATAACTTTCACTGTATTAATTTTATTTAACGGCACTGAAGATGGGCTAAGTCCAAAAGGCCTCTGCCAAAAATAAAATTATACAATGAAAGTTATAGTGTTTTAATTAAATGATTTTAATATTAGTAAAAATGAACTTTCATAAGGTAACCACCGAATAAATTAAATAAAAAATAAAAAAATTGTGACAAACAAGTGTTAGAAAAATTACATAGTTATATCGAACCTTTACACTATTTACCAATCCTTCCATTTCTCCAACAATGTCATAATGATAGATACACTAATGATTTGTACATTACTATAGCAATATTACCAACACGTAGGTACATACAAAGTAATGATATGGCATAGAAAGATGGTGTGAGTCGAATGGCGAAAAAGGGGGGAGCAGGGGGGGGTCTAAATGATATCCTGAAGAGTTTTAAATTACTCCATTTTGCATAATCTGTATGGGTATGTGTATACTTGCAAACGCTTTTTATTATGACGGCCATTCAATGTTAAAAAAAGTTCGGAATTGACTCAACTAAGAATAACGCCGACGTTAAAAAATAAACATAGTTATGAGTGCTATATTAAATAAAATTTAGGTTAGGTATTTTTAAGTTTTGTGTACATTCGGGTACTTGGGAACCACCATAACGCCAGATGGTGATCTCCGGTCGGAATTACCAATCCGCACAGGAGCTGCTAGCGGAGCTTTTAATAACATGAACAAACTTTGCTTATGTTTTCGGCATTCACAATATAACAATTTCTAGACATGAACAAAGTTTGGAAGGATTTGGAATCGGCATCAGGACAAAATGTCACCTGTTCAATGGGTATATCATTCTAATCCTTCTATGTGGCTGTGAGTCTTGGCATTTAACATGTGATTGACAATGTTCTTGAAAGACTTAAGACGTCTCTCTTATAAAAAGCGATGTACATAGTTAAAAAAAAACATTATTTTTTAGGTTCACTTTAAGTATAATACTCGTAACAATATTCATATTATGAATCTCGTTTATTTTTAAATAAAAAAAAATGTTTTCTTAATTAGAATTAATGCCGAGATAGTTGTAAAACATTCCTCGGCGTATTATTTACAGAAGACATTCCTTCCATTAAGTTTATTTCTTCTGCATCATAGCCTTTATTACGATTAGGTACAGGCTGAATTTGTTTACCACTTACCAACACACACGATATTGTGATGTAAATAAACGAATGTACATAAGTGAAAAAATTAAATTACATTATCAAATTACTATACAAGAAGATATATAGATATTATTTTACTAATCTCATTACTTCCCTCTTCTGACTAACTGTCGTATCTGACATTTTTGGTGTAATCGAGTTATGATCACCAATGTGTATTTATACATAAATGTGCTATGCATGTTCTCACTGAAGATCAAACCTGTACCTAACTGTTACCGTTATCCTGGAATAGTTTCCTGATTTGTTGTCGTATTTACGAATCATTCTAAATAAAATGTGTTATATCTACTAATTCCTCAAAATTTCATCACAAAAATCATTCTGAGTTATATAAGAATAGGTACAAATAAAATAATTTAATATATTTATACTGTATCATATAACTAGAAGAGACGAAAATATGCACGGAAAAACACAAAAAACGCTCTGCTGAACAATTTACATTACAGGCAGATACACTGTTAGTCAGAAGAGGGACGATTATAGTAGATAAATGAAGGGTACACGGCAAATACAAACTGATTGATTTTTTTTTTCATTTTCGTGATTTGAATGCAGTTTTGTTCCCCTCAATGAGTTCTTCAGAATTGTATAAGTAAAATGTAAAAAAAAAACTGGCGCATTTTTTTGTAAATAAATAAATAAATAAATCACATTGAAATGATGTTTCCAACTTTATATTTTGCTGTCCTGTAAAATGATAATTTGTCAATGAGCCTGTTTTTGCCGTGTACCTACCCTTCAAAGGCGAACAAAACTCTGTACCTGAGAGCCATTATGACTCAAGTGCATTTTTTTTTATTTATTTATTTATTTATACAATATACGGCGTGAGCCTTTTACATGTTAACAAAAAAGTGTACCTAAGGAACAACAACAACAACAAAAAAAACAAAGTAATCACAGTATATACAAAACAATAATAATAATAATAATCTGGACAATTTATTGAGCGCCGTTTTGTGGTACAAACCACCGCAAGGGCGCATTTTTATTTTTTTTTTATTTTATTTATTTATTGTTAATATCAAATTTTAATATTTTTTATTAATTTAATTTAACTATTAAAAAAATTTAATGCATTTCTAATTGTCACAAATTTGAAATATGAAACAATTACGTGAGTTCTAATTGTAGGTATTATTATTTGTCGCAAATTTTATCCACTAGTTCATTTGTTTTGAATTTGTAATTTTTAATTAGTTTGAAAGTAATTTAACACTCAAAAAACAATTATCTTTATAAAACTATTGAAACTAAAAACAATGAAATAAAAAGTTGTTATTTTGAATCATTATTAGATAATATTTTAATTTTTAAAAGTGAGACGTCAGAGGTTTCCTGCAGCCACTACGGGCGCCATCCACCGACTCAATACACCACAAGTCAAGATTAACAACAAGATAATGTAAAAACTATTATAAAAAAAAATTGTATATGAATAAGGTCAATAAGAATAATTCAATCTTGGCATTTGTGACAAAAATGGCAAATTTACATAAAAAGCGGAAATAACACAACAGTCGTGAGTCTTTAGTACAGAAATGCTTAGGGTCTATACTATAGAGTCTATGTAACAAGCTGTATTATACAGCTTATTACTAGTTAAATGTTGAGATTTTTACGATTAAAAAATTGAATTTGAAAATGGCATTTTAGTACTTAAGACTAAATGGCTCTCAGGTACAGAACTTATTCTCAAATTTAGGTCAGTGAAAAGAATTAAACGAAAATAATCACATATTTTACACGGGTTTTATACAACATTAAAAATCGAGATTTTGGCAAGAATTTAGAATCGCATTCTATTTCATATTTCCGGATAATTAAACAAACCATACAACGTTATTTATGTATTGATAAAATATGCCACATAATTATTTTTGTATCTGTTTATACAATTGCGCCATCTCATATAAGTGGGTAACCAGTGGATATTCTGATGTTATTAACATGTAAATTGTTCTATTCATATCAGTAAAAACTAACGCATTCATAACAGGACGAAAATTTATTGAAATTATTTGGAGTCCTCTGTCCTTCCGACTTACAAATGTAATGAATTTAATTAGTGTGGTGTTATTCTGTATATTTGTTTGAAACTGAATATTTAAAATATTTCTCATCATTGATGATTTATCATCTTTTCATATCAATATACGAATTAGATAAATTTTCAAATAAAATGTTAGTTTACGTGTCGTTTAATTCTCCAAATTGCCGTCCGTGGCCTTCGTTTGCAGATATCCTAATGAATCCTATGTAACTGTATTACGATTTAGGCTCATTGTAAATAGATTTATTTATTCATAAGGCATAAAATAATAATTTAAACTAAGAACTACCTATATCATAATAATATTAATATAACAAAATAGCCGTCCGTAGCATTCGTTTTCAAATATCCAAATGTGTCCTTTGTAATTGTGTTACAATTTAGGCTCATTGCAAATAGACACACTTTTTACAAAAGGCTTAAAATAATAATGTTAACACAGAACCACCCACATCATAATATTAATATAACAAAATATTTTATTTTTTTGTTATTCACTTACGTAAAAAGCCTACGTTGCTAATTCTTTCTATATACTTTACTACTACATACCGACATCAAACTCATCAATCAACGCCCTACATGTTAAATAGTTTGTAATAATAATTATGATATGCAGTGGGCATATATAACAATATTTCGCCACATTTATTATGTAAATGTAAAAAAAAATTATAAGCAAGATGAATTTCGCCCTTGAAATGGTTGAAAATTTGTAAAATGGCAATAAAGGCCTATCATAGCTTCACTAATACAACTACTACTACTGCTAGCCTTCTTCTCTTCACTGCTGGATATAGGCCTCTTCAAAACTTTTCCACATTTTCCTATCTCGAGCAACACGATACCACTGTTTCCCCATCATCTGGACAATATCATCAACCCATCTTTTTTGGGGTCTTCCTACGCTTCTTTTGTCCGCCCACGGTCTCCATACAAGAATTCTGGAAGTCCATCTGCCATCCTCTCGTCTTACCACATGACCAGCCCATTGCCATTTCAGCTTGGAGACTTTATCAACAACGTCAACGACTTTTGTCATAACTTCACGTTATATCGAAAAATCTTTATTTATAGTTCTTGAATATTTAAAATATCGTCACTTTTATCGAATATCACATTTTACAGAACTATCGAAAACATACGGGAAAGAGTGGAAGGGTGCTCAACGGGCATTATTTCATTCTTCCATAATTGAATAACAAAATGTGGTTCATAAATAAATAAATTAGCTGGGAATACTTTCTTCCTTCCCGATTGAAATATACACAATTCATCTAAAGTGCACAATAATAATTTTCTAACACCTTGCTTTTACAGGACACCCGAAAATATTATAAAAAATAGTAGAAGTACAAGAATATTTAACACATAAATAAATATTAAACAAATAGTTGCAGTATAGGAATATTTAACAAAAAAATAAATTTCGTACTTAGCGAATGTTGTTATGTTGGGGTATGTTGGGGTAAATACGGACGGATTCAAATATCGAGATCACATACAGTATAAAATGTAACAAAAATAATATTGTACCGCTTAATCTTTCCCGTAAAGATTTTAATCTAGCGGAGTATCACCGACAGTACTTCAGTATATTTGGTGCCTGTGCATGATATATTAGCAAAGTTTACTTTGAAATTGTTTCTCTTACAAGTTTTAATGGAATCGTTGTTATGTACTAAATTGTAAGCTTACTACAACTTAAAGTATTGCCAAGTGAATGAATGAAAGGAAGAAATAAAAAAGCACACACCCATAAGAAACAGGATCTCAATAAAAAGCTCAACTTGTGTGTTTATAATGTTCTTTTTTGAGTTTGTAATATTTTTTTATTTGAATATTAAGCTTTTCAATCATTCTTTTTATGAATTTATTATCCTGTGATTTTTTTTATGGCGTGTTTGAATTATTACTGTACGATTTATTGTCTGCCGGTTCGAGAATGCCAAAGGTGACGTTCTTTTGATAAATTTAATTATATGATTTACCTACATTCTTTTTATGACTATGAATCGAACTTTAACCACTTTCCCCTTTTTGTAATGATTTGCATAAAGATAATCATTACAAAAAAAAAATTAAAACAATTTCAAAACTATAATTCAATCCATCCACGCTAAAAGATTTATAAATTGAATCCTTAATTAATGTAACACAAATTATAAATATCTACGTACCTATAGCTCAGAATTAATTACGAGTGTTGTGTGTTCAAATCCAGCTTATTAGTTAAGTATCGATTGTAGATACATAAATCAACTAAATTATGATTACCTACATAACTATAGATATGTAGTCAGCTTTTTTAGAAATTAATTGATAAAAAGAGAGAAAAATGTTTATAGAAGACATTCAGTATGGTAGGAAAACCTTATCGCTGCATTTTATATTTTCTTGAACACCGGCCTTTTACAGGACAATCGAAAACTTACGAAAAAGAGTGGGATACCAGTTCTTTGCTGGGTGCTTCACGGTTTAATTTTTATATTCAATAAAAATTATAATTAAAAAACATGTTCCTAATAAAAACTCACTGATGATGGGTGTCTACCCGAAAGGCCTCTGAGTGAAATATTGTTCATAGTGAAAGTAAAACAGTATTTTATTTTTAATCTATTTTAATTCAATGAAAAACACTGTTAATTTTCACTGTTGTATCCTTGGTTTTAATTACCCACCGGCGGTTGGAGCTTGCTCTGAAAGGGGTCTGAGAAAAATTTATATCATATATGTAAGTAAAAATCGACAGTGTTTTTTTTTATTAAATAATCTCCGTTGGTCCCTCAATTCTAAAAATCAGGTTCTAAACACCATCTGTATCCACCTCATGCGATCCTCCGCCATGATCAGGACCATGAACAGTGTTCTCTGTATGGCCTCATTAATTTGGTCGCTCCATCTTGCTGGTACTCGGCCCCTTTCATCTAAATTAATAATATAACCTTTCGTATCAGTTCTTCAAGAATTTCTGTATGTAATTAATTTATTAAGTGTTTTTATGTGTACATAAATAAATATTTAATTTCCTACATCTTGTATCCTTACACTGACATTTTTACTTGACAATTCAAGGATAAGTATCAACAATATATATATAAGGGATACATCAATCTTAATTTAATTACATTTTTCAGCTACATTATCTACCAAAATATAATATTGTGTTAATTTATAGGTAACTTTGAATATGTTTGTTTATATGAGAAAAACATTGATTTGTATAACTAATATTTTTTGGATACTTTATTAATTAATTTGAAGCGTTGTGAACAATTTACAGTGAAGAATAAAAGTCTAATAAAATAATAAACATAGAAAAAAAGTTTTCAGAAAATATCCAAGTAGGTGTATTTAAATTATTTTGTTCGTTACATTTGAACTAATATACGTAGGTGAATATAAATCAGTTTATTTATCGTGTCGAAACCTAGAAAAAAGACCAATCAAACTGATCTCCAGTACTGTTCAAAACGCACAACAGGTGGAGATGCGTCAAAAATATCCTCCATAGTGCATGTTTATTAAATACATTTATTAAAATAATAATGTATTTTTGTCAACAATAACACAAAAATTCTCTTTGAGAAAAGATCGATTAATATTTTGAATAAATGTTATTTAAGGTTTCTTGTATGAAATTGTGCATAAACGATATATTCGTTCTCTTGATATTGATCGCACTTAATATTATATAAATATAATTTTATGTAGAACCGCTCGTCATCAAAAAACAGTAAATACTAAATATTTTAAATAAATTATTAAACAAAAATTATTTGATTTTGAAAATAAACTAAGTACCTACGTCTCAGAAATAATTGGAAAATTTTAATAATTTAAAATTATAAACGAACTGAACAGGATACAATATGAGCTAGTGCAATAAATAAGATCTCTCGTAATATATTAAGAAGTTTTTCAAGGAAGAGTGTATATATTTTTTCTTAACATTTCAATTAAGCATTCCTGTACGAAGTACAAACTTATTAGGATCTCCTTGTATCATTCTTCGTACATCCCCCCAACCCCTTCCTTAAGTAACCCCATCTATTCTCACTATATCAACTCTACACAATATTACATACATTTAGATTGTTATGTTGCAATTCTTTATCACTCTTAAAAAAAATTGTACGTCTCCAATTCGGTTGACCATAACTGTGCCAACCAAATAAATGTCATTTTTTCAATTTAAAAAAATTTGCCAATTTGAGACTAGTAAAAAATCGGACCTTATATAAAATTGTTTCATTAGAAACAGTACGATACATCATTTTTACTATTCCTGCACCAAGTCCAAGCTCCTTCATATCTTGTACATTTACTGTATTGGATCCTGTGTAAATCTAGAAATCCAATACTAAACCATCAGTTGCGGCAATACATTTTTTTTTAAACCCAGTGGATTTGGTTTAGATGGAACGTATTGCCTTTATTTGCTCACATCGACCTAGAGAATGTTACCTAAAAATTGTCATTTTATTATATTTACTAGTATTTTGTGTTATCTAGAATGAAAAAATCACTATTAACTAATCTGTTTTCTATAAACACTTGTGGATTTAAACTTTTTCCATAATTAGATTAATTTAGTAACACTTTTCGATATTACCACAAACATAATACTGCATACTATGGGTGTCGTGTTACTACACAGTTGAAACCTGAGGTGCACATAAGTGTACCTCAACTTTACATCAGTATTACAGACTAATAATCTTTAATTCATTTAAAACTAAATCATAATTGTAAAGGTATGTCTATTCACATCATATTTCACTAAAAATAATAAATAAATCATAATAAAACAAAAACTTACCATCATGCCGTTTCCCAAATGTGGGATACCTACCCTGCAGACAAATAAAAAGCATGTAATAGGTTATGTAATTGAAACTAGTATTTCTTTCTACTATAGATTATTGATTCCGAGAGAAACGTCTTTCGACTTATCAGGTCAATCGATTGATAATGACCTGATAAGTCGAAAGACGTCCCTCTCGGAATCAATAATCTATAGTAGAAAGAAACACTTGTTTCAATTACATAATTATGGAATTCTACTACGTGTGCACCGACACAATTAATAATGCATGTAATAGGCATGCAGGTTGTCTTCTTCGCAGCAATTAAAGTATATAAAAGTATATTAAATGTCTTAAACGTGATGTTTTACGATAGCCTTTACTTACATCTTACAGGACATTCAAAACCCAACAAAAAAGAGTGGGAGGTCAGTGTTTACTGGAGTACCTAACGAAGAAATTAATATTAAATATTATCCTGGATGTGCTTAATTTTAAATGTAGAAAAATGTATAAGGACTAGGTGCTTTACCAATGATTTTTAAAATAATTTTTAAAATGAAACACAATATGTAGTTATTCCACTATTGACTTTATTTATTTTTGCGAGCCGGCTTTCAAGAGCTTCCGCTCTCATCGTCAGGCAAAAGTAAAGTGAAGCTTCATTACAAGTTAAGTATGTGACAAACAGAAAACAGTGGTAAAAATTAAAATTAAAAAGATGTGTTATTATGCTTTATCAATGTTTCGATTTTTTTAAAATTAATTTGTCGAGACGAAATCTTCCAAGGTTTAGAAATTAGTTCTTTCGTTATGTACAGAATTTAACTTTCTTAACTCAAAACAATTCTCTTTGCTGAAGAATTTATTTTTTTGATAAAATAATAAGAAATTCATGATGGGCCTAACAATTATCGTTGAAATAAAGAACATAATTTTTTGACTTATACGTGAGGTTCTACGAACACCTGCCTTTTACAGGACTCTCGAAAATTAACAAAAAGAGTAGGAAATGTTTAGAATATTTACAATTTTTTTTTATTGTTTAACCGGATTTGGGTGCAGATGACAAAACCAATCAGAAACCTCGATTGGGTGAACGTTGTCCATGGACACCGAAAGTGATCACTTAAGCCAGCCTTGAGCCAATTCGTAAGCGTTGGGACACCTTTCTCACTTCTTCCGATTAGATTCTACACAATGTTGCATTGTTTCGAGGTTTCCAAAAAGAGTAGGATTTTTTCTATAACCGGGGACTCCACAGTTTGAAAATGTAAATGATGAAATTTGAAAAGATTGTGATTGATTGAATGTGTGGAAGACTTATGAAGAAATGTGTTAAGAAGTTGACTGAAGGATAAGAACGTGTAGGTACCTACTGAGAAGGGAAGGGTGAGGGAGATTAATCAGATGAGATAAGGTTATACGAGTAACAGGATGAAGTGATTATAGAGTTGAAGATAAATATATGGAGCTTGTACTTTTTCATTTGAATTGAATCCATAAGGTTTTCTTACGTAAAAGTGATGTACCTGCCTATATATTAAATACTTTTCTATATGTTTTCGTGATGGGGTGTTTTGATCTTATTCCTTCAAGTGTATTTTTATATTAAGTCAAAGAAGTGTTAGTTTATTTTTATTAAAGAAAACTGGTCCGTTGACTCTCTGATGTAGAGTAGGTTTCCCACTCTATTCTAAACCTAGAGGTTAAAAAGTCTATTGATCGAGTCGACGTTAATTTTGTAAAACTCCATTATAAAAAACAATTTTGTTTTCGTTATATCAAATTAAAAAATCTATTTTTAAGGATGTGTTATGATTCTTGAATGGGCCCTTGCGGTGGTTTTTCCACAAAACGGCGCATGTTAATAAAGAAGTTGTCTAGTTATAATTATTATTATTTTCTTATTTTCCGAGTGTCTTTTAAGGGCAGGTGTATAAAGAAATAAAGATATTTGTTATATCTTAAATACATCGTTTACCACCCATCCTGAACGTCTCAATTTTGTAGAGGCACAGATAGGATATCATGCATATTTGTAACATACAGCTGATCAGCTGACTATCACATTTGTGCGATGTGCCGTGATGGTATAGTAGAAATGATAAAAGTTAATTTAATAGATAAAATTCAAATAATGATTTATTGATAAATATTATGTAAGTAAATAATTAAAGGAAAAAATTAAAAAGGCGAGAAAAAATTATAGAACCTGCATTTTAATTATTAATTAATCGGTTACGGCAAGTCACCCGATTCGAGTGATTTGTAAATATATTATAATTGAAATTATAAAAATATATTATTGTAATATGTAGGTACTTGCGAACATAATTATATTCTGGAATAAAATTAGATAGGTATGTACATATTATATTATAATATTATACGTAAATATAGGTATTGGCTTTGCTTTGATTATTATAATCAATATTAGTACCTAAAATCAAATTTATATATATGATGTTATAGGTATAGCAAGTATTATTCTGTAGGGAGAAGAAATTATATGAAATGTTTTGATTTCAGTGCTCATTAAACTGTTTTTTTTTCTATAAAATAAATATTAATTTTGGTGGATCTGGGTTTGAAATAAACCTTCTAAAAAATAATGTTTTTATGCCATGAATATCCGTCAATGAATCATTCTCCACTAAATTCAGTAAGTTTTCGTATGTCTTGTAAAAAGCAGATTGTAAAGCGCCCTTTTTTATTTCATGCAAACAAATAGTAAATTAGTATAAATTGCACAAAAATATTAATAAAATAATAAATAAACAGTTTGCAGTTATATTACAGGGTTTTCGTTATCATGTACTTAATCTTTAAAAGAGTGAAATAAATTTACTACATTTTACTATAATATTCTAATGCCTTATCCTTAAGTGATGTAGGCAGATAAAACAGAATACTATATTTTTATTATTATATTATTCACTTTAAAGTTACTTTGCACATCATTACAGCTTTTAGCCAATGCGATGTGCAAAGAGATACAACCTATATACACAAAAATATATAAAATCAAATTACAAACAAATAAAAGATCACCATAGAATGTTCGTTGACTCAATTAAGGCAACGAATTCCCTGTAAGACAGATAAAATATGTCACAGTTTTGAGTATGACAGAGTTGACTAAGAGCTACTATGAGTTTTGTAGTTTAAATATTCCTGTGGTTTCTCAGTTTGAGAAGTTCATTTCAACTTCAAGGATTAGTAATATGAAATTATTGACAGTCCTATTTCTTGGTATTGACAGTATGTGGAAGACAAAAGGAAATTAATGGCGAGATAATCAATCAGACTTGTTGTACACAGAAGTAGAAGTAGAGAAGGATGAATGAGTATTGAAAGTGGAGAAGGAAGGGAGATCATTTCGAATAATATTCTATAATATAACGCTCTCTATGTTTTGCCATATTATCATAAGACGGGAAATATTTAATAACTACTACTTCTACCATACCATCACGGCATAATATCTCGCAAGTCGGGTAGCCAGTGGACCAACTACAAACAATAAATATTCAGATTGTCCCCTCGTGTCAATAAAACATTAAGATATTCAGGATGGAAAACATGAATAAAGTTGATATTTTCAACCGACGGAGGTTTACTGGAAGACATTGCCTCAAGGCAATATGTACGCCTTTTGTAAAATATTTGGATATTTGACAATAAAGTGTTTATTATTATTATTATTAGGTACCTACCTACTGCTGAAAACATGAATTGTAGTTGTTGATTCTCTTGTCGGTACTTGAGGTTCCAGGACAGTTAGAAAAAGGTTTTTTTTCATTTTGTCCTGGCTGGGAATAGAACCCGGTACCTCGTTACACAAAGACATGAGCATTACCTCCACACTAGCTGTCAAATATTAAATTAATCCATATTTTGATTAATATTACATTATTATTTGACACATACTATTTTGAAACTTATGTACTTTGTTTGCATATTAATTAAAATTAACATACAAATTACATATTAATAGTGTAGATACTTCACAAAGTATTTCATTACTTTTAGATGGGTACACGTGGATGAGAACGGAAATGAGTTTCATATTGTTTATATGTAACCGACCTTTAAAATTAAAATATTGAATATTTTTACCTATAATCTTTACCTATATGTTTGTAGTCCATGGAAATTATTATGATTTTCGATTTCAAATAAAGTTCCCTTACCGTACGATGGTTACAAAAACTAATAAATTGAGATTCCATGTAGACACAAATAAATAAAAAGCTCTTAAATTGTGATCCTTTTTCAACGCTTACTGCGCTCATACGGCGCTGATAGTGTTTATGTTGACATAAACTGCACCAGCAGTGAATTGTATCGCTATAAGCTCTCACCTGCACACAGAATATATATATTTTTCTTCGCATACACCATTAAACTTTATGTTATATACAACCTACCATGTTGTATCTCCTCCTATCCTATCATAAATTCTTGGTACAATGTACATAACAATTTTTGCTGAATTTTTACAACATATTATGTACGTAAAACAAATTTCATCGTATTTTTTAAAGAATATACATAAGTGAATACAAAGATATATAAAAAAATATCCAACCATTTGGGTCTCAGCAGCAATAGATATTGTTTAAGAATTTAACTTATACACGCGGCGTAAGCCTTTCAAATGTTTTAAAAATTACATGCAAAAGTAGCACAGAGTAAAAATAAAGTCAACATCTGCAGTTGCAAAAATCATTTAAGTTTTGATAATTTAAATTTAAAATACTTTATTTAATTCGAAAAAACAATAGTGAATCAAATAATACAAAAAAAAACCAATAGAAATAAATAGATTTAGAACATAACACTGTATTACTTTCACTATGAATTATATTTGACTCATTCTCAAAGTGATACAGTTAAACAAAAATACAGTGTTTTATTTTAAATCTTTTTTAATTCTTTTAAATCGAACTTTTACAAAGTTATTCTAAATACTATACAGTCATTAAAAAAAAACGATAATTATGAATGCGCAAAACATACTGAATAACTGAAATAAATTTATTTTAATAACTTTTCTATTTTTGAAACATTATGAAAACTCATTTTTAAATTTAGGTTGTAAAAAATTAAAAATGAAAAACTGTATAACTTTCACTAGTTAATATAATATTACTTAAAAGCTTTTCGGACCTACGTCCATCCTCAGTAATAAATATCTTATAACTAATCCATCCTCAGTAATATATATCTTATAACTAAAGATATTTATTACTGAGGATGGACGTATGTCCGAAAAGCTTTTAAGCAATATATTAAATAGTGAAAGTTATACAGTGTTTCATTTTTAATTTTTTAATACCTAAATTTATTTTAATATTGGTGATTTGTATGTAAAGGAAAATATGTCTCATGATAATTTATTTATTTATTAAACTTTAAATGGCTATTGCCTTTTTTAAATACATTACAAATAATCCTATAATTATGGTATTATTATTATTATTGACAACATTAAAGTGTCGTTTACTTGCTCAACCACCTCAAGAACACTGTATAATTCATCAATTCTAGGACATTACATTCACGCCATAATATAAATATAATTATGGCAGAAACAACTGAGCTCTAGACTTCACTGTTTATGAAAATGAAATTCCTTCCACAAGTAACGTCATGAATCGATTAATGAACAAGTAATAATTCATCACAGAACGCAAATAATGTTTTCAACACATTCCCGCAACTTGTTTCATACACAAGTATCTTCATACTTAATTAAGATAGCATGCGGTAGAAAAATGATTTTATTTTTCTATGTTCAAGATTGCAATCGACATCGTTAGTAAACTTGTAGGTAATAAATTTTCATGAATATGCGGGCGTTCAATACGTCCTGAGCCCGTAGACAATTTGTACTTGGCGATCGCCTACAAACGAATTTTCGTCAATAACTGCAACAATAACGCATAATTATACGGTACGTGTAGGTAGATTGTCGAAAAGTTCGCCAGTAGACGATCGCTAAGTACAAATTGTCTACGGGCTCATATCTGTCAGCAAACGACTCAAAATACAAAAGATAAGAAGCACATATTATTCAACATTTCCTTGTTCTCGTTCTTTTTTCTTTCGTAATTAATTTAGAACACTTTTTTTTTTCAAAGTATATCTTCTTGAATACACCATGGAATCACCTGTAAAGAAAATATATCCCATAAGTTTTCTTTTATGAATCTAAGTTTTCGAGCGTTCTGTAAAAAGCAGGTGTTCCTAAAACCTCACGTATTATAAGACAGTTAACATCTGCTATTCAGCGATGAGATATGTCACCAATCCTGTATGTTTTATTGGCATGGAGATGACATTCCGTATGCTTAGTACTTTAGTAAGTACGCTGGCCATCTCCCTTGTGGATCATGTCATAATGGTAGTAGTAGTTTTTCATTTTTAATAGAATATATTACATTTCACATCGTAGACCGGAGAATATATCTGGAAAATAATTGATAGCTCACTCTTTTCTGTAAGTTTTTGAGTGTCCAGTAAAAAGCAAGTGTTAAAAAAAAATAATGAAATTTTACATCTTAAATTCGGTGATGAAGTTTGGTCACCTATCCTCAATGCATATTTTTTTTGTTGGCACAGAGAAGACGGCTTGCATGTTTACTACATGCAGCTGGTTTGCTGGCTACCTCCCTTGTGAGATATGCCGTGATGGTGTAGTAGAAATACGGTTAACTACATATTGTTTTCATTTATTCATTTATTCTTTTTGCACATTATCATTATACTACAGTGTTAACAAAACAATATAAAAATAATAAATAAACTAGGACGATGTGCAGTGGCGAGACTATCACTATTAAGTGATTTCTTCCATCTAACCATGACACATTGAGATATTATACCTAGTTAAAACATATTTACTTGGGATATAAAGTATAAAACATATACATAACATCAACACACAACAAAAGAAAAAAAAACATAGTTTGTTCATGTTAATCAGATAAAGACATTGTTTGATTTATCTTTTAATTACCTGTTGGACTCATATATTGGAAATTAGTCTCATCCTCTGAGCTACATTGAGTCAATATTTCCCAAGTCGTCTCTAAAGCTTGATATCATGAAACCATGTGTTCCAAAAGAAGCCTTATATTTTGTCAAAAACCTTGCGAACAAAAAAGCTTACCAAATATGTTGATTATTATGTAAGTATGTATTATAAATATTAAATATAAGAATATTATTTTGTGGAATGTTGTTATTAAAATATTTTTACAATCCATATTATTATTTGAACGTGTTAAAATTTCCCAACATCCGGTTCCTTGTACCCTTGGCATTCTTATCTCCATAAGCGATCACACAATAATAATATAACCTCCTGAAATATTGTATTACTAGATATAATATGAACATACAACATAACCTTCAACAAGGCAGGGGTTGGCCACTTCATATTGAACAAGCATGTTGTAGTTACTGGAAAAATAGTCGTCTGGCGAAATCTTTGAACAATATCAAAGACTGTTGAAATACTTGGCAAACGTCAAACCATGTAAAGGAAACTGACTGCCTAGGGCCCTTATTCAAAACACATTTTAGCGTTACTTTTTCGTTTAAATATAGACGACGTTGCGATAAAGTGTCAATTTTCGTAGCTACTAGTGTATTTTTGCTACGAAAGTTGACACTTTCTCGCAACGTCGTCTATATTCGAACGAAAACGTAACGCCAAAATGTGTTTTGAGTAAGCCTACAGCAGATGATAGGTACATTTTCGATATGCGCTACTATTATGGCAACAATTTCATTAACAGACTTATTACCATTTCATAAAAAACGCGATTTATTAAATATTTTTTTATGAAATTCTACAAAAATGAAAAATGATTATACCTACATCTAAGTACTGAAAACTGATTAAAGGTTCATTATTTTATTGTACTGCGATGGAAACGGGAAATGAGATGCACTTGGTAGAAGCAAGTGGCGAAACAAAAGAAAGAAGGCAGACCCCACCACTTAGTGGGACTAATCGGGGCCCAAGGAGAAGAAGAAGAAGGAAAATTATTTTATTTCAATAACCCAGAATCTCACATATCAACCAAATCAATATTTTGATCGTCTCATCGTCAAAATGACGTGATAAATTATTTTTACAATGATAAATAATTATCAAACGATATGCTTCAGTACTATCTACAGGTAGTGGGTACATATAATCCTATTTGAAAACTTTTTTTAAAAAGCTTTCAAAAACAAACGTTTTCAACTCCTCTTCTGAAACACGCGAAGGTTTATTTATTAGCAACGAAAACAAGAACACATTTAAATGGTGTTATTTTTTTTTATATATTTTCCTGTAAAAGCAACAAATCCTTTATGCTAAGTACCCGTAATATATTCACACACACATTTGTTTCCAAACACTCTTAGTACTGTCTACTACATTATGTAAACATATGTAGCTTTTAACCCGGCTTAGTTCAGGGAATTTTCGGAATATCCTGGAGGGAAAATATTTTGGATGATGAGGTACTTGACGGAATCAAGAGAAGAAAGCGCCTGCTGAAGACCATCTCGAAAAGACGCATTAGATGGGTTGGACATACAATACTTTGCAAGAAAAACTTCTGCAAAATATAATTGTATCTAAGAATGGCTGAGGGTATGAGTTTGGAGATTGAAATGGTAGAAAAAATGATGCGGGGCTTTGCTAGAAGCCAATCTACAAGATGAAACCAAAGAGATAAAAAGTTATCGGAATAATCTTCAAATTGACAAAAATTATCTGCGTGAGTTCTCAGCAAAGAAAGGATATCTACTCATTCTTCTATAAAATAAAAAAAATCTTTATCATGATATGATTTCACGACTAAGACATTTAACAAGATTCAACAAGTGTATTAATTTTTTTTTGGTAAGTAGTCATAAACATAAAAAGACCATCTATCGATTCACATACTTTTGGTGACGATTTTTTTTTTTAATTTTATTTATTTAATTATAATATAATGTACAAACTTAAGTATAAATATGTTATTTCTCTTAAACATTTGGTATGTATTAAATTGTTTGCAAGGTATCAAAGTTTTGTTTTGTACGTACAAAAGATACAAATATTACAGAAATAAGTAACTACTTACTTACGTCTTTTTTTCTTCCCCGTTCAATATCCAATATGTACTTATTTATTTATTATTTTAAGTACTCACAACCAATTCAATAAATTTTGGCAATAAATAAATCAGCCCACTCCTACTCATTAACCCACTATTACCTATTAACTCTTACCTATCCACTCTCACTAGTCTTATCTTATTAACTCTTACTTATCCACTCTCACTAGTCTCACCTATTAACTCTTACCTATCCACTCTCACTAGTCTTATCTTATTAACTTTTACTTATCCACTCTCAATAGTATCACCAATTAACTCTTACCTATCCATTCTCACTAGTTTTATCTTATTAACTCTTACTTATCCACTCTCACTAGTCTCACCTATTAACTCTTACCTATCCACTCTCACTAGTCTTATCTTATAAACTCTTACTTATCCACTCTCACTAGTCTTATCTTATTAACTCTTACTTATCCACTCTCACTAGTCTCACCTATTAACTCTTACCTATCCACTCTCACTAGTCTTATCTTATTAACTCTTACCTATCCACTCTCACTAGTCTTATCTTATTAACTCTTACCTATCCACTCTCACCTATTAACTCTTACCTATCCACTCTCACTAGTCTTATCTTATTAACTCTTACTTATCCACTCTCACTAGTCTCACCTATTAACTCTTACCTATCCACTCTCACTAGTGTTATCTTATTAACTCTTACCTATCCACTCTCACTAGTCTTATCTTATTAACTCTTACCTATCCACTCTCACTAGTCTTATCTTATTAACTCTTACTTACCCACTCTCACTTGTCTCACCTATTAACTCTTACCTATCCACTCTCACTAGTCTTATCTTATCAACTCTTACTTATCCACTCACTAGTCTCACCTATTAACTCTAACCTATCCACTCTCACTAGTCTTATCTTATTAACTCTTACTCATCCACTCTCACTAGTCTCACCTATTAACTCTTACCTATCGACTCTCACTAGTCTTATCTTATTAACTCTTACTTATCCACTCTCACTAGTCTCACCTATTTACTCTTACCTATCCACTCTAGTGATGTAACGAATGTGCGATTTTGGATATTCGCGAATGCGAATGCGAATATTTGTTGCCGCCATTCGCTAATGCGAATTCGAATAGCGAATATTGACTTGCACGAAGAACATCGACATTTTTTAATGAAGACCACGAAAGCATACAACAACTATTAATTACTAAATATTCTATATTGTCTAGTGTAACTTTGTGGAAATGCATTATAAAATATATTATTTAAAATTAAATTAAAAAAACACTGTTTCATTCCACTATGATAATATCTCAGAACACTCTCACTCTCAAAGTGGAATTAAACAGTGTTTTTTAATTTAATTTTAAATATGATCTTTAATAATTACTGTCATGTAGGTATGGATGTCAAAAAGTACTAATATTTTTTTAATAAAGCGTGTAAAATATAAATAGGTATAACAAAACTGGTATCGCATGGAATGTAAAAAAATAGAACATTTAATAAAAACACGAGAAAACATAAAAAATACTGTGTTATAATATTATATTATAATTTTGTATTATATATTCCTATTATAACAGCATGTAATTTAGAAGGCATATTATCAAGAGAAATGTTTATTGTTATGTGTCAGCTATATAGGTGATATAGCTAAACAGGAGTGACATGCACGCCCGAGGACGCACTACTGGCGAATGCCGGGGGTGTCCGGGTGGCCGAACATTGGAGATACAAAATTTGATGGTGTTCCGGACACGGAAAGTAGTAAGTATAGGTGTATATGATGCATGTGTTACTTTTATAGCGTGTCTTTATATTATTAGTAGGTGACAAGCAATGAATTTGACACTTCGCTGTTTTTTATGATTTTTATTACACGATTACCTACCACTTAAACATATATTTAAGTAGTTATATATATTTTTTATGTTTATTAATAGTATTATTTAGATAACAACAACCGAGATCTAGAGGAGCTCAATGCTAAAGACGACTGGCAGTCCATTGCTCAGGATAGAAAGGCTTGGAGTTTATTGTTTTGGAGGCAAAGGTCCTACAAGGGCTCTTCGGCCATCGGAAGTAAGAAGTAAGTATTATTTATGAATGAATCTGAAAGCAGGTGCGCAGGTACCAGAAAATATGCACTGCAGGGCTACTCTTGAAAAAACTAAACACGATCTTAATCTAGTCTTGATCTTGATCATACGACGCACGAAGTGACTATTGGCCAAAAATACACGCAAACCGTTCGCGCGTTAGCGGTAGTGCGGTGTTTTTGACCATAGTCCCTTTGTGCGTCGTATGATCAAGATCAAGACTAGATTAAGATCGTGTTTAGTTTTGTCAAGAGTAACCCTGCTGGTATTGTTTGAGAACATAAATTTTGATACACAGATGCAAACTAAAAGAATATATTTTTACGTACCTACGACATTATGAGAACAATAGGTAACCTCGTTTATATGACTGACACTGAAGTAAAAAGTTTGTCGAGAGTTCTCCTGAATGTATTAAATTTTGGCACAGTGAAGACAGTTTGCATGAACATTAAATGCAGTTCATCTGCTGGCTATCCCATTTGTGAGAAATGCCGTGATAGAATAGTAGTAGTTGATAGTATAAAATATCAGTCTAATATCATTTTCATGAAAACGGTGTCTTGTTTATGGATTTGATTCCTTCTGAAAGTAAAAAAATTAAAGAAAAGTGGATTTTGTTTCTTCTTCATTCTCCCTGTTCTTTGGATGATGACAACCAGAGTTATTTTTGGCAAATGTTTCCATTACTTGCGACCCTCCAACTAATTTCTTGCTCAGAATGGCCTCTTTTATCTGGTTGCATCGCCTTTTGGGTATTCAACCTTTTTATCGTCACTCTTCCATAGTTCCATGTCAGTCAGTCACCCCAAATTCTCTGGTTTCCTTATCGCTATTTGTTCGAAATTACCCAGAATACACTGTCTGTATTAGAAGTGTGTAAACGTGCATACTGAAAAAAGAGTTTGTTGTGTAAACGAATACATTGTGTGAGAAAAAAACAATTTCGTTTTTATTATTATTGGATTATTTTGTATTCATAAAAAGAAATATAACTACACGTTTATTGCCATTGAATTGAATATATGAGTATATCGGTGTGTGTTTGTTATTTTGAACAGAAAAAGCTGTAAAAAAATAACATCTACATAACTATATATCTAAAAGCATAATATTATTTCACAATATTTTCCAAAACTTCGTTGCTGAAAGTTGAACGATCTAAAGACGCCTCTTTCGATTCTACACTTAACTTATTCAAGGCTCTACATCACATCAAATCTATTAGTTAAATGGAAATTATTAAAATAAAACAATAAATGAATTGGGAATTCCAATACTAGAGAATTCTTAATGCAGTATAAATTCCCTGAGCAATTAATAACGTATATCCTTCAAAATGTAATTTTTTTTTAATTTTAAATGTATTTTACCTATCTTACTTCTGTGGATATACTTGTTTACAAAGAAGATAGACATACATACTTGTCTGTTAAAAGCTGTATGCGGAAGTGCTGGCAAACGAGAACTACGTGGTTTGATCACGTTTATTAAATTCTCAAAGATGACCGTGTGTTGAGTAAGAGAAATCGATGGGAGGAAAGTGGAGGTGAAGAAAAATATCTAGCGACAGATCTATACGGCGTTCCGTTCTCTCTACCTCCCTCACTTAATATGTGGCGTGAGTGAATAGATATAATATGTAAAAACTTTCTGTGCTTTACTTATTCAGTTTGAAAAATAATTCCATGTTGCTCACGACGAGTAGGTATTCGAAAAATATAAAAGTATTTATTTCTAGTTTTTTGAACAGTTGTCTTTGTAATAGTCGTAAATTCAGGTGTCGAAGATTAATCGAGGGTTCTGAGAAAATTAGGAAAAGTCAAATTTACCGACCATTGGTTATTAGTCCCTTGTGTACTATTTCAGTTAACAATAAGAATAATAGGATAGTTTATCTACATCAGATTTATGTAATACCTTTTGATCCTGGGTATTCAGAAAACTCTCAACCCTGAAATATAATGTAATTTGAAAATGTGTATAACTCCCAATCCTTGCAAAGATGTCTAGGGAGATTTCATGAAAGAAATTTGGATGACATGTAGAAAGGAAAATTGAAGAAAGTAAATAATATGTACTTAGATGCAGTTTGACTACGACAAGGAAAACTTATAACTAAAGGAAAGGTTCGCACCCTGCAACGAATTCGAAAGGGTTGATAATGAATGAAATGTTCTCATAATATTATAAATTCAGTAGGTACTTCCACAGTTTTCTCCATAAAATCAATAAAAAAAGACATTCAGAATGGGTGGGAAATCTCATCGCTGAATTTAAGATTTAAAATGTCTATTTTAAACAGGACACTCGGAAACTCGGAGACCGATTCCTTCACGGAATAAATATATTTTTATTTTTTTATTGAAGAATGAGGATATTAGAAGAATGAGCGGATGCAAGAAGAGTGTTGTGAACAGAATGCGCGTGAATAAGCTTCGGTGATTTGGGCATGTTGAACGAATGAACGAGGTAAGAGTGACAAAGAGGATATACTTATCTGAAAGAAAGGCTGTGAGGAAACGCGGGCGTCCGAGAACCACGTGGCTTGATCACGTGGATCAAATTCTCAAGGATGGCCGCGTGTTGAGTAAGAGGAACCGACGTGCGTGTATGAGAAACTGTATGAATGTGGAGGAAGCGAAGGAAGTGTGTAAAGATGGATCTGTTTGGCGTTCCGTTCTCTCTGCCTACCCCACTTGGGACACGGCGTGAGGGTATGGTATAGTATAGAAGTTTTTTAATGAACACATAATTAAGTCGATAATTACCTTAGACTTTAATATACCAGACTCGTATAGATTTGAGATGAGGATCATACTATGGGTCATTAGATACATATTGGATATTGTGAATATTGGTTTTTGAGGCACGAGTAAGTATTATATTATTATTAGTATTATTGGCACATGAAGCGATTATTAAGGATGCATGGTACACAACCATTGGTATGAATGCGGTCATCAGAGAAACGTGCCTGGCATATCATTAAAACTTGAATTAGGTAAATGCCCGCCATATCATACATGCATAGGAAGACCAAAAGTTATAAAATTTATTATTTTTTCAGAGTTTAATTTATTAAACATTACATTCCTAAGAATAGTTCCCTGAAGAATTCAGCATAGTATTGACCTCCCACTCTTTTCCGTAAATAACCGAGTGACTTGTAAATAAGGCTGATTTTCGAAAAAAATGCCATTTTATAACTTTACACTAAATAAAAGTATTCCATCCATCCTGAGTGTCGTAATTTTTCGAAAGCACACGAAAACAGCTTGCTTGTTTATTACATGCTGCTGGTTACCCCACTTTTGGGATATGTCGTGATGGAAGAAGTACAGTACCTGAAAACACTTAATAATAATTTAGATATTTAGTGTCAAAATATAAGAAATGCCAAAAAAACTTGTTTATTACATGCTGCAGGTTACCCCACTTTTGGGATATGCCGTGATGGAAGAAGTACAGTACCTGAAAACACTAAATAATAATTTAGAGAATTAGTGTCAAAATATAAGAAATGCCAAAAAAACACAAGATATTATACTTATAGACATAAACCAGTAAGTCTTACTTATATGAGAGGGCTTTTTGTGCTGTTTGAAAATATGACCCAACCAGAACCATCGTATCACCTGTATTACAGATCTTTGCAAGTCCAGCGCATCGAGTCGTTAGAGACATTCTCTTCGCTCATACCACCACACTTTGTAGGGCATCTGGACGAAATATCGCCTTTTTAATGTTGGTATCATTCTCATCATTCTAGACTGTGAGTCTAGACACCTAACCATGGCTTAAGAGCGAAAGATACCAAGCTTCGACAATAATAGGTGTCTTAGAAGAATTTTGGATAGTACCAAAATAGGACCAAATGGGACCAAAATAATACGTACCTACATTTTTTTCACAAAATCCAGTTGTAGTTTTATAAAATATTAATTTCGTAACTCATGGTCACCGCATTTTCCGATCGATTCGCTACTCTTCATTCCACACAATGGTTTTTTGATTGGGATCTCTGATTGCTTTTTAATTCTTACATCCACAGGGAGGCGGGATTATTACATCGCTTGAATGGAAATGATTGTCACTGTGGGAGTCGTTCACGTCTTCTCTTCTACAAAAATATTTGATAGAAAATGTTGCGAGCTCTCCTTACAAATATAAATTACACGTTTTTAAGTTTGCGAATCTTAAGTTTAATATTTATAAGTCATGGAGCAACCAGCAAAGAGTAGAAAAATTTCGATGTTATTGATCGAAGTTACTTGTTGGAAGTCAATTTCAAGATAAATTGAAAAAAACACAGCATGTTCTTCTTCCACAACTTCCAAAAGACTATTATAAACTTCGCGTACTAGTAATCGAAGACTTTAGACTCCATCATCAGGCGACTAGTAAAAAGTAAAATAAGATACAGAGACAAGCACTTTTTATAGGATTTGAACAAAAGAATGTTGAACGTTCAATAAATACATAATATTGTCTAAGTAAATTCCTTATAGTTATGTCAAAAATTAAATTTTTAGTAAAATATTGATCAGGTGCACTATAGAATAAAATGTTTAGGGAAATAGTTTTTGATCTAATACAACATTCACTGTGTCGGTGTTTAGGTAGTTAAATTCCATGATGAAATTCATAAAACAAATGTTTTATTCTATTATGTGACTTATTCTCGAGAGAGATGACTTTCGTCTTGTGTTGGACATTGTCAATCAATAATTGAAAAATCAGACAAATGTCTCAACTATTTACATTTAGTGAGAGTGTCAATCAATAATTGACAATGTCCTGGCAAGACGAAATACGTCTCTCTTTAAAACAAATAACATGGTAGAATAAAACATTTGTTTTATTAATTTCGTTACACAATAAGATTGTTATGTGTTAATTTTTTTCATTTGACTACGGCTAACTTTAGACAAATCTAGTTAGGCAAGTGTAAATAAACATTCTGCGATAGTTATCAATACGAGTTACTGTGTGATTTAATTATTGTCGTTTTACTTGTCAGCACTAGTAAGCTGATGTAGTTGCTTGGCAGTCGTGAAAGCAATAACATTATCGTTACGTTTAATCGTCGCGTGAGGAACCGCCCTTATTTTTATGGAAATAAGCACCCCAGCATTACTTATAAACTATGGTTTGTTACGACAAATTATTATTATTGTGGCTGTTAAAAAATCTTGATGTTCAACGCCTTTTTGTTCATAAAATAAGGAATATATTTTTATTTAAAAATAATTAGAATATAACACTCTATTGCTTCACTAGAATTTGAAAATTCTAAAGGCGTGTATGAGATCATAATTTTTATTTATTTTGTGATAGTGCAAATAATTGAGTTAGTTTAAAAAGATTCCCCAATTTCGATAAACTCGCCCTCTCTTTAGTATCAATCTTAGATTGATAACAACCTCATGAGTTTAAAAATATATCAAATTTTAATAAATCAAATGTTTTTGTGTTAACACTTTGGAAATTCATTATAATTAAAATGATTTTAAAAACACTGTATAATTTCCAAATTAAATTTATTCACCTCAAACTTTTTCGCCAAGGCTTCTACTTGGCATCATCAGGAGGACTAATTAGTTTAAGTTCATATTATGTAGTGAGTCTGTTTTCTATTACTAACTTATACTAGAGGTGGGGGGGGGAGTTTGAAGGTGGGAAAGAAAGGGCGGAGTTGAGGGTGTTTGATAAGAGAGAAAGAGATGGGTATATCAACAAAGGAGATGCATATGGTATTTGGATATTCACCAAATTGTTCTTATTTTTATGGATTTCAAGAATCTCCAAGGCATTCAATTTGTTAATCTTAGACTCGGAGTGCAAGACCTTTGCAAGGTATTGCATGTCAATAGAATGGTCATGTTGGACACAATGGTCTGCCATCTCCGAGTATCCAGATAAACCCCTGAATGCCCTGTTATGTTTCTGAATGCGAGTTTTAATTGCTCTACTCGTTTGGCCTATTATTTACTTCATATTACAATCCTTACAACTAATACAATAAACCCTACTATTATCTATATTATCTACCCTATCCTTATGATTAAAAAGTAATCTACTTATGTTATTGTTAGTATAGTATGCACATTTAATATTTTTATTTATATGTTTATTTACTATATGCGAGATTTTACCTATAGTAGTAGTAGTAGTAGTAGTAGTAGCAGTAGAGATTTTACCTAAATATAAAATTTTTCTCCACGGTTTATTATTATTATCTTTGCAATATGGAGCATAAATGTAATTTTTAAACATTATGTGTTTTTGTTTTTTATATAAAATTTTATTAATTATGTGAATATCGTAGCCATTATTCCGTGCAATACTTTTAATTACATTGAGTTCTTTGTCGAATTCATCCTTATCTAAGAGTATATTCAACATTCTGTGGATCATAGAGTTAAATGCGGCCATTTTATGTGACACTGGATGACAGGAAGACGCATGAAATATATTGTCAGAATATGTGGGTTTTCTCTAAATCCCAAATTTGAATTTACTGTTATTAATACTTATATTTTTTTAAATCATTTTAATATCAAATTTTGTTTAATTTATCCAATTATGAAATTCAACCCTTTTTTTGTTTACCAATACTATAAAAATAACTACTAGATTTTTATTAATTAAATGGTGCGCAAAGTAGTAAAATTTCATAATTCTTAAAATTTAAACAAGCGTTTTGTTATAGATCGATAATGACCAAAGTGAGTCAAAATAATGGATTGATATTAATCTAAGAAGTGGAAAAATATCTCTCTCCTTTGTAAAATCTACACTAGAAAGAGTTTCTTTCTAGTGTTTATCCAATACCCTCTAGATCAGTGGTTCTTAATTTGTGAGGAATGACGGAGTTGCCAGGTGGGGAATTTCGTGCAATTGTTTCCATCCATAAAAAATCAATAGTATTTCCAAATCATTACATCCAAATGTTGACTAACTTTACAAATCACAATCATTTACAGACTTTCTCTAACTGTAAGTAATAAATCTAATATAATATGCAAATAATAATTAAGGACTGTTATATTTCACAAAAAAGCAAAACGTAGGTATATCTACGTACTAAACACTGCATAGGTTAAAATTGAATTTGTCAAAGACCAATGCTGCGATTGGGAATGGAGAGTTGGCTCACTCAAAAGAGGTGAATTTGAAAAAAAAAAGGTTAAGAATCACTGCTCTAGATACTGTAAAAGAAAATGTTATACCTGCATAAGTTGTATTTATGAGTGTAACCACTAAATCTGTCAGATATGTCGCAAAAATACGCCGCAGTGTCACTTGAAGCGCAAGCGAGTAGTTGTACTTACACCATGGTATGATTCTAAGTAACCATGATACCTACTTTTGTGTTGGTAATAATATTGTCTTGGACAAGTTTCTTAATGTATTGAAAGGCCAAAAGTAACTGTAAAAACAGCTCAAAAAAATATAAAGAAGTGACATTACGCCCGTCGTCGATCCAAGATTAGTTTTCAATGTCATTTATCGAAATACTAATGAAATAAAATTCTACAAATTAGAACTTACTACCGAAGGTAGAGGTATTTGATGGGAATAATAATTTTTAAAGAAAGCTTTGAAACAATTTGAACTTTATGGATAAATAAAGTACCTAGGTTAATATATTTTTATTATCCATAAACACGGTCAGTGGATGCAACTTCATAATACAATTTCTATTATTTTTTTAGTACATATGTTTTGTGGTTCTTTCACAATACACCGTTCCTATGACAACGATATCAGAGCGCAAGGAATGTCGTGGGAAGAGGTGACGCAATTGGCACAGAGACGCTCTGAATGGAGGAGGCTGGTTTCTGCCCTGTGCTCCCGAGAGGAGCGTTGAGGGCGATGATGATGATGATGTTTTGTGGAGCTCCTAGTAAATAATAATTCCACTTTTTTTGTTTCCTATAAAACACATGTGTTCAAAAACATAACGTTGAAGACATTGACGTCTTCAGTTCAGCGATGTGACACTTTGATCATCTTGAATATTTATTTTAATAAGAAGTTTTGCATGTATATTACGAAGTTTTGCATGTAGCACAGCATTTAGTTTACTGACCACCCCACTTGTGAATAATTCTGTGGTGATAAAGATAGATAGTTATATAATGACCTTTTTCAGATTGTCCTGGGTCTGGGTGTTACATGTATATGTGTTTAGTGCATTGTATATGTGTATCGCCGTGTTAGTACCCATAATACAAGATTCATATCTTAGTTTGGGACTAGCTCGGTCTGTGTGAATTGTCTACAGGTGTTATGTTATAGAGTCAAAAAACATTATTTATTTAATACAGTTAAACTTTTCAATCAGTCGGCATTGGAGTAGACATATCTACCTACAGCTATGCGACCTGACTGGTAATTTATGCTATATTTAGATTGTAAATTAAAATTTAATGTAAATTAAATTAAGAATAAAATTATTGGACTGAAATTTAATCTAAGTCTATATTTTGTAATTTGAAAAACCCGTCAAGATTTATTTGGAAATAATGTGAACGTACTCACAACAAACACCTCGTATTATTATTTTGTTCCTTTAGTTTTATAAGAGTGTACTGGTTAGGTACTGTCAGTTAGTTATATAAAATTGAGTCTAAGCACGTGAATAAGTACATATAAATAAGGAAGGCAATATATTGACGAACTAACGGTATAGAAACTATATATTTTAAAGCAATAATTCTATTCATTCATACTATCACGGCATTTCACTAACGTGGGTTAGCCAGTGTACCAACTGCACGTAACAAATATGCAAGTTTTCATCTTCACGCCAAGAAAAGTTAAGATATTCAGAATAGGTAACATACTTCAACGCTGAACTAAAGTTATGAAATCTTAAAGAAATGGGTTCTCTTTGTTTTTGATCACGTGGAGTCCCTGGTAAATAATAGATATCCTTAGCTTATTTGTATGTTTTTGAGCGTCTTGTAAAAAGTGTATGTTTGTAAATACGTAAATATGAGTTCGTCGGTAGCCTGGGGGTAGAGTCTCGGCCTCCAGAACAAGGGGTCCGTGGTTCGATCCCAGGTGCCGGCAAAACTCCCCTTTCACAGCACAAGCTTTTAGCTTAGTGTGAAAGGTGTATAAGGTTGTATTTGGGTTTATAACAAACCCAGATATATCTTTTAAAAAAAAAAAAAATCACAATTTGTAGGCAAATTAACATCATCAATTCAGCCATAAGACATGACCCCCATCCCGAATGTCTTATTTTTTATGGTACGAGAGGGCTAATTGAATGTTTATTAAGTGCAGGTGGTCCGCTAGTTACCCCACTTGTGAGATTTATCGTGATGGTATAGTTATTGTTGCAGTGGTAGATTTTTGGTTCATATTTTATCAATACCTTTGATTCGTTAACTCGCTTACAGCATATTATAAACCGTTGATAGATCGATTCCTACTTAAATTGTGCAAAGTTATTTTACTATATTATAAGATTGTACCTATTATTAACATTTACTGTATTTTACAAACAAGAACAATAAAATATATTATTGTCTTGGAAAGTAAACTCGAATACATTGTTCTAGTAGTATGTAGGTAAGCTACTATTTGAAAATAGTTACTCTCAATATTTCACTCAGGTAAGTAGTAAGACAGTACGTAGTTGTCTATCGCAATTGCCTACCTCTTATCAAATGCTTACTCCCTGATATTCAGGGGTGAGACAAATCATTATTTATTATTATATTTTTTTATGTTAGTCGTTGTCTACAAAAGTCGTTGAATTCCGTAATTGGATAATTGAAGAGAAGGAATCACCTCGCAAGCGGATATCTCAGTAGTCGTAAACTCCTATTTATCCGTATATTCAAACCAAAGTTGCCCTCACGGGCGCGACATTAGGCCGGCCTTATGGGTCAGCCGGCCAAAACCACCACTGTGGGAGTGGGAATAATTTTTATCTCTTCGACATCCTCAGAATTAGATACAAACAATAATTTCTTTGTCAATATATATATGGACAATTTGTAAAGCGCCGTTTACTCATAACATGACCTCAAGGGCGCCGTATATCGTATCCATCACCCGAAACTCCCAGCAAAAAGGTGTGTCTTCAGTCCTCTTTCAAAACTCTCTCCATTCACCTCCTCTCGCAGACACAGAGGCAGCTTGTTCCAACATCTGGGACCCGCAACACTAAACGCTCTATCTCCAAAGCCTGTTTTGCGAGATCGAGATGGCTCAATAAGTCTGCAATTTGCCTCACCCTATCATGTCATTATTATTGATTTAATTCATCATCATATAGCTAATAGCATTTATCAAAATTGGTATAATAAAACATTGGATAACTAGCAGATCAGCTGCACGTAATAAACATGCAAGCTGTCCTCTCTGTGCCAACATAAATTATACATGCAGGATGGGTGACAAATCATCGCTGAATTTGAGATGCAATATGTCTTTATTTTTTCGAACAGGATAACCTCAAAATGTCTTTTTTCGAACATATACTTTTTACAGAATACTCAAAAACTTACGGAAAAGAGTGGAAAACCGATTCTTTGCCGAGTGCTCCACAACGTTAAATTTAGTCTATATAATTATCATATATTGAATTGTTCTCATAAAAAATTAGACATTTCAAAACGGGTGCCACATTTCATCGCTGAATCAATGATATTTGGCAAATACCTGTTTTTTTACAGGATACTTTAAACTTACAGAATAAGTGCTGGAGACCAATTTTATTTCAATGACAGATAGATAACACTAAAATTATTACTATTTGTTCAATAAACTTTTAATCACATATATTTAATTATCGACAACCCTGTAAGCTCTTTGAAGAGAGAGAGAATACATAAATATTTTGTGTGAACTCGTAGTTTGCCACATGTGCACTGTGAATAAAGTAAAGAACAGTTGAGTTACGTGACTTTAAAACGATACAGACATTGTGATTTATTATTGTATAGAGTAAGTTGAGAGTATAGCAAGACTCACTTAACATTTACACAATTCACTTTCATATTTTATTAACCGTTATTGCGTTGCAGATGTTTCTTTCGATAAATCTTTTTTGAACAAAGATCTATTTCCAATACGCACGTGAAAGAGCCGTAGTATGTGAGGTTTGGAATCGATGAAGACAAATTCAAAATGAGTTTAAACTAAATATGTACAAATATTCTTTGTTTCAAGTTCTATAGAGCTGTATTTTGTAAATTAGTCGATTTCTATGAAATTTATAATAAAAATAAGTGAGATATTCGAAGTTTGTATTAAAGGCATTTCAAATTCAGTAAGTTTTTGGACACTAATGAGATTTTACTTCAAATTTATAAGTTCGATGCCGATCCCACGTTATCATTAATTTATTGAATAAAACTATTTTTCACAGTTTCTTTTATGGTATCATTTACTTGTGTAGGTATATACTTACATTCCCTAATGTACATATTTATTAGTCAATGAAAGATGAAATTTCCCTGTTTTGCTACTTCTAGAAAATACAATTGTGTAACCATTTTCACTATTAGATATTTTTTTTTTTAAATACATTTATTTTATTCATAAATACACAGTATACATTGATATTACATTAATAAAACAATACAACACACAGTAAAAATTCTCCCTCCATAAGCAACTAAATGCTTGTGCGGAGGGTCGGATTTCAATTATAACATTAATACACATATAAGAATCAGCTAGAAATATTAATACACATAAGTATAAGAATTATTTTGGTATTATTGAATTATTAAAGTGGCCTTCACATTAAACATAATTTTTGTTTCACCCTGGTAGGGTGGACAAAGAGAGAGAGAATATTTATCACCTTGGAGGCAATAAAGAAAGAAGCACAACAATTATTAAACATACTTCTTGTCCGTTGAATGTCCAGTTGTAGGTTAATCGTTTGGCCTTTAGCTTCCATCAAAATGAGGTAATGCTACTCTGAAAATAATATTATGCATATCTAAAATAACAATCACATTTTGATTCATTGTCACATTTTCTAAAGTTTTTTTCATAATTTATTAATCCATGATTATACCTACGGATAAATAAAAAAAAAACTACTGTACCTATTCTACTAACAAGAATTATTATCCTGCATATTGACAGTTTTCTTCAAATATATTATGTTGTGTACGTTTTTTCATGAGAGTGAAGTGTTTGCAAAATTTGTGCTATTAGTTTTTAGCAGTTGTTGATACAAATTAATAAAAAATTCATATTTTTTATAAAAAAAATTTTTTTTCTCCTTGAATTTTCATAGAATTCACTTACTTAAAACAAATTTGTGATTCTAAGTAGGAAACTATGTAAAATATGTGAAAAAGTTTATGCTCATAAGTTTTCTAACAATATTTTCACTGCTCTTTTCACAGTTGTTAATATTATAAACAGCATGCTTAATAAAAGTGGACAGTAGCTTTAGCAGGTAGGCTGTTAAAGTCAAGCCGACATAAAACAAGCTGATTTAGAATTAAGTTTATCCATCCATTTAAACAGTGCCGTAATGAGTGCCAGAACACTTTTATACAACATCTTTTATCAACAACTATAAACCTACCTTCTAGTACCAACAATAACAGCTTTGTTCTTATGAAATGCTCGTTTTTATTATTTTCAAATCTCCCGAGTTCTGAGTGAGATTTAATTCAAGCTATTATTCTTTGTGTTGCTTAAGCATTTTACAATGCATTAAAATAAAATGATTTTCAAAACTAAAAAAGCGTTTGTGTCTCTGCCTATAGCTTGACACAAATGCCTAGTAAAACTAAGTGAATGAAAAAATAAAAGTGTGGGTATACGTCAATCTCAGGTCAAATAAATTGCTGGTAGCCTTATTTCTCCGCCACATGATAAATGCTTCTTTAAACCCTTTCTCGTCTTTCAATCTTGAGCAATAGGAACACACAATCCATTTTCATTTTTTTTCTAGAAATGCGTCGGCCTGTAACTGCAATTATTTTAGAAAGATATGTCTTATTTGTTTTAATATTATTTGTATATTATCTACAAAGGACAATTTGTAGAGTACTATTTATCCATAACGTGACCACAAGGGCGCCATATTATTGTGTCTATTGTCCGAAACTCCTAGGAACAAGGTATGTCTTCAATTCCTTTCTGAAACCCTCTTTATTTGCCTCTTTTATCTATCTTAATAGCCTTCCATTACCTCACTTAGCAACTTAGCAAAACCTTCCAAAACCTCTGTTCTCATTCATTCTTTTACAGAATTCCTGTCATATTGAAATTATGCGATCATCCAATTGCTATTTAAGATTCACGGTAGGTACTAATTAAGTTTCTCGAAGCACCTGGCAAAGAATTATTGGTCTCCCATTCTCTTCCATAAGTTTTCGAGTGTCTTGTAAAATCCAAGTATTCGAAAGAATAAATACATTTTACATCTCAAATTCCTTAATGAGGTTTACCACCCACCCTAAATGTCCCAATTAATTGTTAGCACGGAGAATGCATGTTAATTATATGCAGCTGGTCTAGTGGCTTCTCTACTTGTGGGATATGCCGTGATGGTAAAATAATAGCAGTAGTAACTAATTAAGACATAATAATTTTCGATAGTTCAGCTCTGTTACATAAACTAATAAACAACATGAGCAGTAAGCAGTATGGTACATAGTGATGTTATGTAGATACGTACTGAACGATTCGCTAATAATGTGTTTGAAATGCTATTTCCGTTTGGCGTTTTACCTTGAACTGTTGTTAAACAAATGTATGTTACAGCTTAAGCGCATTTCCTGATTGTTTTATCATTATAATAACATGTGCAGAAATACATAAATATATAGAAATATATAAATATGTACAAATATACATTTTATGTTATATTGACACTGACAGGTCCCCCGGACGTTGATGGTCACTCTGGCATAAGCTTCTTGGTCCTGCGCTATTTGGATCAACTCCTCCATACCTTTCATTCCAGTCCAATATCGTATATTGCGCAACCACGATATCCACCTTCTGCTAGTCCCCTTGGCGTTTCTCTATTTTGCCTGTCATAATCAACTTAAAAATGTGGTACTTTTCTCCGCGCATTATGACCCTATACGAGATACGAGATATAAAGCACTTTGACATCTGTCCATTCCAGCTCTTCTTAACACCTCAACATTTTTTACCCTATTATTTTAATGAAAATGAAGCATTCATCTATGAAACCACATTTCAAATGCTTCCAAGCGATTTCATCGTCAAGGAAATTTAAAATTGTAAAGTACTATACATAGAACTGCCTGAATTCCAAATTATTTTCATAATATTATTGATTTTATTATCTCATAATGTTTCGTAGCCTATAGAATATAAGACGTACCTACATATATTTCGAAAGATAATATTCTAAAATAAGAAAGTTCATATCGCTCGCTTGCAAGAACATTGAGAAATCTCAAAAAATGAAGGTATGAGAGAAAAGAGATTAAAATAAATTTTCAAATTAATATTTAGTATATTTGCAAAAGCAAACCTTATACATTTTTCAACTTTTAATATTTAAAAATTTATTACCATACTATCTTTTGCACAATTATGTGCCAAACACAAACAATACAAAATCTCTATATTCTTCGTCAACGTAAAATCCCAAATCAACATGATAAGACACTGTAGTCACAAAAGTGATAAACTTGCGATACGAAGGCGTAATAATAACAGATGTGTTACCTTTCTCGCATCTACAGAAGTATGATAATGAAGTGGGTTGAAGACGATATTTTGAATAATAATAATAATAATAATAATCTTTATTGCACAAAAAACCAAACATTAATAAAATATAAACATTGTAGAACCAGACAAATAAATTTGTGCAATGGGCGACTTTATAAATAAACGAATAATACACTATTTCTGCATTTTTAACTCAAAACTCGTAGTTTTCGTTTTGTGACGTTATTCTTGCAAGCGAGTGATATAAGGAAATTATTCCTTTCAATGAATGAATATGAAATATCTTAAGGCTTCTGCATTTTAGGTCTTCCTTTCCATGGTGTATCATGTTGATGATTGAACAAAAATTAAAGTTCAAAGATTTGATAAGCTACACAAAAGAGGAAGTACGTAGGAATTCCTGCAGCGTCTTGGCTGAAAGACGAAAGCCTGGCGTAGGGTTATATTCTTTCTGTTCTTTACAAAATTCTCTTCGATTCTGTTGTGTCCTCGTATCTTAGAAAATATTATTTGTCTTCTTACAGTCACATGGTCTATCACATCATTTAGCTACATATTATTATCTTCTATCCATCCCCCAGTTATTATACGGATTCATTTACTGTTCATGGTGCGAAGCTCTTAAACAGGCTCCCACACAAGATTCGTACTTATTCACATTATATTCATTTCGTAAAAAAATTAACGGTATTACGTCTTCTTATACATTTATCAACTTCTCTCATTACATGTGCTTTTTCTTTTTTTCTTTCGCTTAAATAGTTACGCTGAGCAGATCCTCTCCTTTTCCTCTTTACCCTTTCCGTTCCTGTTATTCTTATAATTATGTGTGCCTAATATATTTATTAATACTTTATTTTATGAAAAAAATCGCATATGCGCATAAGTTCGCCTTTTAATACTTTGCTTTTTGTATGGCTTTGGCTTTTATTAATAATCATTCCAAATCAAATCCTTGGGTCTCGTTCAGAGAGCCTCTGCGGTTGATCCATGGATGTCCATCCAGCCTCTTTCGTAACATTATATACTTGCATAGAAACTAAGTATTTTAACAATAAAGTTTCATTTATTTATTTATTTAAATTTTAAATATATGTACAATAATATATTATTAGGTTGGTTGAAAGACATCGCATTTTAGCGATAAACTCGCCCTTTGTACATTGAGTTGTATATCTGTTATTTTTATGACACTGTTTTATTTTGTACTATTTAAACCAATGTACAGCAAATAACAAAATAAACAAAATATATTAATAGACGTGTACCTTGATAAAATAATAAGTTCTCACTTAACACTTGGAAAGCTTCGCTTTACGTTACCACGTATTCTTTTGAAAGTGTCTGTGATCTTTATAATGTAATATTTGCTATCAAATCATCTGACTTTTATGGATGATGAAAAGAAGCCTCCAGAAAGCTCGAATCGTATTGTCGGTTCCTGTCAAATACTGAAAGTTAATAATATTCGTATGTAAACCGCTATAAGTCTTCTTTATTCAAATTTGAAATTGGAAAATATTCCATGATTATGTTACAAGATATGTCTATGTATCTCTTTGTCTCTATCTATAGCATTGCGCAGACGGACTAGCTGCGTATGGTTGTAAACTCCGTTCATAATAAGTAACTTCCTAAAATTAAAAAAAAACTACTACTACTACTATACCATCACGGCATATCCCACAAGTGGGGTAGCCAGCAGATCAGCTGCACGTAAGAAACATGCAAACTGTCCTCTTCGTGCCAATATAAAATCAAGATATTCAGGATGGGTGGCAAGCCTCATCGCTGAATTTAAGATGTAAAATGTCTTATTTTTTTCGAACACCTGCCTTTTACAGGACACTCGAAAACTTACGCAGAAGAGTAGGAGACCAATTTTTACCGGGTGCTCCACGGGATGAAAAAAAAAAAAAAAAAACTTAATGTTAAAATATTGCATATGGTGTAACGATTGCTATGCAAGATACATTGGTCAAACTGGTTGAGCAATCTACACGAGAGTGATGGAACACCATAGAGTATTTAGGGGATTATCTGATCTTTCTGAAATGGCTGACCATTGCATTGAACAGGATCGCTCAATCCATCCTGACAATGTAATGGTAACTTAACAATTTTCAAATTCGATTTTCATTAGTTGTAAGATTATTACTGAGGATGGACGTACCTATGTCCGAAAGTCTTCTAATCAATATAACAATAAGTGAAAGTTATACGATGTTTCATTTTTTAGTTTTTATTAAGTATTTAAATTTAATGTAATGGTATTACACTCGGAAGGTAAGGGTCGTAAACTAAATGTTTTGGAAACAATGGAAAATAATAAATGTATATCTAATAAGGTAGACATTGTTGATGTCCAAATATCTGCATTGTCGCCATTATTAGATATAAGAACACTCCCTCTTAAAATAAGTTGTGTTCCATCCAACCCTTAGACTATTAAATATAGTATTTTCGATGTTTTTGGCATTAACTATGTGATAATTACGCGACATGATTAGATAATGAGTTTAATTCACGATGTATTTAAATTATCACTTGATTTTATACATAGGTCTGCGACCGGTTTCGATACGCTAGTATCATTCACGAGCAGAATATAAACTTTTATATTCTGCTCGTGAATGATACTAGCGTATCGAAACCGGTCACAGACCTATATATAAAATCAAGTGATAATTTAAATACATCGTGAATTAAACTCATTATCTAATCATATAAAATATAGGTTAGTTTGTTCAATTTTTTAGTTTTAAGTATTAATTTCAAGGAAGAGAAAGTTAGAACATGTTGGTTAGGCGTTTTGTTCTCTTTGCCTATCACACAAGTAGATGCGAAGTGAGAGGATAAATAGGTCAAAAATCGTATTTCTACTTATAAAATAATAAAAAGAGAAATTAACATGTATTTATTTTACTTGTAAATTTAACAATGTTCTCTTTTATTTGTCTCTGTTATTCATAAATAATTATGGACACAGCCAACAAGAAAATAAAAAAAAACGATTTAAAATAATATGAGCGACATTAATCTGCTTTAAAATTTTATGAATAAAAAAAATAAAAATTAAATTGAAATGTTTCTTTTTTATACTGTATAATATTTGGTTGTAAAATGTCTAATAACCAACACAAAACACAGTGCAAGATGCGAAATTATATAAAAATGTTGTTTATGTGTTTTTTGTGGTTTATTAAATAGTAAACTAGCAATTATTTAAGTTCTGTAATAAACCAGGCAGTGGCTTCACATTATTTTATTGCCCATGTTATCGATTTTGAATGAAGGTCTTAGTATGAAAAAAAGAGAGCTACTATAATCACATAGACACATATTATTATTGTAGTCATACCTAGTTTTAATATGAGGTATAAGAACATAATTTTTTTAATTATCACATTTTTTTTTCTTTTTATTTTATATTCCTCTTTTCTTGATGTCAGCTGTTTCCAATTTTTTTTGTTACTGTATTATCAGAAATTAGACTAATTTTGTACAGTAGGTACTTTTATTGCGGTACGCATTTGCATATGAAGACGGTACACCACTGCCAGGCAGACGTATTTTAAAATGAATTTTCGCATAAAAAAATTAAAATGTTTTTATGGTTCATCACAACATAATGCTTTATTTAGTAACTACATAGTTTTTATTCCCTGTGTTCAACATCAACGTGAAACGCGAGGAACATCAGAGTTTTCTCACCCTTTTTTGCAAATTTTCCAATGTCTTCTAAGACGTAAGTATTCGTCAAACATAGAAGATGATGATTTTTTTCAATCACGCCATAATCGTATTTCCTACAAGTGAGAAAGCCAGCGAATTAAATGCATGCTATCAACATATTAATGGTTATTTACGTGACTATAAAAGTAACTGTTCTTCCGTACGCAGGGGTTCCGTCGGCCCGGGCGTCCCTGTTTCACAATACACCGTTCCTATGACATCGATATCAGAGCGCAGGGAATGTCGTGGAAAGAGGTGACGCAATTGGCGCAGAGACGCTCTGAATGGAGGAGGCTGGTTTCTGCCCTATGCTCCCGAGAGCAGCGTTGAGGGCGATGATGATGATAAAAGTAAATAATTCTAAATAGGTGGCATAACTCATCACTGAATTGAATGTCTTGTTTTCACGATCTATTTTGAACACTAGCATTCTACCGGACACATAAAAATTTGCGGGGTTTTGAGGTGTGCTCTGCCCAATTAAGCTTTGCTTAGCTTAGCTTAGATTTTGCTTAATAATGCCACTTTCAATTTTGTCTCATTAATATTTTACATAAATAATAAACATATCAACAATAAACGTACATATTTATGTAAGTTTATCTTCTAAATCTGAAAAGAAATGTATAAAATAAACTTGAAAACTTAATTTTCAGAAAAGTAAGTAAGTAGGTACAAAATGTTAAAATTATCCAATTTCATGCAAACTTTTTTAATATTTTTTTGCTAAAATGATTATAATTTCAATAAATCGTTCAGTCAAACATAAATTCAATAAGTCAAATTTTCGTTGGTGTATAATACATCGTTCTCACGAAATGAGCTTTTTATATCTACCGTTCAAATCTTAGTTACAATACTTTTTGTGTGGCTAATGTGCTTTATTAATTGGCCATATTATTATGTTGAAATATCTACAAAAGCTAACACGTGTATTATTGTTGATAGGAATGTCTGATATACAAAAACATATTTTTCAAAGAAAAAAGCAATATTTTAAAACCCTCTATAGAAACCTCAAACAAAATCCTTCAAAGACTTATAACCTAAGTTCATAAGCACATAACTACATGCGAAAATCTGTTGAATTATGTATTTGTTATTTATCAACCAAAAAAGTTTATTATTCTCGTGTAACTTCATACTAATGTAATCTTGTATCAAAGTCATAATAAAATTATGATATGAAATCAAAAAACATAATGAAACAATAATTTATACGACTGCCTCACAATAATATAAGTAGTTTTATTAATATTAAGTTTACAACTCTTTTTCAAATGCGTGTTTCTTATCAGAACTTATGGTGTAGGAAATTAGAAACATTTTACAAAAATGTGCCCGAGTATGCGTCAGTTGAAGAAAATTATTATTAAATTAAATTATTGTTAAGTTACCTACTAGAAATATTGGCTAAAGTATTTTTTTTTTATTTATTTCTTTTATTTCAAAGTGAGGTATTCAGTGTGTAAATTAAAAACATAAAACAGTAAATTTAAAACATAAAGACTTAGAAAAGACAACCGTACCTACTTGTAAGAAATTATAGTAAAGTACTGGTAAAGTTATCGAAGTTTTTAAAATTAAACAAATCACGAGACTTCAAAGCTTGGATTTAAAATTATTTAAGATATGCTATTTTATTTCTGGACTGTGTAGATAGATTTTGGGCATGAATAAATATTATTTACTCACATATTATTTTTCTGTACAACATACAATGAATGATTCATCAACTTTTTTCTTGATTACAAAAATTACTCATGTAAAAATACATTGCCTTAAAAAAAGCTTACACATTACATACGATCAATTAGATCCAATCGATTCAAGTAGATATTATCTGATCCATTAAATATGTTAATCAAGGAAAATAATGTTCAAATTGTTGGAAGAATTAAAATTAAAACGGATATCCTGCAATTATTGAGTAATCTAAGTTTAACGGTCTTTTAAACATCATTTTTCTTAGTTTTTGTAGCAGTTCTATTTTTTAAACAGCAAATTTAATTTTTGTTATGAAGCTTTGCTGTGAAGACCTCGAACTTAATTTTTTTGTTCTTTTTAACACGAGAGCACACGCGTGCGCGGGGAAACCTTAACATCGACAGTTTTTTCGTTATAAAATAAAATCAACGAGATTGTCGAGTTTTTCCTTCTATGATATCCTACCCATCAATAAGCAACATTTATTTATAGTGAAATCAACTCATTGAAATCTTCATAAGAATACTTTTTGCCAGTTTTTTGCTGTTCCGCGGGGATTCTCCCACTACGCGTGTTACGGCGTCACTATGTAAGTACTCAGTCATAAAAAATATCTGACGGTGTACGGTTCTAGGTTTCGTTTTGTTTTTTTTTATAAACAAATTGGTGAATATTATAATTATGTACATGATAATTGTCCGAACAATATTTTTATTATTTTTTTAACGTAGGTACACACATTCAAAACATTAATTTAATATCCGATTTAAAGACAATTTCATTACAATTTTTCAACCATTACATTTTATATGTATATATTATAAAAATTTATATATTATTTATATATTATAAAAATGTTTATCACATTTTAAAAAAGTGATGTACATATTTTCGTGTACTTCAGATATTGTGTTTTGATTTTAATTAAGAACTGGTACATCTTTTTTTCACAAGTGATACAAAAATATTTTTTTCAACAATTCTTTGAGTATCATTTTTTTCGGAATAACATAATATAGCGATATACTTTATATAGTACAGAATAATATAGCGATGAGGTTTGCCACCCATCTTGAATGTCTTAATTTTTATTGGCACAGAGAAGATGGCCTGAATGTTTATCACATGCAGCTGTTCTGCTGGCTACTCCACTTGTGGGATGTGCCGTGATGGTGTAGTAGTAGTAGTAGTAGTATTGGTAATAACAGGTATTATCAATAAGTGAATAAGTAGTGAAATATAATTCTCTGTTGGGTACAAACATTAAATCAAAACTATAATAATAATAATAAATATTTATATTGCAAAAGTTAATCCGAAACGAGATGACAAAAAAAATGTGTTTGAATGGCGCCGAAATTCAATAGAAACCCTTAACTACACAATTTGTATCTTTTTACCTGAATGCGATCCTTACGTACATGCCAATAAAAGTGGGGATTGCCTCGCGACGCGTGTTACCATGGTGTACTTTTTATTTGAAAATATAGGTGATGTTATATTTTTCTATTTCCGTACTAAATAAAGAAATTTCCAAAAAAATAAATAATACAATTTTGTTGTTTATATTCCAAAGTACATAATGATGACGAATTGATAGTTTTATCTTATATAATAACAGAGTTATAAGCATTTAATTGCATGCGAAGGTTTACCTCGCGGTGCGTGTGCTTAAGTTCTATTTGGAGCGCGTGTGCTCTAGTGTTAAGTTTTCCAATATCGTGAAGTAGATGTGCCGGATTGCTTTAAATAGACAATTCCCTTCTAACAAGATAGAGGTTTCTTAGTGAGAGGTCCTTATAAACATGATTTGAGATAAGGAAGAGTTTTCTCACCAATATTCTACAAACGAAACTCGCGGTTTTGTTACACTTTAAAGAACTATAATTAAAATAAGATGCAAGAAATACTACATTAAATTGTTGCAGAAAAGGTAATAGAAAAAAGAGAATACTAAAGTAATAGAAAAAAGAGAATACTCAGAAATGTGTGTGGTTAGCTAGGCGATGAAAATTCGAATGATAAGAATCGTGATAACACTAATCAGCTTGCGGAATCTAATCTCTGACGTCATCACCAGCTGACCACAACAATACCATCAAGGGTTGCCTAATCGCTACAATCGTGCGAAAAACAGGTAGTTAGATATACGAAAAATTCTGTGTATTGATATTTTTTAATATCGAAAATTAATCATGATTCATGTGTCATATTTTTTATTACACGAAGAGGACTAATTATATGTTTATCACCTGTACTTAGTTAACTAAATACCTACTTTATTTGTAGGAGATGGTATAGTTCAATTTATCTGATAATTCTAAATACTTTTTTTTTCGTCTATTAAGATGAAGAAAGCTCATAATTCACTTGATATCTGTTTACCTTGCTTTAAAATGAAAGTAATAAATTGAAGAATACAAACTGTTTACTGAAAAAAACAAGTTTTACTTGAATCCTCATACAATACGTTAATTTAAAAATACGTAAAAAATACTTATAAAAACTTAGTCAAATTTATACACACATAAATAAGATACAAAATTTTCCAGTAATAATTTAAACTGCTTATATATTACTTCTGAAAATATTCTTCAAGACAACCCACCCCTTATTATAATTACTAACTCTTAAAGGTAATTTCTATATCATAATATTATTATTTTCATCCTTCTAAAAGGTACTGTACATAAAAGCTCGCACGTTGTTTTCACTGATTACATTTTTTAAATTCCTTATTTACCCCATGCATGGGTCGTTAAATATTTCCAAGTAATCATTAATCTAATTTTTTGGGTTGATTTTTTTAATTTTAATAAAATTCATATAATTTTTTATTCGTTATATTTTCGAGTTTTCTAATATATATTAGGTAAATAATTTAAATTTTGATAGATATACAACCAATACCTGATGTCAATAATATGCCACACACACCTCCATAGATCCCAGACACACTTTACGTAGGTATTATCTTATAATAGATATGTGTAAACATTTGTAATTTTCATCCCTTGTATATTTTAGTTTCTAATAAAAACTCACTGATGATGGGTGTCTACCCGAAAGGCCTCTGAGTCAATATTATTCATAGTGAAAGTAATACAATGTTTTATTTTAAATCTATTTTAAATCCAGACCCGCAATACAGGTGCGTTGTGCCTAGTGGGGCAGCAACACTAACGCATTGTTAATTGTTGCATAAATAATGTAGTATTATTGATATAAATGTGTTGTAAATATTTTATGAATTTTATGAATAAAGAAATTTGAAATGTTCAACCAGTTTATCTAAATATAAAATCAGCCCATGCCCTCCACCACATGATGCATGTAGGCATAACTTGCTCTGCCACTACAATTCCTGCCTTCAGTCATGCCTTCCGAAACTTTACTTAGCAGATCTGTGTGCCTGATGTTGTTCTTAATCCATTAGTTGATCATTTTTAGCTAATATTTTTAAGGAGTGGCCTTCTTTTGCCAAACTGTTTAATACCTCGTCGTTTTCGTTATACTAAGACTAATGAATTTTCAACTTTTTAAATGGATTGGAATTATTAATTAGTTAATCATTATATCCCTTTATAACACGTTGATGACACCCTAAGGGATATATACCGTTCTATTATATATATAAATAGATATATGTAGGTAACAAACTTGTTACAGAACTGATTAATAGTTAATGTGAGGTTTTATTGAACATCTGGGAATCAAAATCTAAAACCCTTGCATACATTACTTAAGATTTCTGACCACAAAACATATGCCTGCTTAATATAAGGACTCACATAATTAATTTATTTGGTTCATAAGGTAGTGAATATAAGGCCTCTGTATAAATCAATTGCTACATTAAGCTTTAAAATTAAGACTGTGCTAAGTTTATATAAGTTTTTCATGGAATTCAAATTAGTTCATTTGATTTTAAAATTCCGATTTTTATTATATCAAACAAAGATTCAGATTTCTTAAATACTTTATATCTTAGAGGTGGAATAAGTTTTTGCGAGGATTGAATCACATATTTTTCTCATAGAAGTAACTCACTATTTTCTTACAACTTTTTTGAAAACCCTTAGGTATTTATTTATTTATTCATAACCAGTTACACACTTCAGACAATGCATATAAATAAATACAAACAAATATAATCATTTCACAAGAAATCGTGCATGGCCAAATCTTTATTAAAGTGTACCTACTTCTCATTGTATATTTTCATGAAGTGTACCTACTTATACAAATTAATTTATTGAAGATAATATTTAAATTAAATCAAACACTATTACGAGTTAAATTGCAGAAAATAGTAGAATAATTTTTCTTGACACTACAATAACGGTAGAAAATGGAAAGTATGTATTCAACATATACAGAAAAGATACATATACGGACACAATAATTCATGCAGATTCTTTCTTAACAAAAGGACACAAGATGGCAGCATTTAATGCGATGATCCATCGCCTACATTCTATTCCACTAACGAAAGAAAATTATCAAACAGAAGTGAACACCATTTTAAATATTGCAACAAACAACGGATATCAGCCCGATGTAATACATAAGAAAATTAAGAAATTCTTAACCCAAAATGTCATCTATAAATATATAGGTAGATATATAATAAAACAAAAACAAATCAAGATAAACCCTGACGCAAGATTCTATATACTGGTCCATTGTCCACATCTCTCATCAACATCTGCAAAGACAAAACATTTCAACCAGCATTTATACCGACCACTCGATTAGAAAATATTATATTAAATAATAAATCAAAAATTAATCCATTAGATTCCAGTGGTGTTTATAAAATAAATTGTAAAAACTGTGACTCAGCCTACATCGGTCAGTCCGGCAGAAGAGTTCATACTCGAGTAACTGAGCACCTTAGAGCTAAAAAGAACTTTGGTATCAATTCTGAAATGGCGGACCATGCTAGAGATACGGGCCATGATTTTGACCTCAGCGGTGTGGAATTGCTGCAAAAATGTTCTAAAGGCAAAAAACTGGACATCTTGGAAACATTAGAAATTAATAATCATAAAAATTTATTAAATATTCAACACCCACAAATAACCTCACCACTACTTGTGCTCCTGAAGCCACCCCTGAACTTTTCACCCCTACCCTCCACACACCCCCTACCAATTGTGACCACTCCTTTGATTTTTAATATTGTTGTATGTCCTTTAATTTTAGATTTAGTATTGTGTTATTATTGATGATGACTACATTGTAGTTGGAAACGTTCTAATAATTAAAACAATCTCACAGTGGAATGAAACAGTGTTTGATTTAATTTAAATATTATCTTTTATAATTATATTATTCTATTAATTTTCTTTACATAATTTACTCTATTCTATTGTAATTGTTGTTTGTTGATTTATCTGTTGTGTTTAGTTATGTATGTTTTGTAGAGCACATAAGGGTAATATAGGGATCTTCACTGGTTTGCTTATTGCTAAATATGTTAAAGACCATTGTATTTTTTGTATCAACTGTATGTATCCTGTAAAATTGAAATAAATAAATAAATAAATAAATAATGCATTTCCACAAAGTTACACTCGAAAATATAGAATAATTTATTCAAATATTTCATAAGCTCACAAGGTTGTCGCATACTTCAAAAAAATAGAGATAAAATATTAACTGTGAACAAAATAATAATCATTATAAATCAGTTTGAAATTGAAATAACACAAATCACTAAGAAAACAAAACCATTGAAAGTTAAGCAAATCAATTCAACACAATTTAAATCAATTATAAAATTTAAAATTATGACTGAAATATAGACAAAATTAATGTCTCCTTCTATCTTTTTACTAATTGATTCACATTTTATTTAAGGATTTTATCGTACGCTCTAAGTCATCTTGGGAAAAAAGCTCTCATCACTTTGTCACTCTGATTAAGTATGCATTATTTTCAAAAGTTTTACAAGTGAGTTAGAACTTTTTAAAGACAAAATTGGAACTTTGTAAATAAATGCGTTTTTTAATGTAGAAATTGTAGGTGATATAATATAATTTAGAAAGCTGTAGATAGTAGGTACGTAAATCTCCCTTAAGTGTGATATTTGATGAGGGTAGAATGGACGCGTTAAGTTTTCACATTTCTGCTTCATCCTAATACCCGCACCCCACGTTACGTGTACGTTGCTAGCTGGTTGCACCTCATCAATCATGCGGAGCTAACAACCGCTACAACCACTGTACCCCGGAGCAACTCAATCATATTATTACATTATCTATCATACGCTTGTAATAATCTACTATATTTTATACCCACTTAATAACTAAATATATACTTGGTAGGTATATAAATATTATTATTTAACGCAATCGAAAGAAAGATGCAGGACCTTGCTGCAAACCAATCCACAGGATTTAAACCAGTAGGTCTAGTCAAAACCTGTAAATTTTCGTAGCTACTTGTGTATTTTAGCTACGAAAATTGATGCGTTCTCGCAACCTCGTCTTGTTTGAACGAAAACGTTACGCTTAAATGTGTTTTGACTAGGGGCCCAGAAAGAGAGGGAAATGTCTCACGATAATAAAACTTTGGTCCAATTACATGCTGATTTTCTATTTTCTAATTCTTTCATATTATTTGTTGTTCCCCCTTTAGAATGTTAAAATATGAAGAGTCTCTGTGCCAAATTGTCTCTGAATGATTTTGGATGTTGAGTGCTACGATCGTGTCACAAATAATACTGTGCGCCAGGGCACTCAGCTTAGAACAGTCGTCTTTGTTATACAGGAGAGACGACGATAGTCATGGTTTGGCCATGTTTTCAGAATCCAGTGATATTTGCCCAAAAACAGCACTGTTAGTTAACTCATTCATAAGGGTTAAGATGAGCCGGACGTCTTTCATTCAAAATACTCATGACAAGGATATGAGAGATAATTATAATATTATCATGTGTAAAGGTGACTCAACTGTCGCAAAGACGCTCTGAATGGAATAGGCTTCTCTCCTGTGCTCCCGAGAGAAGCGCCAAAGGGTGAGATGATGATGGTGATGAAATAAACTATTCAATGAACATCGTTTTAATTTTTATTTCAATCATTCAGTCTTCTTCAACTTTCTCACATTGAATACGTCTAAATGCGACCGATGACGATTCATGTATGGGTGGAGATTTTGGATGTTGTGGATCGGGTTAAAATGCATTTATGCCTGTAAAAGGGCACGGCATTACTTGAGAACTGATTTATTCTGTCGTGTTTATATGTATAATCTGGGTCTGTCGGCGTGTGTTTGTTCCAAAATTAATAAATAAACTAAGGGGGTTGATGAAGATTTTGAATTTTGTGATGGATTTTAATTTCATTTTCATTTCAACATCTTTAAATATTAGGTACATTGATCAATAATCTACCTTCAAATCTATACATTGTAAGCATAATAAATAGAAGAATGTGCTTGAGTTATTTTGAATAAATGGGACAGAAACAAAAGTATTATGTGCAACTACAAAATTCCACGATGTTTAATCCTGTTTTTGCTGCTATGAATGTTTTATGAAGTTATTATGAAGTTGTTTTGAAATAAAACAAAAAATATATAGGATATCTACAACTTCCAACGGAACAAAGGCATAGACAGTACTAGATAATATGAGTAACACTTAATCCAATTATCTTTCGTACTGTAGTACATACATAGTATCTAGTGTATAGTCAAATAGTCTCTTTGTATTCCCTGTAAGTAGTAACTTTGGGATTAAGAATTATTATTTAGGTACTAGCTTTAAAGTCCAGTTTCGCTTGGGGGATTAATAATAATGAACATGATGAAAAGATGACGAAGTGGATACATTTATCGGAAAAATGGAATGTGACAAAGCGCGGACGTCCAAAAACTGTGTGGCTTGACCATATAATACAACATAACTTACATTGTTGTTGCATTAATTATTTGTATTACATATTGGTAATGATAGGGGACTTTACTGGTCCACTTATGGTTTTATACAATTCTGTTAGTATTACTTGTATATGACTGTTTGTATCCCTGTAAAAATGTAATAAATAAAAAAATAGACAATTCACACAGGTCGAGTTAATCCTTAACTAAGATTATATTTATTCATTTTTTACAGTACATTGATAACAAACAATTACATAAAAGGTATGCGTTCAAGTTAGATACAATCAATATACAGAGGGCGAGTTTATAGTTAAGGCGCAAACTCTTCTAATTAACCCAAATTAACAAAGTTTGTATTATAGGTATTGTTTGACGGGCGCAAACACAACACCAGGACCCATGACAATTTGAAAAGTCATTCTTTATTTTGCTCTGACCGGGAATCGAACCCGGGACCTCGTGACTCAAAGGCAAGAGTGTTACTTCTGCGCCACACCGTCGGTCAATGGATCTGGATCAATTTCTCAACGATGACTACATGATGAGTTCTATCTATATATAACATAACATACATAGAAAATTCACACAGATCGAGCTAGTCCCAAACTAAGATGAATCTTGTATTATGGGTACTAACGCGACGATACACACATATACAATGCACTAAACACATATACATGTAACACCCAGACCCAGGACAATTTGAAAATGGTCATTCTTCACTTTGCCCTGGCCGAGAATCGAACCCGGGACCTCGTGACTCAAAGGCAAGAACGTTACCTCCACGCCACACTGGCCGAGTATGAGAAATCAACTTGCGATTTTATGAGAAGTTGGGTGAATGTGGAGAAAGCAAAATAAGTAGGTACCTATGTAGTAAAAAAGAAATTTTCAAAAACAATGATACATAAATATCAACAAACGGACTTAAATATTAATTATTCGATGACGAGTTGTTATACACAATAAGGACGTGGTGACAATGCTAAAAGATTCAAGCGGAATGAATAAAAGAGGATTTTCAAATATTATGGAGCAAAATATTAAGCGCCTACTTACAATATATACTTATCTACTTATTCTCTAGTATTTTTTTTATTTTCTACAATAAATTTATCTGGTAACAATACATAGATTTTGTCATGAAGAATATAATGAAAATGGTGTGGAAAATTTATGAGTACAAATAAAATTCATTATTGGAGATAGGTATATAAATTAATACAAAAAATATTCAATGACAAAAACGAATATTTCTTTTTTTAGACAATATCTTTAATATAATACATATCTTCTCCAACAATTAATGTGGGTATGTAAAAGATATCATTATTTTTTATTTCATGTTGGAATAAAATATATTAGTATGTAGATATTATTTCAATCCAACACACTTTCAGAAAGAGAAAAAAAGACGATACTAAATTCTCAAAGAAACTGTAAAACATAGTTACTTCCACAGATATACCATTAAAAATATTCTTCAAACCCAATATCATTTCTACAAAGGAATCACACAATAATAAAAATAAATTGAAAAAATATTGCGTATTTTCATATAAAAGTAGGTGAAATATTATCTATGTGCTTGTAAAAAATATGCTTCTACTATTGTGAAACATAGTAACTGCGTGATTTTTTGAAGAAAATATATGTTTGTACTTTGATAGTCGTATTCCTTTTGGATTTAAATACCAATATTAAAGTATCTGAGGCCCAACTTTTCGATGTGGTCTTAGAATGATTCATATATTATTAATCTAGCCCTTCATTTCAAATTATTAAACAGTCCATAGATCTAGGCAACTTGTTTATTCTCTGGTATTATAATATATCCTGTAGTCCCCAAGAAATAAAAGGCCTTCTTCTCTTTTCTGTGAGTTTTTGAGTGTCATGTAAAAGATAGATGCTAGTTTTAAGAAACATCACGTTTTAAGATAGATGCTAGTTTCAAGTTGCATCACGTTTTAAGATAGATGCTAGTTTCAAGTTACATCACGTTTTAAGATAGATGCTAGTTTCAAGTTACATCACGTTTTAATATAGATGCTAGTTTCAAGTTACATCACGTTTTAAGATAGATGCTGGTTTCAAGTTACATCACGTTTTAAGATAAATGCTAGTTTCAAGTTACATCACGTTTTAAGATATTTAACTTCTTCAGTTTTGGGATGAGGTATACCTACCATCTATCCTGAGTATCTCAACTTTTATTAGCACGGAATGTACCAATTGTGAGGAAAACCTCATCGATCAATTTAAGATTATTTATTTATTTACTACCTGTCTTATATTAAACACTCGAAATCTTACTTAAAAGAGTTGGAATCCAACTCTTTACCGGGTGATCCGCGAAAAAATATAGATAATTTCCTTATCTCAAAAATAAATTTTATATACAATCAGAATAAATTATCAATAAATTCATTCTGTAGCTATAACGGAAACAGACGAGGAACAGTAATTATACATTTCGGAGTTCTTTCAATACGACAACTTTTGAATTTATTCTATTAACCCTTTCAGTATCAAATTAAATTGGAAAGTCATAGAATTTTTCTTCAAATTATGTATACGTGTGTGGAGATTTTTGGTGAAAAAATGTTCAAGTACCTCTTTCCGTTTTTGAGGGAGGTCTATGTGTTTGTACAAGGATATCTGTAGTTTTATATACGTTACAGTCAGTGAACTTGTGACAATTTTTTTGCTAAAAATTAAATAAAATAATTATTCTAATTGCCATTACGACATATCCTGTAAGTGAGGTAACCAGCGGACTAACTTCAGTAGTAATAAATATGCAGAGTGTTCTCTACGTGTCAATAAATAAATATGATATTCAGGATGAGAGGCGTGCCTCATCGCTGCATTAACATAAATAAAAAGACATATCTGGGTTTTGTTATAAGCCCAAATACAACCTTTTATACCTTTTACAGTAAGCTACTAAAAGCCTGTGTCGTGAAAGGGGAATTTGCCGGCACCTGGTATCGAACCACGGACCCCTTGTTCACGAGGCTAAGACTCTACCTCCAGGCTACCGACGAAAATTTATAGAAAATATGGAATCATAAAACAATTTTGAATCAAGAAGAATGCGGCATAAAAATCCAAAATTGGAAATAAATAACAAACCCATCAATAAACACCAACAGGAAAATACTTTTCGTCCTCATTAAAACTACACTTTCCTAAAAACTAAAGCAACATAAGTACATAAGCATAAATTATTATTTTACAACCAGGTAAATAACGACAACCATTACACCATCACGGCTTATACCACAAGTGGGGTAGCCAGCCGACCAGCTGCATGTAATAAACATTGAAGCCGTCTTCTTTGTGCCAACAAAAAAAAGACATTCAGGATGGGTGGCAAACCTCATCGCTGAATTTGAATTGTAAAATGTATTTATTTTCATAACACCTGCCTTTTACAGGACACTTAAAAACTTACGGAAAAGAGTGACAGACCAATTTTTTTTGTCGGGTGTTCCACGGCTCAGGTAAATTAATTATAAATAAAACACTAATTTATAGTATATCTACTGTGACTGCGGATTAGTTGACTCTGTGGATTAGTGGACTGTTAGTCACAGTGGATATACTATTAATAAGTGTTTTATTTATAATTAATTCAACATGAATTTCCACTAACAAACGTCGGTTGAAAATATCAACTTTATCAGTTAAATTATAAAAAAAATGATTCTCCGTGTGGCCTGTACGGGCACAGTGTTATCCAGAGGGTAAAGTATTGTCGTGTGTCCATTCTCTTGTTGCAAAGTAAAGAAGAGGTATAAAGCTTTTTCTCTTCTTATTTTACATGCATCTACTAACTACGTATGTTCGAGTATATTATAGATATACGAGTATTATGTATATGGTTGTCATCATTTTCTTTTCATCGATAAGAATACGTCGACATTCAGACGGTTATTATTATTGTTGTGAAGCCATATATGATTGTATGGGGATTACTGAAAGATCCTGAAAGAGCTTTGTCCTCAATGCAACATTCATTGTATATTGTATGTATTGATGTGTTTTTTATTCTTTCATCTTTGGTTACAGTTATTCTGGTTTATTGTCAAGAAGAATATCGAATGAAATTAAGTAGTTATTTATTTGTTAACATAGTTATTTTACAATTCACCAATATATGAGTTTACATATGTTAATTTAACACACATACCGAATCACGTATAAGACTTTCTGCTAGCCTTATTCTCACCACTGCTAGATATAGGCCTCTTCAAAACTTTTCTTCACTTTCCTATCTCGAGCAACGCAATACCACTTTTTTCCATCAGCTGGACAAAATCGTCAACCCATCTTTTTTTCCTCCCAAGAATTCTGGAAGTCCACCTGCTATCCTCTCGTCGTACCACATGACCATTCTATTGCCATATCAGCTTGGAGACTTTATGAACAACGTCGACGACTTTTTCTTTTGTCGGATGGTTTCATTTCTTATTTTGTCTTTCAAGTAAAATACCCAGCATTTGTCTCTCCATGGCACGCTGTACACACCTCAGTTTTTAAATCAGAATCTTTTATCTGACGAAACTTGATCCTGCAACGCATTATTTTCGCGAGGTGTGTTTTGTCCTAATACATATTTTGCATGAAACCACGGTCCCTGTATTAAACATCTTATTGAGAAAAGTATAAAGTCATGACTTACATACTTCTGAGGTCTAACAATCGGCGCATCCTTTCTATCCTGGTTCATGGTTCAACTATTGTCTCGAACTTTTTTGCAGTTCAGGGTGCTTGTTTCTGGAATAATCTCCCATCAAACTTTAAACTGACTCAAAATCTGACGTCTTACAAGCGAGTTATTAAAGAGAAAGTGTTTTTTCAAATTAAGCGTCTGAAACCTAAAACCCCGCACTTTCTCTCTCCCTCCCTTCTTTTTATTTTTACTGATGTGTGAATGTTTATTCTTTTTTTATCTTTGTAAATATGAACTTTTTTCTATACCTTTGAGTGTGTATTTTATTATTTTAAATATTAATATCTAATTTTTTGTAACTAGTTTCTTTTTATTTGTGTTTTTGGGTTAGCTAGAAGAGACTGTGCATTTGCGATTAACTCGCTCTCTGTATGTTGATTGTATTTTATTTTAATGCATTTTTTTTATAAAATTGTATGTATTGTGATCAATGCACAGTAAAGAATGAATAAATAAATAAATAAGTATAAATCTATGCTTTTCATAATAATATTATCTTGCATTATGACAATAAAACATTTTATAGACACCTACAACCATGCTGTGCTTTTATTGTGAGGTTGCGTAGAACAATAAGTAATGCAATAAATGAATCAAAGTTTTACACAAATAATGATTTCTTTACAATATAAAATACGAGTAGGTATTATAAAAGACAACAAACAACAACAACAAAGTATGAACAAAGTTTGGAAGGCGTCTGGACTCAGCATCAGGATAAAATGTCGCTTGTTCAATGCGTGCATCATCCCAATCCTTCTATATGGCTGTGAGTCTTGGCACTTAACCAAGGCTCAAGAGCGGAAGATACTAAGTTTTGAAAACAAGTGTCTTAGAAGGATTTTGGATGTCAAATGGTATGAACATGTTACAAATGATGCTGTGCGCCGGCGCACCCAACAGAGACCTGTAATCTCCGTAATACAGGAGAGACGGTGGTCCTGGCTGGGACATGTTTTGAGAATGCCTAATGATAGTTGGACAAAAAGAGCATTGTTCTTCCGTCCGCAGGGGTTCCGTCGGCCCGGGCGTCCCTCTTTCACAATACACCGCTCCTATGACAACGATATCAGAGCGCAAGGAATGTCGTGGAAAGAGGTGACGCAATTGGCGCAGAGACGCTCTGAATGGAGGAGGCTGGTTTCTGCCCTGTGCTCCCGAGAGGAGCGTTGAGGGCGATGATGATGATTATAAAAGAATCATGATGGCCATTCTTCTGAGTGTATCGAACAAACTAAATTGCTGTAGGTACTTTGTTGTAATTTCGCATAGGTGGCATTTTTTCTTAGTGTTTTTATGTTGAAAACATTTTTTGTTATTTCGTTTTCATAAAGTGCAATATTGTTGTATCGGCTTATTCATCCGTAAGATTCTTTTGTAAAACTTTTATTGGGCGATTTGTATTTTATTCATTTTGATATTATGAAAAAAAAACTATGTTATAGCCTATTTTGCGATCAAATGATTGCACATACGAATTTGTGGGCTTCCATTATTTCAATTCAATGATCAGGTATGCCGTTCATTGTAGGGTAGGAGGCGGGAGCGGCTTTCCACTTTGATGCCAATTTTCCATACTATTCCCATACTTTAACACTAATAATACCTATTACGAGTTTTTTCAGAGGATCAGCTTCTGGTCCCTATTGCCCCCACCACCCCACTCCAGAATGTGATCATGTTATTTTATGTAATAGTTCACTGATAAATAATTGTGAGAGAAGCCATAATGATATTTATAACAAATCAAGAATAACAAAAAACAAAAATCTATATTATCGAATGCTTCATAATAAGAATATACAATATCAAAAACGATTATATTCAATAACTGCTAGTTGAAACATATTTACCACAGCTTAGGCGTTGGCGCATTCTGCTATCTTAGTATCAACATTAATGTAGGTATGCAACTAAGATGTGGACCGAAGGATAGGAGTAAGTGGTGCTTGATCCTTTCGTATGTATGTACATATTATACCTTTGTATTTTTTCCAAAAATAGATGCAATAAAAACAAACAAATCATGTAATGGACTGAGTTGAACGTTATAGCAAATGTTGTTTAATATTTCGTTTACTAGATGTTTTTCTTTATAAATGTTATGTTGTGAAAATAATTTATTATTATAACATTTTCCACTTCGTTTCTCCAATCCGGCACTGTCATTGCAGACCACGGTTTCCCGTTGCAACCTTTCACCCCGATCATATTATTATCCTATGACCCAAAAGTGCAGAGGTGAACTGGAAGAGCTATTTATAATACCCATACTTAAAATAATAATATACACAGAGTTCTGCTTCCGTTATTATTATTAATTAACCAACGTACTGTAAAATACATAAATTAAAATAAAATCTTTTGAAATGATATGAAATAAATATTGTTGATGTTGTTTTATCATGTCAGAAACATGATATTTTAATTTATGCCAAAGCACCCACAATCGAGTGAAATATAATTCCAGAATGCTGTTTCTAGGGATAAATACAAATTAAGTTTTTTTCATTCTGGTAACTTCGATAAGAATTATGGAGCATCCGGTCTTCCACTATTTTTCTGTAAGTTTTCGAGTGTCCTGTAAAATCAGGTCTTCGAAAAAGTAATAACATTTTACATCTTTAATTCAGGGTGAGGTTTGCTACCCGTCCTGATTCGTATTGTTCGTAAAAACAAAGACATTTTCCATCTTAAATTAAGCGATGGGAACCTGAAAGTCTTAATTTTTTGTTGACACGAGAAAAACAGCTCGCATGCTTATTGTCACAATGCCCCTCATCCCATTCCCATGCCTTCAGATTCTTTTATCTTTGTTTTCACCCAAAGTCATTTCTTTCAGGATCAAAGGATAAAAAAAACCGTCTTCATATTTTAGAGTCAATCGTTACGCATTTTTCTGTGATATTCGCTCTCGCATTTTTAACACGACAAACATTGTTTTGTCAAAAAAAATTTTTTTATTTCAATATTCATTAGAATTTTTGGTACTTATTATAACTTTTTTCATTTATTCATAACTCTATGAACAGTACATTGTTAAAGAGGGTCATTCGGGACAGATAAACATATGTTGATAATACCTACACTTAAAATAGAATATTTAAAAAATCTTCTAAAAAAAGCATTCAGAATGTGTAGCGAACTAAAAAAATTAATCACTCGATAAGAATATTGTTCAGGAGGTGAAATGATTCTAGAATGGGCCCTTGTGGTGGTTTTTCCACAAAACGGCGCATCTTAAAAAGAATTGTCTAGCTATTATCATTATTAATAATAAAAAAAATCTACTTCACAAGAATGTTTTAAGCACCTACTTAAAATGCGTTTGGTTGGTTATACAAAAAAGTAAATTAAACATAAAAAATGTATTTAGTATGAATGAGAAGGGAGGGTAATAATTCTAACATTAAATTCATATTGTATGTGCTTTTGAAATTGTATACAATGAATGCTTCAGAATAATGCCCACGATAATAATAATAATAATTGTCCTTTGAATCATCCTGGTCTTCCTTTATTATATCATTGTGTCCTTTTTCCATCATAATCCTCACAATACCTATATAAAACAGTGTCGTGTCATCCATACAAACCCAAAAAGCCATAACTTTTAAGGTAAACTATGTACTATTATTGCTGTACTATGCCATCACGATACATCCAGCGAAATAAATATAAGCGTGTAACATACATGCAGATTTTTTCTCCGTGCGGATCAAAAATAAAGACATCCAGGTTGGTTGGTATGGCCAGTCGCCGAATTATGGATGATAATAATTATGAACAACGTTTTAAGAATACTCGAAAATGTACAAAAAAGAGTAAGAGACCTATTCTTTACCGGGTTCATCAAGGAATAAATGCTTAAAAGTTTTGAAATTAAAAATTCACCTAAAATTGATTCAATCATCGCGCCACGTTTAGTTGTACTCAAAGAATGACAGGTGAGTTATAAATAGGTGACTCGACTTCGCTCGACCAGTCGGGCTGCCATAGCGCCCAGTGAAATACTTGTATATGTGTTTTATTGTATCGCATCGAATTCATTCACCTATGTACACAAATGATGCGCAGGAAATTTAAGTTAAATAATCTCAGGGAGGGTCAGTCTTCTCTGAGACTACGCCACTGCTGACAATACCTACATATAACAACAACTAAGGATTTTGCGTGGAGAAAAATTATAAAGGAAATGCACGCCATTCTCTTTTGTAATCGCGCTTATACAATCTTATAAAGACAGAGATAATAACATGAAAGGTTCTATACTTATATACAAATATTACAATAACGACTCATTGTTAAATTTCGAACCCAATTTCTGATGAAATTTCCTTAAAAAGTTTCAATCGTGACTAGTTAATCTGGTGCGTAATTATGTCATGCAGTTCTGTTATGAGTAGCAAATTTGGAGAATTAATGTTCAATTCTATTGTATTCTTCTCAAGACCATCCGCTCGTTTGCAAATGATTATTGAAAAAAGGGTGTATATATGTATGCATGTGTTTTTTTTTTTTAATTTTGTTTAGTTTTAGTTACCGGGTTAGTTGTAAGACATCGCATTTTAGCGATAAACTCGCCCTCTGTACATTGAATTTATAATTGTTATTTTCATGCCACTATTTCACTATGTAATATTGTAACCAATGTACAGTAAAGAATAAAATAAATAAATAAATAAATAAAACGAAATTTTAAAATGAAATGTTATATAGCCTAGCTAGGCAAATAATTATTCCTACACTCAATTAAAAGACTATATGTATAAGAGCTGTATGTTTCTATAAAATTGATGTTAATTGTTTAATCTTATGAATCTTTTTTTACGAGAATAAACACAATAATGTTTGAGTTTATATCCATAAATTAGTAGGTATCGAGTTATACGAAATAAATTTCGACTCAATTAATAAACTTACAAATCTTGTTGAATTCGTTATGTGTTTAATAAATTGAATAATTTAATATAAAAGAGTCAATGTTCCGAGTATTCTAAACTAATTTCTAATGAAAAAATTGGGAGAAAAATTTCAACATGAGTTTAAAGACTCGACGTTGGTAAAACGTTTTGTAGAGTTCATATTTTTTATGAAGATAAAATAATGAAGTTTTTGAATTACATACATAAACGATGAAGTAACAATGTATGATAGTAGTGTTAACTTTGCAAGTAACAAAAATTTTTGATTATTTTTTCTATAAATGAAAGAGAAAATTTGAGAAAGGGCAACGTCCGATAACTACGTAACTTGACCACGTAGATTAAATTCTTAAGAATGCCCGCTTGTTAAGTAAGAGAAATCGGCTTAAAAAAGTGAGACACATAATATGACTAATAATATGAACACATGTTAAAAATATTGAACATATTATCCGGAAGTTATTTTAAGCATTCTGTCCTTTTCACGGCCACTAATCTGTTTTAAATCTTTCCCCCATTTGCGTAAAATATATTTTCTCGCTTTAAATAAGTAAGAACTTTGTATCTTTTTATCAAATTGTAAAAGTTTAAACAGAATAAGAACTTTCTTACCTGGTAATTTAAATGTAATTTGTATAATTGAGAATTGGAAAACTTTACAAAGACAAAAGGAGACAAATTTGATTAGCTGTCTTACCTTAAATGACTTGTTTCAATATTATTAATTGTTGTTTTTGTTAAGCTTTAACATTGTGTCGATTGAAATATTTCCATTAATATTTTAATTCGTTTGTTTATTTTCTTATGCATATATTATTTTTTTTTTTTAATTATTGAACATTCAAATATACATTTGAACAAAAATAATTTATTTACAAAGCATAAAATATTAACAATGCATTATCCTACTCAACTTCTTCTTTTTCGTTTTGTAGATAATCGATCTGTTAGTTCAAAAATTGTTGTCTCTCGTGATGCTGAAGATCAGCTGTCTTTCCATCTTTTTGGTGGTCTTCCTAGGGGCTATGAACTGACTGGTGTTTTCTTTGCAGCTATACATATGTACGGTTCTGTTTTCATCCACCCAATCCACTCACTTGTATACATCTACTACTACTACTATACCATCACGGCATATCCCACACGTGGGGTAGCCAGCAGATCAGCTTGTATACATAATCTCACAATTTGCTTTATTACGCTATTCCCATTAGGTTGTCATTATAAAAGTTGTCATTATAACGTTGTCATAAAAAAAGTAAGAATAAAAAAATCAATTAAGCAAAACACCGAATTAATATGCATAAAAAACACCCAAATATATATTCTTTATAGTTGCTCCTAATTTTATTTATTTTGCGCAGCTCGTTTTTTTTTTTATTTTTTTTTATTTAATGAAAATAATACATTGAGTAAGAAATATATACATCTTAGGATAATGAGTCACGCCAAATCTAAAAGATTTGTCGGCGTGTTCTCTTATAAAATACTATATACATATATTAACCTAATACGACATTAATCTAAATATAAAAATAATTATTAGTTATAAATAAATCCACACTTTATTAACCATTCCTTGACTAATTTTTTGCAATATTTTTACTCTTGCATTTCTTAATAGATACCGGCATCATATTAAGTATTTCCTACATATAACTTATATTACCGTGGTCAAACCAAAGGATTCTTGGATAACCGCGCTTTTTATACCCCTTTTTGCAAAAACTGAGGTTTAATCTCAAAGTGTATTCAAGGATAGAAGTAAGTAGCGCTCTAGTCTTGTGTTTATCCTGCAAGAGATTTGGCGTAACGGGGATGATGATCATCCCATATTTTGGGCAGCATTTCATAAAAATAAATAAATACTTATTTATAAAATATTTATAGAATAACCATACCTATAAGTAGTTAAAAAAACATTACTCTTATATCTGCCTAGAGGATAAATCATTTTGCATCCCTTGCGGGGTAATTCTGGAATATTTAGTACGTGTTGTAGTGATCAAAGATATGAATTATTAGTACCTATAGTAACGATCATTCCCATAAATTTATATTTCTGGAAGATCCTTCCCAATATAAAAGCCTAATTCGCACCCATAAAAGTGAATATCATAAATAACAGAGTGATTTTACATGTTTTGAATATAAAATACTATTCTGTTTTTGTAATATTGTACTAGCTTCAAAAAAGTTTCGTGGAATTCCCGGCATCAAATAGGGCTTCCACTTTTTTCTTTACTAAACTCCTATTAACAATAACACATATTAGGTCAAATAAAGATCTCGTCATTTTGGTTCGTACTCGTTGGTACTTTGGGATGCTAACTTGAGCCTTTAATGTGGTAGCTTCCCTTGCATTCCACATCCTCATGCCGTTGACTTCGAAGGTTCATCCGCCTTTGAGAAGAAGTTTTGGCTCATTCGGGCAAGAGAATTGAAGGAACCACAACATTAGGTACCCAGGCCTGCTCATCACCATCGCGGAGAGCAAGATCGAAGGCAGAAATGGTAGAGGCCGACCAAGAGACACTTACATAATATATTATATGGACCAACTGAAGAAGGACATAAACTGTGGAACCTACATAGAACTAAAGAGACTAACTGAAAAAAGAGATGAATGGAGAAGAAAATCCAAACTCGTTTTAGACCAATCCAATGATTGTTAATACTTACTATAAATAAAAGTCATATAAAATATTTTATCTTGCATTTTAGGTTTCTTTCACAGGGGGAGTTTTTTTACTTGTTTGTTTCTTACGTTGATAGTAATAAAACTCTGCAAGCAATTTGTGAAAGTTTTTATATAAGCTATCATCCATTGTTCCCGAAACGAATTGCATTTCGATTCTACTTACCTAAATATCACATAAATATGGGTTGGAATTATACCTATATAGGTATATGTAGGTAGAAAGATCAATTCAATGGTACAATAAAACTATCTCCGGCATATATATAATAGTAGTAATATAAGTTGTAATGTTGACATTGCATTTTATATGTCTTTTGAAAATTTTGAGAACAGGGATAGGAATCAGGATATAAAATTAATTACCTTCAAATCAACGATGATGTTTGCCACTCATTCTGTATGTTGTATTTTAATTGGGACAGAGAGGACAGCTCTGCAAGTAATTAATCTGATAATTTTTTATTTGTTATTATTACTATTATACGATGATGGCTTATCCAACAGACCAGCCACAAGTAGTAAACATGCAAGCCGTCCTCTCTGTGCCAACAAAAAAATTAATATTCAGGCTGGGAGACAGATTTCAGACAGTGGCTATTCCATTTGTGGTTCTATCATTTGTCATTCTATCTTATTCCATATACCGTGATACTTTTTTTTTAATAAGATGTATCTGGGTTTTTGTTATTAAACCTAAGTACTGTACGAAGCCCTAAGTGGCTATTCCATTTGTGGAATATACCGTGATACTTTTTTTTAATAATATGTATCTGGGTTTTTGTTATTAACCCTAAGTACTGTATCGAAACCAGTGTACGTGGAGCGTGCTTTTGCAATATCTGCACCTGTAGTCTGGAACAGGCTTCCACAAATGATCAGAGAAACGCAGGACATATTATTATCTCGTTTCAAGAACCAACTGAAGACTTATGTATTCAAGAAATCTCACGGAATAATCCAGACACAACCTTAGTTAGCAAAGGGCGCCTTTGAGGTGGATTTTTTCACAAAACGGCGCTTTACAAATCATCCAAATAATAATAATAACCCAAAACCTTATTCACCTTTCACAGTAAGCTAAAAACTTGTATCGTAAAAGGGCAGTTTTTCCGGCACCTGGGATCGAACCACGGACCTCATGAGGGCCGAGACTCTACCTCCATGCTACCGACGAACCCGAATGTAACAGCAGTAGCAGTTTTATTTATTTATATGACAGTACGAGGCCCACGACGTGCTGTGTTTAAAAATGAATAAATAAACAAACAAAAAAATAATGTTTAATACAATATGGAGGTACTGACTGACATACTCGTGAGTATGTTCATCTGTCTGTTTGTGTACAAACATACATCAGCAATAAATTCAAATCTCAATGTCCTGTGAATTATTATGAGCTGACATACTAAATCAAAGAGAGAAGTGGAAATAATATAATATAACGTATTGGATTATATGAGTCGTACAATAATACAATGTTATTATGTACCCAGTAGGTACCTACAATATAATATTACAATATTCCATAGTAAATCATACAACATTTGTGCACGTAATCTGTTCACAGGTAAAACACATAAATTTAACAGGGATCTGCCGGGCACTGCATTGATATTATATTATTATTGTTTTTGAAAACCGCCTGGAAAAATGGTATAAGTGGCAATTTTATAAATCAAAAATTATTTAGGTATTTAAAAAAAAAAACAAATTTCAGAGGCTGTACTTATTCTTGATTAGTCATTGTTACACAAGTTGTTATTATTATAAAATTATTTAAAAAGGTCAGTCAGTTTTGGAAATTATTAACAAAATTTTAAAAATTTCACGTTTGATCACATTTATATAGGTGAATTTTTTATTGCTTGAAAAACATTGAATTATTGTTACGTAATTTTTTTTTTTTTTTACTTAAGTGAGGAATAATTTCACCTTTTGTTTTTACTTGAGAATATAAAATCTATAATAAATTAACTCGAATTTTTCAAAAAGGAATATTGAAAAATAATAAAGATACTACATGTAATTATGTCTAAAGCCACGGTAGGCATATTCCCATTAGTAGGTATTAGTTTTTATCCCGTGGAGCTCCCGGTAAAGAATTGGTCTCCCACTCTTCCACGTAAGTTTTCGAGTGTCCTGTAAAAGGCAGGTGTTCGTTTTATATTGGCACGAAGAGGACAGTTTGCATGTTTCTTACATGCAGTTAGTCTACTGGCTACCCCACTTGTGGGATATGCCGTGATGGTATAGTAGTATAGTAGTAGTAGGTATTAGTTAGAATAACATAGGTAGTACTTATTTATTAATTTATTTTAATAAAATCTACCTAACATGATGCTCCGAATAGAGAAAAGTTTGTATTATTATTAGAAAAAATGTTTAAAAACTTAAGAAATGTTTTTTAATTGAAAATGTCGTCGTATGCATTTTCTATTCAGACGCTCATTTAGTAAGAAGAATATACGCTTCAGTACACACCCTACCCGCATCATGTTTGCCTGATACTTCTAGCTATCCAATAAAGAGAGGTGAACACTACAAGCACAGCAAGGTAAAGGAGCCTGCTTGCTGGCTGTAGGTGGTAGTTATAATCTAAAAAGGTTTCCTTGAATCCAGAGAACTTTTATTATTATTGGAAGATTATTCTATCGGAGATAACATAAAACTCTTTAAATCTTCTGTCGTTCCACTTGCAATTTATGTATTTCCTTTTATTACTCTATTACTCATGTACCTGCAAACAACTTTTTAAAATACTTTTACTTCCTATTTCCGGTTTAAAGTTTAAATCTAAAGTTGAAACGATAAGTCGTCCATCAAACATTTTGATGCAATGAAAAGTCTTTCAGAAATAATGATTTGTCTTATAAATTGTTTGCGTTGCATTAAGAAAACGTTATCTTCTCTTCTTGAATTCAAAAGAGTTTTTTTTTTATTTGAGTTGTTTTTCATATTCCGTTTATATATTTGTATACATTCTTTCACTTTCGACAATAGGGTTGGTTGGAAGATATCGCAATATAGCGATAAATTCAATATCTGTACATTTAATTGCATAACTAATTATTTAATAAAAGGTAATATGTCTTGGTTAATAATAATGTGATCAATGTACTGCGAAGAATAAAATAAATAAAATACTGTACGAAAATCTTATTTATATTTCTACTCTTTTTCTATTTTCTACTCTTATTTATATTTCTCACCTTAACAGTTTTATTTTATCTCCTGTAAAGTCTTTAAAAAAGCACATCGAATGATTTATGAACTCACCAACGATATATTCAATAATTAATCCTTACATGTTAAATGTATCGCAACTTGAAAAGACAACCGTAAAATATAGGTAATATACTATGTACTTCTTTGTCGTGCAATACGCTCTCGCAAATTTCAATAGTTCACTTCTTACCCGAACAATTGGCAGGTAGCCAATTCGTTTGTCCACCAAACACCATAGTATCGTGCTAGCAAGTTGTCGCTGGAATTAACCCCTACGAATTATATGAGTAGGCACGAGGTTGTAAATGAACAATATCTTTGACCACACAAACATTCCAATTTGCACCATTCTAAGCCAACCTCAAATCGACTCGCGAAATGTATTCTATATGTTGTGCACATAAATTACATTGTTGCACCAGTTTCTAAGCTCGACATTGAATATTATTGAATAATTTATACAGTTGGCATGAACACCTACAATTAAACATAATGGAATTTAATATTGTTTTATCAGACACCAAACACAATATACTTATGGGAACTAATTATTTGTTCGGCTATTAATCCATTCGTTCGGCAAGAAAAAATCAGCATTTAAGTCATTTGCACAGCAAACAATGTTTTCATCGGCAATAAATAAAAAATAAGCGCAATACTTGTTCTACAAACAAACTTGGTTATATCAGCAAATTAACAAATTTTAACAGCTTAATAAATACTCGCACAACAAAATAATTAATTGACCGTCAGAATTGTAATTTGAGCAGCAGAATTATAATTTGACCGGCAGAAAATATTATTAAACAATATTTTTCACACACCGATTTACCTTCGGATCCACATGAAGTTTTTGTGATTTCTTACCAAATTAATGATGACTACAAAAATAATGCCAGTTGGCGCTTTACTATATCACCGAAATATCTAATTGAAATGTCGAAAAACTCTAGTGTCGTTCATTCAGATGCTACATATAAAATCACATCACATACAAAGATAAATAAATAAATAAATAAATAAAGCTTTATTGGCATCAATATATAATGTGTACATACATGTTTTTTGTTCCAATAAACTACCAAAAGGCGGGCTTATCGCATATGCGATTTCTTCCAGCCAACCCGAAAAAATAAAATAAAACAATAGAAAAAACATATAGATAAAAGTAAATAAAGATGCTACATACAAAGATTTATTATTTGAACAAGATTAAAAATTTAGCTTTCACCAGTTTAATTAAAATAAGCTCACGGTTTGCTGGTCATTTATTTAGTTTTGCTGGACAAATAATCATTATGCCGGTCAAATAATAATTTTGCCGGTCGATTCAATTTAGAATTTTACAATATCATATTATTTGCAATAGAAATATAATATTCTCGCTGGGCACAAGTAGCATATCAACATGATATATTTGTAGGCAGAATACATTCTTCTGCTGAACATAACATCAATATTATGCTGATCGTTTAAATGATAGCCTATACTTATCTGAAAGAGGAGTGTGAGGAAGCGTGGGTATCTGAGAATCATATGACACTATATAGTCCATACTAGAATGACCGTAATAAAGTATTTACAAATATGAAAATAATCACAAATACTTTCTTCAACAAATATGCAGACAAATCTAGACACAATAATTACCAATATGGAGACAATTAAGTATGTAAGTTGGAAGACATCGCATTCTAGTGATAAACTCGCCCTCTGTACACTAAATTGTGTAACTTAGAAGGGATTAACATAACATACATAGACAATTCACACAGATCGAGCTAGTCCCAAACTAGGATGAATCCTGTATTATGGGTACTAACGCGATGATACACACATATACAATGCACTACACATATATACATTCATGTAATACCCAGACCCAGGACAATTTGAAAAAGGTCATTCTTCACTTTGCCCTGGCCGGGAATCGAACCTGGGACCTCGTGACTCTAAAGGCCTCCACGCCACACCGGCCGACAACTTATACCTTGTATTTATTTATTATAACGGCATGATCATTTCACACGATAATTTCCAAAAATCATTCAACACACCTATAAACCTAAGTAATTTCAATCATAATTAATAATCAACTTAAATACGCTCATTAATATTAAAAAATTAAGATTCATTACAAACAAGAAAGCACCCACATAATAAAATAAAATCAAATAGTTGAAGTATTGTAACCAATGCACAGTGAAGAACATAATAAATAAATAATAAGTGTGTTTCACCAGCCTCATTACTTTGCACTGTATCGAGGCGTGCTGCGTGGAAAAAAATAACATAAAATGCAAAAAGGATCGTCGAACAACTAACAAAAAGATCTAAAAATAGATGGATGATGAATGCCAAATAATTAGTTTCCACTCATAAAAATAAAGTGATGATTAGTCATGCCAGAATCAATCCTCATGTACATATAAAGTAGGATTGTTATTATAACTATGTATTGTTCATTGTTCAGTAGATCTGAGGTATCTAATAACATAGTGGATATTATTACTTAATAATTTCATGTCTCTATCAATGTTTGTACTATTATTTCCACCGTACGATTTCCACTTTCAACATCTACTACATTTCAATATTATCAACATTCGTAATATTATCATGCATGGCGTATGATGATAACAATGAAAATAGTTTGCCTCTTTGCATTGAGATTACAACTAGACTATTTGCAAAACGTAGACGTATTGAGGAGCAGTTACCTATTCAATGTTTTTCAATATTACAAATAATTATAAAGATAAACTGCTGTGCATTTATGATATTATAGATGAGAGGTTAAGAAATTATGGATTTTAAGCTATTTGAGAATCGTATGGAAGATGCATTTTATTTATTTCATTATTTGCAATAAAATAATAGACACTTACATCTTATTGTTATGAAAAATCTGTTGATGAATCCTGTTTTAAAAACAGCTACAATTATATTCTGTTTACGTCGAATTTTGAAACGAGTTTTCTCAATCAGTATTCGATTTCGAATGTGATAGGCTCTAACAAAGCGGGTTTATGAAAATCATCAATGAGTCAGTAAATCATCAGCTCTAAGTAAAATATGTATTTAAAAAATATTCGTTAGCCTATTCTCGTATGTAGATCATCATGAAAAAGCTATTTATCAAGTGAACTATAATGGGCATATGTGCCTTTTTCATGTTATTTTGGTCGTTTTTCAACAAATAAAACGAAAGGGGAAATTTCAAATCATTTTTACAAGCTATTTACTAATACTTGATAAAGTTTTGATTTTTAACTCCTACCTTCGTATGGCGAAATGATATAAAAAAGGCAGTTGATGTCAGAAGACGTCAAACGTTATAAATTTATTGATTTGGCGGTAACGTTGTGGTAGTTTCTAAACATAAGTATTTATATTTGACTAATATTGCGCTTGAGAATGACAGGTTACCTGTTGAAACCTTGATCGCGAGTATAATAATTTTTAGTGGTATTGGTAATGTTTTTTGACTCCAAACATTCGTAATTATGTAATAAATGTACCTATAGCTTCAAGATATTTTGTACGTTCAAATTTAATACGTTCTCTCGCTTAAATTGCAACTGCAAACAAGTTAGGCTCTTTGCAATCTTTGTAACAAGTTAGATACTTCAATTACTATCAACGTACAACAAAGTGCATGGATCAAATTATTAAACTATATACCTACATACATAGCATTGACAAAGTAGAGACAAAGTACATGGTTTATCAGGAAAATGGAATATGTAGTTTATTCTGTTTATGTAGGTATGCTATCCTATAGAATAATGCTGAGCATGTAAAATGTATATTCAAATATCAATCATTTCCAATCGTACGCTGATTGAAATAAGATATATAATATGTATCTATTTATTATTGTTGTGCCATTTGAACTGGAAGCAATATCTCTATGTATCAATTTTAAACTTGTATGATGAGACAACAAAATTTATTATGTTAAATTTTGAACGCGGTTTTTCCATTTTATTGGATTTTTTTCTATCTTCGTCAGTAAGGATTATGAGAATATTACTCAACCTCGTCTGCACAATCAACAGTTTGTGCAAAATCTCTTCAGTGTAAAACAGAAAAAGCATGTCGATGCTTACCAATCCCAGTAATTACTTAAAATAAGATTTTTGTTAGTGTATTGGTGATAATTTCATTTCATTCATGGATTGATAGACATAATGTGAAAAACTTGTCTCATATAAATGCTCTTTTTTCTTTTTTTGTGGAGTCACCGGCAAAAAAGCTCTCCCGTTATTAATTGTAAGTTTTCAAGTGTCTTGAGAAAATCAGGTATTCGTTAAACATCCCATAAAAGACATTATTTAACATCTTTGATTCAGTGATGAGGTATGCCACCCATTCTGATCATCTCTACTTTAGTTGGAATAGAGACGACGACTCGAATAGTTATTAAAATGAATATTCATGATGATATGAATAAATGAATGACCATTCGAACATGTCACATTTTCAAATTTATATGTATGCACAATAAAGGTTTTAGTTCTTGTTTATAATGACAATATGTACTTTATTCAACAAATATATTGATATAATGAAAACAAAATTGTTTAATTAAAATTGTGGAGTTTTACAAAATTAACGTCGACTCAATCAACAATCAACAAATATAATGAAAACAAAATTGTTTGGTTAAAATTGTGGAGTTTTACAAAATTAACGTCGACTCAATCAACAATCAACAAATATAATGAAAACAAAATTGTTTAGTTAAAATTGCGGAGTTTTACAAAATTAACGTCGACTCAATCAACAATCAACAAATATACTTATAAAAAAGGGACAGTCAAAAGTCTGGATAAAATTATGATGTAGCAGCCTCACTAGGTTGCCCTATATACTTGTTATATATTTTTTTTTTATCTGTGTACATGTAATATGCCCCCCGTCCTCACCCCCCGTCACAAATTTATTATGGTATGGACTTGTAATTTTCATTACATGCATTAAGTCTAGTGGTAGGTAACTCCACTTGTCGGTGTCATGAACGTGAAATATTCCATCAATCACACATATTTTACAATATAATTTTTTTGGTTATCAGAGTTATCGAAATTTAAAAATCATAGAGGAGAATAAGAAGTGTAAAAAAGTCGAATAAAACATATGAGATTAATAAATCGTTTTCGCAACCGGTTCAATATTCATCAGCAAATTTTCAGATATATCAAACTGTTATTACAATCAAACATTGAATTCAGTATAGGGTAGGCAATGTTATTAGCATTTAGTGGTGCGGTTGGATTCAGCAATATATTCAAATCATGACTGCGATGATGCCATTAAACTTTAATAAAAAGATATGTACCTACTATCGGAGAAAATATGATAAGTGAAGTTATAAATGAAACTCCTGAATTTCAAAATAAATCTTCTATCAATGCCGTATCAGGTCCCCCCGACGTTGGCGATCACTCTGGAGAATGCCTCCCTGTCTTGCGCTGTGCGGATCAGCTCTCCCATATGTGTTATTATTCCGGTCCATTGCCGTATATTCCGCAGCCACGACATCTGCCTCCTTCCTACTCCTACTGACAGTCCACAAAACACATAAACTTGTGAGTGCAGAACGAGGCTGGGAGTATTTATCTTAGTCTGAAAGATTATTAATGTAGAAATTAGACGCCGAACAAAAGTATTTGACGTAAAAAAGAATATATTTTATGTGGCTAGATGGAGAACTAACATGTGGAAACTCATATTTCTAAAATATAGAGGAATTTTGTCGTTAAAAAAATGTCTCGATGATAATATTATCTCAATAGCTAGTTTGGATTGGACGACAATAGCCTAAAGCAAGGGTAGAAATATGAACAAGGCCTATATTTAAAAGTAAACAATGATTGAAAAAGAGAAAAAAATGATAATATGTAGTTAATTAATAAACAAAAACGTGTTGGCCATGCACAAAAAGTTTTTTTTTTTACATTAATTTAAGCTTTCTGAGTCGAAAACATTCAATAGTATAGCTTTGCTGGCCAATAGTATAACAGTATCAGTATTGTTATTATGCACCGTAAAATTTTCACAAAGTGCAATATTTTTTACAAATTAAGCTATTTTTTTAATATTTTTTTTCTAAACAATTGTATTTATCATAACTCTAATATGGATAATGTTTTGTTTTGTGAATAATGTGTTATTCTATTGTATGTAAACATCATCTGCCACAAAGGTGAAGACTGCAAAGGTGAGTGGTGACATTTTTAAAAACAAGAAAATAATAATAAAATCCAAACAATTTATGACTTATGAACATTGCGTGGTTAATTCACACCTAAGTGTGTACTCTTTTTAATTTCCGTTACTGTACTTATATGTACCTACAATAATATTATAATTTTTGAATCGTAACTTTTTGTACGTGAGACGGTTTTGCATAGATGTATTATGTTATATACGTAAATCATCCTCAGTAATAACAATAAAAGTATGGAATATTGATATTTAATTTATTCATAGATATTATTATTACTTAGCATATGTGGAATGAGTTATCCACTGCTACCCGTATCATTATGATTTTGTACCATTCAAAAATTAATATCATTGGAAAAAAGGGCACCGTGGAGTTATAAATAACATAACTCGTATGTTTGTTTATACTAATGGGTTACAATCCATTGGATTGGTCTGCAACGAGTTTGGATTTTCTTCTCCATTCCTCCGTATTCTTAGCCAGTCTCTTCAGCTCTACGTATGAGCCACAGTTCATGCCCTTCTTCAGTTGGTCCATATAAGCGTCTCTTGGTCGGCCTCTGCCATTTGTGCCTTCGGTCCTACCTTACGCGATGGCGATGAGTAGTCCTGGGTGCCTGATGTTGTGGCCAATCCAGTTAGTTCGTTGTTGGCCGATTCTCTTAAGCAGTTGCCTTTTTTCGCCAACCCTGGTTAACACTTCATTGTTTTCGACGTGTTCCCACCAATGGATCTTCAGCATGCGTCTGTAGCACCACATCTTAAAGGCCGCTAACCGTCCGCTTTCACTGTTGCTGATGTTTGTTTGTATATAAATAATTAATTTGTGGAGTAAAAGTATTAACTCTATCCAAATGTTCCCTCTTTGTAATTGCTATAGAAATATTTTTGATTAATTTTTAATATGAATTTAAATATGTTGAAATAACTTTATTTCTCGGATAAATAGGATTCCAAGGACTCCTATTTATCCGTTTAGGTGACAATCTATTTATATATCAACTCTCTCTAGTCTACTACCACTATGCCAGTGTTGGCATCTATCATCATAATGAATGTAAATAGTGAGAAGATGCGGTAATCGCTGAGGAGAATGGTTGGTAAAACGTTGCGTGATAGAGTGAAAAATGAGGATTTTAGATAAATGAGCAGATGCGCGAGTAGTATTGTGTTGATTGCTATGGTTTGGACGTGTAGAGCAAATGGATGAAGAAATTTTGACGAAGAGGGTGTAGGTATTTATCTGAAAGACATGGAATGAGAAAATGCAGATGTCCGAGAACTTCGTGGTTGGAGTACGTGAATCTAATTCTCGAGGATGAACGCGTGTTAAGTAAGAGAAATTGGCGTGCATGTATGAGAATCGCATGAATTTGGAAGAAGCAAAAACGGTATGTAAAGATATGCTTACATGGCGTTCCATTCTCCCTGCCAATCCCACTTGGGATGCGGCGTGAGGCTATAGATAGATAATTTTATTACGTGATTGATAGTAATTGTTGTTTCAATATAAGTATGGGTATTGAAATAAGATTAAACATGTTTTTCTTATTTTGTCAAAATAGTAATGTATTTTTATAACATTCGATCGAAAAGACTTCCAATATTTAAATTAAATTTCAACTACTCTAATCTCATTTTTAATCGAGTTTATTTGTTTTATTGTAGGTTTTTCTAAAAGCTAAATATTCTAAATAATGATTGCCAGAATAGTTATCGGTGTTAAAGTTATTAAAACATAATTACCATAGAGGTGATTACCAAAAATATTATGTCCTATATATTATGTATGTCTTTTTACGTAATAACATGATTATTTGAAATAAGGAGGTAGATATATAATATTATAAACCTATACGTAGGTGAGTTTCATTAATTCCTTTTACATGATTAGGTCATTAGAAACAGTAGAATTACTTAATATTGAAGTAATATTGTAAAATCTATTAATTGAATGACTATATTACTAGATAATGACGTGAAATTTCAAATATTCAACATGTGTTGTATTGTTATTGTTATATTATTAAGGATTAGTATTGTGACTATTTTGTACTACATTGATTCAAGATTTAATAATAGCTCATTGAACCATTAAAATACATGATAAGTAGGATCTACATAATAAAATTACCTGTGTGAATTTAAGACGAAGTTAGAGATTGATACATATTTTTGTATTAACGACCTGAATGAAGTTGATAATAAAATAACGATTGCTATGCACATATAATAAAACACAAGAATTCCATTTTCCACCATTAGTTTTGGACACGTTGTATTTTAATTCATTTTGTTTCCGATGGATAATTTTTTATTACTACAGTATTTTGAAAATACTTTGACAAACGATACGGAGCAATATTGCCAGCAATAAAACAAATATAAATAAAACAAAACAGATGAATGAGAGAACTATAATTGTGATTTTGATTGGTTTTATCTATTAGAAAATCTCGTGAAGGTGTTGGTTCAATGAAAATCTAATATTTGATCATTTTTATGATACAAATTATGGAAACATAAAATGTAAGAACAGGTTTTCTCATTGTTGGCAACAATTTTGATTTAACTGTGTAAAATAGAAAGATCTTAACAGCTGACGAAATTTCTCAACTGATGTACTTCATTTGCATATTACAACAGCAGAGCTACTCTTGTTATAATCTAAATACGATCTTGTTATGATTTTAAACTCTACGATGCGCAAAGTGACTATAGTCCAAAACACGTGCATGCTAATTTAGCGGTAACGGAGCATAGTCGTTTTTTATCAGGTACATAAGTATTATGGTTGCATTATGTGACATACCTATCTCCAAGAATTTACCAGTAATTGGCCGCTATTCAAAAAATAAATACATTTTAAATTTAGCGATGAGGTTTGCCACCCATCCCGAATGTCTTATTTTTTTAATATAGAAAGGACGGCGTGTTTCTTACATGATGCTGGTTGCCCCACTTGTAGTAGCAATAGTAGCTACTCAGCAGTACTTACAAATTATATAAACCATTATTATCTTTCGTGTTGCAGACTTGAAGGACATTTATACTACTACTACTACTATACCATCACGGCATATCCCACAAGTGGGGTAGCCAGCAGATCAGCTGTAAGAAACATACAAACTGTCCTCTTTGTGCCAGTATAAAATCAAGACATTCAGGATGGGTGGCAAACCTCAACGCTGAATTTAAGATGTAAAATGTCTTATTTTTTTCGAACACCTGCCTTTTACAGGACACTCGAAAACTTACGCAGAAGAGTGGGAGACCAATTCTTTACCGGGTGCTCCACGGGTTAAAAGGACATTTATTGTCTTTTTTATTTGATTTTAAACAGGCATATGGGAGAACCGATGAGAAGAAATGAGACCATTACCAAATTAATATTATTGATTGAAACAGCATTACTTCATAAATTTTAGAACGTAGATTCTAAAAATATTTGTACTGATTTACCTGTCTAGTAAATTTATATTTGAAAGGTTCTCAGTTAGATCGTCAACTTGATGAAGATCGAACCATTTCTCTTGAACGAAAAAAAACTACAAATATAGGTATATTTTAAAAGCAAGCCTTTCTTTGTAAGTACTTTATTTTAATAACTTTCAAAGTGTTTTCATCATTAGTCCATACATAATAATAATAATATTATTGTCGTTTTCACGTCAAAATGTCATTACTATTTTCTTTTCCCTTTTTCTTTTGTGACCATTGTTACGTTTTTTATTGCCTTTTTTACGTGCAACTGTAAGATACTTCTCTGCGTACGAGATAACACCTAAAGAAAACAAAAAAAACATAAAAGTGACTTAAAAAAGATATTCTAGTAACAACTAAACTTCACTTTATGTTGCGTACATTTGCCACCAGATAGAGCTGAAGTATTTAAATAGTTTACTAAGCTATAAGGTACTTTATACATACGTATTCTTAAGAACTCATTAATTCATACCATCAAGGAGTTTTCTACGAGCGATGTAGCCAGCTGACTTACTGAATGTACATATATGTAATTTGAAACAAATTGTTTCTTTCTACTTCTTCTTCTTTTCGTGTCGGTCAGCAACGACAAATAACAAAAACACCAAATTCACATCAACACTCCCATTCCCTCCCAGAAAGCAACGACCTCTCTACTATAGATTATTGATTCCGAGAGAGACGTCTTTCGACTTATCAAGTCATTATCAATCTATTACTGAATGTAAAAACATGCAATTGTCTTATCCGTGCCAATTCGAGAGACATCAAATGATATTCCAAATAGGTAGCATGTCTCATTGCTGAATTGAAGATATTGAACATCTTTAACGTAATGTTTGAAAATTTTACAGAAAAAAAATGGGAGACCTACTCTTTGCTGAAGACTTGGAAACCTTAAGAAGTTATTAAGCATTATTTTTCAAAACAAAAAAAAATCATCTATAGAATAATAATATATTCAATTCCGATTTAGTAGGCCGCACATCCAGAACTCTTTTGGCTTGGAAAAGGCGATCTATAAGTTCTTTACGAGCTTGAAGGAGCTCAAGCTTTTCTATTCAATTTTTCCACACAGTGAAGAGTTGTGTCTTTTTTACTCAGCCATTTTGGTTTTATCTCTGATCATTGTTTTACCTGTGTCGAAGATTATTGGAGATGGGTGACTTAGAATAGCATATTTTGAAATCATTAGAAATAAAACATAATAGGGCCAATTCTGAATCTTGATGAACTAACTAAACTAACTAATAATAGTTGACTAATATTAGTCATTATAGTACAAATTCGTATTCAGTATTAGTTACGAACTATAAACAACTATAAACTCGATAACCACCAAGGGCAAACGGTAAAATCTATGGGACAAACAAATATTAGTCGGTGATGCCGCAATAAAAAATGTTTTTCACTTTCCGATTTACACTTCTGGCAACAATTTAATAGTTGTCGCGTGTGAAAATTGTGAAATGTCAGATTTGCCGGTATATTTTGACGTTCGCATATACGTCGGTGGGGGTATAATTTTACAATTTATAGATGCCAAGAGTTGCATAAAAGTTGCATTGCTAAAAATATCCATTTTTTACTTTTAATTGAAAAAACAACTTTAAACTTCCAAAATATAGCAATATTCTGCGGCAAAATGACAGCAACTAATAATATTCGCACATTAAAAGTCGCGAATAAAATTCTGCCAAAAACAACTAATTGTAGTTGTCAGATGTCAACTAAAATTTCATTCTGAATAGGAAATCCATAGATTCTCGAAATTTATAGTTGTACTAAGGTGTCAAAATGAACTAGCTAACTAAATTAGTTTTAGTACGGAAAACTGTGAATACGAATTTGAACTAAATATTATGACTCAACTATCTCCTTACACTTAGTTAGTGCAACTAAACTATTTTATGATTCAGAATTGGCCATAATGTTGTCTTTTTTGTGTAGAAACATAATGATGTGTTTTGTTATTTATTCGTTAATGCTGAGATAATAATAAAACTAGCCACAATGAAGCTGGAATGATGTGCGAAGATGGGTGGTGATCATTAAAAGAGACGTGACGGTGTGCATGCCCCCCCCCATCCTCAAAAACCCCATTTCTCACACTCCATATAGGGTGCAAAACCTTTGTGTACGTTTTAGAAACAATCTTCACTAATGAAAAGAGCACATATATATCGAAGAAAGAAAACCAATTGGTGAAACATTTGTAATTATTATTTTTCTACCAAGTACATATTTCGTTGTATCAAGATTACACGAATATAGTTTCTTTAAAATACTAATAGACTTTATTTTTGTTTATCTATTTTTATTCAGGACATCATTAATTTTTTATTGTTTTGTGTTTTAAAAAATGGGTTAAAAATATAAAGAATATGTACCATTAAATTAAGCTCAGCAGGGTTACTCTTGACAAAACCAAACACGATCTTAATCTAGTCTTGATCTTGATCATACGACGCACGAAGGGACTATGGTCAAAAACACCGCGATACCGCTATCGCGCGATCGGTTTGCGTGTATTTTTGGCCAATAGTCATTTCGTGCGTCGTACGATCAAGATCAAGACTAGATTAAGATCGTGTTTAGTTATGTCAAGAGTAGCCCTGCTGTACATGGGAAGACCTCCCCTCCTCTAATCCATAATCCCTACCTCATGTTGGGTGTGTGTCAAATGTTATTTTAAATTTTCTTTTTTTTTTCTTTTGTTGTGTGTTAATGTCTTGTATGTTTTTTTTTTTAAGTAAATTAGTTTTTACTAGGTTTATGTCAATGTGTCGTGGTTAGATGGAAGAAATTACTTTATAGTGATAATCTCGCCACTGCACATCGTCCTAGTTTTTAAAAAATTGTATTATTTTGTTAACACTGTAATGTAATGATGATGTGCAAAAAGAATAAATAAATAAATAAATAAAAAAGACCAACACCTCCAACCGATAAAGGAATAATTTAGTGTGATATCATTGTGTTAATAATTGGATACTGATGGGCTACGACTATATCTTGTGTTACTTGGAAGAAATTGCATCCTAGCGATAAACTCGCTTTCTTTTATGTATATTGATATAAGTTATCTCCGTGATACAGGAGAGACGATGGTCCTGGCTGGGTCATGTTCTGAGAATGCCCAATGACATTTGGCCAAAAAGAGCACTAATCTTCCGTCCGCAAGGGTTCCGTCGGCCCGGGTGTCCCTCTTTCACAATACAACGATCCTATGACAACGACATCAGAGCGCAGAGAATGTCGTGGGAAGAGGCGACGCGATTAGCACAGAGACGCTTTGAATGGAGGAGGCTGGTTTCTGCCATGTGCTCCCGAGAAAAGCGTTGAGGGCGATAATGATAGCTACCTGTTAAAGATGTAAATAAAAATGGCAAGTTGCTTGTAATCAATGTAAGTAAATAATTATTAAAAAAAACAAAGAGATGGAGGAGCCTTTGTCCAACATATAACTATGCAAAATAGGCTCAGAAGAAAAAAGAACGTTATTAAATTATAGAATTTGTGCTATATGGGTATATCCGCATCAGGCTTTTCGATTGAAGTTTCGCAATAAAGTATTTTTTTACACAATACTTGAATATTATTTTCATACAAAAGAATGGGTATCGGTGTTTGTTATTCTGTGAAGTAATTTATACGTACGTGAAATGGTACTGAAACAATAAATTAAGAAACATTCTTACCGGAAATCCGGTGAAATTATCGATAGAGAACTACCATATCCTGAATTCCTGAAAATCATAACCATTCAATAGGTTCATAGATATTTTTTTTTTATATATTCTCAATGACTTTTAATATAGACTGGAAATTCAAAGAAAATATAATGTAATGCGACCAATCTAATCTTGCGACCAACTTTAACAGGAATGTTAAACGACAGATGACTAGAAAAGAGACCAATACCATCTACATTTTAGGGGTGAAGCAGCTATTAGGTAGTTTGTAACATAATTTAACTATTAGTTTATAACATAATTTGACAACAAATTTGTACTACGGCACCCGTATAGTAAGTCAATGTACATATCGTTGCCGTGGATGTGAAGTGATCCAACCCACAAGACAGACATTCCGAGAAAAAGCGTGTTGAAGTTACGCTGTCACATCCGAAAATACTAATCTTACAATAACTAAGTTATTTTTGCATGGATTTCGCTAAAATTTTTACACAATATTCCTGATCACATATTTCATTGATATAAATAACAAAATATTAAAGAATTTTTATATTTTAGAAGTAAACACGAATTTATCACTTGGGTTATTTCGCCACTGTAGCTGAGAAAGATCCACCAGTAAAAAAGTTGTTGGAAAGTTACGCGCTATGCGGCTTGGATCTTTTTACTTCTATAATTTAATTGAACTATTTGTTAGTGAAATGCTCTAACACACACTTGAAATGATGTAAAAACACTTGACATCTCTTCACAATCTTCCAAAAATGCCCTTTAGGAATATCAAATCACTTATTTCTCTTCACCACTATGTTCTCCGTGGTTTTCTGAACAAAACTGCATACTTAACCCATTTTTCAAAAAAGTGTTACTTGGATCACTTCACCTCCATGGCAACGATATATTCCACACTTCATAGATTTTGTTTGTGAGGTTGAGTAGGAAGATGAAATAATAACTGATGTATCTACGTTTCAAGTTTTTCTACGTTACTCTTTCATTTTTTTTTCTTACCAAATATATGTTCTACACCCAAATTCAATTTGTATCTACTCGGACACCTCATTGCTTCGTTGAATGATATTTTTTTAGCCATTGTATTGATTGTTTATTCGATTAACATAATATAAGAAAGGTTTTTTTAACTTGCAACATTTTGGAGAGCGATAAGAACACGTGTCTACGATTTAGTATTTAGTGGAAATATTATTCACTGTACTAAGAAATCAGCTATTCTCGAATGTAAAAATAGCTTATATTTCTTATTAATAAAGAAGGGAAATATTTTAATGGCTGATCGAAAAAAAATGGTAGTCAAACAATGAACTGACTCTAATTCTATTGTCTAGTATTTAGGTATCTTCAGTCGCGTATCTAGTATAGGTAACTGAAGCCCGTTTTTGCAGATTGGCTATGAATTATTCGTCACTCGTTTTAATACTACCCAATAAAGAACATATAAGTATAAAATAAATATGATAAATATTAACTTTGTACGGTCGACATTCATCTCTAAATGAAAATTTAAAACAACATTGATAGCGTGCCTATTAAGGTAATGAAAACAATATTTTATTTTTTTAGAATGAAGTTTTTCATTTATTTTTTCTTATGTTGTTTCAGTTCAACGGTACCTGGGGCCTTCCACCGTTCGTTTGCGACTTCTACATCGCAATGGACGTCATCTGCTCAACATCCAGTATCTTCAACCTCGTAGCCATATCAATCGACAGGTATTTATTATCATAAGTAATTAATTTTAATAATAGTACAAACAAAATGGTATTTTTTACTAAGTCACGTATTTTAAATCCTTCCTCTTTAATTTTTTTTAAATACTGGTTATGGACCAACCTTTGTACCTACATTTGTTTACAATCAACAATCAAAGTATAATTCGATCCGATCCGGGTTCGATTCCCAGCCAGGACAAACTGAAGAATGACCTTTTTCAAATCCTGGGTCTGGGTGTTACATGTTTATGTGTTAAGTGCATTGTATATCTGTGTGTCGTCGCGTTAGCACCCGTAATACAACATTCATCTTAGTTTGGGACTAGCTCGATATGTGTTAATTTTTCTATGTATTTTATGTTGTATTATGTAATTATCACGGTTTATTTTACAATTAACCATTGTACGAGGTTATTTATATGTAAATTTACACATGAAACTACCATATAAGGCTTAGAAAAGAAAACGTCAAAAGACAAAGTACTCTTCGCGACAAGGTAGGAATGCGGGTTCAAGTCCTGTCCGGGGCACTAACGAATAAGGTGACGTTGTCTTTTCTAAGCCTTTATATTATTGGATCATTTATATTGCATCGTTTTCATGATTCAAATCATCTCAAGGGTTCATTTATACTATTATTTCGCATAATGATTTATTCTTTACTATTTCTACAACACAAATTTGGTAAAATATTGTTGTCACAAATTTTGATTAGATTAAATTGTATGTTTCTATTTTTACAATTCAACATTTTAACTTTAGTAGAACAAACACTAAAAACAATATTATTATAAAAACTGCACTGTTTTTTAGTCGAAATGCATAAATATATATATATATATAATCTACTGATGTTTAACTATTATTCTGAATTTAAAAGAAGGAAAAGTTATGGGTTCAGACAGCTACAAGAGCGCCATCTACCCAAACTTTATTCTGGTAATTAACCAACCTTTGTACATTCGTTTACAATAATTAAAGTTAAAATTCTTTCAGATTAGTATATCCTCTTTGTCATCCATTCCTCGTCCATTCTTTGCACATGTCCAAAACATCGTAACTTATTTGCACGCATTCTATCTATCCTCAGCACTCCTCTTGCACTCGATCATTCTTCTAATATCCTCATTCCTCACTCTATCACGTTTTTGACTTCATAAAACACTCGTATTTCAAGGAGGCTTAGATTTACCTACAAACATTGTATTTAATATTATAGTGAATCATTAACGTCTCTGTTTTCTTAAAATAATAATAATATTATCTTCGCAAAACACATTTCGATAAAGCACAAAGAATATTCAAATTTAATGTCTGCAACTAAACAAATAAACATTCAGCCTGAAGAATCTTACAAACGGCAGATACAATACACATCTACTTAATATAAATCGCTGTCTTCTTCGTATCGTTATATTATCGCACCATATAGTACACACTAACTTTAGGGATGTAAATATTATCGTCATTTAGTTTAAATAAACTTATTTATTTATTTAAACAAGTACGAAGCAGACAATAACTACATACCTAATAATATATTATTTTCATTTGAAAAAATCTGTTGTTTTTATACATGTATTTTTATTTATTTATTTATTTCCAAAATATTACATACCTACTTAAATAACATGAAAACATCATAATGGAATATATTATTGCCCCACTAGATCGAAATCTGTTCTGGGGCAATACTAAGAAAATACTAAAAAATTAATTCAATTGAACAACACGATTAAACAAGAAAAATAAGACGATTTAATAATTTCGTACAGTTCAGATCAGCTATGGGGTATGCCACCCATCCTAAATCTCTTACATTTTATATTTTATTTGTTTATTTATTGAATCAATTATACACCAAAAGCAAACATCAAATACATATGGCAAAACAACAAAAACAAAATTAGAAACAAAGATGCGCCTATTACAGGCGTAATTAATTATCAAATGACCAAACGTTGTTCATCAAGATTGAAGACAGACTATTTAATCTGCTTATTATACTCAAATCCTTTTAATATGTCGTAAAACGATAGAAGGGCATGGAAAAGCTGATCATCATTAGCCATATAAGGGAAGAAGACAACTTCTTGCAAGTCAGACAATAGAGAGAGACCAACTTCAGATGGTAAAAACCCATGATTATTATACTCAACTTGGCTGATCCCTAGTATTTTAGAACCTACATAGTATTTTTTCGATAGAATTTTCCGATGTGAATTTCGATGTTCCTATTAAATAATCCCACATTCTTATGAGTGCTTAACAGCCAGTACCTATGTTAAGTTAATGCACCCTTAGATGTCGTATTTTTCAAAACTTTCTTACCTTGATATATTATTACGTTCTTAAGATACTTTTTGATAATACTTAACAAGAATATTTCAGAAACAATTTAGCTTATTTATCGAGTTTATAAATAAGCAAAACATGTGAGATCTTTGGAATTATGTACGAAGCTTCAACTAATAAAAAGAAGAAAAACAAAACAACTTCAAGCGTATATAATAATATTTTTTAGAGAATAATCAAATTGATTCTATACTTAAATATTATATCATCCAACTTTCTTGTTGCCTCATGTTCTTAAATTGATTCACATCAGTACTAAAAACGCCCAATTTTATTTCATTTTTAGTGTGCACTAACTAAAATAGGAACGTTCTAATTTTAGGTAGTCCAAATTGGTATTCTATAAACTCTAAAATTATTCCAATTTAGAATTAGGTATAAACAACTTATATAAACGACTAAGAAGATATATTTGGCTGAGAGGAATGGTGCTCGGAGACGCGGACGTCCGAGGATTAAATGGCAAGATCATTTAAATCAAATCCTACAGGACGGTCACGTGTTGAGCACATTGAACAGGAGAGCATGCATGAGGAATTGTATGACAGTGACGGAAGCGAAAGATGTATGCAAGGATAGAAGGAAGTGGCGCTCGATCCTTTCTGCCTACCCCGCGAGGGAAGCGGCGTGATGGTATGTATGTATGTATGTATAATATAGAATAGGGAGTATTAAAAAAAAACTAGATAATTTTCATTGCCTAGTTTTTTCTTTCATTATAAAGTTTAATTTTCATTACCTGGATTTTTATATTTCAACACTATCTATGGATATTTTAATGGACAATTTTTGTCACCAACAATTAGTGTATTATCCTCCATATATTGAAAAGCAAATAAGCTAACGGCATAGTAATACTTAAGCTCTTTGCACTATTAAAAATAATAATAGCTTTGGAAGTAGGTACTAAATAAAAGCATTTGACACGACTTTCATCATCATCTTCAGTTAAGCGATGAAGTATGCCATCCATCATTGTGGAGTCATAGGCAACGAAGCTGCCGATGAACTTGCTAGAACTGGCGCTGAGAGTCTACCAATAGATCCTGAGCCTATATGCGGATTACCGTCTAGCACTATCAGGCTTAGCCTAAAAAACTGGGCCATGGATCAAAGCCATGAAATTTGGTCCAACAGCATAGGGTTGAAGCACGCGAAGGAACTGATTCGGAACTCGCGGAAATTCACCACAGAAGTTCTAAAACTTAATAAAAATCAAATAAGGATTCTAACTCGGACCTTGACAGGACACTGCAGACTAAGGAAGCATATGACAAAAATTGGATTGTCAGATACCCCAACCTGCAGATTCTGTTCAGAGGATAATGAAACGCCCATCCACATCCTCTGTAACTGTGACGCACTCGCTCGCAACCGAAGTCACATCCTCGGAGGTCCACTGCTGGACTCTGAGAAAGTGAGACTTCTCACACCAAGACAAATAGTGAGCTACATTACGCACCTAGGTCTTGAGAGTGAGATATGACACAGAAGGATGTCACAATAGATCTATTATGGTCGCAGTGACACAAGGGATGTAAGGTCCCTTGACCTTTTTAAAGAAAAAAAAAAAAAAAATGCCATCCATCCTGAATGTTTTAACTTTAAGTGGCATAAAAAGGGTGACTGCACTGAGAAAAATACTAACGATATTTCACAACGAATCATGAGTAGGTACGTACTATCAGATTAGGACCAGAGATAGTGCAAACGATTTGTTAGTACGAATGAATAACTTTTCGCAAAAAAATCGTTGGTAAATTGGATGGGTTAGTACGAAGAGATCGCCACTTTGCGATAAACTCGCCATCTATATATTGACTGTATTTAGTGAGAATGTGTACCTTCTTTGAAATAATATGTACCTCATTAATATACAGTAAAGAATAAATAAATAAATTAATAAATGACTTGGATTTGTAGAAAATGCTGTGATAGTGTAATTTTTAGTTCGATTTTCTACCTTTTACAGGACACTTGAAAACTTACAGAAAATATTGTGATACCTTTTTTTAAAGGTAATTCCGCGAACCATTAAATGATGAACCTGGATAAGTACTACGAAATATACCCTAATCCACCCTTAACCACCTTCTTAATAATAGTAGTAGAGTTATTCTTTGTAGGGCACTCCACAGCTGACATTATAACACGGTGTAGATTATTTTTATCATGAAAATATTATTTATTTGAACTGTAATGACTATAACTACCCTTTTACATTTGTTGAAAGAGAATTGATAATAATAAATAAACACTAGATAGGTACTGACATATATTTTATGTGTTTCAAAATATATGACAATTCGACGCTCCAGTTCCATAGACCAACAACTAGAAATTCTTCATAAAAGTGATATTCTTTAAATTATACAACCAAAAAAAATCTAAGTTATCATTAATTTCTAATTAAATAAGCACATATTTGTTTCGAGTTTTCGGTAGTCCGCCATACTGCTATAACCCTTAAACGGTGTTACGTACACGTCCGCCCACATTGCTACATCCACGGACGAGCACACAAATTGGTACGATATCGTCCCACCAGGACGATCGCATCACTTCATTACATACATATTTATCAAAAGAATCTTTTATCAATTATTTAAAGAAATGAATTTACATGAATTGTACATAAGAGAAGTATATAAATTGGCTCGTAACCCCCAGCTTCGCTACATACATTTTGCAATGTACGTAAGCGAAACACATAGAATAGAAATTATATTTAGAGAAAGTATATAAAGATTAATATATTGGCTCAAGTTCATGTCTAGGTATGATTCTACTTAGTCTGCAAGAGGAATGTATTGTGTGAGTGACATGTACATAGATATACTTACATAAAGTTCAGAGAATTCCTTATCCTTCGGTTTCATCATTTTCTTATGGTCATCATATCATTACTACAGAATATATATAGGTAATTTAAGCAATTGAAATCCATAGTGATTCTTCAGTTAAGTATTTATCTCAGTGGATTAACTAATCCAGGCTTAAGCAACATAGGTTAACTCTCCAAGTAGACATTATTTCAGATTGATACTTATTTCCAGGTTATATTATAGTACACATTTCAATAATAGATACTCCTTGTTAGACATTTATCCCATATAGTTACAATCAGGATTCAAACCTGAGCTTGTCATTGATAATCAAACATTTATATGTAAATCTTGTTCCGGAATTGAACCGGGAATAACTATTTAATGGTACTTTTATTGTTGGTCATCAATACACGCTGTGTATATCATTGGGGAATTACTATAATTATGAGATACGAAAACATATTTTGAGGTTATAACAGACATATTATATTGAAATAAAAGTGGCATTGTGAAATATACATAATTACATAAACATATTAATATACATGGTACAGAGAACAGATCTAAATATAAGCATTGTCAACCTTTTACAATGGTGAGTTTATTTACTTGGCAAGTTACATTAGTTATTTATGGGAGCCGTGGATATATGTAAGTATAAATTATCACAAGCATTCGCTTTAGTTTATATTATGAAAAAACCACGGAACACCATTACTAGAAATGAGAAATTACACTAGAGGTTACATACTCAGATACGAATACTACTGTAAGAATAATGAAGGATTATTCAATCCAAATTATCGCAAATGAATTTATGACTTTAGCAAACAGTTACATATGAAAGATCCCGAACATTTCTGACTTGGAATTCCGTTATCGACTCAAGTATAAAATACGTTAACCAACAGACATTACCTTTCAACATAAACAATGTTTCAATTATATTGAGATAACAGTTACATATAACAGTGACAATGTAAAAAGACAAATAGATTAGATAGTTATACATATACAATCATAAGGTTTTGGTCTGTTCAGATATGTTATCAGGCCTTTGGAATACATACATAATATATTATTTTGGTACTTACAAGATTTTCAACTACAATTGGTCGCATGTACAAACGAGACAGTGGTTATCCTATAATGAAACTACGGGTCGCTACACTTGGGTTGAAATATTCTATACGCAAGATGACAAACGCAAGGGACTCCTGATTCCTAGCACATGATGTCAATTGCTCTCCTTGAAACGAAGGATTCCGCATGAGATAAGACTATCACAGCCAGATGACTGTGCAAAGCCTTCTCTTTCCACTACAGGTGTTGATATTAAGGTACTCCCACGGATCGCGAACAGGTGGTCATATATCACTTTGATAGTTCCACATTCCTTTCTCTATTTTGCCACGGACGAAGCCTCTATCAGGGAAGGTTCCTGTTACTCGAAGTAGTATATTCTGTGCAAACTATAATTATTCCAACTGTTGATTTATTGCACTTGTTGCGTTATCCTCGAAACAATCATATATGTTTTATGCAACGATTTAGAGTATTATCGGATAGCATTTCCACGAATAACTTAATTATGGTGATCATTATTATAAGACATTGAAGTTTTTCTGCTGATGGCAATGCAATATTAATCATTCCTTTATTTTATACGGTATTATCACTTTGACCACATATTGTACTATTCTTTGATAAACATGGTTTCTAATTTACTTTACGGAGAAATTTACAAAAATACACGTTGCGTGACGACATTATCGTTACGTCCTTTTCACTGAATTATCACTACCTTTACTCGTAAGATGAGTTATTAATTAACTGGACCGGACAGATAGATATTTATACAATATAAATAATTAAATACAATATACAATTTTGAATTGAAACGAACGATTTCGCGCCAACATTATGGCATGGCTAAGAAGCCAGGCGGGAGGTAATTACGTCACCATGGTCCGAATTCAACTGACTGCAAGAGGACGCGATCGGGACAAGAAACGTTTAACGGTTATTCTTCAAGGGAATGAGAATCATACGATGTTGGGCCGAGTGCACCAGCTAGTCACGTGTTCTTTGTAACGTACAATTATTATTATTATTACGGAAGACTCACAGACAACAATTGACTGTAGGAACATTAGCCAGTATGAACTTCTCCGCAGCGATTATTTAATGCGTAGCATTCTCCCTTTCGGCCCCTCTTGAAAATTTGAAGAGAAGCGACAAATTTTCAAGTTCCCCAATTATACAAAAAAAAGTTGAGAACCACTACAAAAATTGTTGAGAACCACTGGTTACATGAAAAGATTGAATACCACTGGTCACATAAAAAAGTTGAGTACCACTGGTTACATAAAAAGTTGAGAACCATTGGATACATAAGCAACTACATAGGTACCCAATTACAGACAAACAATTCAAAAAAAGGGTAGCTTATATACTATTACAATTGTTTCTTACACACTATAGCCCATTCAATTATTATTATTAAACACTCGCGGTAAATTGCCCATAGTCAAAATTGATGCGAACTGTTTTCAGATTTTGACTTACACTTCTTAATAATAACACAAAATTCACTTTAGTTGTTTTAGTACGGGGCTCCTAACAAAAGTTTGAGAGCTACAATCATAACAATATAATAGTACATAGAGGTGTGCATATATATATATATAGACATGTGCATATGTGCATGTATATGAAAAACACAGGTTATGAAAACAACAACTTTAAACATTTTACAATACAACCTTATAAGAAACTCAGGATCTGTATTACGTTACAATATACGGTTCGTTTTACATGGTGATAAAATTCTTTCTTTCAATTTATCAACATACGTACGTTTCATTGATGGATTCCTTTACTACGATCGACGACAAGTTAACATTTTTAACATGACAAACATATAAAACAAAAGTTACATACTTAAGAAGTTGGTTTACATCATTTTCGATTCCAGTTACATGTATCCGGCAAGGGAAAAGTAACATAAAGGGATCTAAATAATTATAAACAATTTTGTATAGATGGAATTAGAGATACCACATTTACGCTTCATTTAACCCATTAAGCTTAATAGCACTCATATACAAGTGATTTCATGTACCATGTACCATACAAAGATATTGGCAAAGCACAGAAAGAAATCATAGACATAATAAGGACATATACATATTAGAAAAACAATTTACACGCAGACATGACATAATGGTCAATCACGAAAACTGCAATCACATTTACAGTAACCGATATTCATTATTGGCGTCAAATCCTTCTACGCATATTACATAGTCACAATTCTCACACAGAGACAGATTTCTCACATAGAGATAATCTCAGAGGGAGCTACCCTCACACAGGCTTAATACATGACAAATACATTGAACAACTTTCGATCTTTGCTACACAATATACAAGTTACAAGTTCAATAAATTCTTTACATACATCATTATTCAAATTCAACATTTACTTCTTCATACAGGGCTCACCTTTCATAAACAGATTCATACATCATCTTTATTCACTAACATACAATTAACTAAAATTATCCCATTGAATATCTGTAGCCAACATTCCACTACAGGTTTTATTCTGTGTCTTTCATAAGCCATTCCGTTCAATGTCAAAATGTTCTATCACATTTTCCAATGTATTCAAGCAACATAAACAACTTTACATAAAGTCACCAAAATTATTTAATTCAACAAGGATATACTACATCCAAACATTTCCAATTACAATTCATAAGAGATTACTACGTGTCCTACGCGGAATTAAACGTCATATAAACTCAAACTTCAAAATAATAGGCATGAACGATTAGCAATCACATTGTCTACATTCATCAAAAAGAGCATTACGATTTATCTTTCACACATCCAGATAACATCGTCTCTATATTGATTACACAAAAAGGTCACAAAAAAGTATTTAAACACATCTCTCCTATCACGGCTTTACATATTACATAAACATAACTCATTTTTTTTTTCAAAGAGCGTTCGTTAGTTTACCTTTACGGAACAATTCACTAAACGGACTCAGTTCTCAAATAAACAAGGCATAGGTTACTTCAATATTTCACGATGGTAATAAGCCGCAAAAGTCACATTATTATATTTCAAGAAAATTAATTACTTCACAAAAGATAACAAATTCCGTACACGAAGGGTTAATATTCAACAGCAAAAATTCTACATCGTTACATGGTTACTTCTTTAATTTCAAAAAAAAATTACAAAACATCATTCTACTATTTACGTTAATGTCAAAATTTTCAACGATGGTCATCAAAGGGTTAACTGTTTCTTAACTAAATTCAAAAATTCAGTTACAGTTCACAACTTGACATTAAAAAAATTCAATTACTATTTACAAAGGGTTGACAAATTCGGTCATGGTTCACTAAGGGTTAAGTGTATTTATTTTTCAAATTTCGTGAACGGTCGTGAAGGTTTAACATTATTCATTTCGATTTATTTTTTAACTTTAATTTTCTCAAAACAAAAATTATTTATTTAATATTATTCATCATTATTATTTCGTCACATCACTACGTACGCACATATATTCTTATCAAAATTCTACTACGCATAACTTTACACAACAACGCTCATTTACTATTATTTCTCCAAGAGTTCAATAAAGATATTTATTCCAAATACAACGTTTTACTGTTTCAAAAAATTTAATTCAATTTAATATCGATTTTTATTCTCAGTTCGAAAATGAATTTACTATCAAAATAACATTACAACAAAATTCTGTTTACCGGCAAAACAAATTTACTTGTACAAAATGGTTTACTATATTACGTTTCAATATTATTATTTTCAACTATACATTTTACTAGTAAAGCGGAGTTCCCGTTTCGCGCGTGAATATTTCTATTACAATGTTGAGGTAGGTTGTATGATGTCTCTTTCTTTCGCTTGCGACGTATAGGTACATACTACACGTTGTATAGGTAGGTATGTATACTGCGGTATAATAATATTATCGTTCTCTACTGATACGATCTTTTCTTAGCGCGCGACGTATTATAGATACACACTACATCTTCATTATATTATGTAGGTCGAATCACGATGTTCTGTTCACCGCTTAATACGAAACATTACGATGGAATATTCTCTACAATACAATTCTTTCTCATACGGCATCGATTTTTTACTCCACATTATAACAATACTCGCGACAAACGTTTGCGCTATACACCAATACATTTATTTTTTAAATACGGACATTTAAATTATTTATCTTACGATTCCTGTTTCATTTTTTAAAATTGTTTTCATATACATACACACATCAAATTATTACATTTTCAATTAATATCAATACACATAATTACACAATAAAGATAAGAATTCTGAACTTCACGATTAGGCATATTCACCACACAATAGGTACATTTAAAATTTTCGGGCCAACAACTATGCGAGTTGTACGATCCAGGACGAGCTGCCCAAATGTTACGTACACGTCCGCCCACATTGCTACATCCACGGACGAGCACACAAATTGGTACGATATCGTCCCACCAGGACGATCGCATCACTTCATTACATACATATTTATCAAAAGAATCTTTTATCAATTATTTAAAGAAATGAATTTACATGAATTGTACATAAGAGAAGTATATAAATTGGCTCGTAACCCCCAGCTTCGCTACATACATTTTGCAATGTACGTAAGCGAAACACATAGAATAGAAATTATATTTAGAGAAAGTATATAAAGATTAATATATTGGCTCAAGTTCATGTCTAGGTATGATTCTACTTAGTCTGCAAGAGGAATGTATTGTGTGAGTGACATGTACATAGATATACTTACATAAAGTTCAGAGAATTCCTTATCCTTCGGTTTCATCATTTTCTTATGGTCATCATATCATTACTACAGAATATATATAGGTAATTTAAGCAATTGAAATCCATAGTGATTCTTCAGTTAAGTATTTATCTCAGTGGATTAACTAATCCAGGCTTAAGCAACATAGGTTAACTCTCCAAGTAGACATTATTTCAGATTGATACTTATTTCCAGGTTATATTATAGTACACATTTCAATAATAGATACTCCTTGTTAGACATTTATCCCATATAGTTACAATCAGGATTCAAACCTGAGCTTGTCATTGATAATCAAACATTTATATGTAAATCTTGTTCCGGAATTGAACCGGGAATAACTATTTAATGGTACTTTTATTGTTGGTCATCAATACACGCTGTGTATATCATTGGGGAATTACTATAATTATGAGATACGAAAACATATTTTGAGGTTATAACAGACATATTATATTGAAATAAAAGTGGCATTGTGAAATATACATAATTACATAAACATATTAATATACATGGTACAGAGAACAGATCTAAATATAAGCATTGTCAACCTTTTACAATGGTGAGTTTATTTACTTGGCAAGTTACATTAGTTATTTATGGGAGCCGTGGATATATGTAAGTATAAATTATCACAAGCATTCGCTTTAGTTTATATTATGAAAAAACCACGGAACACCATTACTAGAAATGAGAAATTACACTAGAGGTTACATACTCAGATACGAATACTACTGTAAGAATAATGAAGGATTATTCAATCCAAATTATCGCAAATGAATTTATGACTTTAGCAAACAGTTACATATGAAAGATCCCGAACATTTCTGACTTGGAATTCCGTTATCGACTCAAGTATAAAATACGTTAACCAACAGACATTACCTTTCAACATAAACAATGTTTCAATTATATTGAGATAACAGTTACATATAACAGTGACAATGTAAAAAGACAAATAGATTAGATAGTTATACATATACAATCATAAGGTTTTGGTCTGTTCAGATATGTTATCAGGCCTTTGGAATACATACATAATATATTATTTTGGTACTTACAAGATTTTCAACTACAATTGGTCGCATGTACAAACGAGACAGTGGTTATCCTATAATGAAACTACGGGTCGCTACACTTGGGTTGAAATATTCTATACGCAAGATGACAAACGCAAGGGACTCCTGATTCCTAGCACATGATGTCAATTGCTCTCCTTGAAACGAAGGATTCCGCATGAGATAAGACTATCACAGCCAGATGACTGTGCAAAGCCTTCTCTTTCCACTACAGGTGTTGATATTAAGGTACTCCCACGGATCGCGAACAGGTGGTCATATATCACTTTGATAGTTCCACATTCCTTTCTCTATTTTGCCACGGACGAAGCCTCTATCAGGGAAGGTTCCTGTTACTCGAAGTAGTATATTCTGTGCAAACTATAATTATTCCAACTGTTGATTTATTGCACTTGTTGCGTTATCCTCGAAACAATCATATATGTTTTATGCAACGATTTAGAGTATTATCGGATAGCATTTCCACGAATAACTTAATTATGGTGATCATTATTATAAGACATTGAAGTTTTTCTGCTGATGGCAATGCAATATTAATCATTCCTTTATTTTATACGGTATTATCACTTTGACCACATATTGTACTATTCTTTGATAAACATGGTTTCTAATTTACTTTACGGAGAAATTTACAAAAATACACGTTGCGTGACGACATTATCGTTACGTCCTTTTCACTGAATTATCACTACCTTTACTCGTAAGATGAGTTATTAATTAACTGGACCGGACAGATAGATATTTATACAATATAAATAATTAAATACAATATACAATTTTGAATTGAAACGAACGATTTCGCGCCAACATTATGGCATGGCTAAGAAGCCAGGCGGGAGGTAATTACGTCACCATGGTCCGAATTCAACTGACTGCAAGAGGACGCGATCGGGACAAGAAACGTTTAACGGTTATTCTTCAAGGGAATGAGAATCATACGATGTTGGGCCGAGTGCACCAGCTAGTCACGTGTTCTTTGTAACGTACAATTATTATTATTATTACGGAAGACTCACAGACAACAATTGACTGTAGGAACATTAGCCAGTATGAACTTCTCCGCAGCGATTATTTAATGCGTAGCAACGGTTATGCGGGGTCCAAAAGAACCCCATCGATCATACTTCAGGTTATTACTCCCTCCTGCTTCAAGCTAGGGCGTCAAGTCTCCACGTATTCTCAATGTTCGTCATGAACTTACATAAAGTATCTTACGAATCAGTTTTTGATAGGTAGGTATATTTTTTTTTTGTCGAAAATGAGGCAAATTTGATTAACTACTTTAATTTGTATTATTTGTTTTCATTAAGTATGTTATAATAAAATATAACAATAAAACAAAGTGAAGTTGAAGTTTTATTAAATAAAAAAATATAAACATTTTTATTATATTAGTTTTAAACTTTGGGGTACAAAAATACCCCATGAAGATGACTACGTAATTTGAAATAGCGAATCCGTTAAAGGGTTAAATCTTGAATGTGAAATACTTTGAAATTCAATATTGTTCTGAGAATGCTCAATGATCGTTGGCCAAAAAGAGCGCCGTTCTTCCGTCCGCAAGGGTTCCGTCGGCCCGGGCGTTCCTCTTTCACAATACACCGTTTCTACGACAACGCAATCAGAGTGCAGGGAATGTTGTGGGAAGAGGTGACGCAATTGGCACAGAGACGCTCTGAATGAAGGAGGCTGGTTTCTGCCCTGTGCTCCCGAGAGGAGCATTGAGGGCGATAATGATGATGATGATTATTTTGGAATATTATGATTTCGAGTTGATGGCTTATGGACCTGGAGCGTTGATATGTAGTCTATAGACAATATTATATACTTAGTTGTGTGTATGTGACAAAGTCACATTAATTCAGACATTAATCTTATTTTCTGCTGAATGGTGTGTGCTTTCATAATTACTCAACACATAAAGGTACTAGCACTAACTATAAATCAAATTGTATTATATATTGTTGTTGTATTGTATACCTATATAACTTTCAACAGTGACTATTTGAGTATTTACTATTTTTTTGTTTTACCGGATTTGGGTGCAGATGACATAACTTATCAGATATCTCGATTGGAGAACCATGTTTATACAACGTAACATTGTGCGAAATTTGCATGTCTGATTAGTACCTATAACACAAGACCATTTTTCTGCGTTTTAATTATTAAATTAAAATTTAGGACTGGTAAATTACTGGTTGGTTGTTTGAAATTGTCTGCAGGCAATAAATCCTCCTTTTGTACCACTTAAAAAAATGAAAAATAAAGAATATCGTATTTATTTATATAAATATGGAAATTGATATGTACGGACTTGATGAACGAATGGATGATGAAATGACATCGAAGAATACGCATTAACTGCAATTTAAGAATAAACCTTGAAAAATATGAACACATTACAGATTACATAATCTTTAAATTAAAAAAACAAACCTTGTCAAAAAGACATAATCATTATAAAAACCCCCTTCTTACAATGTTTGAAATAACAAATTCTTAATAAGTACACCTATTGTTTTCAATCTTTATGTTTTTTTGTTGGTGTTATTATTAACACGATATTATTAAGTATTATTTGGCTCGTCAATGGCAACAGTTTGCTGAAATCGATCATGAACTATAAACCTACAATCAATTTAAAGAATCGCATTGTAGAATGCTCTTTTAAAACATAAAAAGTGATTGAATATTGATTCCTAATAAAATAATTATTTTTTATTGATTTAAATATTGTTACTAATGTACAGTGAAGGATGAAATAAATAAATAAATAGATAAATTTCTTAATCCTCCTTTATCTAACCTAGCAGCGCTGATAACATCACTGCGTATCTGCTTGTATAAAATAATGACACAATAAAATATAAAAAAAAGTATTATCTTTTCCTGCAATATAAATTTCATTAATAATTGTTAACTCATTGATGGTGAAACTACAGTAAAAATTCGTGGTACATACAATAAATCAACGTTAGATAATAATCAGAAATAAATTACGTTATCTACTTACACATAATATATTATCACTGCTATACAGTTTGGTAACACAATATATTAAATTTTATTATTAATATAGTTTTGTTCTACTATTTTTTTCTACACTCTTTGTCCGAAAAATTAATTAACTTTCATACTAGATTTTATATTTTTGTTTGTAATTAATATTAAGGCCAAACGAATCCCATTATGACGTCATTTGTCAAACAAAATAATATGTTGTTGGGTATGGTTTTGCGATAATCCTAAGGCCGAAGTATTATCATATTTTTATAGAAGTTATTCATTTCTGTATTCATTTGATTTTGTATAATATAATATAGGTATTAATAGAAAATATATTTTGATTAGAATATTCATGAAGTTTTTAGGTACTAGATGATAAAACAAATCAAACACCTCAATCGAAAAAAAAATTTACACGGTTTATGTAACAATGTCTGAACTCTAACCAGAAGAAGTAAGAGACGTGTAATAATGCTTACGAATTGCCTCTAGGCTGGTTCAAGTGGTCACATTCATCGTCTATGGAAAACAAATGTAAAGAAATTCTGCCAAAACACTCTTAATATCTACATTTTTTTGTATTGATTCATCTGTTTGTATTGATTTGTTCTATTTTTTTTTATATCGATTTATGTCTAACTTTCATGTAATATATTTATTAATTTTTATCAAATGACATTTAATATCTCGTTCATTTTATATTTCATTTCATTTCATATAATTTTATTTTCTCTGATATTAATATTAATATGTTGAATTATATTTTAACTTAAAATTTATCTCATAAGATAACTCATTATCGAATTGAAGTATGATTGTTTTTTTTTTTGTTGTTGTCGTGTTATCTGTCATTCATACTTTGTAAACATGTAAAAGGCTCACGCGTATATGATTTTGAATAAATAAACTTTTGTATACGATTTTATATATGCGTATATGATTTTAAATAAATAAACTGAGAAAAGGGAAAAGAGGAAGCGACTGCGTAAATAAATAAACTGAGAAAGAAATAAATAAAACGTAAATAAATAAACTGAGAAAAGGGAAAGGAGGAAGCGACTGCGAACAATGCCATAAATGGAGTGAGCATCAAACAAGTCAGAGAATTCGTATACTTGGGCAGCAGAATAAACCAAGATGGACGCTCTAAATCGGAAATTGTGAGCAGAATAAACCAGGCAAGGATTGCTTTTAACAAAAAATCTAAGATATTGGAATCTCCAAATATTGATTTAAGCGTAAGGAAGAACCTTACTAAAGCCTTTGTATCGAGCATTCTGCTTTATGGTTGCGAGACGTGGACCATCAGCAAGAGTGAAAGCGGACGGTTGGCGGCCTTTGAAATGTGGTGCTACAGACGCATGCTGAAGGTCCATTGGTCGGAACACATCGAAAACGAAGAAGTATTAACCAGGGTAGGCGAAAAAAGGCAACTTCTTAAGAGAATCAGCCAACAACGAGCTAACTGGATTGGCCACAACATCAGGCACCCAGGACTACTCATCGCCATTGCGGAGGGTAAGACCGAGGGGACAAATGGCAGAGGCAGAGCAAGAGACGAGTATATGGACCAACTGAAGAGGGACATGAACTGTGGCTCATACGTAGAGCTGAAAAGACTGGCTGAGAATAGGGAGGAATGGAGAAGAAAGTCAAAACTCGTTACAGACCAATCCAGTGGATTGTAACTCATTATATAAACTTTTGTCTCAGTAATCTCACTACACTCGACATAACGTGCTTACAGTAGTATAGCAATTGGATTGTTTACATTTCTTTAATGTCTCTTTCTACGAAGTTCTTGGACGTTCGCTCACATCGTCTCTTTCTTTAACTGTATGTAATATACATACATCGAAGTCATCCTTTCCATGCCACTGAAATTTAAGCCATTCAGAAAGGGTGACATGCCACATCAGTGCTGTTTTAATGATGGTTAAATGATTTAATCATGATGTACATATTACGCATAGCTACCTTTTGCAGATCACTCGATAACTTATAGAAAAGAGATATGCCTATTCTTTACCTTGAATTTCACAAAAGGATATTGTGTAGTAAAAAGTTGGGTGTTTACAACAGTAAAATCTCAACACCAAATCGTTAAAAACAAGTTTTAAAGAAATTATATTCACGTTTGCCAAAATTTAACGTTCGTCACATTGCTACCCTCTTCTTACATACAAATAAGTTAGTTAATTATTTAGACTCATCCAGTTCATTAACATTCATTCTAACAAAAATGGTGGAAATAATATGTTGAGCTTGTGCAAATAAACAGTGTTTTTTACATAATAAATTTGTTTTCACGATACAAACTCAAATCCGTTTAACAATTTCCCAAAATCTCTATACTAAATCATTTAAAACGAGAATTAAAAATTATGACATTCGCACATGTCAAAATTAAATATTTGTCTCCTTACTTCTCTCTATTCACATAATACAATAATGAGATTGGAATTCAAAGGTTTGTTAATTTTTTGAGTCATCCAGGTCATTAACATTCATTTTAAACAATAAAGGTAGAAATATTATGTCGAGCTTGTACATAATATACACGTATGCACATAGTATGTAGATGGAATCTAAAAGTTTCCCAATTATAATCATTCATATACAATAATGTACTGGTGTATAATGATGAGTCGCAAACGATACTGTGAGTCAGAGGAATGTACAATAGAAGAGTTTTGTGTTCGGCTATTTTAAAATAAAACAATAAAAAATATTATTGAATGGATGAAACAAAGAAAATATATAATTGTTAATTTATTTGAAAGAAGAGGAAGTGCAGTTGGATCAAACTTATAAGGGATGCATTGGTGAGGTATACCCCACAATTTTGAATGTCTTCATTTCTTGTTGGCACAGAGAGGATGATTTGAATGTTTATTACAAGCAGTTGGTCCCCCAAATATCCAAATTGTGAGAGATGCCGTGATTATCATAATTATTATGGGATTGGCTCATTGATGAATAGAAGTTCCTGGACTTCTGAGAAACCTGGGTATGGGAGAGAATCTTCAATGTAATGTAAGGGAAAATAATATTTGGGGTTACATCTACTCTGCTTGGATTACAAAGTATTGAAGAGTATTCCGCGAAGTGCCTGGAATAGAATAGATCTCCGTTCCAAGTTTTAGAGTGTCCTCTTCTCCAAGTTTTAGAGTGTCCTGTTTAAGGCGAATATTCTTAAAACATCGCGAATAAATCCCTTAAATGTCTTCAGTTCAGCAATGATGTGGGATTCCACCCATCCAGATTTTCTTATTTTTATGACGCAAAGAGATTGACCTGTATGTTTATAACATTCAGTTAGTCCACTAGCTACCCCAGTTTTTATTTTTTAATGTGATTACAAAAATAAGGATAGATAGAAAGGTAATATGATTTCTTAATCCAATGAAAACAAAAAAGTCTGGTACAGATTGTATTTAGTAAATATACGTTTCGCTAAATTCCTTGATGTTACAAGTAAAATTTTCTTTCAGTCTACTGAATCAGCTATTGCCTGAAAACACGAAACATGTTCTGAAACAAAACTTTCAGGATATGAGTCGTCCCATAGTGCCTGTAAGTTATTCCCATATCTGTACCTACTTAACTAATATCCACATAGGTAGCTATACACTTTATTTTACAACGGGTGAAATAATATACATAACTAGCTGACCCGGCAAACGTTGTTTTGCAAAATACATTATTTCGCTATTATATGCAATATAGGGGTTGATGGTAGAAGGGTGAAAATTTAGCGCTGAATGTATTTTTCAATGCCTCATCATAAAAAAATTAAAATAAACAAAAATGTCAAAAAATGAAATTAAAAAAATCAGCGTGGACCATCCTTAAATTTTAGGTGTATGAAAAATAGATGTCGGCCGATTCTCAGACCTACCCGATAAGCATACAAAAATTCATCAAAATCGGTCCAGCCGTTTTGTAGGAGTATGATAACAAACACCGTGACACCAGAATTTTAAATATTAGATTATGTACATATTTGGAAGATTATCAGTAGTTACTTACTTACTTACTGCTAGCCTTCTTCTCTCCGCTGCTGAATATAGGCCTCTTTAAAACCATTTCACACTTTTCTATCTCGAGCAACACGATACCAATGTTTTCCCATCATCTCGACAATATCATCAACCCATCTTTTTGGGTATTTTTTTGTCCTCCCACGGCCTCCATTCAAGAATTCTGTAAGTCCATCTGCCATCCTCTCGTCTTACCACATGACCCATTTCAGCTTGGAGACTTGATAAACAACGTCGACGATTTTTTTTTGTCGGATAGTTTCATTTCTTATTTTGTCTCTCAATTTTGTATCACAGTAGAAACTAAGCTGTTACAATAGTTTTGGGAATAATTAGTACCTATCCGAATATGTACGATTTTTTATTGCTTGGGCACATACGTAGATGACAAATTAAACTCATGATCCATTCGAGATCTGAAGTATGAGATATCAAAAAAATGTTGCTTCTATGGTTTGCATTAAATGTTTCTCCTCTAGTGGACCGTATATCATGACATTGAGAATGGAGGAATTGTTTATTCATGAACACCGAAAATGAATACTGAAGCACGCCTTGAAAGCATTGGTACGCCTTTCTTCCTTTTTTCGATTAGGCTTTGCCCAATGTTACATTGTGTGAACATGGTTCTGCAATTGAGATGTCCGATTGGTTCTTTCTTATCAAATAGGTTTTCATTGAAAAATATAAATTCAATAAGGAATGTTTAAATAATATAAGTCATAAACTCTTTTGTAATGTACAGTTAAAACTTATTTATGTTTTTTTTTTCAACCATCAGCTTTTTTCAAATTCGTACCGAGTTATTATTATGTATTCTGAAAAATTGTTAAAAAAATAAAAATGATCAATCAATAAATCAACACGTAATCTGTTAATGACAAGACTGCTGACGAAACTTGGTTCCCCAATATATAAAATATTAAAGATAAAATATTGAGCAGATAACACAGCCTTGCCTCCATGTGAAATTCTGAACACAAAAATGTATGGACATGTAAATGTTTGTTTAATAAAATATTAGTTTCAAGAAATAAAATTATTTCCTTATAAAAAAAAATTCTCTTTTTAAATTGCCTTCAAATTGGTTATTTCATGCCATACAAAAGCTTATTTAAACACACAATGCTACAACTTCTTTAAATGCCGCGCTATCTCACATTATTCCTACAATACTGCACCATAAAGTTTTTCCTTGATGTATTGTGGCGTGCGTAGGTAATACGTTCTCTTTATGTTTTTCATATGTAAGTAAACTTTAAAGAACTTTAAATGAGCTTACAACAATACTTGATATTGCTTTGAAGGGAGATAAGTTTTACGGGGAAGCTTGGAATGTCGTAATTTTCATTTAAATAACTTCAACCATTCCGTTATTATCGTTTAGTCTCACGTCAGATAATAATATTTTTAAAGTATTAATTAAGCAAAATAGTTTTACTAATAACAATATTTAGTGAATTTTGGATATTTTCCTACATTATTATTTTCTGTTAAATGATGATGGTGATTCTGGATGATTTTATTTTCACAAAAGTTAAACTTACCGGCTCTATTGGGCTATTTACAGCCAGTTCCGAAGGGCGTAGTGGTCTTCTAGTGGTTGAGTCAAGGGGACAAAGCTCTGTAAGGCACGATGGTGCAATTTTGTGTATAGCCTTGTAGACCAGAAGGCATACCTTGAATGTCACCCTTTTCTCCACCCTCAGCCAATGTAATCGTTCTAGGAGGGGGGTGATGTGGCATTTTTCGCCCTCACGGAAAATGAGCCGCGCAGCACTGTTGAACGCCAGTTGCAAACGATTGAGAAGACTTCGAGGTAGTCCAGCATAAACGACGTTGCAATAGTCCAATCTTGAGACAACAAATGCTATCACTTGATCTATAAAAGTTGTGAAATATTAGGTAAAAAGCATTAAACTTCTCCATTTCAGCGACAAGGTTTTCCAGCTATCCTGTAAGTTTATTTTTTAATATACAATAGGAGAACGACTAATATGTTCTTTTTATAAATATTTGAATCCACTTACAAACCATTCTTTGCTAACATGTGAATTAATTAATACTTATAATGTTGGATCTACATATGTTGTATTTTTGTTTGATCTTGGAGTCTCTTTTAAACAAATCGTTGTGTTGAGTATACTGATCATGATTCACTGGAAATCGAGTGCTCTGCCTTTAATCAAATAATTTATAAGATAAAAGTGATCTAACTTTTGGTATAAACACTTTAATTTTAATGACTAATTAATGTGAATTCATAATTTTAATAAGTATTTTTACCTGTGTAGAATCTTAATAAATTTTTATTTTATATTTATTTCTCCATATTTTAAGGATATCCACTTATTTCCGAGTGATCAGGAAAAACTTAAAGCTTATTTAAATACCATATTAGTTTTCATGTCGATGAAACTTTTAACACTTCATAAGCCCGTTATAAAAACGTGTCTCATTTTACGACATCATCTTACGAGTATATATCTCACGCATAAAACGAGCGCTGAAAATGTAGAACGTTATCAAGAATTTAATATCCATCGAAAATGATAGTAGAAATGATATAAAAATTTCGAATATTTTACATAATTTTTATCAGTACTAAAACGTAATTTTTATAGCGGATTTTGTCATACAAATTACAACAAGACGTCTCAAATATGAAATTTGATGATTATTATAAAATCGTGGAGAATTTCTTGTGGCACCATGCGTGAGTGTGTTTGATGCCCTTAAAAAACTATACCATCATGGATGGCATATCCCACAAGTGGGGTAGTCAATAGACAACCCGCATGTAATAAACATGTATGGTGTCCTGTCTGGTGCCAACAAAAAAATTAGATATCCAGGATGTGTGAAAAAAAAAATCAGGATGCAAAATGTCTTATTTTTTTTTCAATCACCTGCTATAGGACACTCAAAGACTTCTTAGGGAAAAAAATGGGAGACCTATTCGCTGCCGGGTACTCCACTGTTGTGGGTGCTAAACTTATTTGAGAAATAAATAAGTGAATAGGTACTTCATTTAAGTATTTTTCAACACTTACTTTTGACTCACTATGCGGTTGTAAAACTTATAAGTAAAAATTCTATATTTTCAAGTGTAACTTTGTGGAAATGCATTTTAAAGGAAAATATTTAATTTAAATCAAAACACTGTTTTATTCCACTATGAGATTGTTTAATTATTATAACGTTTTCAACTACAATGTAGCCATCATCAGTAATAACACAATTATTGTGTTATTACTGATGATGGCTACATTGTAGTTGAAAACGTTATAATAATTAAACAATCTGATAGTGGAATAAAACAGTGTTTTGATTTAAATTAAATATTTTCCTTTGTTTATATGTAAGTACTATTTTTTTAAAGATGTAGGTACATGGGTTTTTGTTGTATGATTATTGTAATGTCGTGCCTCTTTCTGCATAACATTTTGAAGAAATAATATTTGCTTTTTTCATTTAATTTTGAATTTTCAGTTTAATCATTATAAACATGGAAGGATGGATAAATATGAAGAAAAAAAATGTGTCTACCTCTATGTAAAATATTTATAACAGAAAAAAGATTACACTTATTTTATTAATTCCGTGGAGCACCCGGTAAAGAATTGGTCTCCCACTCTTCTCCTTCAGTTTTCGAGTGTCCTGTAAAAGGCAGGTGTTCGAAAAATTAAGACATTGTACATCTTAAATTCAGCGATGAAGTTTGCCACTCATCCTGAATGTCTTGATTTTACATTGGCACGAAGAGGACAGCTTGCATGTTTCTTACATGCAGCTGGTCTGCTGGCTTCCCCACTTGTGGGATAAACCGTGATGGTATAGTATAGTTATTTTTAAAATATGTATATTTATGTTATTTCATAATATATGTATATAGATAGCCCTTTTTTATTCTTATTTTGCTAATTATTAAATTTTCTTTGTTCCAGATATATCGCTGTCACCCAGCCAATAAAATACGCCAAACATAAGAACAATCGAAGAGTATGGCTGACGATAGTCCTGGTTTGGGTTATCAGCGCTGCGATAGGCAGTCCTATAGTCCTGGGACTCAATAACACTCCCAACAGACTGCCAGGACTGTGTATTTTCTACAATAGTGACTTCATCATATATTCTTCACTCAGTTCTTTTTATATCCCGTGCATTATAATGGTCTTCCTCTACTATAATATTTTTAAGGTAAGTCTTATTTCATAAACATATAAAAATCATCTATTTAGATATTTATTTAAACAGTACAAGTAGGGTAGGCAGAGAAAACGAAACGCTATATAAATCTATCCATATACACTCCTTTCGCTTCTTTTACATTCATTCAATTTCACATATACGCTCCTCGATTTCTTGGACTTCACACATGGAAATATATTTCACAATTATATTTCAAAATTACAACAATTTACACTAAACTAAATTTTTAAGTTATTATGTATTCTTGTAATTTTACACTAAAAATGAGATGGATATTAAAAGTTACTCGTTGAATCCTTACTGTCCTGAATTGGTTAGTTAATAGAGAAATAATAAAGACTTTTACATCATAAATTCAGCGATGAGGTTTGCCACCCATCCTGAATTTCTATTTTTTTTGGCACGGAAAAGACAGCTTACATATCCATTGCATTCGTCTGATCTGCTAGCAACCCCACTTGTAAGATATAACGTGATAATATATCATAAAATCTACCATTCAGTCGACTAATCGCCTGCTGCAAATGGTTGAACAATAATTTTATGAAATTTTCAACATTGCACGAACAAAACTCAAAGAACTTTTAAACTATTAGATATTTGAATTCACTGTGTGAATTTAACTAGGGGAAGGGTAATAATTTTCTGGTGCATTGGACATTAATGATTTAAATATACAAAGTCAAAAATTATTCATATTTAATAATATATGTATTTAAAGTCTTAGTTTTGTTCGAACATTGTATGAACAAAACTGTGGCCGTTATACAGTTTGTGTACCTACTTTATTTTATCGTACGATGAACAAGGTAAACAAAATAATAGTTTTAATCCTTTTATTAGAGACAAGTTTTGTCGTCCGCTCAAAACAGTGGCAGTCTAAGGGTTGAAAAATATCTGAATAAAGGTTTCCCTAAATTTCAAGTTGCAATAAATTATAAGTTTTGGAGCTTTTGTTTGTTGGTTTTCGTATAGCCTGTAGAGAAAATCAAACTTTATTGTAGATATATTGTATAGAAAAATTCAAAGGAAAAATTTGTAATGTTCCAAAGTTTGAAGATATTTTTTTTTCATTATAAGGGTTAATTTACAGCTGTATCAGGTATATAAGATGTGCTTAAGTATAAGTAAAAAGGGTGCCATTGTTGGCATATTAATGTGATGGGAGTAAAACGGCGTAGAATTATTTTAATTGTTTTTAATTTAGGAACATGTTTTGTAAGAAAATTAGTACTGCGTTACTAGTCTGTACATCCATTCTGTAACAGACGACGCGACGCAAAAACATGGCTTCGGACTCTCGAGATTCAAGTCTAGCGGGCCATAAGAAAAAGACGAAGAAGTTTGTTCCATTTAAGTCACTAGTATAGGGAAGTTATTAATGAAAAATCACTACGTTCTACATTAATTGGCACGGAGAGGACTATTTGTATGTTTTTACATGTAAATAATAATTATAGTCCATGTATAGTACCTACATTGAGTACCCCACAAGTGAAATACTGTATGTATGCTCGAATGAATGAATTATCTAAAAATATTTTAGCCCAACTACTAATGGCTCAGCAAGCACTGTCGTCTTTTTGCGTTTCATCAAAGATACTGGAATTCGTTACAGAATTCATCAGGGGATAGAGTCTAATTTTTATACTTTCTAGTCGAATGATTCACTTATCACTCAAATCGGGTGGGTCTTCGTAACCAATTATTAATTAATTAATAAAATGATTGTTAATTCTTATGCTACCCTAATACCGTCTCTGTGTTATAATTAAATATAATGTACTCTACACATTCTCTTAACATATTATATATTCTCTTAATATTTTATAATTTTCTACTACTTTCTACATATGTACACAATTCCTATTTAGCCTTTCAAAGTGTAAACGTACCGCTCCCTTTTATCTGTGATTATTGTAGTGTTTGGACTTTGATACACAGTACAGGTTAAGTGAACCTTGAACCTTGTTTTCAAGTAAACAGTAGTTATGATGAGTGAGTAGCAATACTATGTAGTCTATATAGGTTGGCCGCCTGTGGAGAGCGGCGCTCATTAATTGATAGAACCTTGACTTGCACTGTTAGGCTGCGTGTTTTGACAAATTGTGTTCGACAAATTATAATAGGAATTATTTATTGAATATATTGTGTAAATATAAAATGTCCGTGTCGTTATTATAAAGAACCTAATATTGTTATACTTGACCCAGTATACAATACGTGGCGCAGTTCGGTAGTTCAAAATTGTCGTAAACATACAACAATAGTCTTTTTTGCGCGCCGAAAGTTTTGTCGGCGGTACGCGGAAATAAAGAGTTGTAAGGCAGTCTACAGGAGTAGAAAGGAGGCAGGAGTCTCCAAAGCCAGATCAGCCAGCAGTGCAGGTAGCAGCAAAGAGACAGGAGTCTCAGAAGCCAGTTGGGCAAGGTTGCAGGTAGCAGCAGGGAGACAGGAGTCTCAAGAGCCAGTTGGACAAGGTTGCAGGTAGCAGCAGGGAGACAGGAAGTCTCAGGAGCCAGTTTGAGGCAAGGTGCAGGCAGCATAGGGAGACAGGAGTCACCCAGCATCCAGGCGGAGCCAGTTGGTGGATCCAGGAAGCCAGGAGAGGAGAGTCTTGCTAGTCAGCCAGGCGGAGTCCATTGCGGTTGCAAGGAAATCCAGAAGACCGGGGCGATTGGAGGAGACTCTCATCAGCTAAGTCTATTTTTTATTCTTGGTTGTTGTTGCTTGTGGTATTTTCCGAAATGACTTCGAGAAGTTTAGAGCCGTTTTGTCACAAGACAATGAGTTGGCCTTCTTACAGGACAAGGTGGGAGAACGCCTTATTATTGAATGATGAAAGTTGGACTGATGTGAAGAAACGTGCTTTCTTCATAACATCGTTGTCCCAAGGCAGTTTCAAGCTACTGTCTGATCTGTGTTTTCCAGCTTCTGTGGAAAAACAGTCTTATAAAGAGTTGATTCAGATATTTAATGGTTATTTTCAAGAGGAAAAAAGTGTATTTGAGTCGCGTGAAATTTTTTTCAAGGCTACTCAAGGTCATTCGGAAAATGTTAAAGATTTTGCTTTAAGATTAAGGGAATTAAGTATAAATTGTGAATTTGGTTCTAGATTAGAAAGTAATATAAAAGATTTGTTTATAATCGGAATTAGAAATAAAGAGATTAAACAACAGTTATTTTTAAAATGTGATAAAGATAAAGTATCTTTGAACGAAGCAGTTGCTTTGGCTTCTAGTTATGAGCACATACTAGAGAGAAAAATAGAAAAAGAGGTAGAAAATTTTGAGGAAATTAGCCAGATTTCCAGGCGAAACAATAATAGTCTCAGTAGTTCATGTAGTACAGATACAGATTATAAGAAAAATAATCGACCGTCAAAATTTTCAAGGTTAAATTCAAATGTAAATACGAGTAGGTATAAGCATAATAAAAATGTTTCATGTTTTATTTGTAAGGGAAATCACTATAAAAGTGAATGTAAATTTAATAGAGAATTTTTTTGTAGAAAATGTAGATCTAAAGGGCATTTGAGTGAAAATTGTTATAAGATACAAGGGATTTATAATTCGCAAGACACCGAAAACGATTTTATAAAATTAAATGTAAGAATTGAGAATAAAAATGTTGAATGTATTTTAGATTCGGGAGCGAATATTAGCTGTATATCTATTCAAAAATTGCAAGAAATATTCAACGAAAATAATATAATAGAGAAGTGTAATAGAATTAATATATCTACGTATAGCGGGCACAGTTTGAATGTGTTAGGTATTAAACATTGTAAAATAAATCATAATGGAATGGAAAAAAATATTAAATTTGTTGTAACAGAGAGCGGGAATAAAATAATATTGGGTACAGATTTTATGCGTAGGTATAATATAGGTTACAAAGTACATAGCACGGAAGGCAGTGAATTAAACAAAATTGTTGCATGTAAGCCCATTGAAAATATTCCGAATTTCAGTGCGAACGCATCGCTTGCGTGTAATGTGAAACAACAAAAATTAGATTTTGTAAATAAAAATAATAGTTTTAATTCGAAATTAATTTTAGAGAGAAGTAAAAGTGATTATACATTGGAAAAAGTTGTTAAATATGTGGAAAAAAATAATTGGCCGTGCAAAAGACAGTTAAATGAATCTATTGCGAAGTTGTTTAATGTGAAGGAACATTTGACTGTGTACAAGGATTATTTATTCTACAGAGATAGAATTGTTATTCCGGAATCAGTTAAAGGTATTGTGATAAATTATTTGTGTAAAAATTATTCAGTTATTGGGAAAATGAAATCATTTGTTAGAAGTTATTTTTATTGGGTTAATTTTAATATAGACATTGAGAATATAGTTAAGAATTTAGTGAAAAAGCGGAATAACAATGGATGTAAATGTTTAAATAGGTATAGATATGAGGAAAGGTATGTAAATAGGGAAACTTGTAAAGATAGTTCCAGGGGCTCGAAGTTTGTCTCGGGGAGGAAAAAGGAATTTAATTTGGGTACATCAGTACTTGTCAAAGATCTCAGAAGTGAAAAGATGGTTTTAGGTAAAATTGAAAAGGTATTAGGCAATACAACTTTTCTTATTAGAATCAAAGGTACTGGTCAGCTCTGGAAAAGACATATGGATCGGATAGTTGTGGGATCTGTGCATTGGGATGACAGTCCCTCTGATTAATAGTAGGAGTTTAGGTCCCCTCCCCCTGTTTGAAGGCAAAGCTCTCACCGGTTCTGAATTTTTCAGGTCAGATTGGAAGCCATTGGCGGGGACAGCTGAGACCCAGGACTTAGGCTGGTGGAAGACTTCATCTGGTGGCCCTGGACGGAAGGAAGAACATGTCTGCGTGTATTTGTAATGTTTTGTTTTATATGTATAGAGTCTTGAAATAAGTAGAGAACACTGTCAATCACATAGAATTGTATAAATATTTAAATATGTAGTATAGAAAGATTTTCAAGGTTGTGAGGGGAGAGTGTAGTGTTTGGACTTTGATACACAGTACAGGTTAAGTGAACCTTGAACCTTGTTTTCAAGTAAACAGTAGTTATGATGAGTGAGTAGCAATACTATGTAGTCTATATAGGTTGGCCGCCTGTGGAGAGCGGCGCTCATTAATTGATAGAACCTTGACTTGCACTGTTAGGCTGCGTGTTTTGACAAATTGTGTTCGACAAATTATAATAGGAATTATTTATTGAATATATTGTGTAAATATAAAATGTCCGTGTCGTTATTATAAAGAACCTAATATTGTTATACTTGACCCAGTATACAATAATTATGAAAAAATCGTATGCAACATTACACAAAAAAGCTTTGTGAAAAACTTAACCAATGAAAAAAAAACTTAAGTGAATGTTCTTTGTATGCCTGTATTATTATTAAATCAATTATGTTGCGCCGTTTTCATGATTAAAATCATCTCAAGGGCGCATTTACACTATTATTTACCACTATAAACAATATTTAATTAAATAAACTACACTTTATTTTAGTCGGAATGCAAAAATATATAAAATCAATAAATATTCAACTGTTATTTTGAATTTAAAAGAAGGAGAAGTTATGGGTTCAGGCAGCTACAAGAGCGCCATCTACCCAAACTGTAGCTTCGATAGAAGACCCTTAATGAAGTAATGAACAATAATAATCTTTATTGCACAAAAATAGTATAGGTACAATAGAATAAAAAAACATGACAACATAACTACTGAACAACGCAGTTAACTTGAATTTTTAAAATCCGAATACAAAATACATACCTGCATCAAGAAAACTATAATTTATTGCTGAAAAAATATTTAAACATCTATTAATTTAAGCACGTAAGGTGTTTTCCAACAAACTTAGTTCTTTTTGATTTGTAGATTATATAAATTGAAACTAATTTCTTCCGATAACTTAACCTTTTGTTGAATGCTTGACAAAAGACTGAATAATTGATTCCGTACCAATCTTTTCCTGTGATTATTTCACGCTGCCTGAAATAAGGAAACTGAAAGCTCCTTAATCCTTCATTCACGTGTTGTCTGCTGTTTTATTAATTTCAGTCACTTCTTGAACCCTTAATCCTGAACACACTTTTCGTTCTGTTATAATCTATCATTCTTCGTGATAACCCTTCATATTTATGTATGCTACCTACATTACTGTGAAATATACTTGCAAGAGTACAGTATCTTATAGTGAAGTACATTATATTGAGTGTTAAATTTTTTTTTTTCAAAGGTTGTAGTTTTCTTAGATTAGATACAAAATGCATAGTTTAGATTTTCGGTGTCAATTTTCTTTGTTATCTCAGTGCTGAGGATCGAGACTACTTCTACTACTACTATACCATCACGGCATATCCCACAAGTGGAGAAGCCAGCAGACCAGGTGCATATAATAAAAAAATACTAACTGTCACGACGAAGGTAAATATTGGTGATTCCCAGCAACACTGGTCCTCCGTCCTTCGCAGTGCTTCGAGCAAAGTCCCTCTTAATGCCTCCTTCATCTGGTCATTTATTTGATCGTGGTTTTTTTAAGAGAATTATGTTACAAATTCTTTTATGTTGATTACATCATAAATTTATTTTAACTCAAAATTTTCATTTAAAGATCTCTTGTTTATTTTTTTTTACCTGAACACCGAATCGAAATATTTAATAACTCATATTACTATCAAACCTCCAAATAAACCGAAGTCCTATTTTTTGGGGAAACTATTGACAATTTTTTTGAATTAAATAAACATAGGTACAATTATTCATAGTTTATTATTAATGATATTTTGCTTTAAAAAAAAAAAACAAAATATTTCTTCAATGTAAAATCAACAGAAGCTTCTTATTTTTCCTTACATACTTACATCATTAATCATTCAAAACAAAAATGTTGTTTACTTTGTTCCAAATAATTACAGAAATGTGGCGTAAGAGTATAATAATATCATTGTTTTCCAGAAGCAGATTACTATGTGGTTTCATATTGTCATGTTAAAAGTTGACTACTGCATCTCCTTGTGCCGAGGAGCTTATAATCCTCATATTGTGTTCCCGAAAGACAATACAATACATAAAGATACAACTACACAAACCAGAGTAACTTCTGTTCTGGAATATTAACAAACTCTATGCATTGTGGATTATTATTATATTCTATATTATAATATATCCGTTACTTTCCCTTCCCTGGATAATAATTACTTTTTACACGGTGGCAGAATTGCCATCCACGCTCCTCAGCATTATAACCAGATAAGTCTCCATATGATCAGTCATGGTCACCCAAAAACTTAAATGCCTGGAAAAATTCACCTATCCAGATATACAGGATATCAAAGGATTAGGCTCAAAACGCGGGTTCAAAATACCAGCATTGTGCCTGAAATCTTTGTTCAAATTTTTTTTACAATATTATAAGTGTTTATTATAATAGATTTTTGAATTCTAATGAATAAATTAACCGTTAAATCTTATTTTTGTAAATTATTTATTAAAGATTTCGGAGTGACCCCTGTAGCTGACATGACTAAAGGTATTATATAAACGGACCTAGAATGCCAAATATTTTTTATTTCTCCTGCTAGTTTTGTATATTTACGTATTTTTTCTACGACGGTTGTTTGTATATTATGTGTATTTAGACAGCGATGTCTATTAGGTACGTTATTTTATTACGTTTATCACGTAATACTAAATCGGGTCTATTATGATGTATTTATTTGTATTTTAACGTATTAGTATTATTATTTTGCATTCTTACACAAATTGTTTTGTAGATTAAAAACTGTTGGGCCAATAATGAAGTATCTTTGGTATTTAATGTTTTGAATTATAATTATAATAATTAGATAAGACATATCTCAGCAAAAAGAAGGCTCAATAATAGGCTTTGAATCGCGAGCAAATTATTTTATTTTTCATTAAAACAAAAAAAATATGTTGGCATTGGATATATATTACTTTGACACGGATGAACACCACCAATGTATTTTACGATTTCAAGCACGTATTATATGCAGTGCGGAAGCAAATTGCAATTTTATAATAACATATATTCTCTTCATACAACAAAACAGTTGTAGTGTGTACCATGAAGGAAAATAAAATTGTTACAGTTTAAAATCAGAACTCCTAACACGAAGGATAAAAGATATTCAGGAAGCCACATTGAAGGCAAACTCTACAACTCATGTACCCTGCCAATGGGGAACATTCATAAAAAAATTAGCTCAAAAAATAGTATAAAATACATAGGTTATAAAAAATAGATGGAATTTTTATTTTTTTTACGTATGCATTATTAAGGCTTTTATCGCAATTTGAAAAAGCAATTTCTGCCGAAAAAAGGTCCACCCATGACGGAATAGGTGTGTGACGTCATTAGGCAGTAAAAACAGACCGCAAGTGAAGTGTGCTATGATACGACTTGCCACCCTATGGCATTACAACGGAATTATTCAATGACAAGGCGGTAAAAAGGTCCACCCATGATGGAATAGGTGTGTGACGTCATCAGGCAGTAAAAACAGACCGCGAGTGAAGTGCGCTATGATACGACTAACCACCTAATGGCGTCACAACGGAATTATTCAATGACAAGGCGGTAAAAAGGTCCACCCATGATGGAATAGGTGTGTGACGTCATCAGGCAGTAAAAACAGACCGCGAGTTAAGTGCGCTATGATACGACTTGCCACACTGTGGCATTACAACGGAATTATTCAATGACAAGGCGGTAAAAATTTGAACAAAAAATTTGGATTTTTTAAAAGAAAAAATAAATTTAAAATTTTAGTTTATCGTTTCTTAGGATATTTGTGATCAGCGATTTTTTATTAACAAAAATTTATAACAAATACATATTCCTCACACATTCTCAAGACACCTGCAAGTAGACCTCTGCGCTTAGTAAAGTTATCCACCAACATGCAAGATGAAATCAATAGAGCAAACACGTCCTGCTTCATTGATAGGGCTTTTGGCGTCGCAGTATCCATCGCTCTTCAAGATGGATGCTCCATTAAACGGCGTCGAATAAATCATCCAACAAAAATACACATGAATGTTCCCCATAATAATGTAGATTTAGACAAGAAACCATGACAATAACACTTGGAAATAAAAAAAAAACTGAGATATGTGCAGCGACCAATAGAAATATAGATGTTGGGCATTTACTACATTATAAAGATGCACGTCATGTTCTAAGAATAGTATATTTTATTTTGAAGAACGTGGGCGAAATAAAATTAATATTTTTTTAAAGGGAGTGCGATATGGAATTTTGTGTAGTGCATTGTATATGTGTGTATCGTCGCGTTAGTACCCATAATACAAGATTCATCTTAGTTTGGGACTGGCTCGATCTGTGTGAATTGTCTTTGTATGTTATGTTATGTTATATTTACGCTCTTAAGGAGGGACTGACGCTGTATCGAACTGTTTCGAACTTTTTTCCCCGATAATACCTTGTACCAAATCCTGCGGCAGATACAGTTCGTATTGTAGTGATAATAATATTATAACCCACGGTATTATTTCTTTTTTGTATCCGCTCCGCAATACCGTTGATAACAAAATACATCTCATACAACACGTTATTTAAAATTTTCCAAGGCATAAAGCATTAAATTGGATTTTCATGTGAATAAATCCAACTGTATGCACTGAGATTCGTATGAGTATAAAATAATATGCATTTAACATTTTTTATATTAACAACATGCCTTGTACTCGTACTATGTAGTGCTATCGTTTGTTTTATTTAGACTAAATTTTGAATAGTTTTATACGGTTGTATCTTCTTTTACGGTTGTATCTTGCAAAAAGAAACATATCTCATCATCATCATCATCGCCCTCAACGCTCCTCTCGGGAGCACAGGGCACAAACCAGTCTCCTCCATTCAGAGGGTCTCTGCGCCAATTGGGACACCTCTTTCCTCGACATTCCCTGTGCTCTGATATCGTTGTCATAGGAACGGTGTATTATGAAAGAGGGACGCCCGGGCCGACGGAACCCTTGCGGACAGAAGAACAGTGTTTTTTTTAGCCAACTATCATTGGCCATTCCCAAAAGATATCCCAGCCAGAGACATATCTACCACAGCTAAAATGTTGGTGCACTCTGCTATCTAAGTGCCAACACTTATGAATGCAATTGAGACGTGGACATGGCTAAAGAAGGATGAAAGTGGCATAAATGCAGTAAAAATGAGATCGTTGAGAAGGATGTGTGGTAAAAGTCTGAGAGATCGTGTGCGTAATAGTGTTATACGAAAGTAATGTGGAATGAAAGTTGGTTTAATTACAAGAATGAATGTAAATATGTAAGTTAAGATGGTTTGGGCACGTGGAAAAAATGAACGAGGATAGAACGACTTAGATATATTTGGCTGAGAGGAATGGTACTCGGAGACGTGGACGTCTGAGGATTAAATGGCAAGATCATTTAAATCATCATTTAAAGCACATTGAACAGGAGAGCATGAGAAGCGAAAGATGTATGCAAGGATAGAAGGAAGTGGCGCTCGATCGTTTATGCCTACCCCGCGAGGGAAGCGGCGTGATGGTATGTATGTATATGTATTATATATCAGATTGCCCTGGAAAATGCCTCCCTATCCAGTGCTGATTCGACCAGTTCTCTCACTTGTTTAATATAATTTTGTAATAGAAATCCCCCGTCGTATAAAATATCATAATATTTTTTTTCGTGTTTTGAAAACAACCTTTTTGCGATCGACGTACAACTCCATAACAATATTGTCTTATGTTTACATTATTTGTTTATTCGTATTAATCAAAGTATTTGGTAATCAGAGCGCTGATAGTACTATCAATGTCTTTCCGAAAAATACCTAGCACTAATATAAATGTGTGTTACTATTCCTAGTACATAAAATAATACATAGGTACTTTGTGCACTTTACCTTTTAGTGATGTGCCTTATAATATTCACAATCGCAAATAAAATTAAGAATATTATCCTCATGTTAAAAATTTGGCTTAGTTTAAAAAAATATATATAAAAATGAAATATTCAGATTATTCCGCGTATGTACAAGGTTTTTGACACTGAAGAGTGTCGTTTTCTCGAAGTTTCGCCTGAATCCTACCAAAAATCGTCTCGGAGATAAGACGACAATGTGAGAGCGAACTCATTTGATCAAAGACATCAGCCACCTATCGAATATAATAACAAAAAATATTTGCTCTCTCAAATGAAGCAAGAAAATAGAAGCTTAGTAGGTGCTTTTCAGAGTTTGTTTAAACACGTGTTTGTCCTCTTCTTCTTCTTCTTCTTTTCGTGTCGGTCAGCAACGACAAATAATAAAAAACACCAAATACACATCTACACTCCCATTCCCTCCCAGAAAGCAACGACCTCTCTTGCAGCTCCCCTCAGGTGAGTTCGCCCCACGAATTCCTCCCAGTGACACTGTCTGGGAGCCATTGGGCATGTCAGGAGGTGTCCAGTGTCTTGCTCCTCTCCACCGTCACACGTCGTGCTCTCAGCCAAAACCCATGCTTTGTCCTCTGAATGACATATTGTGTAAAAAAATTGAAATGTCAGGTAACACATTTAAATCCTTGTACCAAATCGCTTTTACTTGAGAACAAAAAGAATGATATTCTGATTCGTGAATGTTACACACTGACATTCGTCTGAATGTCAAAATTAGACAAACAGCCCTACTGCGTTCCTGTATGTTATCACTTCATAATAATTTTCATCTTCTAACTCCATTCTCATCACGTTCACAAATAACGCAGCCAAAGGCAGCAGTAGTGATACTATGTGAAAATATTATGTTAAATAGATAAAAGAAAGGTAATATTATTCACAAGTGTTATGTAAACTGTGTATTTCAGTATAAAGCAATATTGCTGTGTGTGTGTGTACTTCTCATAATGATTCCATTTATGTACTCTATCGTATAATAATATGTACATATTATGAAAAGGAGATATCGATTTGTGGATTGTGGTTATAAAACGTTTTTAAAGGTGTATTAGATTAACCACTCGCTATATGCCAGGTTGAGACTGTGAGCGGTATTGAAAAAAATTGTCTCCTATGTAAATTTCAATTGAGAAGAAGACCCACCATCAATCAGGAAACCGCAGAAGTCTGAGAACTTCCATTTATATAAAATTATACACTTAACAAATCTTGTCCACGCTGAAGGCAGAGTGGGCAACTTTAAGGGCTGATTGGCCAAAATACACTAGTCTGTGGAACCTTCTGACTACTCTCCTTCGATGTACTTCTAGCTGAGAGAATCAAACATGGCTATACTTTATTTTTTTGGGTAAACACTGAAGAAATCCTACCGACCACCTAGATAACTACTCAAAAATCGATGAACTTCAATTTAAGAATAACAAATAAAATTGTCCACACAAGAGGTGCTATGGTGGACAGCCTGAAGAATGGCCGACCAAAACACGGGTATGCATATATTGAAGGAGACCCACCGACCAACCGGCTAGCTCAGAAGTCTAGAGACAAGATAGATGTTAAAAGGTGTGACAGGATAGATGTTAAAAGGTGTAAGACATGTATTGGTTACTAGAAAATCTGTATTTTATTATCTAATCGCATGTTGTTAAAAGCAATTAATATAATTTCAAATGTTTGGCAATCCTCTTGCTAAGGGCTTCATTATAAAAAAAAAAGTTAACTTCAAAGAATAATTCCAACATTTGAACCAGAGTGTTGTTAATAACAATTTTAATTAAATTTTGATATGAGTTGCGGTTTAAGAAATCTATATAAATCAATGAATAGAAATAAATTGATGAAGTTTTTGTTGAAAATATACTTATATTTCTTATATTTATTGTCTTTACCTTTTGCGAACATCTGATTTATTTGAAGTGCTACCTCAAACCGCAAGATTCAAGTCGCAGGAGGATTCAATGTTCAGCAATATTATTATTAATAATATGGTTCGTTGTCTTGCTTCACGGCAACGTCACACAGCAGCTGCAGAAAAGCATTCAATCGCTTCACAATGGTCCAAGATAAAACGTAGTTTAATGGGAGTATTTTGAAATGAAACATCACATACATGAAGTTGTTCAACCTGCCGCTTCGCTCGGTACCCACCAGTAAGGACTAGAAAACAATAACTGTAAATTCAGGTTAATATAATTATCTTTTGATATATCTAGATTTGTAGAAGATTCTTTTGATAATGATACATAATACACGCGCATATTACTCTATATAGGCGTGAATATCGCTTCCGCGATAAACTCGCCAATTGCACAATATCATTGATCTGAATCACCTTATTAATTAATTTTGTAATTGTTTTATTCTATTAAACTGTGCAATAAAGTTTATTTTTATTATATTATTGCAGTCATTAAAGAGGGATTTATCTCAAACCCGGATAGCTTAGAAGTCTACAACTTCTATTTATCTGCACAAACGATTATGGCAATCAGCTTTTGAACAAAGATTTATGAAGCAGTACAATGTTCAGTAATCAGTAGTCGGCCGTCATGAAGTAATAATGATTACTGTATTGTAGTTGCGGTCAGATGTTGCGGCGAAGCACCGAAACGCAACTTTACTTACATTAAGCTTTAAACGACACAACATCATATCTTTAAATTGAGTTTACCTAGTATCACGCCATCAGGTGTTAGAATCACGAAACTTCTACATTGTACAGTGTTATTAGTATTATCATTAGCAGCAGTGTAGGTGAAATTAAATTTAATCTTTACACAAGTTCGAAACATACGTGTTAAGAGTGTAAGTAATTTTGTCTCTTGAGAGGGAGAGATTTACTCTTTTTGAAGAGTGCTAAAAGGTTTTCTTATCTATACGTATGAAATAAATTTCAAGCAAATTGTTAATTTTTCATTAAGTCTACCATTTACTAGGTCATAGAAAATTTGATGATTCACTTGGGATCACTACAAAATCTATGACAATTTTTTATTTTACTTAGTGATAATATTTTTAAGCGAGCATAATTATTTTTAGTAACATTTAAACAAAAGGTTGTAAAAACAATAAGATACATTTAATTTTCATTAATTATGAAATTGAGGTAAGTTTTTTTCAATCAAATATCGAAATAGAATCCAGAGCTATTTTAACTAACCACACCTGATATTTTTTTTAAATTTCTCTTAAATTGAATTTAAATAATCATGTTTCGTAAAAATAAATCATTTCAATCAATTATTGTAACAATTGAACTTCGAAAACGAGCAAAAACATTCTGTTCATTCCGAGTGAACAAATTATTTCTAAATTATCAAATAAAATAAAATAAATATTTATTATTATTTTGTTTTGTGTTACTGTTGAGTAAGACTAACGCACGACCGGTTTCGCGGACTCCGAGTTCGCATCATCAGGTGCTGATCTATACTTACTCAACAGTAACACTAAACAAAATAATAATAAATATTTATTTTATTTTATAATTTAAAATGAAGTGTTACAAAGTAAGTGCCGATACAATTAATGAAATTATTTCTGTTCGTTTCCGGAGTTGAATTGAGTGGAATGATTAATCTAGAGTGGTTTAAAATTAAAATATGACTTATTTCTACTCTTTTTAGTAAATTAAGTCTCCGGCACCCGATAATTGTTTTGTTTTTAAAACATTATCTATTTTTGAGCAAGAATATTAAAAAAATACTCATATTAAAATCTGGGTAAAGATTTTAAACATTATGGTTTCACTAGCTGACTGATTAATAAAAAAAAAAAATCAAAGCCCTACTAAAAAGTAGGTATTCAACTTAATATTTTTTTTTCAAATGGATACTTTAAAAGAGTACCTACGTACTTTTTTTATTAAGAGACAATGTTGAGTTGACACTACCGTGTCGTAAGTTATAGTGCTAAAAACTTTTCTCGCGAGAACAGATTTATTATTTTCTTGTTAAAGCATCTTGATCCTGTATACATCGATGGTTTAAAGCACAGAAGACACATGTCCACTTTTTAGGTAAAATGAGTTTATACATGTACAAGATCGGTTGCAACGCCATCTATGTCCTGACTAAATATTACCAACAATCTTAATATCATTATTGAAATATTTAATAAAAACCAAATGTCACACGTCCACAAATGCACTTTGTTTTGTGCACAGATGTAACATGTCACATAAGATATGAAGATTCTTAAAAACAAATTAATGTCCATCTAGGACGGACATGTGTCATCTGTGCACGCATAAACGCATCCCAATAGTCACCGTGAGCGGCACTTCCATCACACTTCCAAAACATGTCCATGACCATCATCTAAAAATTCTAATTCTTGATATTCTGGTTAAAAATATAATAGAAAATAAGACATTACAAAAGAAAAAAGATTATGATTTTCAACACCTTCTGCGTTAATTTGAAGCTAGTGAATTAATTGAGAATCTCAATTTTTAAAAACCTGTTTTCTCTTAACTGTCAAATGTGGACATGTGTCTTTTGTGCTTTATACCATCGACATGTGCCATTATTATTATAACGAAGTCTAAAGACGCATCCAGACTATGTCATAAGATATTAATTTACTTTGATGAAGGACTCGACATGTCGTACGACAAAAGTAAGTGAAAGTGTGGGCGATCTCATCACGAATGTATGTAACATATGTGTATAAAAAATATGAAATAAATTTCACATAAGCGTAAAACAAATAAATGTATTTATTTTTTTATGTATTAATTTATTAAGCCGTGGAGCACCCGGTTAAGAATTGGTCTCTCACTCTTTCTCGTAAGTTTTCGGGTGTCCTGTAAAGGCAGGTGTTTGAAAAAATAAAGACAGTTACATCTTAAATTCAGCGATGAGGTGTGCCACCCATCCTGAATGTCCAATTTCTTTGGTTGGCACGGAGAGGACAGCTTGCTGCTGATCTGTTAGTTACCCTACATGTGGGATATATCGTGATGAAAACATTTACTACTATTGCACGTCACGGATAACATTGTCATTCAACATTTAGCGACAAAGTAGCGGTATGACTTTAGTGCATATAAGACACATATACATTCGCGTTTTTAAGTTTGTTACTTACAAGCGTGTATCGTTGTTTTTAGAACGTTTTAGAATGTAAAGTTATAATGGTACAATCTCATCTGAAAGTTTTCAACAACGTGATATTAAAGACATGTTTTTAAGACTCGACAATACATTATGCTATATTCTCATATGCGATATTATTTTCGTATACGATGCACTGGTAGTCAATAGGTTAACTTTTTTATAAGAAATTGTGCTAACTTGATAGAAGTGAACCCGGGTTCTTTGACTCTAGATCCGAGACTCTAACACCAGCTTACCGACCGTAACATTATTTTTTCTTTCTTTTCATGCATAAGTCATCAAAGTAACACTTGAAATCGTCAACCAATTACATTATTTTTATTTTATTTTTTTATTTTTTTTATTTATTTATACAATATACGGCGTGAGCCTTTTACATGTTAACAAAAAAGTGTACCTAAGGAACAACAACAACAACAACAAAAAAACTAAGTAATCACAGTATATACAAAACAATACACCACATGACAAGATTAACAACAAGATAATGTAAAAACAATAATAAAAAATTGTACATATATGAATAAGGTCAATATGAATAATTCAATTTTGGTATGTCAATACAAGTAAGTCAATACAATACTATTATGTAGGTAAATAAGCAGTTTACAGTTTTAGAAGTAAAAATAGATGCAGTACATAAGAACAATTCAAGAACTAATGAAATTCATCGCCTTAACAAAACACTTTTCACAAAAAGGATTAATTAATGTTACAGTGAAGTGAGAAATGTTGCTCTGAGGAAGCATTCTAGATTAAACAGCCACATACTAAAAATAATTGGTGCAAAAAGGGAAGGGAAAAATGGCTTTAGATTTTTTTGGGTTTTAGAAAAATGGTTTTGAAGTGTCAAGGCAAGTGTTCGTAAAATATCGCACTTCAGACATTTTTCAAGTTTAGTTCAGCAGTGATGAAGTTAGCTACCCATCCTGAATGTCCCATCTTTACGGCACAAAGAAGAAGAACTTGGTATTGTTACATGCCGTTAATCCAGTGACTAATAATAATAATAATCTTTATTCATACATACATCCATTCATACCATCACGCCGCTTCCCTCGCGGGGTAGGCAGAAAGGATCGAGCGCCACTTCCTTCTATCCTTGCATACATCTTTCGCTTCCGTCACTGTCATACATTCCTCATGCATGCTCTCCTGTTCATGTGCTCAACACGTGATCGTCCTGTAGGTTTTGATTTAAATGATCTTGCCATTTAATCCTAGGACGTCCACGTCTCCGAGCACCATTCCTTTCAGCCAAATATATCTGCTTAGTCATTCTGTCCTCATTCATTCTTTCCACGTGCCCAAACCATCAACCAAACTTATTTACATTCATCCTTGTTATTACACCAACTTTCATTCCACATTCCTTTCGTATATTACTATTACGCACACGATCTCTCAGACTTTTACCACACATCCTTCTCAACGATCTCATTTCAACTGCATTTCATTTCATTTAATTTCATCGAATAAAGATTATGTTTTTTTTTAATTGCAAATAGAAACATAATCTTTATTCGATGAAATGAAATACAGTGCTCACAAAAAATTACACAGCACAACACAAAAATGTGAAATTTTGAGTTTTCGATCAACAAACTGCAGACCAAATTCGATTTTCAGAATATTTATAATACCAACAAATTTTTTTTTTGGCATGGAGGACATTTTATGTGTTATTTTGCGTTTCTCACAATGATATTATGTTTTTCAAATCATGAGACATTTTACTTGTTATGCAATTGTTTCAATTAAATTTAACAGTTATAATGCAATTATATAAGTTCATATAATATAATGATGTGAGATATTTTAATAGATAAAGTTATGTATAATTTATTGATATGACAACTTGCGCCTGAATACTGGCAACATCATTAGCAGAATTTCGCATATTATACTTAATCAGAGATGTACCTAACGAATATTCCGTAACCATCCGGCTAAGTCATAATATTATTCGGTCAAATCTAATGTTTAAACAGCCTGGTTATTTCTAGTGTTGTACTTGGCCATCAGTCCTTATAACACAAGAAAAAAATTACTCCAATTCAAATCACGACAATGGCCGAATATAGAGTATTCAGTATTCTTCTTCTTCAGCCGTCTCTCCACTGCTGGATGTAGGCCTCTTCTAATTTCTTCCATTTTTCTCTTCTTTGGGCTTCTCTCATCCACCTGCTACCCGCGACAGGGACAATAACATCGGCCCAACGTTTCTGAGGCCGGCCTATTCCTCTTTTCATGTCCCATGGTCTCCATCCTAGGACTCTGGGTGCCCATCTGTCTGTTCCTTGTCTGGCAACATGACCTGCCCATTGCCACTTTAGCTTGGCAATACGATCCACCACGTCGACAACTTTTGTCCGGCGTCTGATTTCTTCATTTCTGATTCTATCTCTCAGACTTATGCCTAACATTTGTCTTTCCATAGATCGCTGTGTACATTTTAATTTATATATGGTCCTCGCAGTTAAGGTGATAGTTTCCAGACCATATGTAAGCACAGGGAGGATACATGTTTCAAACACTTTTCTTTTTAAATTCATGGGAATATCCTTGTTTTTAAGTATATGATTGAGTTTCCCAAAGGCTGCCCAACCTAGTCCAATTCTTCTGGGTACTTCCGCTGTCTGATTTTCTTTCCCTAATTTGATCTTATGTCCAAGATAAATATACTCTTCAACAGGTTCAATTTTCTTATTATCGATTGTGATACTGCTGTTGGATGGACTCATGATTTTGGTTTTATTTATGTTCATCTGTAGACCAACTTTCAGGGAGGCATCGTGGAGCTCTTTTATCATGGTATGAAGTTCTTCCAGATCATCACTGATGAGTACTATGTCATCTGCGAAGCGGAGGTGACTCAGATATGTTCCGTTAATTTTAATCCCTTTATGTTCCCAGTTTAGTGTTTTAAAAATACTTTCTAGAACTAACGTAAAAAGTTTAGGTGAGATGGTATCGCCTTGTCTTACACCTCTCTTGATATTGATTTTCCCCGTTTTTGTGTCCTCGTCAATCCTTACATCCATTGTAGCGTGGTCATAGATAAATTTGATCAGCCTTGAGTATCTGGAGTCAATTCTTGCTTATTTATTTAGCGCATTTATTATTCCCCATTGTTCTACAGAGTCGAAGGCTTTTTTGTAGTCAATGAATGCAAGATGAATTTTTATATTATATTCTGTGACTTTCTCAATTAGCAATCGTAGAGTTTGGATGTGGTCTGTGGTTCCAAACCCTTTTCTAAAACCAGCTTGTTCTATTGGTTGGTAAAAATCTAGTTTAGGTGTTAAACGGTTCGTCATAATTTTAGTAAGAAGTTTGTATAGGTGGGATAACAGACTTATTGGTCGGTAGTTTTCTAGGTTTTCTGGGTCCCCTTTTTTATGCAATAATATAACTTCAGCGTTTCTCCACTTTTCGGGTATGACCTCCTGTTCTAGGCACTTGTTAAGGAGTATTTTTATTGCCTCAATGATTTCTTCTCCCCCCAACTTTAACATATCGCTTGTCACTTGATCTTCTCCTGCACTTTTGTTATTCTTCATATATTTAAGTGCATTTTTTATTTCATTGGATTCTATTTCCGGCATCTCTACTTATAGTTATATAATCATTCAGTATTATATAACTATAAGTATTATTTAGCTTGTTCACGAGAGATGGGAAGTGTGAAAGCGATATTGAAAGGATAAAAGTTGCTGGCAATAAGGTAAATGGTGCAATCCGACCAATAATTGTAAATAGAAACATATCCACCACACCTAAAAGGTTGGTGCACTCTGCTATCTTTGTGCCAACACTTATGTATGCAAGTGAAACGTGGACATGGTTAAAGAAGGATGAAAGTGGCATAAATGCAGTTGAAATGAGATCGTTGAGAAGGATGTGTGGTAAAAATCTGAGAGATCGTGTGCGTAACAGTGATATACGAAAGGAATGTGGAATGAAAGTTGGTGTAATAACAAGGATGAATGTAAATAAGTTAAGATGGTTTTGGCACGTGGAAAGAATGAATGAGGACAGAATGACTAAAAAGATATATTTGGCTGAGAGGAATGGTGCTCGGAGACGTGGACGTCCGAGGATTAAATGGCAAGATCATTTGAATCAAATCCTACAGGACGGTCACGTGTTGAGCACATTGAACAGGAGAGCATGCATGAGGAATTGTATGACAGTGACGGAAGCGAAAGAGGTATGCAAGGATAGAAGGAAGTGGCGCTCGATCCTTTCTGCCTACCCCGCGAGGGAAGCGGCGTGATGGTATGTATGTAAGTATGTATTATATAATCTTGCCGATTATCCGTTATCCGATCAAAAAATGTTTCGTTCCATCATTAATTATTACTATGGCAATATTACCTAATAATAATATTAATAATAACAAACTCTTGAAACTAATTCCATTCCAAATACAAATTTAACCAATTTCAAATTTAATTCGGTGATTATTTACACACTCGTTCCAATTTTAAACTAACCATCCGAGAAATTGGATGAATGTAATAATATATAACTTTGCACATATTGCAGAAGAGAACACCCAAACTCGTCTTTCTTGTTTTATCATTAGACCCAATGCATGCGAAAGAGACAAAACTAAATTGCATCATCACAGAAAACATTATTTTTTATGAATCTCATTTCAACACATACGCTTCCATTTTCGAATTATTTCGTCCATATTATTCGAATCGCCGCGCGTTCCATTTTTAAAAGCATATTTCTATGAAATGAAGATAAATTTGCTTGGTCTGAGCTGAGTCTCTTTTCAATGGTATAGAATAATTAATGTACAATTTTCAAATAAATATTATTAATATGTAAGATACCAAGCTTTGAATACTAATTTACCCAATATATTTTTTAATCAAAATTAATGTACAGTTCTTCCTTCAAGGATTTATAGATGATTTATTCCATAAACAAAATATTCGTTTTGGAAATAAAAGTTTATTTAACCCATAAGGTAGTAGAGTAAGTATTTCCTTAAATATAATATAAAATTATGACAATTTCTATTCTAAACTTTATTTATTGATTTATTTCATCGTCATACCTTTAACGAAATTGGTACAAAAACAAATTACTATGCACATTTCATAGATATTTTGACATAATATGCAAAATTCATTGATAAAAAAGAAACACAACAAAAAATATTTAGTTAAGTTAAAAAAATAGCTCACACAAAATAATAACATAGACAAACGCAAACCATACAAGTGTTTACACACGTAGTAAATACATGTGCCAACACACTGGACGGCAAACAGTTATGTTGCGGTTAAAATAAAAATTGTTAAAAAAAAGTTAATATTATTACGTAATACACCTAAATGAAATATATGAAGATATTTATTACTTTAAATGATGTCTACTATTTTATTCTTCTTCTTCTTCCTCGTGTGATAGATCATCGATCTGTTGTTTCGGAAGTGATTGCCTCTTGTGACCCTGAGGACCAGCTATCTTTCCATCTCTTTGGTGGTCTTCCTCTCAAACGTGAACCATTTTATTCATTAAAAAAAAATTACAAAAATTTAAATATAAAAAAATTTCAAAAAAAAAATCTTGAAAAATTCACAATCTCAAAATATTTCGTAAAAAAATTGTACCTAATAGTGAAATTACAATGTTGTACTCTTTTAATTTTTTTTAACATCTTTGTTTTATTTTTAAACATCTTCTTTTTATGTTTTTTCATTGTTTTCTTTTTATTTTCACTTATGATTATTCCATTGCGACAATGCTTAAGGCTCTGAAAGGGTTAATTTCAATTTCTTACGTAATACAAAAACAATCAGATAAAAAAATATTCAGTTTAATCTTGAAAAATGTTCAAGAATCATTTATTTGTTTGTGAATGTACATTTTCGAATAATAATTTAATTTTTATCAAACTTACGTGACTAGATATCCAATAATGTCTTGTTCGGATCAATAAATTATTATTGGAAATAATACAATACAATACCAATAATTTATTTGACCATAAACCGCCTGAATCGTGAATATATAAACAGTTATTAATGATGGAACTACGATTGGGATAAACCTTTTAAATGTCTGATTTAAATACATACCTACATAATACATTTATAATATTATTAAAATGACAAATGCTGGGATAGGATATTATTTACATTACATATTATCTCAAAAATATACCGATATATATATATTATATGCGAAGTGATTTTTTATTCGTATAACATGGAATTTTTACACCTACGAAAGTGTTGATATGATGTATTTTTCGATAGGTATGAACCAAATCACAATCTATGCATCACTTGCAGGGTAGAGAAGAGAGTATTAGGTGTTCCGATGCTTATGAATCGGCTTTGGCTGGCTTAAGCGCTTTACACCATGGCAACGTTCACCAATTCCACCTTTTTCTCCCTTATGCTTCTCTCATATCAATCTTTTCAGAGCGGGTGACTGCATTCATCGCTTAAAAGCGACTTCATCCATATATATAAATATATATATATAAATATAAATATATAAATATATATATCCGTATGCAAAGGCATGAGCCAAGTCTCTGCCCGACTGTACGCGGTGAAATGGAGTAAAACCTTCACCTTCATACTGTCTCCTGCGTAAAATCAAATGATCTTTCATTCATGAGGTGCATGTTGTACATGCATTTCGGATGAAAATTAGATCATACAGTCTTCATATATATATATAATATATATAATGAGTTACAATCCATTGGATTGATCTTCAACGAGTTTTGTTTTTCTTCTCCATTCGTCTCTATTCTCAGCCAGTCTTTTTAGCTCTACGTATGAGCCACAGTTCATGTCTCTCTTCAGTTGGTCCATATATGCGTCTCTTGGTCGGCCTCTGCCATTTGTCCCCTCGGTCTTACCCTCTGCGATGGCGATGAGTAGTCCTGGGTGCATGATGTTGTGGCCAATCCAGTTAGCTCGTTGTTGGCTGATTCTCTTAAGGAGTCGCCTTTTTTCGCCTACCCTGGTTAATACTTCTTCATTTTCGACGTGCTCTGACCAATGGATCTTAAGCATGCGTCTGTAGCACCACATCTCAAAGGCCGCCAAACGTCCGCTTTCACTCTTGCTGATGGTCCATGTCTCACAACCATAAAGCAGAATGCTCCATACAAAGGCTTTAGTAAGGTTCTTCCTTACGCTTAAGTCAATATTTGGGGATTCCAATATCTTTGATTTTTTGTAAAAGGCAATCCTTGCCTGGTTTATTCTGCTTACAATTTCTGCTTTGGAGCGTCCATCCTGGTTTATTCTGCTGCCCAGGTACACGAATTCACTTACTTGTTTGATGCTCACTCCATTTATGGCAATGTTCGCAGTCGCTTCCTCTCTTCCAACGACCATTCATTTTGTTTTTTCTTTATTTATTTTTATGTTGTACTTTGACAACAGAATACTTTCCATTTTTCCTAAGCCTTCGTTCAGCTCCATCTCGGAGTCTGCGAGCAGTGCTATGTCGTCTTATGTAATTTTAGAAAGTTTCTTGCAAAAGGCATGTAGGTTGTTGTGAAGCATTGCATTTTAGATAGATGTGCAGCGTTAATGTATTGTATTTCTTTATTTATAAATATTATTTATTTATTCAATAATAAAACAACAATACCTACAACAAAATTATATAGTAGACAAATATTATATTACAGTGCAATGGTATTTTTTTTATAATTTCCTCACTCAGTAGTTGAGCCACTGGTATGAGAGGAAACAGTTTTTTAAACATATAGGAAATTTTGGTCAGGTTACAGGTGTCTATTGTCAGTGTTGAGTTTTAATGTCCTTGCGTATCTTTTAATTCTTCTTTTGAAAATGTTAAGACTCCTAGCATCCTTCAAACATCCAGGTAGACTGTTGAATAATTTGATGGATGTATGGAGGAATCCATTACGCCTTCTATTTGTTCTCGGGAGGGTGGTTCGTAGGTGGTTCTGTCTCGTATTGTGGGTGTGTATTTCAGTGTTTGTGGTTAGTTTCAGGTCTGATTTTATAAGATTATTCTTTATTTTATAGAGGTGTTTGGCTTTTTCAACAAAGATAATTTCTTCTAAGTTTAATTCTTGAGTTATTTTGTTAAATAATACACCAATCACGGCACAAGCCTTTGACATTATTATAAAAATACATTTTATGATATATTTAATATACACTTACTGATATTAAAAAAAATTGAACCTAATAGACACAAAGAAAACTCCACTACACAGAAATCGGAAGAGAATAGTAATAAGTATAGTGATGTATGCCACCTATATCGAATTTCTAAACTTTTATTGCTCTTGCTGCGGGTGCCGATCGCATAGTCCTTTTCTACTAGCTTGTTCACGTGTAAATGCGCACTCGCATTGTCTATTTGAAAAACCAGAAGCAGTGTTATGTTCACATCGGGTATCGAACCCACGACCCCTCGCTTACAAGGAGAATGTGTTAACTACTTGTGCACCCTATTAGTAATAGGCATTAGGTAGCTGTGTGAACTTTCTTAAGGAATGCATGATACATAGTCGCAACACTTATTGGACATGAGGCTCAGTTAAGAGTAGGTACGCATTTAGCCCACGACTACAACATTCTCAATTCCTCTGTATCATGCTCCTAGCAACTGAAATCCAATTTCCGGCACACGATTGTGTCAAAAATTCACTTAATTCTTCAATAAGGTCATATGATATTGTATTAATCACAAAAATAATGCATTTATATTATTTATTTACAAGATTGCATAATCTGAGCATCATATGCATTATTCTAAAGACAAAATGAAAAACAAAAACAGAGCGAAACAAAACAAATTTAATAAACACCATCTAGTGAATAAAATGATTGCAGTACCTACTTGAACAGACTACTATTCTTACTACAGAATTAGAGTTGTTTTAACTGACTATACATAGTATTATCAGAAATCAGAACTGAGCCCGTAGACAATTTGTACTTAGCGATCGTCTACTGGCGAACTTTTCGACAATCTACCTACACGTACCGTATAATTATGCGTCATTGTTGCAGTTATTGACGAAAATTCGTTTGTAGGCGATCGCCAAGTACAAATTGTCTACGGGCTCTGGTCATTTACGATTAATAGATTAAAATGTTAAAATTGTAATTAATTTTTAATGTTTATGTTAATCATAAAAAAGATAACGTTAACTTTTCTTTATTAAGCTTCCGTTAAATTAAGTCGGTTACATATTTTGAATGAGATGGGGACGATACTTAAAACTTTTACAAAGATTTGATTCCAACACCGGTACCTACTGCTTCTACTACTACTATACCGTCACGGCATAACATTTTCGGTAACGGTTTAAACATTAACTGAATTAAATTTTAGATGAACGATGCCCATCTCTATGTATTATAATATGTACATAGTTGTGTGTGTTTTCATTTTCATCTGATTTCGTTGAACATTTTGTTTCGCTATACTACGACTAAACCTCATTATGCCGGCACACTGGCCATATCCCGTAATTAGATTTGCAGGTTCATGGTTTCGTCATATTTTTCTTCTTTATATTGCTTTCTATTTATAATAATTACATAATTATATTAACGCTGATTTCAGACATATTTTAAACATTATTATCACCGTATTCTGTTCATATTAATAATTGTGACCTACATAGTTTATTAATAGGTTCTAGTTATTTTATTTTGTTTTATTTACATGATCAAACAATTAATTCCAGAATATTTTAACAAAATATCCATTCAATATGTGGACCAGCAAAGATCCTAAATTAACCAAAAATGTTTAAATCATCGGAGTTAAATGAATTACCTATTATCAAAACAATATAAAATTTAGTACTGAATAGTTCAGAACTTTCGAAATGAATAAAATACGAAAATACCTTCATCGAAATCATAAATTTACAAAAAAGCAAGTAGTTGTTATAAATAAATCACTTTCAATTTAATTGGATAAAATAAAAAATTGGGCTCCCACTCCTTACCGTATTTTTTTTAAATATCTTTGATAAAGGCAAAAAAATAAAGATATTTATATAAGATATAAAAAAATAAAGATATTTTACAACTTTAATTCAGTGGTGAGTTTTACCTGAACGCCTTAATTTTTTGTTTTTATAAAGTGGGCTATCTTCTAAATAATCTGGTTTAAGTTCATCCAGTCATCTTTTGGTCTAATTACGAATTTTTGACAACCAAATGTTGTTTTCATAAAAAACGGTGTACTGTGAAAGAGGGTTACTCAGGCGTGGAAGTATTAAATAATATAAGTCATTACTGGAAAAACACTGCTCAGTAGTTACTTTGTTATATTCCGTTGACATTTTTTGCTTTTTATATAGTATTATATTATAATTAATTAATTAAAAAATAGCACCTTTCATAAAAATTTACTCAAGAGAACATTCTAGGTAGGTATGTTATCACTTTGGAAAAACGTTTGTCTTAAATAAAAATTTCTTTTTCCCAGGCACTTCGAAATAGAGCAAGAAAACAACGGGCCGCCCGCAGACAGCCTTTGCCAGGTGAAGCAGGAGCAGGTTCTGTAATAGAAAACGTAGCACAGACCAGGAGGTTGGCAGAAACTACCTTGGGGACACCCAGAAAGCCTGAGGATGAGAGACCGACGAACACAGCATCTGGAAGCAACGAGGAAGATGATGATGGAGGAGAAAGGTAATTAAAATATTTCATAATTTAAGTGTTAGGATAGGAAATCATATAAGGATGAAGGAGAGATCCATGCCCAACAATAAACAAAAAATAACTATTTACTATCAACCAGTCCTTCAGGCAGCCCACTGAGGCCTACTTGTGAGGTCTATAGTTTTGCTTAGAAGCAATGATCTTCAACGTCATTACTCCTAGAATAAAATTTGAAAAAATATAATTAAGATAGGTCTAGGTTTTACATGTACAAGAAGTGTATTAATGTTTAGTGCATTGTAGGTAGATATATACTCGAATGTGTATCGCCGCGTTCGTACCCATTATAATTACAAGATTCATATCTTAGATGAGGACTATAATAATTATAACTCAATCTGTGTGAATTGTCTATGGATGTTATGCATTGTTGTATTCAAATCCAAAGAAAGTGATTTCCCAAAAGAGAAAGAAACAATTTGTTAAGTTTTTTTTATTATTAATTTATATTTATTTATTCATTCATTCGCATCAGCACGGCATTTTCCACAAACTTTGTAGCCAGAGAACTAACTGCATGCAATTAATTTTAGGTTTATCTATTATAAAAAAAAACGACATAAAGGGCATTTGTTTGTATCATTCGTTCTGAAATTCGAACGCAGCTAAAAACGAATGAATGTAAAGACAAAAAAGAAAACCTCGCCAATATTATTCGAGGATTCAGCGAAGAGCTATAATACAATAAGTTCACTTACAAATTTATTATAAAATGGTGCCATAAAGAATAGTTTAATAATTATTATTATATTATTTTATTGTTCTCGTACAGGAAATGGGAAGAATAATAATGTTGTTGTCTACCAGTTAAACGCCTATAAACAATTATTCATTTTACGTATTATTTTCCAACAATTGAGGATTTAGAGGAACCAACTTAAAAACACACACCCACACAATAGCCAAAACCCTTTAGAATAAACAATACTAGGCCTACATAGGAACAATTTAAATAGGTTAACGATTCTAAAACAAATCTTTATAAAACATAATAGGATATTAATTTATATCATATAAATGTTTGACCTAATAACTAGTAAGTTGTTGGATCACAGTTATAATTCGTATAATAAATATTTCAAATATGGGGACATTGAAAGAAGGAAAGTGGCCGGTGCTAGAGTAAACGGTGCACTTCGACCCATTGTCAGCAATGACAATGTGTCGAACATGGCTAAAATGCTGGTGCACAATACCATTCTGGTACCGTCACTTACGTATGCAAGCGAGACATGGACGTGGTTGAAGAAGGACGAAAGTGGAATAAATGCAGTAGAGATGCGATCGTTGAGAAGAATGGTTGGTAAAACGCTGCGTGATAGAGTGAAGAATGAGGATATTAGAAGAATGAGCGGATGCAAGAAGAGTGTTGTGGACAGAATGCGCGTGAATAAACTACGGTGGTTTGGGCATGTTGAACGAATGAACGAGGTAAGAATGACAAAGAGGATATACTTATCTGAAAGAAAGGGTGTGAGGAAACGCGGGCGTCCGAGAACCACGTGGCTTGATCACGTGGATCAAATTCTAAAGGACGGCCGCGTGTTGAGTAAGAGGAACCGACGTGCGTGTATGAGGAACTGTATGAATGTGGAGGAAGCGAAGGAAATGTGTAAAGATAGATCTGTTTGGCGTTCCGTTCTCTCTGCCTACCCCACTTGGGACATGGCGTGAGGGTATAGTATAGTAAATATTTCATTTTGTAGAGATTTTGTGTCAATTTTTATTGGTGTGAATTTGGGGTTTCTTTTACCCTTGCTTGTTGGAGGTGAATTGGACTCTAATATTTTTAAAACACTATTACACAATTTAATGTTATTTAAACTGCACTACAGTATCACTGATGGCAAAAATAGTAATTATCGCTTAAAAACTACGTTATTTTCACAAGAATAGGTTGTTTATTGAAATTTCCGCATTTTACTGGATTGTGATGGTTGCTGTTAGTTGACATGTACCTACGCTCAACAGATGTCAAACATAGTGGTTTGAAATAGGAATTGATGGGATTAGTGAACATACCATGGGTGAAGTGCAATTAAACCACCTTAAGCCGATTCGTAAGCATTGTAACACATTTCCTGTTTCCTAATTAAAGGAGTTTGCGCAGTCTGTTGGTTGTGCTGATGAGGTGTCTGTTATAGTAATACTCTTATTCAGTGTCACTGGGAGGAATTCCTGGAGCGAACTCACCTAGGGGGCGATGAAAGAGAGGTCGTGGCTTTCTGGGAGGGAATGGGAATGAAGATGGGGATTTTAATGTTTTTGTTATTTTATCATTTGCTGACCGACACGAAAAGAAGAAGATATCCTTATTAGGTCTATGATTGTATTTGATATTTTTTAGTATTTATGCGTTTAATTGCTTGTTTTCAATGTACAATAACTATATGTATTCAACATATTCTGAACATATTGTTTTTTTCTTGTAATTTGCGTAGAGACGATGACATACAATGAGCATTCATTACACATACCATCAGTTCGCTGGCTACATCACTCGTGATAGATTCCGTGATAGTGTAAATATGATATTTTGTATTGATTTCAAATATTGTAATCAATGTACAGTGAAGAAAAAATAAATAAATAATAAAAAATAAATAAATAAAAGAATATAGAATTATTTTCAACATACACAGACCATTAATAATTTTAATGTGATCTTTAATCCAGAAAATTATCATAATATTATTATTAATAAATTTTACATAATTTTATAGTCGTGTGAACAGGACATATTGGGTAACCCATTGCGGTAATAATACCCTTTATATTATTATTAATCGTTATTGTTTTATATATAATATTAATATTCATATCTGCGGTCAAATAAATTGGTATTAAATGTAAAGAATATATCGTCGGTCTGAGATTTAAAATGGGATTATTATTATTATTTGTGTAATTTGAATATGTAAAGATAATCTATGAATAATTTTTGAGAATTAATATCACATATAGGTATTTATGTAAAATATAAGGTTTAATTGAGGGGTTCATATGGAAAGGCACATCCAACAGTTTTTCATAAATATTTAACTATCGATGCTTTTTTACAATTTATTAATCAATAACTCTAAAGTTTGTACATTCACAGAGTGAAAATTCATTATGATGATATTATACTTTAAATAACACACAGTTTACTTTTCACTAAGATTTATTCTAACCTCGAGCGCTTTCGTCAATGTTAATGAATTGACATTTTCAAGTTCTCTTGAAAATGTCAATTCATTAACATTGACGAAAGCGCTCGAGGTTAGAATAAATCTTAGTGAAAAGTAAACTGTGTGTTATTTAAAGTATAATATCATCAATTTATTAATCATTGGTTATATTAAATGTAAATTTAGCACATGAATATACAAGAAAATGCTAACAAAATACAACGTCATCTAATTTGGTAGTGTCCTAGATGGGACAATTATTTTCTTTTATTTTCTAAGATTAAAACTTGTGTTGGGAAAGGGGTCGCTGACATCTTGGATCAAACTGCGCACCTCTCGTGCATGAGGCCAAGACTCTACCTGCAGGCTACCGATGAATTCGATTCATTAGTAGTTAAATTCTTAATTTCGCCATTGTACATCTGATTAATTTTAAGTTTATTGACATTTTGCATCTTGAATTCAGTGATAAGTTTTGCCAACCATCTTGAATATTTTTGGTGTTTTGTTGACACGGATAGGACAGCTTGCATGTTTCTTAAATGCTCCCGATCTGCTGGCCTTCCCACATGTGGAATATGGAGTGATATGAAATATGGTAGTAGAAATATTTATCTCTCACAAGAAAGGTAGCAAAAGGACTCATTGCGCAAGTATAATCATCGTACAAGTTTTCTTTTCTGTGCTATAAAATATTTCATCACTTTACTACACTCACGCCTTATCCCAAGTGGGGTAGGCAGAGATAACGAAACGCAATATGAGCCTATCTATTCGTACTTCTTTCACTTCTTCCACTATTTCTCACTCAAGCTGGCAGATTTTTTTTTTACTAAACGTGCGAGATACTATACTATACTATACCATCACGGCATATCCCACAAGTGGGGTAGCCAGCAGATCAGCTGTATGTAAGAAACGATGGAATCTGTATTGAATACTGTTTGACGAAATGCTAACAGAGCCCTTTACACTCTGCTTAGCAATGATATTGTGTTTTGATCTATGATTCTGTATTTTTTTTTTGTACATAGGTATATATAATCTATTGTATTATCCTGTCTTCTGTAAATTGTGGAGTCCAAGTACCAAAAACTTTGGTCTAAGGACGATAAACAACAATAAAAAAAACAACAACAATAAAAAAACATGCAAACTGTCCTCTTCGTGCCAATATAAAATCAAGACATTCAGGATGGGTGGCAAACCTCATCGCTGAATTAAAAATGTAAAATGTCTTATTTATTTTGAACACCTGCCTTTTACAGGGCACTCTAAAACTTACGCAGAAGAGTGGGAGACCAATTCTTTACCGGGTGCTCCACGGGAAAGTCCTTAAGAATTTAATGCACGTATTCCAGCCACGTAGTTCTTGAAAATCTGCGTTTCTGTTAGCCATTCTTTCATAACCCATTCTCTCTTAGCATTCAACCCATCATAACCTATTATACACGTATTGTTTAGAAATTAATTATTTACTGAGAGTGTGATTTGGGATGCATTTGGGTTAACAGGGATTCCAGATATTTTGTAGAAAGAAAAAAAAACATAATTTTTATCATCAAATAAAAAGAGTTCCTTGTGTATTCTTTCTAAATAATCTGGAAAAAATCATTGAACCGTCTATTAAAAATTCACTTAATTTATTATCTTGTTTATTTTACAACTTTTAAAATAGGTATCATTTTATTACGAACTAAAAGTTTTCAAAAATAAGTTCATTTCAAACTCACCATCAACACTCAGAGATAAAAAGTGCAAAATAAATACTCGACTATCATTTAGCATTTCTGAAAACTCTCAAACATTCATTTTTTCTATGGTAGTACAAGGTGCCTGAAAAGTTGAGTGGCACGATAAATATTCCGAACGCGTTTTGCAGACACAAAAATGCGCTTTGGTATATACACATTATGTATAATAATATGTATTACTATATAGGGTGCTACAGAAATGTGAAGGAGAGTATAAAATACGATGTCAGAGTAAGGTAAAGATCAGTATTCCATTGGATGCGGAATGTTGAGAAAACATTTGGAAACAGATTCGTTCTAGCCAAATAAAAAATAAACACAAAGGTTCACTTTAATAATTCTTCTTTAACTTTTCTTACATTCAGCTGGTCTGCTGACTACCCCACTTGTGGGATATGCCGTGATGGTATAGTAGTAGTTCTTTAACGAAATAAATTGACAATGTCGATAAATTAACAAAACGATTGCCAATGTCTTAACAAAACGAAAGACGTCTCTCTCGTCAAGGAAATCAAATAGTAGAATAGAACATTTGTTTTATTTATTTCGTTATAGAATTCTACTAGATGCTTTAAAACTAACACAGTGAATTCTTATTTAAATGCAAATAATTGAATGCAAAACAACTCTTAACAATATGCTCAAGAAAATAAAAAAAAATTTTGTTAATTTTCATCAAAACGATTCAACCAATAAATATAATAGCATTGCACCTAGTGGGGAAATAACAACATTTTAAATTCGTCTTCTGAATCTTTTATTAGACTCAAAGGTCTGTTCATGAAGGAAAGTCCTCTTGCGATGTGGAAACAATGCTGTCCTTCTATCGTTTTGAAAGTCTTCCTAGTAAGCACCGTCGTCCTTAATATAGTCTTTGTAGAACAGTATTTAGGATTCTGGAATTGTTCATACTTTGGACGTGTTCATGGCAATATCTTCACCGTTCAAATTAAGTTTTGAACTACTATAGATGACTCGCACACATTGAATTGCTCAGAAAAATGGATTAATGTCCATTTTTCTGAGCAATTCAATGTGTGCGAGTCATCTATAGTAGTTCAAAACTTAATTTGATTGACATCCACACTTCTGAGTAAGTGAAAATCCAGTTTTCAACACAACAGACTGTGTTACATACAATAATCATATCTTCACCGTTTTCTTCCCCATCTGACAACATCTTTAACCTCACACATCTCATGAACTGTAATATAGCTTACACGATTTCACAGGGTTTTTCCATCAATGACTTGCAAAGTTCGCATCTATTCAAAATAATAATAATCGAAATAAAATCTTGAAAAATATTTTGTGCTTGTTTCTTCAATACTAATTGTGAAAAAAAATATTCGTTTTGTTAATAAATAGTTTTTAGAGACATATTTTTTTTATTTTAAAAATACATACAAATTCAAATTGATATTTTCTAATCAAAAGTTATTAAATAGGTATCTTTAGTTATCTAAAATAATTATATCATAATTTTCTTAACAAAAGTTATTAAATATAATTTATTATCGTTGACACAAAATCCGATAGAAAAAAATAATGATTTTCATCGACTGTTAAAAGAGCGATTTCGTACATTCACAGTTCGCAGGTTTCTGCATCAACTGTGTCTGTATGGCTTTATCACTCTATGTACTCACACACTCTATGTACTCCACTCAGCTGCTTTTTAGCAGTTGAAGAGGAATTGTTGTTATGTAGAGTATGTATGTAGTGTAGATACTCAACATTAACTACGAGGAGTGGTCAGCTGATTATCCTTAGGAGCAGTGATTTATGGCAGTGGCATTAAAATAAGAACAGTGCACATTCTCTGTGGCTAACTTATTTATTTTTCTTACCAAAAACGCTTTATTCTTATATTACAAGCAGAGCGACTGAAATCTTACACCACGTCTCAAGTAGGGCAAACAGAGAGAAACGAATAGCATTTTGATCTATCTTCACATTCATGCAATTCCTTAAACATACACGCCAATATCTTGAGCATGAGAAATTGTATGACTGTAGAAGAAGCGAAAAAGGATCTAAGGACAGATCTATATGGCGTTCCGTTCTGTCTGTCTACCCTACTTGGGGTACGGCGTGAGGCAATAGGATTTCTTTCACTTAACACGCGGCTGTCCTTGAGTATTTGATCTACGTGGTCAGGTCACATAATTCTCGAACATGGACGCTTTCTCTGACACCTCTTTTTTCAGATAAATACACCCTCTTCCGTTATCCTTTCATCACCTATTCACTGCACATGTCCAAGCCATCGTAAATTATTTACTCACGTTCTGTCTACAACACTCCTCTTGCATCCCCCTGATATCCTCATTCCTACCTTTTTACTGACCATTCATCTCAATGATCGCATCTTCACAGCATTTATTCCACATTCACCCTTCTTCAAACGTGTCCATGTTGTGTTTGTGTATAAGTATCGGTACCGTAATGGTATTGTGCACTAGCATTTTTTTTTCATTATGAACACATTGCTGATGCAGCGTTTACTACCCTAGATCGACTTCATTAATTTTAGTGTAGAAATCATCCGTTAAGAGTGATTTTGCGTCAATCGAGTTACCTCCTTTCTTTTTTCTACGAGTTTCTCACGACATTCCATATGCTCTCCATTTCTTTCGTAGTAATTTTTTATTGATTTCTACTACATAAATGGAACAGGCTTTTTGTTTTTCAGTTGTAGAGTGATGTTGAAAACATTTAGAAATGAATAAACACTTTTTTCATGAGACTTTTTATTAATAAAATGTTGTTTGTTTGTTCCAGATCTCCCGATGTGGATGTAGATGACTGTCATGTGATACCGAATGATAAATCAACCGAATTCATACTGGCAACTGTTGTAGAAGAAGCTGGAAAGTAAGTTTTTCATAATTATTATGATTGATATAGTAATTATTTATAAAACAAACACAATCATTAGCTTTCTTCAAAGCTCAAATCCATCATATGAAATTTCATATTGTGCTATGTCAATATGCATAGATATATATTAAAATAGGTGGTATTTTCATACATTGTCAATAACAGCTGGCGTGCGGATATGCCACCAATTAAGTTGTACTTATTTTGTGTTTTTTGCCTTGAATTCTGAAATAAAATAAAAATATTGGACTATTGATAAATTATAATTGAAGTAATATTACAAAAAAATAGTAAAGATAGGTTAGTTGGTGGAGATCGCGTCTTTGCGACAAACTCGCCTTCTGTGCATTGATTGTATTTAATTTGTATTCATACCTTCTTTGGAAATGTTCCATCATTTCAAATTCAAAATCAATGTGAATGAATAAATAAATAGGTCTTTCTACTCATTGCAATAACTTTAACACAGATTCACCTTAGTGTTTCGACTTTTGACAAAGTGGTTATGTTATTTGCATATTTTTGATTGCGTGTAAAGTACAAATATAATAAAATTATTTCTAAATAGGTACTCTTAGACTCCGTCTATCTTTATAAAGGTAATATATTCTATCTCTAAGTCGTCTAGAGTAATGTCTGTGTGTGTGTGTGTGTGTGTGTGTGTGTGTGTGTGTGTGTGTGTGTCAGTGGCGTGTCTATGTTTTTCTTTTTGGGTAGGCCCACCATCAATAATGTAAAAAAAGTGTTATAAATAAGTTGTTAAGGAAGTATAATAGTACAAGTGTAATATACAAACAGTAAAAATCCTGAAAAGCTGGAATGTGAGAAAGCGGGGACGTTTAAAAACTACGTGGCTTGAAACATATATGGTGGTTGTAATTAGATAAAAAGGACGGTCACGTGTTAAGAAAGAGAAATCGGCTGCATGTGTGAGACACTGGATGAATGTGAAGGAAGCGGAAGAAGTATTTAAGAATAGACCAACATGGCGTTCCGTTATCTCCGCCTATACTATACCTGGGACGGATAAAACAAACATTCACCAATGAAATTCCCTCACTATTACAGTGTGCGACTGCTCGCGATGCATTATGATCGGATTGTTTACTGTACGCTATTTATCATTTTCAATTTTTTAAGCCTAGAAACCTCAGCTTAACTAAATTGTATAATATATAACGTATGCAGAATTTATAAAAAAAAATTGAGGATATAAATATTGCAGTTGTGTTGCAATTTGGATATCGTTCAAGGTTTTATACTGCGATCGCATGGGCCTTTAGATGTAATGATCCTTGTAAGAATCGACTTATTGTCAGTAGTAATTAAAATAATAATACTTAACTGTTATTTTTTGATACTTTGTTTTGATTTGAAATATTGTATCCTATTTACAGTTTAGAAAAAAATAAATTAATATATTCCGGCTTTTCGGCCTGTATAGAAGACACGTTACTGATGTGTGTGTTTGTGTGTGTGTGCTATGATGATATTCTGTGCTGTGGTGTGATTTGAGTAGGTACTTGTACTAGATACTAAATAATGTTGCTAAATCAAATTAGTCCATCGGAGTGGAAGTGAACATTCTCTCAACTACTAATAGAAAATCAATACAATATATTAATAATAATGATAATATTATATAATCATGTGCCTCACCATTGTCTATTCGTATCACATACTCAAGAGTTTCTGATGGTTTAAATACCAGATTCGCTTTAAGGATAAACACAATAAAGCAAGATTAAAAAAGTTCTTTATTTTGTGCAAATACTTTGAAATAAAAACTTAATTTATTTTCAATAATTGGCATAATATCCTACCAATCAGCTTAAACTTCTATCCTCTTCTTCTATCAGTGCCGTGTCAGGTCATTCCGACGTGAGTGATCACACTGAAGACAATGCTTCCCTATCCCACGCTTATGGTCTGTCCCACCTGTGTTATTACGCAGCCACGACATATGCCTCCTTCCCACTCCACCATGACGTCCCCCAATCTTGCCTCCTATTACCCGCAGAAGCCGATGTTTATCGCCTCGCAGAATGTGGCCCGAATATGAAACTTCACGAACCTTAACATTCGTCAGGAGATCTCTATCCGTATGCGCTCTACGTAGAATTTCTGTATTGCATTCTCTATAAACTTCTATGAATTAAACTAAATATCAAATGAAATCGGCAAACTACCCTTACACGGCACAAGCTTTTAGCTTAGTGTGAAAGGTGTATAAGGTTGTATTTGGATTTATAACAAAACTTTTTATATCCTTAAAAAAAATGCTCTATAGGTATAAAGATGAATCTGGGTGAGTAAAAAACTCAATAAATTATCTCCTAAACAAGGGAAGTTAGATTCATCGTTTGCAAAAAGAACGACTTTACCTATTTTTTTTTTAAATTGGTTATAATCATTGCAAATTGTTGTCAAATTATCAGTTGTACATTTCAATGCATAGAGTGAGTTTATCGTTAAATTGCGATTCCTTCCATACCTAACCCGATACAAACTTAACCCTTGTTCAAAAGAGGTTGTCAAAACCTAGATCTTTATAGTTAGTAATTTAGCAACTAATAAAACTTAAATATTTTTCTTTATTTATTATAAATACATTAAGTTTTAGACATAAAGTTTTACAAAATAAATACTGATAAAATACTCCTCACAAATTGTATTTCTATTATCTACGAAACTCTATTGTTTTCCGAAATAGAGAAAATGTAATTTCAATCGTTCATAAACAAACTTTGTTTTATTGAAGACTATTCAACGTATTTTCTACAGCCTTATTCACTTGCATAGTAAGAACAATGAAACAATGAATAATTGTTTTATTGTACAAAAAAGTATAGCTATTTTTTTATGAACCCGCACTTATTAGTAAGTATGTAATTATTAGACAGTTTTGGGTTTCTTCTTAAAGGTACCACTCGATTCACCCTGTTTGTATTAAAAGACCTTTGATACGTTATATAATTAATTTCATTTAACTCGTTTTCCTTTCACAGCGTCATAACATCATTAGCAACTCAACCTCACGCTGATGCAAATGGAAACAACGATTCAGGATATGCGCCCTCCAACCTCAGCCAACAGGAAGCTATAGCACTTAGAGAACAGCACGGAGAGGGATCCCCGGCATCCAAGAGTCCCAGAGACGTGAGACTTGTTGCACAGGGTTCTACTGGATCTGTGACAACTACATTGACTAAAAAGTCTACAGGATCACCAGGAAGTATCATATCAAGAGGAGGGACTACTTATGTTAATAAAAATGGAAGCACGGCTTCACCAAGAGGAGAGAAGGTGCAACTTAGGTGAGTTAATAAAAAAATTTCATTACTTGATCTGTGCGCAAAAGGAAAAAATTGGAGATGCAACGAATAGTTAATTTACCGAATACCGAATATTATGCAAGACCATGTGCCGAATAACCGTATATTCGGCAAAACAATGGTGAGAGCGTGCGTTACTCCCGACCGCGCATCTTCATGTAGGTACATCCTAGACATTCTACTAAGCTTGCAGCGCGGTACTTTTTTCCGAAATTTTTGTGTTCCAACATTAATAATAACAATAATTTTAATATAATTTTGTTTCACTCCATATCAAATTAAGTTAATTAATTAGATCTTTGAGGATTAATAATTTTGCATCTGCAGCTAACAATGAAATAGCAACGATCTACAAAATATTAGTGCCTTCCAAATTTACATTAATTTAAACTATTCGGCAGAATACCGAATAATAGACTAAATATTCGGTATTCGGCCGAATAGTAAAAATGCTGCCGAATAGACAGAATACCGAATAGTTGCCTAATATTCGTTGCATCTCTAGAAAAAATGTATTACTTTAGAGGAAAATCATAAGACATTATTATTGGCATGGAGAGGACAGCTGAAATGTTTATTACATCATGCAGCTGATTTTCTGGCTACCCCATTTTTGGGATAGATATGTCATGATAGTATAGTAATATTGGTAGTAGAATAGCAAAACAAATTCCTCGCGGCGGTACAATACGATGCGATGTAAAAAAAATGTTTTTCATTGAAATATGGTGTCTAATGTACAAATATTGACTCGTCCTTTTTTCCGCATACCTACCTATGTCTAATATTTAGTAATAAATGCATTAAAATCGATTTGAAGATGCGTCGAATCATCCCCCTTTTTATTTCGCACACAGAAATGATCTCATAATCCCTTGAGAATACCTAATGATAGTTGGCTAAAAAGTGCACTGTTAGTTTTATCATCTATAAGGTTACCAACGGCCTATATAATCCTGTACTTTTTCATTCTTTCAGAACTGCTTCAACTATAGTCCGTTGCGCCGAAGAGCTGACGAGACTAGGCTCCGGAGGGTCCAAGAAGGAGAGGAAGGCTACGGCAGCATCTAGATTCACGATATATAAAGTAAATAAAGCAAGCAAAAAGAAACGAGAAAAATCTTCTGCTAAGAAAGAAAGAAAAGCAACCAAAACATTGGCCATTGTATTAGGTTAGTATTCTTTTACATACTTATGGTAGATATCATTTCGTCTGTAGATACCTACTCCTAAAAAAATATTAAAAAAAGCGAATGGGCAGTGTTTCCAATTTAAAATGTTACCCGTCCCGTGTATGCATAAAAGTCAAAAAAAAATGAGAATAACCTCTCTGAAGTAAACTTGATTTTTGTATATTCGTTATTAAAGATTGTAGTGTTATCACTGTAGACTACTTACATAATATTATGATATTATATAAACGGACATGGAACGCCAAATATTTTTTATTTCTCCTGCTAGTTCTGTATATTTACGTATTTTTTCTGCGACATTATATCATTAATATCTCATATCTCATTTATTTAACAAAACAATATTAGAATCTACATTTTGAACATAATATAAGATTAACAATAAAATTTAAATATTACATTAAATAATAAAAACCATAAAATATTAAAATGAATTTATATTCAAAATGTAGAACCCCAACATTATTCGAGTTGATTCTTCCATGATGTTTTATGAAATAGTACAATCATGGGAGATCACTTACAGAGCTACAGGGACAAAAACCTTCTTACTATCCTGGTGGACGATAGAAAAACTGCCTTCTTCATTAATATTATTATTATAGAAATACAAATAAAATAATGAGTACCTATTTAGCGTATGTGTTTAATCATTTCTTGGATCATTTTATGATGCATTTAAGCGATGATGTACATATCTTAGGAGGATTTGTAAGCTTATACGGGAATTAATTAGGTTTCCAAAATATGATATCATGTGGAATTATTTATATTTTCATATTTCTCTTTTTTTACATACCTACGATGAATGTTCGACAAAACATACAAATGTCATTAAAGAGATGAAATTTCATATAATACACGTACTACCGGAGATAAATAAAACGAAACATCAGTTCAACTAGAAATTGTTCAAACCATAGTAGGTAATAATAAATAAACATGCATCTCAAGTTGTCTGAAGTAATCGGTAACCTAAAGGTCGTGTCTCAGGTTACCAGTTTTTTTGTACGAATTCCGCTGCCAACCTTCTCCACCTTCAGAATATAAGCTATTGCTCAGTGTAGGGTAAGTTTTTGAGTTTATATTTGACGTTTAAGTAAAACCAGATTAAAAAATATTACTCCACAGACATCTTATCGACACAACCAACAAATTGTGCAAACCGTCTGTGGTACGAAACAGTAAAGGTGTTTATGAATCGGCTTAAGCTGGTTTAAGTGCACTTTACCCATGGTACGTTCACCAACCCCATCAATTTATGTTTCAAACCGTTATTTTGGACATCTGTTTAGCATTCTTGTATCAACTAACAGCACTTACAAATCTTAAATTTATAAATCCCGATTCGTTTGTTTTAACCCGAGAAATAAGCACATGTTGTCCGGATTCATAAAAATCATAATTATTTGATTGGTGAATTAAATAATTGTGCGGGAATATATCTTAAGATGCATTATTTTTTTATTCCATTTCTGTACATATATGGCAAAGTAGATTTTTTATGAATAATATAAAATGAAAAATGCATAGTTAAGTTAATGTACGAGACAGTAAAACAAAACAAAGATGTAAAAAGATCGTAAACATTTATTCCCGTATTTTATTAATGTTCTTATTCAAATTCATTTTTTTAACGCTTAATGCTTAACGTCTTAATGCTTCTCTTTGAAACATTGGGGAGAAATGAACCTCATTCGCTCATATTATTATTTGATTTGCATAGTAAACGAATATTATGTTGAACAGTTTTGGAATTCTGCAAAAAATTCAAATGAAAAAACATTCTTAAATATAAAAAATTAACTTGAATTACTATTTGTTACATTAATTTAAAATACGCTCTCGTATATTTTATCGTATACGATAGCCTATCATAAATAAATGTTACAAATAAACATAGTAATTCAAGTTTAAATATTTCATTTAAAAATGTCTAGAAATAATCGTTACATAGTTAATGCCTCTAAAATAAGTGAAAAAATATTCAATGAAGAATTTTTTGTCTTACTGTTAAGGTCCCATAAATCAAAACGTAATCGTTAGACCACGACCCAGTCCGAAAACAATCACAAAAGTTATCAATACTCCAGCCGTGAAAGCCTCAAAACATTAACAAAACATCCAGATTCTATATTAAGCAATGAAGCTCACCATAGTGTCAAATATAAAAAAAAATATAGACTGGTGTATTTTACATCGAAAATTTAATTCTCGCTACCGGTCTTCTTTGTGAAGCCTTATCTTGGCACTATGATGTTCTTTTTGAACTTTAAAAATATATATCAGGGTATATGACCTGAGTTGGGGTGATTGGAAGCAATGTCTCAGAATTTCTATAGAGAGATAACGGGTTTGATTCCACCCCCTGTCGACTTAACTTTACAACTACTTACTCTTAGGTTGATTGGGGTGTGTTTAAATCAATTTCAAATTGATCGTTTTACATATTTGTTCTCGAGATTTTACACATAACGCACTATAATAATAATAATAATAATCATAAAAATCCCTTAAAACATTTTTTAAGAACAAACAAAATAATTCTATATTACATAAAATTATAATACAGGCCGATAAAAATCATACACCTTTAAATTTAAATGACGAAACAGTAGGTCCGCGATTAAACTATTTAAATATTTTGTTAGAATCTTGGGGTAGGAAGGAACTTCATGCTAGACACCTCAATGATCTCAACCAATCTTATGTTGACAAATATGCGTCAAACAGGTGGTTGACCATTGGGGAATTGTATGGGGAAACCGAGGGTTTTATGCTAGCAATTCAAGATCAGGTAATAAATACAAAAAATTATCAAAAATATATTATAAAAAATCAAAACATAATTGATGATTCGTGTAGAAAATGTCTGGCCAAACCGGAAACAATTCAACACATAGTTTCGGGTTGTTCCACTCTCGCTCAAACTGAGTATACTTATAGACATAATCATGTCGCAAAAATTATACATCAAAATTTAGCTATTAAACATAATCTTTTAAACTCAAATAATGTAATACCTTATTTTAAATACAACCCGGAACCGGTTTTAGAAAATCAAAATTATAGGCTCTATTATGATAAAACCATAATAACAGATAGACAAATACATCATAATAGACCCGATTTAGTATTACATGATAAACGTAATAAAATAACGTACCTAATCGACATCGCTGTCCCAAATACACATAATATACAAACAACCGTCGCTGAAAAAATACGTAAATATACAGAACTAGCAGGAGAAATAAAAAAATATTTGGCATTCTAGGTCCGTTTATATAATACCTTTAGTCATGTCAGCTACAGGGGTAACTCCGAAATCTTTAATAAATAATTTACAAAAATTAGATTTACCGGTTAATTTGTACATTAAAATTCAAAAATCTATTATAATAAACACTTGTAATATTGTAAAAAAGTTTTTGAACACAGATATTTCAGGCACAATGCTGGTATTTTGATCCCGCGTTTTGAGCCTAATCCTTTGATATCCTGTATATCTGGATAGGTGAATTTTTCCTGGCATTAGACTGTTAAGTTTTTGTGTGATCATGACTGATCATATGAAGACTTATCTGGTTGTACAATGCTGAGAAGTGTGGATGGCAATTCTGCCGCCGCGTAAAAAAAAAATATATTTATTTCAAAAGTAGGTACACAATACAATATTATTTTCAATAAACAATGAAAAACAATCACAATAATATTACAACTATTATATTATTGTAATTATTAATTGTGTCGGTGCACACGTAGTAGAGTTCCATAACAATCACAATAATATTACAACTATTATATTATTGTAATTATTAATTGTGTCGGTGCACACGTAGTAGAGTTCCATAACTATGCAATTTGAAACAAGTGTTTCTTTCTACTATAGATTATTGATTCCGAGAGAGACCTCTTTCGAGTTATAGCGATAAGTCGAAAGACGTCTCATATCACGTAATATTATTTTAAATTTTTGAAAAAGACTGAATGTCTGCTGAACAAAATTAGTTTTTTTTTAATTTTGTCATTATGATTTTTATATTTTTATTTTATAATTAAGATTTTTAATCTTTCTGACGACAATTTTTAAATCGATATTAAGCATGTAGTTTTTTTTTAATGGACGTGGATGTTAATCCTAAATGATGTAAAGCACCCTTGAAGTTATATTATCACAGTACGGCGCTATATAAATAGTCATATTATTATTATTATTAAAATTAATAAAAAAACTTGAAGCTTATGTTTCTGATACCTTTTGTTATCGAAGATGTTTACGAAACATTTGTTTTAATAATATTATTCTCATGTAAAAATAATATAAATGAATATTTTGTACATTCATATACAAAAACAGGCTCTGCGGTGAAGTTTCAGCGACCCTTCAGGAAATTAAATATCTCCACATACAACATTTAATGAAATACAACAATTTAGTATTCAAAAATACATAAACCATACCTATTATTATAAACAAGCCGTCTTACCCACAAATTCGAAATAATTGCGAATATCCATTTATAAAAAAATAACAAATAGACCCATAAACAAAATTTTTTTTAAAATGAAACACGATGTATAGTTATTCCACTATTGTCTTTATTTATTCGGCTATCTAGAGATTCCGCTCTAATCGTTAGGCAAAAGTAAAGTAAATATAGTGGAATTACTATATATCGTGTTTCATTTTAAAAATTATTAATATGAACTTCCCCCAAGAACCGTCGGTCGATAAACTAAACTCTACCATAAACAAACATGTAGCGTTAGATATATCATTTAGAGAACCATTTTATGCAATACAATGTTATAAAAAACATAACAATTAATTTATCGAAGAAAACACAGTTGGTTTAAGTTTAACTGCTTATGAATAATTGAGTGACCTGATTTCAACTTACAGTCATTTTCAAACTCTTTGTTAAGACTTTTGTGTCACAGAGTTTAATATAAGTCTTTTTAAATGTCACACTAACACTCTATATGTAACACATCGAAAATATTCGAATAAAAAATGTATGGAAATGAGAAAAATAAAAGTTTCGTTTCCGACCCATTTCAAACATTCGTTGTCAAAGTTTATTTTCAAAAAAGAACTTTTTGAGACGTGAGATATTTGCAAATTCATGTTATTATTTGGTTTCGTTCACATGTCAGCACGTTTGTTAATTCACAGTTGAAATATTTGTTGATACATATACCAAATACATAATAGGAAAACTAATACCTTCTATATGATATCTCATTTATTGGGCATTTTCAGAAAAAATAATACATACCTAAACACAATGTGTTCTGTATTATTTCTGTATAAATATAAATCTATACTATATAAATCTGAAAGATGGGATGCGTAATAGTGTAATTAGTGAAAATTGTGGTCATAAATGAATGAAAGCATGAGTGTTGGATTCCAACCTTTAGCCTGGGAAATGCATTCGGGATTTTTATTGAAAGACGTGTCGAAGTTTGTTAAAGGAACACTTTATTCACACAGGTTTTGACAATGAGAGTGATATTACATAGAAAAATATAGATCATTCAAATGTCACCATAAACAATAAATAGATTGTGGATCAATTGCAAACAAAATTATAAAGCTGCGATACACAACCATATCCATGTGTTAACATACTGCCAAGGGAGACAAGCATAAGCAAACACAAAACAGAAATTTTCGATTTATTAAAGTGGACTGTTATAATTTGTCTTCCATTCCGTGTTAGAAATGCCTGTAAACCAGTTCTGAATACGATTAAACAAAAAACAATCAATCAAATTTAGTTTCCAGTACATTTTTGTTTTTCAGCTCAAATACCAAACAAAATTTTGGTAATCTCAATATTATACAATCTGCCATTTTATTCAAAGTTGTTTTGAAATTAAATTGTTCGTTTCAATAGTTGTCTCTATTTTTTAATCCGTTCCCCATTTTCACCCTTAAATTTAAATTATTTTTGTCAAATCAACAAATCAAAATTATAATCATAGTATCGCAATACTACATTTGTGTTAGAACAATTTAAGTTTATTGTGGAATGTTCCAAAATTAAAAACCACAAACACATTGCATACAAATAGGTAGTATGATAAACAATACAAAATAAATTTATTACTTGAATAAACAAGAGTCATTTTATTTCTGCAATCACAATACCTATTATATTGTATTTATTATGATTCAATATATTTATAAAATAATATTATTATGGTTCAAGCAAAGAGCCATCTGTTGAAATCATTTAAGATCAACAACATAAATACCTACTTTTATGATAAAAGCCAATTGACAATAGATAAAGAGCCATCTATTGAACTCTTCACGAATAACAGAGAGACATCTATGGGAAACTTCCTTAACTGTATATTCGATTCATACACAGATGGCTCTAGTTCAACAAAACAATATCAAAAACAATTCATTAGGTATCTATATTATCAACATTGATAAATAGACATAATTATCAATGTGAAAACAAATCATACAATATTACTGACATTACTAAATGCAATACATTACAATATATGCTTCCTCCATACATATACAGAAGCGATACATGTACAGAGTACCAATATGTGTCTTTTCAATTTGAAATATATTAAATATAAATATACATAATAAATTTATTGAATAATACTTGCTGTTACAATTGGTATATTATTATTTAGTACCTTTTTACAAATTTAATACACAGTGGCTGTGATTTAAATCATATTAAATGGAAATATTTAGTTTGTTTGCCAACTCATTATTATTAATATAATTATTTACTTTACAGTTCATGCCAAAGGAATTTTAGAATCTCTAAACTTTAAACATCTATTATTCATTACAAAGCATATACAAAGACGTTTAGCAGATTTAAACGTTAAACGTTTTTATAATGTATGCAACAAAGTCATCACCCTTCGTTGCCTACACTATGTAATCGTTCGTGTAGTTATACAATATCTCATTATACAACCACAAACATACATATCAAATAATATGACATGTAATGTTTGTGCATATTTCTCAATATTTATGCCATCAATATAACAGAATAAAATTTTATTATTCTAATTAACAAAAGAAATTATTTATGACAGCTAAGGAATTTTTTGGAGCTCTCCCAGGGAAATTGGTATCACTTGGTGAAACAATTTGATTAAAATATTTGCGTTCCTTCTCAAACACCAACACACCTCCCAACCAAGGCTCTCATTACATCATGTTTCCCCGGGATAGCTCCAGTTATCCTGGAAATCGCCATACATTTGTTAACAAAACAATATTAAATATACAGTGCGAGACATAGAAGCATATCTTTCCACTATACACAGAGATTTCACTTTTTATATGCGCAATAATTTCACTTTCACTATATGCACTTTTACCTCCGTATATCCAGCAATTTATGTGTAATAGACTCCTTCTTCACATATTTATTAGCTTTATTTTTCCATATGTGATGTGATTTTAAGCGGCAGCCTACTTTTCTTCTTTCATTGTAGCAAAATGTTCAATCCTATACCCGTAAATTTGTTGACACCTTTTGTCGTTCTTCATTATTTTATTAAGATGACCTGACCCATTTATATCGTGGTCGAGGTCATCAGCTCTTGATAATCTTTCGCTTGACCCATTTCCATCGTGATCTAAGTTTCAGTATTATCAATTTTTGATGATTTTATTAAAAATCACTCGACTCATTTCAATCGTAGTCTGAGTTATTGATTTTATCAATTTTTATTGATAAATGTCATATTTTTGATGAAATAATATGTTATTTTATTGTATTGAACAATTTCCTTACTTGTTTATTTTATCTTGCTGCTTTTTATAAGCGGATGGTTTTGCTTTTCGAAGATTACACGCCTCTATGCCCACATTGTATGGCGGTGACTTTCACGCCATATTGACATTTTTCTATGTCGATCAAATGATAAAAAACATCTTTAAATCCACGAAATACATTTCCTTCGGCACTAGTTCTTCTATCCTGTTCGATAGGACCATGTTGGATTCCAACCTTTAGCCTGGGAAATGCATTCGGGATTTTAATTGAAAGACGTGTCGAAGTTTGTTAAAGGAACACTTTATTCACACAGGTTTTGACAATGAGAGTGATATTACATAGAAAAATATAGATCATTCAAATGTCACCATAAACAATAAATAGATTGTGGATCAATTGCAAACAAAATTATAAAGCTGCGATACACAACCATATCCATGTGTTAACACTTATTATATATAGAATAATGGAAAAAGTTATTGAGGACAGAATGGCAATGAAAATTGATAGTCAGAAACGTGGTCGTCCGAGAATTTAATCGCAAGACCATTAGACCAAATCTTCCAGGACAGAAATGTGTATGAATATTGAAGAGAGACCCACCTCACACCCGGATATTTCAGGAGTCATAGACTCCTATTTATCCGCACATTCAAACCAAAATTGTCCTCACGGGCGGGCCATTGGGCAGGTCTGAAGGACCGACCGGCTATAACCGCCGTCGTGGGAATCTTTTAAACTACACTCTCTTCAATGCCCCTTTTGAAAGTATGTTCATTTTATTGAATAAAAAAAAATACAAAATTATATAAAAAAAGCATAAAACAGGACAAAATATAGTACAATTAATATAATGTAGATAACATCGAGTAAATATGATATATAAAAATTGCTGAGTAACAAAAGCCGAAGTGAGGTGTCCAGAAACTTGTTATTTGGCGTTCAGAAGGCGCGAGCCCGAGAATCACCAGTGCCGAATGGTGTGAAAACATTAAACCCTCCCAAAAGGGACATACCTCCCAAACCTACTCTCCACCAAGGGAGACAGGACGATACAACGAGAAAACGAGTTCACTATCGCGCCAACGCCACAAAGGGCAAAAACCAACCCTAAGACTCTCCCGCGTCAGGCGGGGGTGAACCCGGCTGACGCAGAAGCTCCCAACGAGATACCCATACATCCACAAACACCAAAAATGCTTTAAGGTTCCTCGGGCATTGCAGAACCTCCCCAAACCAAATTGGTCTGGGAGTGCTCTCACTCATATCATCTATCATTGCATCTCTAGCATCATTCATCACGGAGCACTCCCAAAGGATGTGCCCAGCATACTGCGCCCCCAACCCACAAACACACCACGGATTCTCCGCTAGGCCAAGGTCATATAACCTGCCCTTTAGATCACCGTGTCCCGTCACAAGCTGGACGGCATGGTGATTGAGGGAAAGGAATCGCCTTTTCATTCTCTCACATACTTCAGGGAGAAAACTGTAGACCAATCTAGCAGTTCTCCCCCGATCCCACCTATCTTGCCAGACCTCCAAAGTTCTCTTTCGGATCATGCCGATTGCCCTACTGAGCCCTCTAGTCCCGGGCTCCGCATGAACGGAGATTCCGAGATGTTCAACATTGCCGTCAGCCTTGAGCTTACGCCTGGCTACACAATCTAAAATTTCTAAATCCGCGGGCAGCACACCAGCGATGACAGGAAGGCCATCGCTAGCGGCTGTTCTATACGCACCGGTGACGGCGAGCAGGGAGAGTGTCTGTCCCCTCAAGACCGCCGCGGACACAGAACCAACAGCAAGACGGTGCGACCAAACACGAGCACCATAAGTGACCTGAGCCACATACGTCGCCCGATAAATGGTAAGCACAGTCCGCGCCTTAAGGCCCCAAGTACCACGACTGAGTCTGCGTAGAGTGTGAAATAACACTCCCGCTTTTTCGGCAGTCGCTCGCACGTGCGGAAGAAAGGTGAAGCCCCTGTCAAGGACAACCCCCAGGTATCGGACTTCATCGACAACCCTCACAGGATGCCCATCCATCCGAAGCACCGGATTCCTGCCCCTTCCCAGCACACCCTTCAACCACAGCGCGGTGGTCTTGCTCGGTGAGAAAACAAGCCTATTCACCCTGCCCCACGTCAAGATGCGATCTATCGCGATACTAAACTTGCTTTCGATCGCACTCCTCGTATCTCCGGAGAGTAAGAGAAGTGCATCATCGGCGTATGCAAAAACTGTGCAACCAGGCGGCAGCTCCATCCTCAGAAGGTCATCAAATAGGACATTCCAAAGAAACGGTCCAAGGACCGATCCTTGTGGGCAGCCCATGCTGACTTCCCTCTCAACTAAATGCCCTGCGTGGTGAATTACCACAGACCTTTCGCTGAAGTAGCTGCAGACTATGTCATACAACCAGCGGGGACAGCCCCGTATCTTCAATTTGGCCAGGATAAGCGGCCACCACGCATTGTCAAACGCCCCAGCTATATCCAAGAAGACACCCAGTACATTCTTTTCTCGCCTTTCATCCTTCCATTTCAGACAAGCTTCAATGGCATGCTCAGTAGAGAGACCCCGGCTAAAGCCAAACTGTTTAGAACTTCCTTGCGTCAGAGCCAGTTCAAGCCGGTTCCTCACCAAGATCTCGAGGATCTTGCCGAAGGAAGGCAGCAAGGTAATCGGTCTGTACGCCTTGAGGTCCGACAGCGGCTTGTCATTGCCTTTAGGTATCACTCTGAGCAAACCTTTCTTCCATACTTTTGGAAAAACACCCTCTTTCATACAACGCTGGAAGAGCTGTAGCATCTCCGCTGGACAACTCTTCCAGACGTTTTTGACTATCATACCATTCAGTCTATCAATCCCTGGGGCCTTTTTTGGACCTAATGTTTTGATGATCCCATTTAGTTCGCTGTGAGTCACGACGCTTGCAGCATCTATAGTCTCTCGAGCGTTAAGGCAGCGCACCAGAACACGCAACCCTGCATGAAATGGGAAATGTGTATGAATAGTAATAAATGAATAGGAGAGTGTGCATAAGGAAATGTATGATAGTGGCGGAAACGTAAAGTTTATACAAGGATAGGAGTAAGTGGCACTCGATCCTTTCTGCCTACCTTGAAAGGAAAGCAGCGTGATGGAGATTATGATGATGATAAACAAATAAGAAATGCGCAGTTGATTGACTCACACACATTTATTTAATAAGTAACTGAATAGTATTCACATTAGACACTATTAAAAACTCTTGTCTGAACTCTGAACTGAAATAGACCAATATATTTTTTAAGGAATGCCAGAAACTCAAACTCCTCACTACAAACAACTCGAGAGTCTGCAGATCTCTACATAATTTCAACTTCAATTATCTGATGATAAAATAGAGTCCAAATGATCAGCTCAAGAATCCTTCGCCATTTATTATTTAAATTAACACCAACATATCCCGTAAGTGAGGTAGCCAAAATACTGTAACAAATATATATATATATATATATATATGGACAATTTGTAAAGCGCCGTTTACTCATAACATGACCTCAAGGGCGCTGTAAATCGTATCCATCACCCGAAACTCCCAAATATGCAAGTTATCTTCTTTATGCCACCATATATACGCCATTTTAATAAATAAATAAATTTTACAGATCGCTCCTAACCTTACGGAAAAGACAGGCAGACCTATTCCTTGCCAGAAATCGTAAAATAAAAAGTTTATTTTAAATACTAAACATTTCTGCTAATATCCGAGTAATGCCAGCTTAAAAGCTATATAGTTTAATAATATTCAAATATTATAAAAAATATGAAAGTTCACAACCGTAATCTATGCACCCCCAGATTGTATGTATATAATATGTAAGCAAAAAATAAGTTCAACAAGTACCTACCTACTTATTCAAGATTGTTTTTAAAAGTTTGTTTTTACGTATTATTTACGTACCAAAGTACCAAAGCGCTTTTGAGCTTTCAAAACGTACTTTTTTAACGGTTGGTTTGATTTGCTGCGCATTTACTAGGTCTTTATATTTTTACGATCGTTTTGCTATAAAACTTTGTCTGTTTTAAATTATTGTTAAAGGATATTAATATCTTATAAAATGAGTTTTTATTAATTTTTGTTTTATCTTTTTCCTCAAAGTTGGATCTTTTTTTTCTTCTTCATTCAATGATCTTCCCTACCTCGACATCTCAATGTAGTCCATTGAGGGATTTAATCCTTAGATGTTTTCTCAAAGACTTAAAGGGCCCCTTTAGCAAAAACGATAAAACATTCAATTTTCAACAAGTTTGGTACACAAACTCTCAAAACTTGTTGACCCTACGAACATTTTGATTTGATAAAATATGAAAACAAATATTAATTATCAATATCAAACTTTGATTTTTAATAAAAACTCGATTTTAGCTTCATAGAATTCGTTTATAAAAAAGCATATTTCTAAAAATCGAATTCGGAGGTGTGTTTGGTACATAAATGCACGAGAGTCCTAAAAAAAATCATATATTTATTTTAATATTGAGAATATTTAGATAGTTATTATAATTACCTATAGAACAAAAATATCTATTTTTTTTTCGTTTTTTTCATGGATATTGACCGACTTCTCAAATTTTGAAACCAAAAATCACCACATGAACTCAATTTTTTTTATACTAAAAAAAGTTTACTAAAATCTATAGTATTTATATGCTTGATAAAATGAATAAAAAATATATATATATTTTACAAATAATTTGTGTTTTGATATAACAAAGAGTAGGTACCTTTTAATAAATCTCGTCAGTCTGCAATTTATTAATTTTTTTATGAAAAAAGTAATATTGGTAATAAATATTTGATTTTTTTAATTTATCAAATCAATATGTTCGCAAGGGTCAACAAGTTTGGGCAATTTTTCTATCAAATTTGTTGGAAATAATAAATTTTACCGTTTTTGCTAAACGGAGCCTTTAAAACTTAAATGAATTTTCTATGGGATAGTTTGTCTGAGATGCGTTCTTGATCAGAGAAGAGTCAGCAAACTATTTTGGCTCTCGTATGCATTATGGTCGTTCACATTCTGTGAGTAGATGCAATGGTATTTTATGTTCATTCATGCAAAATTCGCATAAATGTATGTTAGTTTCACATTACTTAAATATTTTTTATTGTGGCTACAGTGTACATTCTGGTGTGGTGAGGTGAAAAATTTAATATTCACCACACCAATTTAATATAAAACATAAATATAAATCTCAAATTTTAAACCCCTTTTTAACAACTCTTATAAATACACACAGCTCTGGTTATAAACCTACCCAATTCATTAATGATCTCCATCAATTTCTTCCATAAAAAACCCATTTGACTTAATACCTACTTTTTTGTAAATTTAAAATCTCAAGTATTTTTTTACTTTATGCATACCTTCATCATTATTATTATGTAATTTTACTTTTATCTGATGATTTCGTTTTATTATCACATTGCTAAAAATTCAATATCCAATTTTTGTTTTAAAATAAATTGATCACATCACTTTCACAGATTGATGTATTATTAGAGTAAGAACTTTTGAAAAGTTATTAATATTGTTTTTTTTTCTTTATTTCGCAGGTGTCTTCTTATTCTGTTGGGTACCATTCTTTACGTGCAATATCATGGACGCTATGTGTACGAAGCTGGGCATGGAGTGTCAGCCGGGAGTAACAGCCTTCATCCTCACAACTTGGCTGGGATATATCAACAGTTTCGTCAACCCAGTCATCTACACAATTTTCAATCCAGAGTTCAGGAAGGCCTTCAAAAAGCTGATGCATATGGGAACATAGCCTATAGATTATCTGGTCGTGTTCGCTCAGTAATAATATTGTACTATTAAAGTGTATTATTACTTCACTCTATCTAGAATGTATGAATATGTCTTTTTATATTAAAAACGAGGAAGATGATTTTTTTCTATCGGTTTCCGAATAAAGCATTACTTTAAGGATAAAAGGTTTTATGCTCACATTGCGTGGATGGTGCGGATGTCTTTTGTCATTCACTGACGGTGTTCAGAAGGAGTGTTGCATCCAACTTTGGTATCTTTGTAGATTGACATTTTTTGTTTTTTTGATCGGTGCTTGTTTGGTGCAGGTTCAGTTTGTACTGGGCCTGCGGTGATTGTGATCTGCTTTTGTTTGATTGGTTTTTTTTTATTTTTTTTCTATCATTCTTTTGTTAACATTAATATGTGTATGCTGTAGACACACTTAATTGGGGGGTTGGCCTGGCCGAATCAATGTATGTTGTTTTTAATTTTTTTTGCGTGTATTTTGTCAACTTTCTGTTTGTGTCTCTGATTAATAAATAAATAAATAAATAAAGAGAATGAACCGATGTCAAAAAATTCTATCGAATTTTCAAGCGATTCTTTTTTCTTTGAAATATTATTTTGTTGCAAGCATAATAATCATAAAATTTTTCATTTATTCCATCTTAGTCCCGATTTTTTTTTTCTTTGATTTATCAACGATTTTTCCATCCATTTCTACCATCACGCTGCTTCCCTCGGAATAGGCAGAAAAGATCGCGTGCCACTTTCTCCATTATTCTTAGATACACCTTTCGCTACCGTCACTATCATATACTTTCTCATGCATGCTCTCCTATTCAATGTGCGAAACACATCATCTCGCCATTTGATCCTCAGATGGCCGCGTTTCTGCGCAACATTCCTCTCACTCTAGTGAATTTCTTTGTTATTCTGTCTTAATTCATTCTTTCTTCATGCCTAAACCATCGTAACTTATTTCTCGTATACATTTATCATCTTCCTCGTTTTAGGAAAAAAGAAATTAAATTGCTCTTACTAGTGAGTGCGACCTTATCTTTGACTATAACTAAAATATAAATAATTTAATATTTAAAAAATAAATTAATAAAACAGTGAATAATAATAAAAATAAATGATGTAAAAATAAAAACATGATAACTCTAGAACTGTGCTATACAATAAGGTTGTGATGATGAAAGGGGGTAAATACTGAAAAAAGAAAATAAAAATAATTGTAGATACTACATTCATTTAAAAATAAATCAAATAATAAATAAATGATATGTATAAATTGAGTAGATGGTTTTAATAAATATAAATAATAATTTTATGTAGTGTTATATATTATAGAAATATGTATATTTATTATTAGTTACAATGCATATATATTTATCTTGAAAGACACATTAGTGATATTTGTAAGAAGATAAAATATATATTTAATGTTTGTTTACAATATTTTTGATTTCTACTTTTATTCTTTTTATATCAAATATATTCTCTGATTAATGATTTGAGTCAAAATTATAAATAATTATTAATGTATATACCATCACACTATATCATACAAGTGGGGTAGCCATCAGATTAGCCAAAATATTTAATAAACATGCAAACCGTCCTCTATATGTCAAAAACAATTAATGCATTCAGAACGGGTGGCAAATCTATTCCCTGAATTTTATTTGTAAAATTTATTTTCTTCTTCTAACACTTCTACCGCTGTAAACAAGCTTGTGGAGCCCAACAGGTCAAACACTTCCAAATTCGCAGAGAGGAGCTTTAGCGTTGCGGGGCCAACTGCCTGGAACCGATTACCAGCGGATTTAAGAAAGAACCAGCCCACTGCAACGTTCAGGAGTAAGCTGAAAACACCGCTTTTCAAGAAAAGTCATGGCGCCCTTGAGATGGTCACGGATCATTAAACGGCGCCAAATATAAATTGTCTTTATTATTATTATCTCATATCTCATTTATTAAACAAAACAATATTTGATTCTACATTTTGAACACAATATAAGATTAACAATAAAATTTAAAAATAACATTAAATAACAAAAATCATAAAATATTAAAATAAATTTATGTAGGTATATTCAAAATGTAGAACCCCAACATTATTCGAGTTAACATAACTGGGTGAAATGCTTAGAAGGATGAAAGGAAGGATAGACTTTTGAGGAGACTATAATATTTGGGAATATTTTGTGTTTTTTTTATTATACTTTTTTTCATTATTTTATTGTTAATTTTAGGTTCGGGTAAATGGTGCGCCGACTGTACCTACTTGATTGTGCGAGGTATATTATTGTCACCTGGTTGGGTATCAGGAATAATATTAAAATATTGTTCATACATAATTGTTGTCACCTGGTTGGGTATCAAATAATATTAATTATTATTCTGCAGGGCAACAGTTACACAAAATCTTTTAAATAGTGTTTATATCTATGCATACCTATGTATCTATTTGCTATTTATATAAAACATGAATTTGCAGTGGTCGATATAGTGTAAGATGTATAGAGATACCCAACTATAAATACTTGCATGCCTATGTTTGGTTGGTAAGTACCATGTGCCCGAGCAAACTATGAATATATGCCTGTATCTATGTGTTTATTAATAGAGCACTAGTGTTACCTAGTTGTGTTAGCTTGTATTTTTTTTTGTTTTTGTTGATTGATTTGTCGTTTGTAAGTGAAGACTGTATTATTTTTTGATCATGTTATTTGTAAAAAGGCGCAAGCCGTATATTTCATAAATAAATAAATAAATAAATAAATTATTCGAGTTGATTCTTCCATGATGTTCTATGAAATAGTACAATCATGGGAGATCACTTACAGAGCTACAGGGACTACAGGGACCTTCTTACTATCCTGATGGATGATAGAAGTACGGCCTTCTGCATGCTGTATTTGAGCCTGTCATCTACTCCCAGTTTTCTGAGATTGTTTGACAGACTCTTAGGTATTAAACCATTCACAGACAACACTATAGGCACGATGATTGTGGTAGGTGTTCTTTTTATTATTATTACTCTAAAGTAAGGGGAAGATTTGTTCTTTGCCAGATATTTCAAGGATATTATATTATTTTTAATTTTACGAATGTTTGGACGGTTGATGTTTATCCTCTCTGCTTGCCCCACAAGAGATACAACATTAGAAGTAAGAAAGAAATTTCGAAATATATAGAAAAAATCCTTTGTATTTAAATTCTCATGAATTAACGTTTTTTAATAACATCTTACATTTATAAACATATCAAAACATACATCGTCGATTTTGATAAAAATAATTACGTCATAATTTTTATTTAATTTTCATTTTATATTTATATGTAATTTTGTCGATTTTCCGTTACCTAATCACTATTGGTATATTTTATTTTAATTTACACATTTTAGGGTATGAAAATATATCAAGAATAATATTATTTAATGTTCTAATAAGAATCATTGCATCCCCCCTTCCTCTGTATATTAATTATTGATTTCTATCAATAAGAATTGTAAATTTAATATTAATATAATATTATAGTTCATCATTATGGGTAAAACGTAGAAAATATAAAGAAAAAACGATTACATTTGTATTATATTATAGATAAAAATATTATTTATTGTTATGATAAAAAAGTTGAATGTTTTAATGAAAAAGTATGTGAAATATGTTATTTTTTTGTAGATGCTCAATAATCTTAGAAAAAATGTAAATTTAGAAATACCTATAATGAATAATTATCATCATTTATTAAGTACTAAATAATAGAAATTATAATCTTTCGTGTATTTTATTTTTTTTCCGTGTTTTATTTTTGTTCAATTTTATATACTATTTGAGGACCTCTTTAGTAAAATTTTCTTAAATTTTTTTTGTATGTATTTTTGAAATTACTTTAATTTTTTAATAATATGTTCATACAAGTAGGTACGTAAACATTTTTTTTATAATAAACAGTCGAAAGTCCTTTTAAATTGAACTTTAGTATCAAAAGCTATCAAAATATTGTAAATTTCTATATAATTTACCTATATTTATTACCTATAAGAGTTTGAAAAAGACATAACATGACGAAAACTGGTTACTGAATTAAAGTACACAGTATAACTCTACAAAGTTATTTGTTTTATTTACATTATATTTATATGAGTTTTTAGAAATTTAAAAAATTATACAAACTCAATATGTTTAAATTTCTATAGAAAACTTTAATTACTTATTACACATGAAGTCCTATTTTGGTTTTGTAACGAAAAGACATTTTTACGTTTTTTTACGACTTTGATTTCAAGCTCCTCAATTTTATTATACCTACCTATTTATTATTAATTTCAAAATTCAAAAATCTCAAGTTATGTAGAATCATATAAGAAAATAAATTTAAATAAAATGCGCTTCTTAGATTTAAAAAATATTAACAGGTGTAATTATTATTTAGAAATAAATTAATTGTAAGAAAAAAACTGTATCATAGAAAGGGTATGAACTTAACTAAAAATAAATTGTAAATGTATACTTAAATAAATAACAAATAAATATTTATTATATGTATAAAGTAGAATTCTTATTTGAACTTATTATGAATGTCATTCTTTTTTTGTTTATTGTATTTTTATTTTATTTATTATTAAATAATATAAACATTACCTATTTATTATTAATCTATGAATAGAGAAACATGTGTAACTACTACGATTAGTATGATATTATTGAATTGCTGATGATTCTTATGTTTATTTATTATTTATTTAAATGTTTTATGTATAAAGTTTATAATATTTCTGCTGTTTATATAAAAGTGTTCACTTCTACATATTTTGTATTAATTCCTATTCACCTATTCAAAACTGAACATTAATTAAACCAAATGAAGAATTCTATTCAATTCATGGAAATATAAATCATTTAATGAATGGCAACTTGCCTATACAGCTATTTAACTAGAAAACTTGTATTACCTTTATTAAGTGGGATACACACAACGCAATCTAGGTATAATCTCAATTCAAATGTCATTTGTAAGTGCTTTTGCATTAGGGCATTAGCCTCAATAGTTAAAGCTATCAAATCCAGACTAGACTATAGTAACATTATTTTAGTGGGACTACCTGCTTGTCAGATTGATTAACTGCAGTCAATTTTGAAGTCAGCTGCACGTGTTATTTTTGTAGTACAAGGGTGTACACGAATGACTCCACTTTCATTGGCTACCAGTAGAGGCTAGAGGCAGTACAAAGTTTCTGTGTTAGTTTATAAGGCACTGAATGAAGATGCGTCAGTTTATATTGCCGAGTTGTGCAGGCAGAAAAATCTAGTAGTGAGGCAGCCTGCCTTGAGATCTTGGTAGCTTCACATAGGAAAAATTTAACAGTTTACAGGGATAGAGCCTTTTCTCTAGAATGTATTGCCTCGTCAACTTAGAAAGGCTGCAGATCTTAAGATATCCAGAAGGGACCTAAAACCTATAATTTTATTATTTATCATTGAAAATTTTAAATAAATAAATAAAAAAAAAAAAAAAAAAAAAAAAAAAAAATTGTATTCTGCTTTACATTCTTGATGTGGATACATATTATATTCTAAGTATTTAAAGTAATACAATATAATATGTAACTTCTAACGTGGATACATTTATGTATCCGAGATTCTCAATTAATCTATTTATTTATTTATATTATGACGTGAATTTAATGTCTTAGAATTGATGAATTGTACAGTGCCTCTGAGGTGTTTTGGCACGTAAACGACACTTTAATTTTGTCCAATAATAATAATAACAATCATGCAAAATCATAGACCAGTACTCAAACGAAAATTGATATTGGATCTAATGAGGTGCGGAAGTGGGATGTATCACTAGACACGCTGGTATCAACTGGATGCAGACGGCGAAGGATTGAATGGCATGGAAAAAATGGAAGAGCCATTCTTCCAGGATCGGACGAGAGTAGGCTGAGAAAAAGAGAAGAAGAAAATTGTGTAAGTATAGTTCTCCAATTGAGATTATTATCAGCAGGTTGGATTGTGCCCATATCCAGTTAAAAAATTAGGTATAAATTATTCTGAATTTTTTTTTTTTCAATATGATAATACACTGACTTCTTTTGTATGGAAATATAACTGGTGAAGTAATAAGAATATTCTGTAGCAATTTTGTATACAAATTCATACAAATATAACTGTTGTTTATATTGAAAGTTAGTGAGAGGTAAAACGTAGAATATTCTATACTGACTGCAAGCTGCTTATTATTAGCGTTGTGTTGTAGAAGAAAACAACGTAACCCTCTACAGAGTGATGGTGGTAACCTCATTATTACAATATTATTTTTTCTCAGCTTAATCCCATTCACTTTCGAACAACAACAAAAAGCTTTTCTGTAGGATCTTTCTTAATTATATTTGCATCAGTTGGTACGTAATAATATATCTGTTGATTAAATTGACGTGCATTTTGTAAATTTCTATATTTATTTACGTAAATAAACAAAAACTGTTTGAGTTTTAGTATATTTCATAATAGACACAGTAACCTGGTTTTGACTTCCAAAGTCATTTTCTAACTGTTTAACTATTACTAACAATAGTAAAACTCAAAAATTGCATGTTAATTTCTATAAAATATTATGTGTCTCATTATCTCACTAATTATCTCACATTGCTGGATTTTTAATTTTGAAATCAATCAGATTCCAATTGATTGATTTGCTTTGTATATTTTTTATTTGCATGATAAGTAAATTAAATGTTAAGTAATTTAAATGATTGATAAGAAAATTATTCAATTGAAAATTTTCAAAATAGCTAATAATTACATTATTTAAATGACTACTTACAAAACCTTGATTTCGCGTATTGAACCTGTTTTTTTAAAGCAATTATTAAAAGATTTATTATTTATTGTGTTAATTGACTGGAATAACAAAGATGGGAGAGCTGGTCTGCACAGCGCGGGACAGAGATGGATTCTCCAGAGTGATCGCCAATATCGGGGGACCTGATGTGACACTGATAGAAAAAGATTGTGTTCATAAAATTTCATCACGTGTGATATAGATTGTGACATTTATTTATTCAATCAACAGAACACTACAGACAATGCATATATCCAATTTAACACATACATACATATACAATGACTATGAATACACAATGCAATGTCTTATTTTATAGATATTAAAAAATATTAAAAGACAACATACGACACCAGATATGAATGTTAAAAATGTAAATAAAATAAAAGAATAAATAAATCTTAGAATAAAAACAGTCGGTAATGACGACATAGCTGGATTTGGTACTTGGTACGTACTTGGATGATGGACACAGGATTTGGCGCCTTTAAGATCACCTCATATGTAAGTAAACTGTGCTTTAAAAACTGATACCTATACATAAAAATGTATATGAAAAAATTGAGTAAATATGGTTACACCACTCAACTATCAGAACGTAAGGAAATCCCTTATGTATGTAGATATGCACTCTGTTACTGAAATGGTTCCAGGAATTGTTACGGGATTCTGTGTAGAATATCGTGATTACCTCAGGGAATGGCGAAAACATGTGTTTCTGCATAAGTACAACATAAGTTCATAATACTCGTAATATGCAATATGCATAATATATAGGTAACATTGGTATGTTACCTATATACTATGCATATTTTTTTAAAGATAATATCATGGACAAAGAAGAATATTTTACTTAAGTAGATATATGTATATTTTTATCAAATTATAGAGAAAGAAATCTACATCATATGGTACACACCGAGAAAATAAAAAAAAAAACGTTACCTACCACAATATATACCTACATATAAAAAAATAGCAGACAAACGCAAATATAATCAATTAAATTTCCTTTAATGGCACACTTATATGACACAATAGAGTTGATAGATAGATAAAAAAAATCAAAAAAAAATTAACAACACTATCCTTGTACAAAATCATTAATCAAATATAATAAAATACAACTCATTCCACCTAGACCTAGTTGCAAAGGAGGAGGGATGGAGAGGTAAAAAATAATATTTTCGATATAGAAGATTTTCTAGTTTATCACCTGCTTGTAATTAATGAACAGACTCATTGTCCTCTATGTGTAATAAAAAAGACATTCAGAACATGTAACATAAATGATCATTGAATTGACATTAAAAATCACCATGAACACATAGGTTTGACGTTGAATATTAAACCTACCTAATTACTTTCTCATGTCGTCGGCAAAAAATATATAAAAGTGCCTTGAACTGAGATCGCAATATGTCTCAAACATGTAGATTATCCTCTCTATACAATAAATATTGCTAAATCGAATATAAATAATACGAATATATTGTATTAGGAGTAGTAAGAAGTAAGTAAGAGGAGGAGTAAGGGGGAGTAATTGTATTAGGAAAAAAAATGTATTATTTTATTTTTGATTATTGTAAATGATATTTGTGTTTAATAAACTATTATTATTATATCTCATACGTTAAAATATACAAAATATAAATAGCTTGTTAGAGACGTCTTTAAATAAATATATTATACTTAGTCATAATTATCAACCTAGAATAGACATTAGTAATTATTATCTAACGCAAGCTCTATTTCTGACAATACAATAGTTTATTGAATTCGAAATAATATCTTTAGATATTAAATCTGTCCAACTAATTTACCATAATGTAGGTACTTAATACTATCAAAGTCCCCAAGGCGATATAAAATACAATAAGACAATAGAAATTTCAAACTTCAACTGTCCCTGATGTGTGTGTGATTGAGAGTTTCAAAGTATTTGGGTAGCTTGTGGTTAAATTTGATTTTGAATACACGTGATTGAATTTTGTAAATGAATATGTTTTGTAATATGTTTATCTATTTAAACACATCTATTGTTATAGAGCTTGGTCTAAAAGAGCATAAATAATTTGTAATAGCACGATGATCACAGTTTTGACTAAGAATTTATTTGAATTTCAAATGAAAAGTATTGGTATCTAATAAATTATCCTAAACATACCTTGTTCGTGTAGGGCAGACCGGGGATAGTTAACTATAGGGGTAGGTTGTCTTAAGTGTCAAAAACTCGAGCTACTCGAAGGTATTGCGTAATCCAAATATATACTAAAAACCTTTGCTAAACGATGCCATATTTCCTAATTTCTAGGAAATATGGCATCGTTTACGTTTGTTATTCGAAAGTAGGAGCGAATAAAAAAAATTAAGTTAGTGTTTTAGCTGAAAATTGGTCAACCATCCCCAGTCTCCCCTACTTTTAAAAAAATTATGTGCTTGCAAAATAACAATGGTATATAGACAAATATACCTTCCATTACGACATTTCCCGCAAATGGGGTAGACAGCGGCATTACTGCATGTAGAAGTAGTTATGTTTGTAGCAGTTATCTAGTTATGTTTTGATATTCTTGGAAAATAAATAAGCAAATGGTTTGGCTTTGATAAAAGGCAAAAATAAGTTTGTCATTAGTCTTCACTAGAATAACAAAAATGACTTAAAAAATAGCAAAATAAAAGCTCCCCATGTAACTTTATGTTTATTTAAAGAGAGAATCATTAAAATGAAGTTATTTTTAAAAATAAATTAAACACACAAAAAGCTCAATGTATTATTACGATATTTACTTTGGAACGCTGCTCGGGGATGGAGTGTATAAAAAATACACTTTTTTTCTCGTTAGTATACTTGTTAACCATGTTGTTACGACAGTGGACTGAGAGATGGCTTGGATGACCTTTGTTATGTATAGAGATGTCATGTTTAACATAGGGGCGTAACGAAAAATAAATGTGCTCCTATTTTTTTAATGCGAATCAAAAATGTGATAGATGAGCCTATAAGATATTCGACATTTTCAAGTAAGTGATGGGGTTTGCCACCCGTGCAAAAAATCTCAATCTTCATTGCTATGGAGAGAATGATTTGCATGCTTGTATCGTTTTGATTTGCGTGCTTATAAGTTATTTAATTCACTAGTGTGAAATGTCGTGATGGTATGAATGAGTGAACGATTATTTGAACGGTTATTTCTGTATGCAAATTGTCTTCTCTTCCCTCTGTATTATTTCCACGAAATTTTACAAATTTTTAACGACAAAAGCGTGTAGATTCTTTTTGTATCTATATTTTAAGGTAAATTATTGGAATTAAGAGGAGAAAGAACTTATGAAATTTATCTATTATCCAAATTTTCTCTTATTATTGTATTTAAATTCAAAGTCTCTGCAAAAGGATTGAAACATTACACACAATATTGTACTTGAATTACGGACAAGCTCATATATTCGCTTATCTTTCACAGAACATTTTTAAACTTTATATCTATTATAAAGTATATAATTATTTTACTTAATAATTTTCCATTTTCATTTGCCTTTTTGATAAAACAAACCTGATGCACCACTGGAAGCTACGTCACAAAAATAAAAATGCTTATTGTATTTTGTTATTCTAACTTCTTCTTCTAACTAATCACTCGTAAAATCTACAGATCATCTTCTACCGTAAACAAATTGTTTTCTGGGTCTCTTTACCTACCCTTCAAAGTCCATATTGGTAAAATACAATGTACGTCAATGTAGCAATATATAATACCTATAGGTATTGGTACAAATTTAATAACAAAAATCCTATCGTAAATAATACATGCAAGTTTGTTTGTATATCCGCTATGGACATACCGAATTAAAAGCATATACAGACAAAAAGAAAAAAGTTGTCTAACATTGGCAATGGCAATGATGCAATTTGAAACAAGTGTTCCTTTCTACTATTGTTTGTTAATTCGCAGAGAGACGTCTTTCGACTTATTATGTAGGTCATTCACTACATAATTAATTAATTAATTGGCAAAGGCAATGTATCGAATATGGCGAAAATGGTATAGGTATAGTGCATTCATCATTTTGGTATTGTCACTTATCTATGCAACCAAAACATGGACCAACATAGTTGAGGAAAGACGAAAGTAAAATGAATGCAATTGAAATGCGATCGCTGAGAAAAATGTTTACTAAAAAGTTGCGTGATAGAGTGAGGAATTAGAGTATTAAAAGAATGAGCGGATGCAAGAGGAGTGTTGTGGATATAATGAATTACGATGGTTCGGACATGTGGAACGAATGGAAGGGGAATGCGTGTTTGTGTAATTTTTTGAACGTAGAAGAAGCGAAAGAAGTATGGAAGGATAGATCTAGATGACGTTCCGTTCTCTCCAGTTCCTCTTGGTATCCCAAGTGTTACAAGCTGGAGTGTGAGTTCATATTATAGAAGTTGATTTTTTCATTATTGTTGCTTTGTATTAATTTGCAGTAGGTATTTAATTGCCATTCAACAATTTGAAATTTACTCTTCTATAAAATTCTCATAATATACTTAGAATATCAGCTACGTTCTTGCTATAAGGCGTGTGGCGTGGAGTGTAGTATAGTAAAGTTTAAGACAAAATTAAATGTTTTTATTTAATGCATTTTTGTTTATTTTTTCTGATCAATTCAAAAAAAATTAACTATAATATTTAAACCTGTCGGTTCAAAAACTAGTGGATAATAAATCATAATCTAATATCTCACTGCCCCTTGATTTGTGTAGAAAAAAAAAATGTAAATAATCTTCTTGTGCTTCAATCCAAAATATAACAGAAATTATTTTTTTATTATAGGTACTTTCATATTCTCATTTTTTTGTAACAATACTTCTCCACAGGCTGTAAAATCTCCTAGCTAACCAGGTACTTATTTGCAAGGAAAACAGCTGATATCTGATGATAAATTATAATCTCAGTCTTAGACATCCAACTGTTCAATTTTTAGATCCTAATACACATCCACAACACAAGTTAATATTGGTTTGTGTAAGATCATTAGGGGTAAGTTTAATCATTCTTTTTAGTTTGATGCAGTATCATAGGAACAGTGTACTACACAACACGATATATGTGATAAAAAAATATGTGAATATGAAATTGTGAATGTGTTGAATTCAATTGAAGAAAACAAAGTAGAACGTAAAACACTGTTTAAGTCATAGACTTTTATTTATAATACCTAGATGGAGCACTCGTATGTATTTTCATTGTAATAAAGTGAAGCACCATTTTTCGGCACTTTTGACAGAACGGTTGGCGAAAAGAAGTATGGTAAATCGCTAAAGACGTCGACAAGAACTTCAAATAATGTCCAATTACGTTTATATAAATGTAAAAATGATATATTTTTATACAAATGCGAGAAATAGTCCAAAATGTAGGAAACACCACACGCTTTCGCCAACCGTTCTGTCATAAATTCATAGATTTTTTGCCTCGCTTTTGTAAACGAGTCAGGGTTTTAGGTTTTGTATGGAATTCTGTAATTTAAATTTAAATTAAAGAAAATAAAACACTTAGCAAAAGAAAACGAGTAAAAAAATAAACACTTGTTACTTTCAATAATAATAATTTTATGAAATGGCAGAGGTTTTTCAGAACAAGTGCATCTTCCAATCTTACTAATAAGTGTCAGGTTGAAATCTATTTTCTTATGTTTTAAGTTTCGTAAGTGTTTAGTTTCTTTAATCCAGAACTTGACACTGAAGATGGTCTAGTTTCGAAAGTCATCTGCCATTTAATACAATGAAAATCAAAATACATGATACAAATGTGAAAGGTGTATAAGGTTGTATTTGGGTTTATAACAAAACCCAGATATATCTTTTAAATAATAAAATAAAAGAAGTTTGAATATATGTTATAATTTTTTTATTAAATAAAGTAGGTACGAGTTATTAAATAACATAAGAGAAACAATATAATTCTACCTTGAATATAATAAGTTTTTTTCTCAAATGGTTTTGGATTGAAATAATCACCGCACACCTGCGAGGTGTGTTTAATCAATTAAAGAAAAAATAAATGTGAATAAAATACATCATAACAAGTCTCAAATAAAATATATAATATGCATGAAAAAATAAATTAAATTAACGCAACGGTAAATTACTTTTGCGAAATTAAATACATAATAATACAAAAGATATTTTAAATAAATAAAATATAATTTTTAATATATATTTTAGTATTTGATAGTAAACAATTTTTTTAAGCATATAAATATCAATGGAAATATATATAACAAATGAAATTATCAGCCATTTATATATATTATGGGCTTTATTATGTAAGATTGACATTTAATACATATTGAAGTATTTAATATATAATTAGTCAATAAATCTACGACTACCAATATAGGTCTCGTTCAAACCATCCTCCAGGACATTTTCTAATAATAAGCCTTCTGAATTCATCTAAAATTATAATCAAACCAGCAAATGGGACACCTGGCAACCAGTACATTATCGGTATCGGATATGTTTTCAAATAATAGTTGAAGAATGGCACATAAACGGTAGCGATTCCCATTCCAATTGCAAAGGCGATAGCAAAATTCAACCATATATTCATCATTCCCTGTTGCAGAAGAGACAACCTTCTTGTCTTACAGATCAACATATCAGCCACTTGAACAACAATCAAATTAGCATAATAAGTCGTTTGGGCTATATTTTCCACATATTTTCTTTCTTCATAATTCCACTCTTGACCAAAAGAATCTTCTAGATCTGTCTGCACTCTTCTGTTCCATAGAGTTCTGGTAAAAAGCAATGAAAGGGGCAAAAATCCGTGTAGAGCAAAACAAATGAAATATCCAGTCATTGCGGCTACTACTTGTATAAGACTGATCTGTAAATACGTCATGAATAACAAGTTAAACGATACCAAGTAATCACGTTCTAAATCTCTAGGAGGTCTTTTCATTAGGTCTGATTCTGGTCTCTCATATGCCAAAGCTATAGCGGGCCAAAGATCTGTTAAAACGTTTATGCATGCAATGGAAAGAGCATGCATAGGAAGTGGTATGCCAATAGTAGCATACAAAATAAATGGCATCATTTCTGGTACATTAGAAGTGAATGTAAACGCAATGCACTTCTTTAAATTATCAAAAATCAATCTTCCCTCTTCGATCCCTAAAACGACAGAATTAAATTGGTCATCTAATAAAACCATATCTGACGCCTGCTTTGACACATCTGATCCACTGATTCCCATCGCAATACCAACATCTGCTTTCTTTAAAGCAGGTGAATCATTTACACCATCTCCAGTCACTGCAACCACATGACCTAATCTTTGACAAGACTCTACAACTCTGACTTTTTGTTGAGGAGTTATTCTGGCAAAAGCTAACTCATCCACATTTTGAATCAAATCATCCAATTGACGTTTTGATAGTTCTCTTAATTCATCACCAGTAACAACAAGAGCTTTGTACTGAGTTACGTCTACAGTTTTCATAAATACTTTAGGATCCACTTTAGCCACGAAAGCATCATCATAGGGTGTTCTGGTCCTCTTCGATATTATTCCAACTTTCCTAGATATTGCCAATGTTGTAATTGGATGATCACCAGACACCATTATCATTTTTATTTTAGCTTCTCTACATTTTTTTATGGCTTTATCAATAAATTTGCGAGGTGGATCCAGTAATGAAATGAATCCTAAAAATCTATAATTATTAAGAGGAAAATTAGGATTATTTGCATTAAACACAAAACCAACTGGATAGTTGCCCTTAGGCAGGTACCAGTCACAATATCCCAATACTCTTTCGCCCTTGCTTGCGAGAGTAGTACACTGTTCTTTAAGAATCGCATTTATTTCTGGTGTGATTTTTTCATTTTTTCCTTTCAATCTGATAGTGTCACAATGTGAAATTATATATTCGGGAGCTCCTTTCATAATAATCAAATTCATATTAAGGCCTGGTATGTAATGAATTGACAGCTGGAATTTTGATCGAGATGTGAATGGTATTTCACAAACCTTGCGATGTAAATCTCGGAGTTCTGATGCTTTGTGTTTTTTTTCCATGTATCTTAAAATTGCCTTTTCAGTTGCATCGCCGACTATTTCCCTTGCCGCTAAAGGTGTTCCCACTGTTTCAACAAAATGTGCTCTGAGATTCAAACAAGCAGCTCTTATCAATGGATTAAAATCATCTTCACTTTCTTCGAACGGGTTAACGGTTTCGTGGATTTTTAAATCATATGCCAAATGAACAACTTTCATTTTATTCTCTGTAAGAGTACCAGTTTTGTCCATACAAATACAAGAAATAGCCCCTAATGTTTCCACTGTTTGTAATTTCTTTATGAGGCAATTTTTTCTGTACAACTTTTTAGCCGTTAATGACAAACAAACAGTTAGGGCCGGAAATAAGCCTTCTGGAACATTGGCAATCAAAATTGCTATAAAGTAGTAGAATCCTTTCGTCCAATCAGTATCAATAATCATTGAAAGAAAATAAAATCCACCAGCACAACCTAAACCTAATATTGTGACTAAATATACAAGCCTTTTGATTTCAACAGTTAATGGAGTAACTTCTTTTTTGATCTGATGTGTTAAATCTGAAATTCTTCCTATTACGGTATCTCGACCAGTAGCTACCACAACTCCTCTTGCGTTCCCTTCTGGTATATAACATGTGAAGAAAACCAAATTCTTTGTTTGTAGAGGATCTTTACTAGTGCATTCAATGTCACGACTTTGTGGGACCGACTCTCCTGTTATTGATGACATATCTATTCTCATTTGATTGCTGCGCAGTATAACAATATCAGCCGGTACTATTTCACCAGCTGTCATTTCAACAACATCCCCAATCACTAATGATTCTACGGGAACAAATTTGAATGTTCCATCTCTTAAAACTTTTGCATCGACTGGTACCAGCTTTTCAAAACCTTTTAACGCCACATAATTTTTTATGTCTTGATAAAATCCATATAAGCTAGTTAAAACTACTGTTCCAACTATAGAAGCACCAAGAGCGAGATGATCGAATGTTCGAAACTCTTCTTCACGGTATAATTGAGCTACCCAAATACCACAAGCGCCCAGACCTGCAATCCACAGCATCAACGGAAACCATCCAAGGAAGTTAAAAAAGAAAATGGAAAAGAGCGACCTGTCAGGATGCCTTGTCAATGCATTACGACCATTAGTCTTCCATCTTTGAACGGCTTCTTCTTCCGTCAAACCAGTAGTCAAGTTGGTATTAAACTTTTTTTCTATTTTCTCTGCACTCCACATATGAGCTTTGATGTTAGTTTCGATTTTCTTTTTGCTGTCTAAATCATCATCAGATACTTGACCTAGACGGGATGATCTTCTACGTTTTTTGTTTCCACTTTCGTTTGCGAAAATCCATGCTTTCTTGCCTTTACAACCACCAGGTACGCAACCGGTGTCTTTTTTGTCCATATTTAACAAAAATTCACTTTTTCATGAATAACCATACAGTATAATGTAAATACGTGCAACAATGTTTACATATTTCAATGTTTACATTTTCAATAAAAACATTCTAGTTATTTAAAATTTTAAAACCATGATAGATACAAATCAATACAGGTTCCTGTTTAAGGTGTCTACTCATTTCTTCATTGTTGTATTTTAATTTATTATATTGTGGTAGTACCTAGCTGACAACGCTTAGCTATATTTCGCATTTAATTTTTCAAACATACATATTTCTTAGAAATTAATTAATAAATCTATACAAATTGTCACATAACTATACTAAGACTCTAGATACATAATATAATTATAATTTCCTCTTTACCTACTATTTAGTTCATTTTTTATTATATTTTCATTTTAAGGTAACTTAATATCGAAACTGACTATACATTTTTTTTTGTTATTGTCAATATTTATTACATTAATAAATTGATTATTTGTAATTAGTATGAACATCTAACCTAAATCATAATTGAAACAAAGAAATATTTTTAAAGAAAAATAATTTTTACAATTTCAATATGGAATTCTATGTACAACCTATACACCGACACAGTAAATAAATCACATGTATCTCTTTATCATTGCATGTATACCTTTCTACGAGTACAGTAGCTAGCGAAAAAACTAAATATAATGAACATAATATATTATGTATTGTCCTATCTGAATTGTAAATAGTAAGGCTTGTAAAAATAAGTTAACTTTATACCGTGTCGTGTCAATGCCGATGTATGATTTGTTGCATAAATACACCTACTAACAGGCACCTACAACATATTCATGTATAGGAAGTTACCAAATAAATAGCAAAAGAGAAAATGCTGCAACTCATTATAAGCAAATATTGTGTACGAATCAAGCTCACCATCTCCTTCAAAGGCTCTCACCCGCCCTGACATCCCTGAGTATCCATAGAAGGCCTAGAATCTAAAGGCCCCTGAAGATTGGATAAATTGAAACAAGCGTTTCATTCTGTTATAGTTTTAAACAATGCGAAAGAGACGTTTTTTTCACTTATGAGGTAATTATGATACCACGAAGAGAACCCTAAGGTGCAGAGAGCCTCTTCTACATAAAAAAGTTAAATGAAATTAAAAAAAAATACAAAAACATATTCCATTAAATGGAATGCACATTGCACGTATGCTGAATAAATAAATTATGAAAACATATAGGTAACAATGAATTATGAAAATCATACAATTTAAATAACGGCGAAGAGAGCCTCTTTTACTCTAAAAAATAAAAACATATTTCATTCTATGGAATGCACGTACCTATGCAGAAAGCGTCTTTTACATAAAAAAGTTTAAAACATGTTCCACTTTATGGAATGCACGTATGATGAATTATGAAATATGAAAACATATAACAATGAATTATGAAAATCATGCAATTTAAATAACGGTGCAGAGAGCGTCTTTTACATAAAAAAGTAAAAAAAAACATATTCTATTCTATGGAATGTACGTATGATGAATTATGGAACATGAAAACATATAACAATGAATTATGAAAATCATACAATTTTAATAACGGTGCAGAGAGCGTCTTTTACATTAAGAAAGTTAAAACAAATTCCACTTTATTTCCACACGTATGATGAATTATCAAAATAATATGAAAGCATATAAAAATGAATTATGAAAACCATACAATTTTAATAAAGTAATTATGCATAATTATCTTCAGAGATCGCTAGTAGTTGTAGATAATAATATAAGATTACATACACATCACACCCTTTTCTTCAACAAAAACAACAACCTTCGTAAGATCGATGTTACAGTACCTACCTATTTTCAGAGGCTTTATTAATTTTAACCCTACGTTCAAGGATTCTCGTATATTACAAAAGGACTAAGTCCATTACTATTATTATTACTATTACTATTATCAAATCGTCACATTAACACAGGAGATTATTAATAATATTGGACTACAAATAATAACAGCGGGAGTAAGAATATTATTATACTTAGTACCTAATAGTGGACCGCGACCCCTCATAAATATTCCTTCTTGCAATAATAACCCTGAACTGAATAATACATAAATATTAAATTGTTTCGTCTTTAGCCTTGACCATTATTGTCTTCATCATAATTATTAATTATTAAGTTTTACATAAACTCGTTACGATGAAGTTACGATTCGTTTAAACAAATCTCATCATATCATCTTCTTCTTTTCCTTCAGCCGTTTTGAATCCATCTTTGAACATAGGCTTCGATCCCCTATATTTTGTAATATAATACGAGTTCTGGAATATTTTTTTTCTGGCGCAGAGAAAACAACTTGCATGTTTGGATGGATGGATTTACTATAGTGGCAATGATACCTATAGATGCATACTGTTGTTATTGTATGTATCTATACCCGTATATTTGATGCACTTATGTTGTACAGTTGAATGTAAGATGTACCTATATCATTTTATAATTTGTAATTTTATAGCAGACGTGAAATGTATATTTTATTTTATTTTGTAATATTATTCTTTATGTCAAAGGCAATTATTCGTAAGTACATACAGTAAACGTGTATTCAATAAATATACCTATAAATAAATGTGCATTACATGCAAATAATTTGCTGTCTACCACACTACATAGAGTAGTTTGTTTCTGGTATATATTTAAATCGTAATTTATTACTTTTAATTGATCTTCTACAGTTATTTGTTAGTGATTCATTTAACATTGATGATTTTTTAAAATTTCTCAGGTAAATTTAGGATCTTCGCTGATCCACCTTTTGATTTTGATTTTGACTGTCTGATCCTGTGTACATTGTAAAAATAAAATAAAATAATAAATTAACAGGACTATTTAGTTTAATATCTTACTTAGGTACTTTAAATCTATATGATATTATGTTAAGACTGCTAGTTTTTTTGACATAATTATTTTTAATATTGACAATAGTTTTAATTAAGATAAAAAATTACAGAAGATCAAACAAAACATTCCATTTAATTTGTTAAAGTAATTGACAGGAAAATATTTTTTTGAAAATTCAAAGTAAATACCTAGGTATAAACTAACAACCATTAAAAGATATCCTAATTATCTTAACAGTTTCGATACCAAAGACGTGGAGTGAAAAAAAATAATTAGGTCCTTATTCGGAAGTAGACAAGAATAGACTGATGAAATGTTTACATTGTAATTAAATTTTAATTCGACATTTTGTTATAATTTACTGTATTATACACTCACTCCGTATCCCAAATAGAATAGGCAAAGATGACCGAACACTAATTTGATATATCCTTACAAACTTTCTTCGCTTCCTCCATATGCAAGCAATGTTTCATACATACACATAGATTCCTTTTACTTAACATAAGGCCAATATAGAAAATTGGATCTTTTTATTTTTTCGTTCTTTAATGTACATTGATCACAATACATACAATTATTTTAAATAGAAATGCATTCAAATTCAATACAATCAATTTACAGAAGGCGAGTTTATCATAAAAGCGCGATCTCTTCACACTTAACTAAAATTACAAATTAAAAGAAAATCAAGGTATACAAATAATAATTATAAAATAAACAAATACAAAATTTACATACATACAAAAAAATATATATATACCTACGATAGAATTTAATTAATACTACAAAGGGAGGGGGGGGCAGGGATGATGTGTCTTAAGTTTCAGAGAAACAAAACTGTTTTAGTAAAACATATTTATAATTATTTCAAATAATACAAAACATTTAATTTTTTAGGTTATAATATTTTTAGAAGAGATTGCTCATTTATTTGAGAAATATTTTATAAATAATATTTATTTATTTATTTATTTATTTATTCTTCTTGCACATCATCATTACATAACAGTGTTAGCAAAATAATATAAAATTTTAGAAACTAGGACGATGTGCAGTGGCGAGATTATCACTATAAAGTGATTTCTTCCATCTAACCACGACACATTGACATGAAACTAGTAAAAACAAATTTACTTACAAAAAAAAAACATACAAAATATCAAAACACAACAAAAGAAAAAAAAAACAAAATTTAAAATAATATATTTGACACACACCCAACATGTGGTAGGGATTATGGATCAGAGGAGGATATGATAGGATATGATAGTCACGATAAAAAATATTTTCATATTAATTATATTAGGGAGTGAATAGGTTTTATAATTATTGTTATTGTCTCGATATGAAAGCTTTTTTTTCAGCTTTTTTCAGCATTGTTTACGCTCATTTTATAAGCTCCATGTTAACGAGAGGCTAATCTTTATCTTTGTTTCCTCCGATAAAAAGAATGTTCATGCTTTTGTTGAATTCTTTTCTTTTATCTTAAGTCTTGAAAAAATAATGTTCTATAAAAGCTGATAAGATTTTGCAAGAAAATGGAAGTAATATTTTTTATGCATCGTGAAAAATAATTAATAGAATCTTATTTCGATTCATATTGTGTATAACTGTGTTGTGTTGTCTATTGTGTATCATTTAGGTAAATAATGTTAATACAAAATACTTCAAAAGTGAAATGCATAAATATGGACCATTTAAGTGTGTAGTTGGGTTGACATTTCTCAGACATACATATTACATGCAATACCTACCCAGAATAACACAATATCAAAAAAAACCTATTTTGATAAGGAGTTTAACAATGGTTTTGTAAGTAGAAACCAGTTTTCTGTACCTATATTATGAAATATACATAGTAAAATTCAAACAGTTAGTGTTTATTTAAAAAAAAACAACTGAAAACCTCCAATTAAACGTAAAAAAACCCTAAAATAGAAATACAATAACAGATATGAACACAAATTTAAACCTCTCCGTTCTAATAAAAAACAAGTTTGATAAAAAACAAGTTTCTTAAAAACAAGTTTCATGAATTACATAATCCTTAAAGTCCCCGCAAATAATAGGTTACTTACTTTTTTGTTAGTTTTCGATTGGTCTGTAAAAGGCAAGGATTATTACGACATCAACTTTAAGATTTTTTAAATTCTCAGTTCAAGATTTGCCACACATCCGGAATGTACTAATTGGCATGGAGTGGATGACTTGCATGTTCGTTGCATGCATTAAGTTCATTTGTTACTCCACATTTTGTGATGGAGTGAATGAATGAAAACTAATGAACATTTTTACTGCCATACCAAAAGATTCAATAAAATTATAATAACACACATTGAGTGGAGTTGTACAAACTTAACATGTTATGAGATCCCTTTAAGCCAAAAATTATGATGTTGGTAAAGAGCTTACTGGTACTCATTACGTATTTGCTAATGAGATTAAAAACATTTTCTCATTTACCGGCATATTAAATACTAGCTTTCAGCTCAGTTATGCTCAGGGGTAAAATGTAATGTCGAATTGAAAAAATCATAAAAATGTTAATAAAAAATTATTAAGCATAGGTATTAATTATTATTTCTTCTGCAGAAAACCCTAGGTACATAAATTTTTTTACGATGAAATGTCGACAATCTGAAAATTTTCCAATTTTCCGCTACAAACTTTCCATCAAGTTTTCTTTGTGGAGCACCCGGCGAAGTATTTTTCTCCCACTTTTTTCCGTAAGTTTTCGAGTATTCTCTAAAAGGCAGATGTTCAAAAAATAATGACACTTTACATATTAAATTCAGCAATGAGGTTTGATCCTGAATCCTGAATCTCTTTATGTTTCGTTGGCACATGAGGACAGCTTACATGTTTATTACATGCAGCTGGTTTGCTAGCTTCCCCATTAACGGTATATATGTAGTGATAGTATAGTAGTAGGTACCCTCAAGTTATCTGTAATATATCTGTTATTGATAAATATTACACATACAATTTTATTATTCAGCAACAATATGCACAAATTATGCAAGTTTACACGGGAGTAAGTAATTTTTCTGTTACTTGCCTAATAATAATAATAACTAAATAAAGTGGTCATTTAGGACATACGAATTCAAATTCCAATCCTATTTGGCATTTAAGCTTGATGTTAATGCCTCACCAACGCTCAAGAGTTAAAGAAGTTTCTAAAATAAGTGTCTTGGAAGAAGAAGGGTTTTGGATGTTCGATGGTGTTAGCGTGTCATTGCGCGCCAGCGCACTCAGCAAGGATATTAGTCTTTATAACACAGGAGAGATGGTGACTCTGGCTTGCTTTGAGAATGTCCAATGATAGTTGGCCAAAAGGAGCACTACTTTTGTCCAGAAGAGTCTGATCTGAACGTCGCTTTTTCACAATACATTGTTCCTACAACAACGAAATCAGAACATTGAGGCAGACTTTCTGAATTGAGAAAACTGGTTTCTACCCTGAAAGACATTGAAGGAATTGAGTTAGAAAGGGATATTACGTATATCTAAATATAATAACAAAATAATATGTACATGCATATTAACATCATCATCATCACCCTCAACGCTCCTCCCAGGAGCACAGGACATAACCAACCTCCTCCATTCAGAGCGTTTTTGTGCCAATTGCGTCACCTCCTCACCTCTTACCACAACATTCCCTGAGCTCAGATGTCGTTGTCATAGGAACGGTGTATTGTGAAATTGAGACGCCCGGGCCGACGGAACTCTTGCGGACGGAAGAACAGTGCTCTTTTTGGCCAACTATCATTAGGCATTCTCAGAACATTACCCAGCCAGGACTATCGTCTCTCCTGTGTCACGGTGATTACAGATCTCTCCCCGGTGCGTCAGCGCACATTAACACAGGCTATATTATTTCTGAAGGAATTTCTCTTTATAGGTAACACCATTACATAGGTGAGTATGTATCTAGGATAACAATAATAATTATTCTAGGTAGGTACCTACGTTAGTAAGTACGTTATATAAACATATAAAGCGTATTCTAATATTATCATCACAACATTTAATGTCTGCTGAGATTGTTATCACATGTTCCCAAATTGTTTTAATCTAACTGCGCGTCTCACAGTTTTAAATGTCTTTAAAGATACATGGATATTATTTTCAACAATTCAAAAGAGAACTAATTCACAAACCATTCATAATGGATGGATTGAATTTAAAATTTATAGAAATTGCAAAGGGAAGAATGTTTTGTAAATGATTGCCTTAATACCCATTGATGTATTATTAATTTAATCGCTTATTTACACTATTATTTTGTATCACTTATTTGACGGTTCTCTGACAGTGGCCATCGTGTCCAGTAATCTATTTTGTCAGATGAAAAAATGCTTCTTTTACAAAGATACTAGAAAAATCATAGCTCCATTATTAACAATAAATTTACTTGCTTTACAGCTGTTTCTTTATCCATAATCTAGCGTTTTTATTTCCAAAAATTACGAAATATCTCTAGATATTTTATCTTTGAGTGACGTTCAAAGAAAGAAGTCTTAAAATAAATATATTTTATTAGATTTCCCCCCCCCCCTCGCCAAACCTGGAAGAAATCTTGTCTGTTTTGTCTGGGCAGTACGAAACAGCTCCTTCACACCTCTCATCCCGGTCCAATCTCGAAGGTTTAGACGCCAGGAAAGCCGCTTTCTTCCAACCCTTATACGGTTCTCAATCTTCCCTTCTATGACCAGTTGTAGAATTGCATATTTTTAATAAAAAATCATTTTTTTGGATACCGATAGTAGATGACTGAATGGAATCAGTTAATTTGATATTATCACATATTATAATTATGGAGAGTGTACCATTATTTAGAAAGAGTGAATTGTTTCCTTTTTGAAATATCAAAAAGACTCATTACTGAGTACACTAGATATCAATGATAATGACATCTGTTAACGATCGCAATAACTTTTTATAATATAATGTTATCTTATTGTTTCCCCGCTAGATGGCTCTGTTAGCATAAAAAGGTAATAACAAAATAGTACACCCATCCATACTACATTGGGATGATGACGGGGGGGGGGGGGGGAAACGGAAATATTACAATATTATGCTAAATGTAAAGGTGCTGTTAATTAAACAAAACGATGTAAATGTCACCCATTAACTATGTGAAGTGAGTACGGACTTTTGCCGTTTAATATTATCAACGATAAACCTGATATTCTTATTATTAAAGGGGTCTTTGAAATTTGAATCAATTTAGTGGAATTTAGAAAGATCATTTAATTGAATTAAAAGTTATTTTCCTCGCGTTTATAAATGGATTACGTTTTTACATGGATATTTTGTTTATAATTGTATATTTTTGAATATCTTTTTCTTAGAAATCTATATTTTGGTATAAATCCTTGACTCTAGAAAAAGTTGTCATTTCTTAAGATGAAATAACTAGTAATAAACATTTCAGATAGACTTTTCCACATTTTTTTTTAGGTTTTTATTTAATATTTACCATCAAGCTTACTTATATTTGTCCAAACGAATATTTATAAAAATATCGAATAAAAATCTTATTCAAATTATCAATAAATCATAATAATTTAATTCAGAAGTTATACATTTTATACTTTACACCCTTATAAACCAATGTTCGTTGTCAAAAATAACCATAGTTATTTAAATACATTGATATTAATAACAAAAACGATTCCTTGATTAAAACAAACTTATCGTAGTTCAAAATCTTAACGATATTTTGAAGTTGTATTTAAAATGTTGTTTACGTCATAACCCCCCACAGCTTTTCAATTTCCCGAAGCTATCAACCGACTTGTTTAAATTCAAATCTTTTCTAAAATCGTTCTCTCTTATCTAAATACGAAATTGGAATATTTTATTTTTACTATCGTTCCTATCTAGTAATACCTATTAAGTAACTATGTTAATGTAGGCAAAATTCTGAATCGAGTATCTATCTGAGTAGGTCCATATTTACATATTTTAGTATTTAAAATTCCTAATAGTTTTCATTTAATTAATTCATAATACCTAGTTAAATTTAATTGTGCCGTTTTGTGGTTTACCAGTACCATATATGTATTACATAGGATTGTAGTAAGTTCAATCTCATGATAGTTGCTAGGCTTATTTTGATTCTAACATAATATAAATAGTTTGCTTATTTCACCTTTAAAAGCTTAAACCCAAAGCCTAGATAAAAGCTTGATAATAATCATTTTCATAAACGGATAGGTAATCTACACTTAATATTTAGTGAATCGATATACCTACTATGATTTCGTAACACAATTAATAGTTTAAATATAAGGTTAATTAAAGAGTCGATATTCCTGTTCTCACAATTTTATTAACAAAAAATCGTATACTTAAATGACATTTCATTAAGTAGGTAACATTCATAAAAAACAGAAAACATGAAAATAATATAATTTTAAAATTTCAATACTGCTGGATTCCCTTAAGTTTGAGGATGAATAAGCTCACCTTACGTAACAAAATGAAGTTTTCAACAGATTTTCCACTTTTTTATATCTAGTTAAATTGCATCATCCAGCCATCATTTACACAATTACGTAAATTGTAAAAAAAAAAACAATCATTTGTAAAAAAATCTTCACGTTAGCCATTATTTGAAAAATTGGTGTTAGTAGTGTGATTTATTTTTTTCTCATTTTCAACTAGTTAATAAATTTAAGTAATTTGAGTAAAATTATAAATACGATGATGATTAATTACAAGAATTGTGATAAATTATTTATATAGTACAAAAGAGGAAGAAATATTTAAATCGAATTATGGAAAGTAGATTAACAACATGCAAACTTATTCAGGAAGGAGAAATAAGATTAAATTGTAAATAAGAATAATGATACATAAATAAAACTATGTTTACTTAAGAATATTTATGAAACAATCGAAACACTGTTATAATCTTCACCACATTTATTCAAACTCTAACGTTTTCGCCCACTTCACTTTACTTAAGAAGGTTAGAGGATGAAATATGATACGTGTATGACAATCTAAAGAAGAAATAATGAAGATTTGAAAACGAAAGAATGAGTATCACGAAGAAGGAAGTAGAAGATAAATTAGGTTGTGAAAAATGTTTTAAAAGAATAGAATTAGATACCTTGATAAAAAGAAATGCTAGTTTGATTTATCAATTTATATGATGAACTAGAAATGAATTTTATGGCAAATATTTACAATGTTACAATGACAAATAGATCGTAAAGTGGAGAAAACAAGAGAAGCATTAGGAGACACCAAAAAAGATGTACTGATGATATTGTCCAAATAATGGGAAAGAAGTTAGTTTGTGTTGCCCAAGACAGAAAGTAGTGAAAAGGTTTTGAGGAGGCTTATATCTAGCAGTAGAGAGATGAAAATTAATAATAAGTAGGTAAGTATGTACCTATTTACATTGTTGCTGAAAAGAGTATTAGTATGAAATTCTTTGAAGATTTTTAGAAAAAAGATTTAGTTACAGCATTGTGGATTCTTTACAAAAAAAGTTAGATTAATGTATAGTAAGTAGGTGAAATCATTTATACTTCTTTTGTAATTTCTGAGTTTATATTTATCTTTACAAAAAAATCAGACATTAATATTCATCCTCAAACTTTCTTTCATATTAACACACGCATCTTAAAGTTCTACATCTTAACTATACAAATAATTTACAATATCAATAACTAACAAATTTAATGGCTATATGAGCTGTATGAATTCTGGGTGTTCTGTCCATTTTTGCCATAGTACTGGGATGAATATCCATTATTCAATGGTTGGGCGTATGAGATCTTCTGGTTTAAAGATGGTGACGAATACCCTTGTTGATGTTGGTTGTAATAGTTTTGTGGGTGTTGATATTGAGAGTTGTATGCTTGATACTGAACTTGAGGTTGATTGTAATAATGTGGCTGTTGGTAGGCCTGCTTGGCAATCACTGGAGCTTGGGAGACTAGTGATGGAGCAGGGATAACCTGGAATTAAACAAAAAAATATCAATCAGCAAACTTAAACAAATAGTGAATGACGTAATGTTTAGGGTATAGTCTCCATTGGTTTTGTTGACAAGGTTTGTGTGAATTCTGTCAAAATTGGTTTTGGAAAATATGAAAAAATAGACACGGTTAAATAAATTCTATAGCCGATTATTCTGAACATGTTATGGGTTTAATAATATTTAGGTTGAACTAAAAATTTAAACATTTCACACCTTGAGTGGATTTGGATAGTGAACTCCAGAAAGCTCAGACTGTGCAAAGCTTGTGTAGCTCACAGCATCACCTTTTGCCTGTTGGGTGTGATAAACCTGTCAACAAGGAGTAATAATAACAAAGTCAAAATAAGTCAGTCAATATAAATAATGTCCGTCAATAAGATCAATGTCAGTCATGTATGTGTCTGTCTCTCTGATGTATCAAACAAATTCGAATGAGATTTGTATTAATTAAGAGAAAATATCAGCAAAGTATGAATTGTGTACGGTTTTCAATATTTTTGCATGTCATGGAAATTTAACAAATCGTATTTTTCTGGAGAAGAGTACCAGAGCAACATAAATGGTGCAAGTTCTTTTTTATTTTACATGGCGTGCATGTATTTTATCTAAAGAATCAGGGAAACATGAAACATGTACGGTTATTAAAATTTGCGTGGTATATTTAATCTTACGTCATGGAGACCTATGAAAAATGGAATTTTAAAATATAATAGTATCAGGCAAACATAAATCGTGCACGGTTATTCAAACTTATTAATAATTTGGACAATACACAATCACAATAGTAGTATACCTAGTTACATGAAATAAGTATTATATTTAACATAGGTTTATAGCAATCCTAAGGATCAGGATAACTTTGCTATTCTATTTAATTTCTGTAAAAGGGTATATATGACTTAAATGATCATAAAATATTAATAACGTCCTCTATAGCAGTGTTCCCCAAACCTCTATTAGCAAGTGGTACCGGGCCGCGCATGGAACATTTCAGTCCTTTTTTGTAGTGTTTTTTTTACAATTAACCTTTTTTATTAGATGACATATAAAAATTTAACCCATGAAACTATCATGTAAAACAAAGCCGTGATTTTATGGTGCATGCGATACTCATATTTAGGTAAACTCTAAAAAAATATATCTCGTGGAGCAATTGGTCTCCTATTCTTCTCCGTTAGTTTTCGAGTGTCCTGTAAAAGGCAGGTGTTCGAAAAAATTAAGACATTTTAATCTTAAATCCAGCGATGAGGTTTGCCACCAATCCTGAATGTCTTGATTTTATATTGGCACGGAGAAGACAGCTTGCATGTTTTATATGCAGCTGGTCTGCTGGCTACCCCACTTGTGGGATATGCCGTGATGGTATAGTTGTAGGTATGCTAGAAAAATACTTTCACATTGTGGTTTATCAGAGAGAATTTAGAGGCATTCGGTAAATACGTAACAGTTATTTTGAGTTCTTTTGTAAAACAATGGTGGACATAAACGGTTGTATTTAATTGTGGGGAGAATTTTGTTGGGGATAGCCCTTCAGGTGAACTTAGAGCCCTTCCTTGTGAAAAATTTGTACGAACAGTATGGATGACATAGGAATTGACATTCCTGCAACATTCATGGTTGAGGGAGGGTGCAACCCTTAAAAAAAGGCCTTCGTATGTCTCCTGATAGCTTCATTGGACAAGTCATACCTCACGATAACGTTGGGTAGCGGATTCAAGTCCCTGCCAGAGCACTACCATATAAGGTGATTTTGCCTTTTCCAAGCTTTATATTATAGTTTCATGTGTTAAATTTACACAAGTTATTTTTTTTATATCTTATTTTATTTTATTCATCTTAAAGGACACAAACAGTTCAAATTAACAAATATTAACAGTCATATTTTTCCAGAAAACAAACCAATCAAGGTCCCGCAAATTACCGAAGCGTATGACGAACAAGTAAAGTTGGTAAACAGTTATAACACAAACACAAATTCATGAAATATTTATTAACAAAATCGAGGAAATCATGATAATTATAATATGTTGAATTCCCATTCGGTCTTCGAAAATCTGGCAACAGGGAATAGAGTATAAGGGAAATCATAAAATTATCAAACTTTGAGCTGTCCTCGGTGATGATAAAAAAATTGGGGACCACTGCTTTATAGCCATACATTATATTAAAGTACATCCCTTAGACTCGTATTATACTGAAACAAGCCTAAGGAGAATGAACAATAAGAAATAGTTTATTTTATACAAAATTACCTAATTAAAACTATTATAGTACTCGTAACGCCGGATGTATATAATCATTTCTCTCGGTTATTCCTCACTGAAGCACTGTCAAAATGACAAAGAAACTTCTATCTAAATAACATAGTAATGTTTTAACATTTCATGACATAAAATATATCATTACATTGAAGACTCAAAACTTTTGTCCTCACGGGCGAACCTTAATGGGCAGCCTGAACGGCTGGCCGGCCACTACCGCCTCGTGGGAATCTTTTATGCTACATTTACGTCTTCGATGCCCCTCTCAGGAGGACAAAATGCAATTATAAAAGAATCAAACACAAAGAATAACATTACAGTAGGCAGCAAACCAACTGCGTGAATAAAACATTTATCCTGTTCTGTCCATGCCAACAATAAATGAAGACATTCAGAATAGGTGGTCAACCTTATCGCTGAGTTAAGGAAATAAATGTCTTTTTTGTTCTAATATCTGCCTTTTACAGGACACTTAAAAACTTACGGAAAAGAGTGAGAGGCTAACTGTTTGCCAGATACTCCATCGAAACAAAGTAAGTAGTATTTTTTATGAGTATTAAAAAACTTGGTATGGTGTGGCCTAATGTTCTGGAAGCAGTAAAAATAGGCAAGGATTTTTGGAAATAGAATCTAGGTACAATGGGCCTCCAAGCCAATTTGAGAAAGGGAAAAAATGTTCTTATGCACTGCAAAATGTATCTCGGAATTCTCGAACTTATTTATCATCAAAAACAGGTGCGAACTAGTAAGTGTTACTGTTTATATTAGGTACAGTTGTACGTTTGTAACACACACTGTCTTCATGTACCTACAATATTACATTAGGTATCATAAGCTCAAAAGGGAATATAATTATACCATTTTAATTATTCCTACAAATGCTGGTACATATCCCAAGGGCAGCAATTATTACAACTATCTACATATTATAAGAGAAGAAGTTGACATCAATATACCTATATATAATGAGATCGTTTGTTTCATTAAAAACCTTATTATTTGCTTTGATAAGATAAATGCGATCCCATTACGAGTTTGTTGTAATATATTATGAATAGTAGTGAATGTTTGTTTATCAAAGAATAAGATATACATAGTGTAATGAATAATTTATTCAAGATGTGAACTTAATTTGATTTGCTTTAAAGAAATACTTCGACTTATTTGATAACCAATTCGACCGATATTGGCGTTTTGATTTGAAAATTATTTTATTTGCTTTATAATTGATCTTCGTCCATTATGATTTAATTTGAATAACAGAAGATTTTGGATTTGATCGTATAATGAACAATTTGGTCGCAATTATTAATTTCTTACACCCGAATCATGGTCCGAATCATTTTATTACAGGTTTGGCATAGATCTTGAATTTAACTAGAAAGATTAAACAATTAACATTTTCTTTTACGTTATATCTTGATTATAGCATCGTCATCATAATTAATTTTGTAGCGAAAATAGTTTATCTAAGACGGATTCCATAAAAATTAAGACAGAAAAAACTTACTTGAGGTTGGCTATAAGCTACTTTAGCAACGGGTTGAGCTACCACAACAGGAGAATAAGCGGCTACTTGTGGCTGATGATAGGCGATTGGTTGGTGTTGATAAACTTGTACATGCTGTGGCTGAACATATGGTACGTGTTGTTGCTGGATGAGTTGTGGCTGAGCGTGGTACACTTGTGGTTGAGCATGGTATACATGTGGTTGAGTATGGTATACTTGTGGCTGTGGATGGAAGAGTTGAGCTTGTGGTTGAATATAATTGACATGTGGTTGAACGTAGCTAACTTGTTGTGGCTGGACGTAGAATGGTTGTGGTTGGGAATATGCGGCGTAGTGGACTTGTGGCTGGTGGTATACTTGTTGTTGGGGAATGATTTGGTGCTTGGAGTACGAAAGATGAGCTGGTACTGGTGCTGTGGTGGCGTATGTGGGAGAGTTTAGTGAAACCTGGAAGAAAGTTAACATATTAAGTATTTTAAAATTTTTAACTAAGAAATATTAATTAGTTATAAATCATTACGACGCACCCCACAATTGGGGTAGCTAGCAGACCAACTGCATGTTACAAATATGCAGGTTGTCCGTCTCATGCCGATAAACAAATAAGATAGAAGATGAAGAAACTGAAAATTATAAATGTCTTTTAGTGAACTTGTACAAACACTTGTCTTTAACAGGACCCTTTAACTTTTACATAAAAAGTAGACCGGGAATTTCATCGGGAATTTCACAGGACATATAAATAAGATATGTATTTATTTTCTCAGTATTAATTGAAGTTTTTAGTAAAGAGAAGTATGAATAAAGAGTAAAGATATACGTATTTCAAGTTAAATGATTTCGATTTTTTTACAACCGACCCTTCGTTTACAAAAAGAGTGAGTAAAATATTTCTGCTCGTTTTTTCCGGAATCGGATCCCCATGAATGATTCATCTTGAATGGTTTGATTCCAAAAATTATATAAAAAGGAGTTGTGGACTCCTTTTATATCTCATTCGCGTATGTGAAGCATCCTTTTAATCCACATTTCGATTTGATGAATACAAAATGTATGTATCAAAAATATAAGTGGGATGATATCTATATGACACCATTTATGTAGGATAAAACATAGAAAAGAAGTAAGAAGTAGATGGAGATTCTGGTGAATAGACAAGTTTGATCTGCTACTGGCTCATCAATGGTGGAAGCAGTGAGAGCAGCAGCATGTCGAAAGGACTGGAGAATTATAATCATTGTGTAGTGGAAGGAAAATGGCTAGCAGGTCACGGGTCTTAAGATTCAAAATGAGACACAGGAGAAGAAATTGAAAAAAATAGATTCTTTCACCTTTGGGATGGTTTGATAAACTTGCTGTTGATGAAGTGGGGTGACAATCACATTATTAACTGGTGCTGGAGCAACCACTTCTGCGACTTTGGCCAAGTGTGGAGAAGGCTTAGCGTAAACCTGAAAAAATGTATTTAATAATATGTAATTTACAATTACAAATATACAGAATGTGTCAAATTCATTACGGTGGGAGAAAATTATTCAACAGATACCTGCAGGAGAGGAGCATATAAAATCTTTTGTTAGTGCAGTAGATTTTGAACTCTCATTTCTGGGAAAATGTAGGAATGGGGCCCCGACAGTTACGAATCGGCTTAGGCAGATTTTTTTACACAAGTTGTTATTATTACTTTTAAAGTGTGAAAAAAATGTTGTCAAATACGAAAACAACTTTCATTACTGTCGTGTTTTCAGAATTTCAGGACAGAATCTTGAAAGCATTGATAATAAATTTGTGATTTTTTTACGGGCTGTGGTTTATGAGATGAAAGTAATAAAAAAATATCTTTGTTAGGTACCTACATAAAAACGACAAGAAAATATTAAGACATTATAAAAAGTTGTTTTACTGTAATAAACATGCAGATTATTTTCACTGTGCCATAAAAATAACACATTCAGGATGGCTTACATACCTCTTTCCTGAATTGAAGATGTGTAATGCCTTATTTTAACATTTTACGAAAACCTGTCATCTACAGAGGACTTGAAAGCTGATAAAAAAGAATGGGAATCACACACACACACACACACACACACACACACACACATACACACCATCACAATATATCCCAAAAGTGGGGTAGCCAGCAGAACAGCTGCATCTAATTAACATGCAAGCCGTCTTCTCTGTGACAATAAAAAAATAAGACATTCAGGATGGGTGGCAAACCTCATCGCTGAATTTGAGATGTAATATGTCTTTATTTTTTCGAACACCTGCCGATTGCGAAAACTCCAAGCTTTTTATACACGTTTTTGTATTTTTCCAATTTATTTATTTGGTTTGTGATATCTACAATAATTATAAACCATACCATACCACGCCATCGTGAATATCCCTCGAGTGGGGTAGCCAGTGGATCAACAGCATATAATAAACATGTAGATTAATCTCCTTTTGCCAATAAAAATATAAGTCATTCAGAATGGGTGGCATGCTTAATTAAGGTGTGAATTTGTCTTAATCGTGAGGTATTTTGCAAACTTACAGAAATGTATAGAAAGAGAAAATATAAAATTTAGTTTAATATTCTATACACTATATGCAGTTAATCTTCTGGTTATACCAATTGTGAGAGATGCCGTGGTGGTGTGAATAGATTTCTACAGGGCATCCTCCCGTTTTTTGGCTTATTTAGAAAAAAAAACTTTTCTTATACTTTCGTTATAAACCCAAATACAACCTTATACACCTTTCACAGTAAGCTACTAAATGCTTTTATCGAGAAAGGGGAGTTTACCGGCACCCAGTATCAAACCACTTGTCATATCTGTGGTCAGAATAAATCTATCACTATAAAATATTCAAGTAGGTAGTCAATGAAAAAACAATATAAATAATATCAACTATAAAAGTTCAACGACTCATCCAGTTATTTACTACACCCGGGGCAATAAGTGATTAGTACCCAACATGTTATGGATTGGTTGATCGATATTGTTGATTTCACTTTCTTCCGTTGAACCTGTTCTTCTGGTACGCAAGTATGTACATACATAATATACAATGCCAATTAAATAATAATATATGTGGTAACGCATTGTAAAAGTGCGACTACATCTGGGAAAATGTTGTAATGTTGACTTTTTTATCGCTTTCATTCACCATAATATTGGCGGTGGGTGTGGCGTAGAGGTAACGCTCTTGCCTTTGAGTCACGAGGTTCCGGGTTCGATTCCCGGCCAGATTGAGGAATGACTTTTTTCAAATTGTCCTAGGTCTACGTGTTACATGTATATGTGTTAAGTGCATTATATTATGTGTCGTCGCGTTAGTACCCATAATACAAGATTCATATCTTAATTTGGGACTAGCTAGATCTGTGTGAATTGTCTATACCTACATATCCCGTGGAGCACCCGGTAAAGAATTGGTCTCCCACTCTTCTGCGTAAGTTTTCGAGTGCCCTGTAAAAGGCAGGTGTTCGAAAAAAAGAAGACATTTTACATCTTAAATTCAGCGATGAGGTTTGCCACCCATCCTGAATGTCTTGATTTTATATTGGCACGAAGAGGACAGTTTGCATGTTTCTTACATGCAGCTGATCTGCTGGCTACCCCACTTGTGGGATATGCCGTGATGGTATAGTAGTAATAGTAGTAGTAGTACATAATATTATGGTATGTTATATTATGAGTAAATTGTTATTTAATTCAACATTGAATAAGACCCACCAATCGCTCGGGTATCACAGAAGTCTCAGAGCTTCCATTTATCCGATTTTACATTTGACAAAAGTTGCCTTTCCCGAAGTGGACAGCGTGAAGGCCAGGCCGGTTAAAGAAATGGAATAATTATTTAAACATAATTATGTATCGCTTCCATCTTACTATTAAATTTAAGATAACCAAACATCATACCCCTAAAGAAAAGTGAATAATATATGTATTTGTTATATGTCCCGAAATTTTGAATTATCTTTACTTCTATAAATATATTATCATTGATTATTTAAATTATAATAAATTACTTAACATTTTTCTATTTTATTATTTACATTTTAATTTATATTTAAGACTAATTCTTACGACATTTCAACTATTGACGGCATTTCTTAAGACATAAAATATTTGTACCACTTTTCATAGATTTTTTTTTCTTTCTTCTATCTACTTGACATCTCCAAACTTAATTTTAATTCTTGACATATTGCTAAACATTTCATTGACATTCTATATGAATTGTGATTTTACTAAAATTATTGATATTTTGTATTGATTCCCATTTGTGTTTTTGTTTTTCGACAGGTTTTTGTTCTTATCTTGCTCCAGCAGTGTTTGTTGATAAGAAATTTGATTTGTATGTTTTTTTTGTATATTTTTAAACATGTAAAAGGCTCACGTCGTGGATTTGTAAATAAATAAATAAATAAAATAAAAATATAAACTTTTTTGATTAAATAAACACACCAACTAGCCGTCTGTATATTGACTGTTTTTGTATTATTCCCTAAAGATCAGCACCTGATGATGCAAACTCGGAGTCTACGAAACCGGTCGTGCGCTAGTCATACTCAATAGTAACACAAAACAAAAATAATTTTAAATATATATTTTATTAGATAATTTTAAATGAAGTGTTACAAAGTTAATGCCGACACAAAATTATTTATCATTTTTTTACAAGTATAGGAAAACAACGAAATAATGACTGTTGATGTGTAAGGATGTATATATGTATGCATGTGTTTTTTTTAAATTTAATTTTAGTTAACGGGTTAGTTGGAAGACATCGTATTTTAGCGATAAACTCGCCTCTGTACATTGAATTGTATAACTGCTATTTTTATGACACTATTTTATTATGTAATATTGTAACAAATGTACAGTGAAGAACAAAATAAATAAATAATTACAAATATCAATTATTGTGGGCAAAGACATGGTATAACATTTCATATCATAAGTGTTGACCGCGTATGTTATTGTATATTATCTAATACTAAGAGAAATTTAGCCAAAAGACACTCGGCTACACGCATCAGGAAAAGAAAGAAAATTTCCTTATGTAAATGAAACTTTACATTTTAAACTCTTAGATTAATAATTACTATTCTCATTCATAACTTAGTACATTATTATTAATCAATATTTAGCAGCTGTTTTTTATTGATCGTATTTATCATCAATTATTATAACACTGTGTGCCTATATCAATGCCAATGGCATTATTGATAGTTAGGTAGGTACTCTATTACACATAATGGTAATTAATCAACGCATAGAGAAATTGTAACATTCGTTGCCTATATAACTTATACTTTTATTGTACTATTCACATCTCCGTGGACTCCTCGCAATAGAATAGGATGTCACTCTTTTCTGCAAAATTTTATGCGTCCCGTAAATCACAGGTAGGTACCTATGCCTAAGACATCAAAATAAGGTATCCATCTATAATTTAGGAATGAAGCGTTCTGTTAATCTCTTAACAAATTATTATCCTTTACATATTTTATTTTTCTTCGTTATCCATATTATTTCCCAACATCATAGCACTCAATCGGATAAACTTAAAATACGTAACATAACTGCATAAACAATTCACACATATTGAGCTAGTCCCAAACTCAGATATGAATCTTGCAGTATTATGGGTACTAACGCGACGACACACATTATAATATAAGTACATTACACTAAACACATATTACATCCAGATCCAGGACAATTTGGAAAAAGTCATTTCTTTAAATTATTTTCATTTCTTTAAATTATAAAGTTAGTAGCTTTTGTTTTGTATTCACGATAAGGAAGTTTTTTTATTGATACATTAAATTTGATCATATTAATATATATATTTTTTTTAATTCTATTTATTATTAATATTTTATTATTTTATTGTGTATGATATGGGGTTTGATATAAATTAATGGAACAATATATGGACACTTATAAATAGGACATTGCATACTTGTTGTTCGTGATTGTATAATTGTATTAAATATAATAAAAATGAAGCATTCCTGAGACCTGTACGAATTCATCATCATAAGCTTATGTTTTCATAGCACAGAAAGAACGATTCGTATGTTTATCCATGAAATAAGTCTACTGGCTACCTAACCGATAGTCTGAGTGGATACTACGACCTCTATTCACCTGCATAGAATAAGTAAATAAATAACATCACGCAATAAAAATATTATTTACATATTTATTCTTATTCACAATAACGATCGAACAATGTGAATACAAATATTACTACTATCTCATTACGGTGTATTCCACAAGTGGGATAGCTAGCATAGCAGCCGCATGCAATAAACATGCAAGCTGTCCTCTCTGTGCCATTTTTTTTAGACATTAAGAATGGGTGGCAAACCTCAACAAATAAACAAAAAACAAGTGGCAAACAATGTAAATAATAAAAATATAACAACCCTACCCGTGCAAAAGAAAGTAACCACAAAAATAGTTTTAAATCTATCAATTATAATCAAAGGTAGTATTAGCAGTAGTGAAAGTTGTCGAATATAAACGCGATACACTTGTTTTAATTATTTTGGCAATTCCTTTTGAGGCATAAGACCGACATAATATATTACAACCTATCATTATCTTCAAATAAAATGTATCTATTACTACATATTATTAGCTCTGTTGGTTAGTTTTACGAATTAAATAATTTATCGAAACAGGTGTCTAGCGGGAGTGATGTATTGTATCGAGAGTGATCAAAGATTAGGCCGGTGTACCGGTATTTTTTTTTTTTTTATTTATCTAGTGATTAACATATTTTTTTTATCGATTTACATAACCTTTTTAATAATATCTATAAATAATAATATGTATGTGTAAATTATCAATATTTTGTTTTTATATCGCACAATGAAATTTTTTTTATTCCTCCATGAGACATTTATTTTCAAAAGATTATTTTGTTTTATTTCATCATCGAAAATAAAGATTATCTTTTATAATATAATTGCCATGTGGTCCGAATTTATAAAATGGTTAAATTTATAAAATTATTTGCTGAATTACTAATTTTAGTCAATTATCTTTTTTGAAAAACTTAGACTTTTTATGATATTCTTAGCCGTGGATCGCCCAGCAAAGAATTGGTACATCACTTTTCCGTAAGTTTTCGAGTGTCCTGTAAAAGGCAGGTGTTCGAAAAAATAAAGACATTTTACATCTCAAATTCAGTGATAAGGTTTGCCACCCATCCGGAATGTCTTAATTTTAAGTCGACACAGAGAGGACCGCCTGCATGATTATTACATGCAGCTGGTCTGTAGGCTATCCCGGGATATACCGTGATGGTATAGTTGTAGTAAAAAAGGCGTGCTTCAATTGTTTTGAAATAATGTATTTTTTAATGCTATACGTGTGCATCATTATAATTAAATAGATATCTCACTAATTGGAGCGCGCCATAGACTTTTTGAATATGGCGTGATTTTTCCACGAGAATTGTAAATATTTCACACTAGATTCAACGAGATATGAAAGTTATCGACCGCTATGTCAAACATTGCAATTATAACAATTATTTAAAACGTTCTTTGATATATTACTGCGTTCATAATATCATGTGTTATTTTTAATCACCGGATTTAACTGTTATTAAGTAGGTATATCAATTTATATATTATATTATAATATTACAACTGTATTATCTCAGTAATAAAAAAAAAACTATAATGATCGATAAAAATGTAGGTACGTCATTATGAAAGTTGTCCCTAACAGGTTGTCATGTAAGAACATTAATTAAGAACTATTTACAAGCTTAGATTATTGACCAACGGGTCTATATGGAAGTACTTGATAATTATATAATATTTGAAATACTTGTGATATATGTAGAAGGCAGGCGTTTGTAAAACTTCACGTATGAGACAATCAACATCTATAATTCAGCGATGAGGTACATCATCTTCAAAGTCTAAACATTTTTTGGTATAGAGAGGACGACTTGCATTTTTATTACATACCGTTTGAATGAATAATATTTCTATATTTATTCATACTATCATGGAAAACTTTCAGAAAAAAAATCAGCTCAAAACGTGGTACAGAAAATCAGAAAAATTATGGTGCTTTTTATATTTTAAATGTGCAATTTTCCCACTTCGCTGTCAAAAGGTCCACCCGTGGGGGAACAATGTGTGGCATCATCAGACGCTATAGACAGTACTACGATTGAAATGTGTGCCAATACAACATAGCGCCTACCGACGTCACAACGGCCTAATTCAATAACATGGCGTTTAAAAGTTTGACAGAAAATATGGATTTTTAAAATCAATATCAATAATATCAATAATACCACATTATTTATCTAACAATTAACAATGCGTTGGTGTTGCTGCCCCACTAGGTACAATGCACCTGTATTGGGGCTAACAATATAAACATTTCAATAGTACAAAAAGATGATAGAAACAAATAACATAAGACATAGAAACATAAGAGACAAGAACACTCATAATTCTAAACCAGCAAAGAAAACATTTCCCTACATCTATCTCTACCCTCATCAATCAAAAAATCGGAGACCAAACTTTTAAACTTTTTTACTGAACTAGTGTCCTTAATTTTTCTAGGCAAAAGGTTATACAATCTGGGTCCCCAGAACATAGTGCCCCTCTGCCCAATAGCAGTTTTTGCTCTAGAAACCGGCCTCACACTTGTCGAAAACCCTCTTGTATGATGGATTGCATCCTCTCTAAGAGGATGCGTAATATTTACCCTAACTCTATATCCTATAAGTACATATAATATAAACAGTTGTCGGACCTCAAGAATTCTCAATTTCTTAAACAACGGTTCTGTCGGACACAGAAAAGGAGCATCCTGAATTATTCTAACAACCGCCTTTTGAGCAACAAAAATATGGTTTAAGTGGACCTCGGAATGAAATTAATGAATGAAAAGTTTTATTTTATGGTTTCTTATTAGGATATTCGTGATGAGCCTATATTTATTAATATAAATTGATGACATTTATTCATATTCCTCACACCTGTTTGATACACATTGGGGTAGCCAGTGGACTAACTGCATGTTACAAACATGCATGCATCCTTTCCGAGCCAATAAATGTCAAGACATTCATAATGGATGGCATACTTTATCGCTTGATTGTAAATGTTAATTGTCTGTGAGGTCTCACAAACACCAGGTGTTGTCTTCTACAGATAGTTACATGTAAATAAAAAATAATATATTCAAAAAAAATTTCTAGATTCAAAACATTTTCATTTGGTGGTGAGTATATTAGCATGTGGTGGCACCATGCACAGTTATAATATAAACCTGTATGTCTCATCAAAACATAATACGATTTTTATAAATTATTCAAGCTCTGATTATACGTGTCTAGAATTCAGTATGTACCTAGTAGAAATCCTAAAATAATAATATTATAAAAAGTTCAAAAAATATTTTAATTAAAAAATGCACACAGCATGACTTTTGAACATAATGTACGGAATTAAGTGTATATTTTGTTTCAATATAGTTGTGAACTTTTTCGTTTGCATGTATTTCCAAGTAATCCAGATATGCCAAATTTCTGACACATTCTTTTATCGGAAAACAGATTTATCTTGCTCAGAAGTGTAGATGTCAATCATCTTTAGATTTAAGCCGTTCTAGATGAATAATAATTCACATCGATAAAAGTCTCAAAAAAGAGCAGAAACATTCTTAATGGTACGCAAGTGGTACACTGAAAAAAATACTAACGAAATTTCACAACGAATCATTGGTACGTACTATCAAATTAGGACTAGAAATAGTACTCTTAATGCCTGTTTTATTGCCACGGAGAAGACAGTCTGTATGTTTATTACTTTCATATTCGTAAAATATGAAATACCTTGGAAAACAACGAGTGCACATTCTTGCTAGTAAGTGAATGTGTGTTCAAAAAAATATGTTTTGTTTTATAATTTGCTTTTGCTTATCGTAGCAAAGCAGAAGGCGGGCATAATGCCATGCATGAATAAATTAGACTTATTATTAACTAAATATTATATTCTCGTATATTACCTACATATTTTTATAAAAATAATTTTAAAAAAGTTGTGTTTTTCAGTTCACACGCTAACGAATGTCATAGGGTTACGGGGAAAATAAAACTATTTTGAAAATTAACAATTAAATTAGGTACATCTGACATCAACATTTCTTATATAGACAAGAAATTCAAAGGAAAAATAAATTGGTAATGGGACCAAACAAATCTTGCGACCAAACACTTTAAGACATGAAAGACATTGGTGGATTGTTTTTATTTTAGGTTTCCTTATATAACTTTGTCAGGTATATAAGATGTGCAATACTTAGAGATTATTATCTTAATGTTATGGAGTAAGCAACGTTGTAAAATTAAAGCTATCAATCCAAAAGTAGTGAAACCCCAGACTGCTTCAGGAGGTAATAAGCAATTAAAATTTAGTCAAGCTTTAATGAAAAAAATAATTTTTGTGAACATTATTTTAATTGATTTATTTATTATCTAAAAGTGGCTTTCTCCACTATTGCATTGAAAGTTCATAATTTAGGGAATGTATTTTACATCAGAACCGTAACCAACAAAAGTTGTGGGTTACACTACTGATAGCTTCTATTTATTATCAGTATTAATTTGGAACATAATTTTGACGAAATTATACTGCGTTACTCGTCTATAAACTACATAGGTTAGTGGAATCCACACACTTTTTTAATTTGAGAATTCGTGTATTATTTAAATATTCTGAGTATTGTACCGTTTTGTTTTTTCACAGTGTAGGTAAACAAAATTAGTAGCCTTCAAATGAATTTATGTATCAAATTTTAGCATGACGAAGCGTGTTATTTAACCAAATTGCCTTTTTTGTGGTGCAGAGAGGATGATCACATTGATTGAACATACTCTAAAATGGTCATAGAAAATTCTGCGGTTGTATCTACGAGTATATGAATTCATCAAATTAATGAAAATTTTAAATTTGTTGGCATATAGAAATCAGTTGTACCTAGTTTATTAATAATAACTACTATTAAAAAACTATACCCCTTATGATTCGCGGAGCACTAAGCAAATTGCAGATTTCCGACTGTTTTCTGGAAGTACTTAATTCGACTTTTCTCCACTCTGTTAAAGGCAGATGCTAAAAAATACTTTTTGCATTTTAAAATCAGCAATGCTAAGATATGCCACTCATCCTGAATGAGTTAAATCATTATTGGCATGTAGAAGACAGCTTGCATTTTCATTACATGGCACTAGTCTGCTGGGTACCCCATTTTTAGGCAATGCCGTGATGGCATTCTAAGAAATAAGTTCCTAAGTACTACCTACTACTATCTATACTATGGCCAATTCTGAATCATAAAATAGTTTAGTTGCACTAACTAAGTGTGAGGAGATAGTTGAGTCATGATAATTAGTCCTCATTCGTATTCACAGTTTTCCGTACTAATTTAACATAACATAACATAACATAACACGTATAGACAATTCACACAGACCGAGCTAGTCCCAAACTAAGATATGAATCTTGTATTATGGGTACTAACACGGCGATACACATATACAATGCACTAAACACATATACATGTAACACCCAGACCCAGGATAATTTGAAAAAGGTCATTCTTCATTTTGCCCTGGCCGGGAATCGAACCCGGGACCTTGTGACTCAAAGGCAAGTGCGTTAACCTCCGCGCCACACCGGTCGTCAAATTTAGTTCATTAGTTCATTTTGACACCTTAGTACAACTATAAATTTCGAGAATCTATGGATTTCGTATTCAGAATGAAATTTTAATTGACAGCCGACGACTAAAATAAGTTGGATTTGGCAGAATTTTATTCGCGACTTTTAATGTGCGAATATTATTAGTTGCTGTCATTTTACCGCAGAATATTGCTATATTTTGGAAGTGTTAAGTTGTTTTTTTCAATTAAAAGTAAAAATTGATATTTTTAGGGCCCTCGCAACTAAATTGTAAAATTACACCACCACCTACGCAAATACGAACGCCAAAATATATCGGCAAATCTGACATTTCACAATTTTCACGCGCGACAACTATTAAATTGTTGCCAGAAGTGTAAATCGGAACGTGAAAAACATTTTGTATTGCGGCATCACTGACTAATATTAGTTTGTCCCATAGATTTTACCGTTTGCACTTGGTGGTTCTCGAGTTTATAGTTCATAACTAATGCTGAATACTACAGAATAACAAATATTAATCAACTTTTTAGTTAGTTAGTTCATTAAGATTCAGAATATTGGCCCTTCTGTATGACAATTTTGGTTTGAATGTGCAGATAAAAAGAGTCTACATATGACTCCTGAGATATCCGGGTATGAGATGGATCTCTTGTCGATACTATCTTTACTTTCTACAATATGAAAAAATAGGGATTTGGGATGATTGACATACCTCATCGCTGAATTTGAAACACCTGCCTTTTATAGGAGACTTTATTCTTTGCCTTCTTCTATTTTTAAAGAATGATACAATGTTTACAATACATCTGAATAATCATCATTGTTGTACGATCGTTTACATCTCATTCATACATATTCTTAAAATAAAAATACTACGTAAGGTTCACTCATTTGTTTCTTATCATTCACAAATCCAAAATTAAAGTCACGTCACGTATGTATGTATGTATGAACAACAAAAAAATACCGTTGTTTTCTACTAAATCTGTTTTTCATAGTGCATACCCACCCTGTTTTATTTTTAGACTGTTAGGCATGTTGTAAATGTCAGACATTATTTTGACAACACTGTACAACAAATAAAAGAGCATTTATGATTTTTTCAGTCTTATTTTTGTACTACCAATTCTTGTATGATAGGCACAGTTTTGTTGGTGAGACATGCATCGCGGATTAGTATCATACGAATTGGTTCATCCCTGTATTGACTCACACGTCAAAAAACCTACAATGCGAAATATATAATTTGAGATGATCAGGAGGAAGCCTGATTGTAGAATCTCGGACTTACAATCTAAAAATAATTCAACGAAAGAAAAGTAATATAAAAGCTCTCCGACAAATCTCCGATGCTTTTTGTATCGTATGATAAGAGCTTTAGTAAATAAGTACCTTGTACAAATATGAATTGGTTGACATTGAAGGGAAAAGCCGACAATGTGAATAGAATTCGTAATTTTATTACATGCAATAATATATTTTATTTGTTTTCAATATGGATTTTTTCATATTTTTTTCGTTGTCATTTCAGAACGATGTGCAAGAAATATTTTTGATTTAAAATTCGTAACCAATTCAATCAAAATATTTCCCAAAAATTATTGTCAATTATGTAAGAAGACAGGCAACATCAAAACAGTCGCTAAGCATTTTGAAAATACATAAATGTCTTCAGAGAATGTTACATTTAAAAACATGTGAATAAAGAATGAGGATGTTATATTGAAAATTTTACATGCCCTGGCATTCCACCCCGAGGTAGTCTTTTCAAAAACTTCCCCTTTTACGAAAAACTCTTAAAATGACAGAAAAGAGTGGGAGACATATTTTTACCGGGGGACTCCGTGGAACATATAATAAGACTCCGTGGAACAGATAATAAGACTCCGTGGAACAGATAATAAGACTCCGTGGAACAGATAATAAGACTCCGTGGAACAGATAATAAGACTCCGTGGAACAGATAATAAGAAGAATTATTAATTCTATATTAATTGTTTATCAAATAAGATCGAGTATTGTGAAATTAATGTATCACTTTAAGACCATATTTACCTGTTTTAAATTATAATGATAACAATAATATTATACTTCCTGATCTAATTAAATATTATTAATTTAAGGGAAGTAATTATATTTTAGCTATCATTATAATTATATATGTAACACCGCATAATATTGTGTATTTCTAATAATTAAATTACACACATCGTCGCAACGCAATATCCTGTGTCATTTATAAACTAGGTAACTATGTATAATAATTGCCTAGGAAATACCTGATTGCGTAATCATAATGATTCATTGTATCACGCATGTCCACACAATCATGTAACCTGATTATGCAACATTTTATTTCTTACATTATTATGACGTAATTTTTAAATGATAAACGCCTTTTTTTAATTAAAGTGGCGGCCGGTGTGGCGTGGAGCTAACGCTCTTGCCTTTGAATCGCTAGGTTCTAGATTCGATTTACTGTCAGGGTAAAATATAGAATGATCTTTTTCAAATTGTCCTGGGTTTGGGTGTTACATGTATGAGTATTTAGTGCATGTTTATTATGTATATCCTCGCGTTGGTACCCATAATACAAGATTCATATCATAGTATCATAATTTATATTATAATTTCATATCATAATTTGAGACTAGCTCGGTCTGTGTGAAATGTCTGTTATGTTAAATTATCTCAGTATTCACGCTTATTTCCTAGGATTGAAATTTTAAAAAATTACTTCAACCTATAAAATTTTATATGTACCTATGGCAAACTCGATTTGTATTAAAATATAATAAAAATACTAATTGAATGCTTTAATGTATACCATCCCGTGGAACACCCGGTAAAGAATTGGTCTCCCACTCTTCTCCATAAGTTTTCGAGTGTCCTGTAAAAGGCAGGTGTTCGAAAAAATAAGACACTTTACATCTTAAATTCAGCGATGAGGTTTGCCACCCATCCTGAATGTCTTGATTTTATATAGGCACGGAGAAGACAGCTTGCATGTTTTATATGCAGTTGGTCTGCTGGCTACCCCACTTGTGGGATATGCCGTGATGGTATAGTAGTAGTAGTAGATGTATACCACCCATATTCAATGTCTTATTTCTATTGACACAGAAAGGACGACAAGCATATTTGTTTCTACTCGCCATTCCACTTGTGATTGATGCCATCATCGCCAATACTATTTTTTCAATATTTTATTAAAGGTCTGATTTGTAAAAACCATAATAAATGTACCAACCTATAAGATAATTTATATTTTTTTAAGGTGGTCTGCTGGCTACCTCACTTACAGGATAAACCGTGATGGTAAAGTAGAAGTTGTCTTATTAATCAAATAATTAATTATGTTCAATTTATAACAGAAATAACAAAATAAGAAAATTAAGTTCCTACGTATCAGGAGATAAATCCTTACTCACTATAACAATGTTAATATTTAACCACTTGAAAAGATTAAAATCATTCTCTCAAGAGAAATTAAAAATTGTTCACTAAAGTTAAATTTAATTTTTTGTCCGTTAAAAAACTAAATTATGAATTAAGCAGTTTTATTTCTGTTTCCCTTTGGAATTTGTTCAACAGAAATTGCTTTTTTTGTTCATGAACAAATTGGTTCTAATCAAAATTCTTGTTAAATTTTTGATGGCGAGTAGGTAAAACTTGAATCGCCGTTCAAGGTGATATTTTATTTGAATTTTTTAAAATGTGACCTCGTTTTGTTCAAAACTTAGAAACTACCTCTTTTTGTTTTACGCGGCGGCAGAATTGCCATCCACACTTCTCAGCATTATACAACCAGATAAGTCTCCATATGATCAGTCATGGTCACACAAAAACTTAACAGTCTAATGCCGGGAAAAATTCACCTATCCAGATATATAGGATATCAAAGGATTAGGCTCAGAACGCGGGTTCAAAATACCAGCATTGTGCCTGAAATATCTGTGTTCAAAAACTTTTTTACAATATTACAAGTGTTTATTATAATAGATTTTTGAATTTTAATGTACAAATTAACCGGCAAATCTAATTTTTGTAAATTATTTATTAAAGATTTCGGAGTTACCCCTGTAGCTGACATGGCTAAAGGTAATATATAAACGGACCTAGAATGCCAAATATTTTTTATTTCTCCTGCTAGTTCTGTATATTTACGTATTTTTTCTGCGACGGTTGTTTGTATATTATGTGCATTTGGGACAGCGATGTCTATAAGGTACGTTATTTTATTACGTTTATCATGTAATACTAAATCGGGTCTATTATGATGTATTTGTCTATCTGTTATTATTGTTTTATCATAATAGAACCTGTAATTTTGATTTTCTAGAACTAGGATTTTTTAGGATTCAATATTTACTAATTTTTTAATTAAATATTAATCTATCTATTCACGGAGAGAGTCTCTTCCATGTTATACAATACACACAAAACAAATCAAAAAAATTATTCACAACACAGTTGGGGCAAGGCAAGAAGAATATTTGATGAATAATAAAATATAAACAGGAATCAAATAATAACATTTAAGTATACATAATATTATGCGAATCAAAATATATTCTTTTAATGGAGACAAATGAAAATATTGGAGTGTCAGTTATAGAATGTTCATAAAAAGCTTAGTAATATTATGTCAAGAATCTAAAATTGTAATAGCTTAAGTAAATGGAATAGATAAATATTAAAATTTTATAAGAAATGTAATGAATTATATTTTGCAATATCATTTTTTTTTAATGTTGTAAAGCGCCCTTCAAGTGATATAATCACAATACGGCACTGTACAAATTGTCAGATTTATAATAATTAGTCTTTTATGGACAGAGAGGGCAGCTCTCTTCCTTCTAGAAGATCAGAAGCAGTAAATAAATATGGGAAAATAATATGGATGTATTAAAAAATTTCTTCGAAGTAAGAATTTAAACAAAAAATGAATTTAAACTTACTTGTGAAGGAGATGCAGTCGCAACAATTTGTTTCTGCTGAGCATAGACAATTCCTGGAGTAATGGACACAGCTGGAACTATTGTGGGTCCATGGGAAACTGAAAAGGATTTGAAATATTTGATTATAGAATTTGTGCAATAAAGGACATAACTGAAGTAATCGGTTTAAGAATTTTGGTTCTAAAAAGACATAATAATTCTATAATAACTATTTACCTACTTTGAATATTCAAAAGAAGACTGGAAGCAATTTATTATTTAGGCAATATGCCCGTATTTTTCATTTCAGCAAACATTTATATAAATGTATTATTCTATTATCAAATTTTATTAACTGCATAAATAAAATAATATGAATTGACATGAATAACATAAATAGACAACCCAATTATTTTTACTTGAAGTAGGTACTCACATGGATGGATACCCCTCGGTGTTTATTGAAAATTTGACTAGAATACCTACTATTGACATGTGATCCATTGATTTTTTTTTTTCATAGTGAATGCTGTGATATTGATAATTGTTTAGTTTTTTTTGTTATTTTGTTGACTTTTAAGTAAACTGTTGTGTCCTTATTCATTATACTTATATGTACATTATATGAATTATCTATGTTAATTTTCTACATGTAAAAATCCAGCGCCGTGAATTGTTAATAAATAAAATAAATCCAACAGTAAAATATTAATTTATTACTTTACACTTTCATACTTTGTAAATCGAATTATTTCATCAAACAGACTTGCAAATTATTCAAATATAATGATTGATTACCAGTTGCATAAAAAATTATAATAAAGATAAACAAAAACCGTAAAAATATTCTAAAAACAATTATGATGTAACATGGGTAGTAAAAACAATACAAAAATTCTCTTACATAAAAAAGTGAATGTAAGTTTACAAATAATATGAATAAGAGTTGAAATGATAACTGTATGCTAAATGGTAACTCAAAAGAACTTCGTTACAGAAAACTAGTTTCAGATTATGTTTGTCATTAATCACTCCAAACAATTTATTATACTAATGTAATGTGTATTGACAGTGTCAACGGACGAAAATAATATATTTCGTTTTGTTTTGTAAAAGAACATTAAATTTCTCTACGTAAGGCCTCAGGTTAAAACAGTAGTTCATTGAAATCAACACATTAAAAATATTATTAATACTATATTATGTTTACATAACTAAGCTTGGTGTACAAATAATAAATTAACTTTGAGCTCGATTTCGCTCACGAAATATTGAGTTAGTTCAATTCAATACATAATGAAACTGATTTATTTTATTTTTATTTATTGGTAAAAAGTACAAAACAGAGAACAACTCTTAATATGGTTTACAAAAATAAAAATAAGTCGTTCATAACTCAGCTGCCACTCACAAACGTGTACCACAGTTAAGTAAATCATTCAAACCGCGGTTCGACCCAGGTGCCGGCAAACTCCCCTTTCACGACACAAGCTTTTAGCTTACTGTGTATAAGGTTGTATTTGGGTTTTTAACAAAACCCAGATAATTATATCTTTGTAAAAAAATATTGCTTTAATGCAATGTCTTCTAGTTAACCTAATACAATGTTTGAAAAGCATGTTTGAGCATAGAGTGAGTTTAAATAAATCTAAAAGCATACGACATATAAAACAGAAAAAAATTAAGTATCGCACATTCCCCTTATTTATCTATTCTCACTAGCATATCGCACAAACAGCCATCGCTAGCACAAAAAAACAAAGTTAGAAACATATTATAAGTAGATACAAATAAAAACTATTAATAATAGATAGAAAAAATAAACTTACAAAATTCTGTTATGTTTGAAAAAAAAATGGAATATTAAAAAAAGAGTAATGTTAAGAAAAGTTTAAAAGTGAGACCAAGCATGATAAGAATCACTTGGAGGTGAGGGGTGTGGGGAGAAAGGTGAAGGATGTGTGGAAAAGGGAACAAAACATGTCTACAGGTTTGATATTGTGTTTGTAGAAAGTGTATTGAGTACTTGTCTCTTGTATGCGAGTGGAGATACTTAGATTAAAAATATTCAGGTCTATTAAGTGGTTATCACAAAACGTGAAAATATAAAACATGTATTCTAAATGAATATAAATTTGACAAATCTTTTTTAATTATTTAAAGATAAACCGTAAAATATTTTTAATTATTTTTTTTGTCTTAGAATACGCTCAAAGAATTTAAATTTACATAGAGTAACTTGCCTGATAAAGGTGTACCTACCTACAAAAGGGACGCGTTAATAAAGATGCCCATGAACTAACATAATTATTCAAATATTTATTTATTTATTTATTTATTCTTTACTGTACATTGATAACCAGCAAATTTACACAAAAATACATTTTAAACAAAGACAATCATACAATCAATATACAGAGGGCGAGTTTATCGCAGAGGCGCGATTTCTTCCAACTAACCCAATTTCATGAAACTTTCACACAAAGAAAATCTTAAAGAAAGGAAAGAGGAGGAAAAAAGGAGAAGAATATGTAGGAAAAGGGACTAGGATACAGAAGCCATATTTTGATTAAATTATTACCAAATACTAGCTATTTTAATTATTCAAACTTTATATTATCTAAAAGATTGATTTTGTGATTATATGATAGTTTTTTTTAATAAATTAAATTATATTTCAATTGCGTAATCTTGACATTTTGAAAGTGTTAATTATTTATTGATATAGGCTCTAAACGTGTGATTTTGTTTCAAACATGCTAAATAACTGCTAGTTTTTGCGCAATGTTCGAAATAATATAACGATTTTATAAAATCAACAATATACGAGTATCTTATATTAAGAAAACGTTTCATATTTTTTAAGAGATGTTATTCCTACTCAGCGATTCTAGTAAAATGTGAATATAATACGAGTAGGTAGTTGAGTTGGATTAAATAATTAAAGCGGATAAAAGATATGAGAATGGCGAAGAAGCTTTCTGAAAAAAAACGCGAGAAAATGCGGACGTCCAAAAACCACGTAGATTGTCTGAATTATCAATATTATACTTGTTTTTTTAGAAGTTGGTAAGCTTGCACACGACAATTATAATATTTTTGAATAAAGCAGGGATCACAAAATATAAAAAATACGGTCTGTCGAGGGTTCTGGATAAAATATTAATGATCTGAAAATCTTAAATAGATTCAATAATTTATAAATAATCAAAACACTGTTATATTTTCACTATATTTATTTAAACTCTAACGTTTTAACTCATTAAATAAATATATGATTATATGTTTTGATTATTTATAAATTATTAAATATGAATTTTCACAGTGTGAACACAGACACGCTTCAACAATTAAATAGATTCTGTAAAAAATATCTTATTTCTGGATATCCTTACGTTGAACAGATGGTGCTGGGGTTATGTATGCAGATTCTGATGCCTGGATTTCAACAGTCGCTCCTCTTTTGTCATTCTTCTTATCTTCAGAACTAGCTGATTCTTCAATCTTTTGATCCAATTTCTTAGAGTCGAATTGGTACGCATGTCCTTGCGCAAGTAAGGCGATGATCAAAAGTGAAGAAATCTGGAAATTAAAACAAGAATAACATAAATAGTTTTATCTTTGTAAACAATTTCAGAAAAGGTAGCACGTTTCATCTTTGAATTTTTAGTGTAAAATTGTGTGAACGACTAGAGTAATAGGTTTACAATAAATGTTAAATGAATTTAAAAACTTGTGTTAAAGTACAACGCGATTCGGAAAATTAAATAAATATATAAGAAGCTTACGTTCAAAAGTTTAAATATTGTTCAGTACAAAAGCTACTTTATTAATTATAAACTTTAAGGCAACATATAATACCATAGAATAATACCATTGGGAAAATGTAAAAAGTAAATAATTAAATGTTATAGTTACGACATACGAAATTAATTTCTCTACGAATTGAAATGTTTTAGTTTTATTAAAGTCTACGAATTTTAAGTTTTACATAATATGATTAACAAAACATTTATTATTTTAGGCCTACGTAAAACTTGAATTAGTTTTCTTTTTAAAGTAAATAATCCTCATTCTAAACGTTCGTTAAAAAATATTTTCTTTTTAAAATAATTAAAATTTAATATTAAACATAATTATTTCGTTTCTTTTTGAGTCAGGTAAATTGGCAAATCTTTCCCAAATGTATAATGTTAAAATAATAAATACTTTATTCAATCAATATCAATGTACAAACGTTGAGAAAATATATCATCAATTGGCTACAATTAAGTTGCAGCAGCCTCACTAGGTTGCCCTGTATCGAGGCGAGCTGCGTAAAAAATATTTTAAAAATACTCCAAAAAAAAACATACAATCAACAAGGATTAATATATCTTACAAAAAAAATAAAAAAATAATCACATCAACAAATTAATAAATCAATAACAAATGAATAGATGTATTGCAATTTCATTAATATTTTGTTTTAAACGTTACGTGAGAGAGGAATAAGGAAGGATATTAGCCGATTGAGCAGATTTGAGAGGATTGTTATGGATGAAAGCGTGCTAATCAGCTGTGACGGTTTGGACATTTAGAGCAAATGAAGAAAGGATGACAAAAAGAGTATTTATATCTGAAAGACGGGATAGAAGAAAACGAGCAAATCCGAGAACTACGTGTTGAGTAAGAAAAGTGGTGGACATGTACGCGAAATTGCATAAATGTAAAAAATGCGAAAAAAGTATAGAAAAACACTACTTGGGATATGGCGTGAGGGTACCTATAATATAAGTTTCCAAAACTTTTATACAAAACAATGATTTTTCTAAGACTAAATAATATCAAAATAAACTATCGTTTTTCATATAAATCCGTGGAGCACCCGGCATGGAATTGGTCTCCTACTCTTTGCCGTCAGTTTTCGCGTGTCCTGTAAAAGGCGGATGTTCCCAAAAATAAAAACAGTGCACGTCTTAAATTCAGCGATGAGTTTGCCTTCAATCCTGAATATCTAAATTTATTGTTGTGCACGGAGAGAATAGCGTGTATGTTGATTATATCCAGCTGATCTACTGGCATCCTCACTTATGTGATGGCTTAGTGCTAGTAACAGCTTTCAATTTCCCAGAAACAACTGTAGCAAAAGATATCAAATTTCTCTACGGAAAGGTTTCCAATGAGCTGGAATGATACAAAATGCTCTTGTGTCGTAGATAATATAACGGCGTTTCTATTGTAAGGTCTGTTAACATTTTCTTCCTACAGTCTTTCATCTTATGAACTTTTAAGGTTTCCTTCTTAAAGGATAACGTGTCCTTTTTGTATAAAAGTCAAGTCTTTTCTCCTTTGCATTATTATTTTAAGGAACTTACGACAAAATACGAATAAGACGCGGAATGGCAGAGTATAAAGAGCAATAACATTTCATGAAAATAATATCGGGTATTTATCGTCCGTGGAACCCCTCAGCGAAAAATATATCTCCAATTTTTTTGTAAGGTATCGAGTGTCTGGTAAAATACATTTATTAATAAAATATCACGTACCTACACTAAGACATTTCACACCTTTAATTTAGCCATTAGGTTTGAAACGCATTCTGAATATCTTATTTTTGTTGGCACGGAAAGGACAGCTTGCATGTTTTTTACAAGCAGCTAACCTGCTGGCTATCCCACTTGTGGAAAATACTGTGATGGTATAATAATAATTATGATTTTGAGTAAAAACTTTTAACTTTTAAACCCTTTTTGTGAACAAGATACACCAAATTTATATTAATTTTTATTTTTGTTTTTACACAGAATTATTCGTAGACAATGTCACTTCATGAGTCATTTTCGATTATAAATGGTACAATATTTCATTATTTTGACTTTTCGGGATTTTAAGGTTACATTTGATGATCCCATCCATCTAAAAGGATGAGTTTATGTTGAGAATTTTGAAACAGAAAGAATGAATTAATGAATTCAATGGTTGAAAAATAACTGTTGACAGTATTATTGTGTTTTTAGAGTTCTTAAGTTTATTGGACACTAAGTTCAAAGAAGCTTTCGAAAGCTAACTACGTATATTAATTGTCTGCGCAAATGAGATGACAACATGCTAATCTTTATAATGTACAGTCAGATCACAATCTAGGGGGGTCTTTTGTAGCAAACCTCGTGATTTTAAAGATAAAAGCAATGATTTTAATTTGTGTTTTATTAAATAGATATTTATTACTGAAAATGGACGTATGTCCGAAAAGCTTCTAAGCAATATTGGTTATTCGTTTATTCATTCCTAATTTTATTGATTGATATTGTATTTAATTTTTGATTCTTAATTTTTACAGACAATCATGTATTGACTTGTTTTATTTCATTTGACTTGGTTTTATCTGGAAGTCATTGATTCGTTGTCTTACATATTTGATGATTTATATTTCATTATTTTATTTTATTTTGTTACTTTATTTTATTGTTTTATTATATTGTTTTATTTTCTTTAATTTTTATCTTGTTCATCTGTTTATTCTTGTATTCATTGATTAATCTGTTTGTTTAATATTCCATATATTCATTTTTTCACCTTATTTTGCATGCGTTTAATTATTGAATCATTTGCATATTTTCATTTTTATTTAGGTAGTTAGTCAATTAATTTATTTGATTATTTATTTATTTGTTTATTTATTTATTTATTTGTTCATTGTTATATTATTTTTTTTTATTCATTTAATTTTCCATCATTTTCCAAATATTCATTTGTTTACTTTATTGTGTTTGCGTTTAATTATTGACTCATTGACATTTTTTCATTTTTAATTAATTTATTTATTATTTGTTCATTGTGATTTTTTTTTGATATAATGATAGTTTGTTGATTGTATATTGTTTATTATTTTTATTCGCAGCACGCCTCGATACAGGTTAACCTAGTGAGGCTGCTGCAACTTAATTGTAACCATGTTAAGAAAATATGTATGTTGATATTTTGTATTTATGCGCAATAAAAGAATTTCTATTCTATTCTATTCTAATATATTTATTAGTGAAAGTTATACAGTGTTTCGTTTTTTTATTTTTCATTACCTAAATTTTAAAAAGATAAAAAGCGATTACAAATAAAAAAAAATGTTAAAAAAATTTAACACTGTGACTTGCTCAAAGCTTTCGTTCTTATAGAAGCTAGATAAATATTGTAGGTACCTAGATAGCTTTTATGTACAATATTGTCTGCATAGAGATCCGCGGAGGTATTCCCGTTTGCAATATAATATTCAAGCAAAAAATCTCTGCCACAAAGCAAGCGGAGCAATTCACCTCTTTGTATGTATTTCTTTACTTACAAGTAAACTTATATTAATAATAATAACAGTAAAGGAACTATGTTCATTTTACAACCAACTACTAGAAAATAAATCCCCTAGACATTATCATATAGAGATTTTTACATGTTGTAAAGTTATTTTATATTTTTTATATTTACAAAGATATCTGTTTAGCTGGTGATTTTGAAACTTTTGTAATTTCTTACAGATAACCAGTACTGTCTTAGTTCTCTTGAGATGATTTTATCCAAACCTTGGAAGCAAAGTTTACAAATTGAACTTCACGACTCAGCCAGGAATCAAACACACTACCTCAAAGATAAATAACACATAGGTAGATAAGTATTTTAAATCTTGTGGAAATTTTATATAGGTATTTCCTGGAATATTATATATCTCCTATTCCTATCTGTAAAATTTTGAGTGTCTAGATTTTGCGATACAATAACGAATACCTTTTTTTTATTTTCATGAAACCTATCCTGTATGCCTAATTTTAGAATTATAGAGAAAATTTTCTGTTTAAAAAGTAAAAACATGCTTTTATATGTGTTTTAACTAGCTTTTACTATACTATACCCTCACGCCATGTCCCAGGGGGAGGGGGTAGGCAGAGAGAACGGAACGCCATATAGATCTATCCTTACATACTTCTTTCGCTTCCTCTACATTCATCCAGTTTCTCATACATGCACGCCGATTTCTCTTACTCAGCACGCGTCCGTCCTTAAGAATTTTGTCCACGTGATCAAGCCACGTGGTTCTTGGACGTCCACGCTTCCTCATACCCCTTCTTTCAGATAAATACATCCTCTTCGTCATTCTTTCATCTTGCATTCGCTCAACATGTCCAAATCATCTCAACTTGTTTACACGCATTCTGTCCACAACACTCCTCTCACATCCGCTCATTCTCCTGATATCCTCATTCTTCACTCTATCTCGCAACGTTTTACCAACCATTCTTCTCAGTGAACGCATCTCCACAGCATTTATTCCACTCTCATCCTTTTTCAATCACGTCCAAGTTTCGCTTGCATACATAAGTGTCGGTACCAGAGCTTTTAACTCAAAGATCAATAAAACCAGTCGGAGAACCAATGTTACATTATACAAAATCATCAAATGTTTCTCGATTGGTGGATCTTATACCGTGACAGTGACAATAACGGAATTGGTAAACTTTGTCCACGGACACCGAAAGCGATCACTTAAGTCAGCCTAGAGCCAATTGGTAAGCATTGGGACACCTTTTTCACTACTTCTGATTAGAGTTTGTACTATGTTACATTTTATAAACTTGGTTCACCAATCGATATGTCTGATTCATTTTGTCATCTGCACATTGTGTCCGAATCCAGTTGAACAATTAAAATGTAACATTCAAAACATTTCAAAGAATAACCTTGTTAGTATGTAGATCGTTGATTAGATATATTTTGAAACTCACGTTTGAAGCTTTAAAAAAATTACTTATCTAATATCTATAATTTGTTAGAAAACTTAATATTTAAAAACACAAACTAAGAAAACTTTAAATAAAATAAAGAAAAAATATATAAGAAAGTATATTGCACTTACTGCTAATCTCATTTTGCTTAATTCAAAAGGGTAACAAGACACTTGAACCAGACAGTCAACAAAAACAGTTGTCACAAAACACCACCAATTAAGAAACAAGTTCTAGTCTTCCTTTGCAAAGAGCAGATAAAAAACACAAATTAAAAAAAAAACTATTAAATTTTAAGTAATATTTTGACACAATGATGTTTATTTATTTATTTATCTTCCAACCAGTTGAATCCGTCTGTTGTCTGAATGAGAGTGAAACCGGAGCATGTTGTCGAACACTTATATACTTTCGCTAAATACATCTTTTGCAGAGCCGATGTGATATGTGTGTGTAGTATTATAATAAATGTATCATAATATTATATGGATGGTGATATGAATAAAAAAGTGAACTGATTTTAATGTCCAAGTAACTGCTTATTCTTACATTACTACTATCACCTGTTTTAACGGGTGGCTCATAAAAACAGGTACGACATCAATAAAACTTTATTAAAGTTGACCTGGTGAAATATAAAGTTGACTGCAATGGCGTATTCATTTCTTGACCGAATGTTTTTATTTTTGCCTTCATTGTTTTTGCCACGATTGGTGCATGGATTTTCTCATCGAATGTATTTTAATTTTATTACTTTGTGTTTTCCTTTTGTGTTGGAACATAGTGTTGATAATATGACGAAAAATAATTTAACAAACTTCACTGGCTTGTAAACTTTACAATATTTAAGTTATACTTTATAATCTGTAATAGCTGTTTGTTTGTATTATTTATTAATAAAATAAAATAAATAAATATTTCCTAAATATTTTCTTATATATTTCAAAAGTGTAGTCATTCAGTATCAACCAACAAAAATTAAGACATTCAGTATGGCTGGCCAAACCTCATCGCTGAATTTGAGTAAAGAGTAAAATGTCTTTATTTTTTTTTCGAACACCTGCTTTTTATGGTACACTCTAAAACTTACGGAACTATGTGGGAGACCAATATTTAGCCGGGTACTCCACGGAACAATACTTATTGTTTTCATTTAAATTTCTTTAATGCCTAACGGCAATAAAAATAATACAACATTAATGTATTTATTTAATAATCTTAATTACATGAAAAAATAGTTAGGTAGGTACGCCTATCAAAAATTACTTTCTTGTCGCATCGCATGAAGGTAAAAAATCACAAAATTCGATGGTAATTTTTATCTCACCCGTTACTGAGGTTAGTAGATAGTGCTCACTAGTACCTACCTACTTGCCTACCCTACCCACACTTATGTGAGGACAGGTTACATTACATTATATTACAGTTCATGATATTACATAGTTCATGATAATATTATGTCTTGTTACAACTCGCACATGTTATACCAATGAACGGGCAACATTTAACATAAGATACGCAGTTGCCTTCCTTCACAACGTACAGTTTCTATTAAAAATTGTGGTTAACTCATAGATTTTTATATATAATACCTAGATGGAGTACTCGTATGTATTTTCATTATAATAAAGTGAGGCACCATTTTTCGGCACTTTTGACAGATCGGTTGGCGAAAAGAAGTGTGCTAAATCGCTTAAAACGTCGACAAGAACTTTAAAAAATGTCCAATTACGTTTTTATAAATGTAAAATTGATATATTTTTATAAAAATGCGAGAAATACTTCATAAAATGTAGGAAACACCACACGCTTTCGCCAACCGTTCTGTCAAAAATTCATAGATTTTTTGCCTCACTTTTGTAAATGAGTCAGGGTTCTAGGTTTTGTATGGAATTCTGTGGGTTAACTTTTGTTCATAAATATTCTGGTATTTACTATTTTTGATTGTTTTTCTGACTGGTTTTGTTTCTTTTTTTTTTTATTTTTGTGCATAAATGACAAAAACCTGTCAGACATCTTAATTGGAAAACAATGTTTGCACAACTTAATATTGTGAATTTTTTTTTTTATTTCCTGTATTGTTGTATTTTTTTTAAGATGTAGGTATATGTTGGGCCTGTTGGCATATGTTTGGTTGAAATAAATAAATAAATAAAACCTATGGTTTGCATTAAATGTTTCTCGATTGGTGGATCTTATATCATGACAGTGAGAAAGGTGGAATTATTGGTGAACGCTATCCATGGACGGCGTCTGGACTCAGCATCAGGACAAAATGCCGCTTGTTCAATGCGTGCATCATCCCAATCCTTCTCTATGGCTGTGAGTCTTGGCACTTAACCAAGGCTCAAGAGCCGAAGATACTAAGCTTTGAAAACAAGTGTCTTAGAAGGATTTTGGATGTCAAATGGTATGAACATGTTACAAATGATGCTATGCGCCGGCGCACCCAGCAGAGACCTGTAATCTCCGTAATACAGGAGAGACGATGGTCCTGGCTGGGACATGTTTTGAGAATGCCCAATGATAGTTGGTCAAAAAGAGCACTGTTCTTCCGTCCGCAGGGGTTCCGTAGGCCCGGGCGTCCCTCTTTCACAATACACCGCTCCTATGACAATGATATTAGAGAGCAAGGAATGTCGTGGAAAGAGGTGGCGCAATTGGCACAGAGACGCTCTGAATGGAGGAGGCTGGTTTCTGCCCTGTGCTCACGAGAGGAGCGTTGAGGGCGATGATGATGATGATCCATGGACATTCAGGCCAACTTAAAGCCAATTCGTAAGCGTTGAGATGCTTTTATCACTTCTTCCGATTTGACTTTGCATAATGTTGCATTGTGTAAACACTGTTCTCCAATCGAAATAATATCTGATTAGGTTTTTTTTTATTTATTTTCTTGAACAGTCAACACAACAAGGTATTATCTGAATATTTTTATTAATCATTTTAAGGTAAAAAAAAGTCCTATCATAATTCAGCGATATGTTTTGCCACCCATTATAAATGTCTTATTTTTGTGTAGGCACAAAGAGGGTAGCTTGAATTTTTATTATATGCAGCTAGTCTGCTGGTTACCCCACTTGTGGAATATGCCAGCAGTAGTATGATGAACTACCACGAAGAACAGTCGGTTAGTAAGAGTCGATTATATACGAATCAGAAACCTCGATTGGAGAACCATGTCTACACAATGCAACATTGTGTAAAATCTAATCGGAAGAAGTGAGAAAGGTGTCCCAACGCTAACGAATTGGCTCTAGGCTGACTTAAGTGATCACTTTTTTATATACGAGATTGTCAATATTTTTGTTAGACGTCAGACTTCTCTCTTAATAATAATAAATACTATACATAGTTGAAAAAACATTAGGTTTTTTTTATTTCGTAGGAGAAATGGAAAACAATGATTTTCGTACAGAATATCTACCTAGTTACATAAAATAATATTATATATTAAGTATGGGTGGCAAGCTTCATCATTAAATGTTATATTAATTAAAATCATAATGAACAAAATAAATAATTTACATATTATAATATATCGTATACTTATATTATGTAGAATTGTATTAATTAATCAAAATGTCTTAGTATTTCGTTTCACACAGCTAATAAAAGTCATAAATCGTTATTGACATAAAAATTCACTTATTTACATAAAGTTAATTTATCACTTGTTACCTTTTTGAAATACACACCTACTTGCTAATGGCATTAGATCTTATTTTAATTTGTGCTTAATCTTTACAACCCGGCGATGGTAGTGTTCTTCTAAAGCCTTTTATTTCTCCTCATGGATTCACTGGGTGCTAAAAACTTTCTCCATTCGCGTCAATTAATTAACCTCTTCCAACAAAATCTCTAATGCTCTGATGTTATCGTTCAAGAATTCTCCATTCAAAAAGATCTTCATCTTTGATATTAAATATCTTAATATCAAAGATAACCAGCTTCTAACCAACTTCTATTCTTTCCAATCTACTAGATCATGGGCTCAATATCCAGCCAGGGCAGATTGAAGAATTATCAAATTCAATTTTTTCTGAGTCTGGCATTCAAGAGTAATAAAGGATAGAACAAAAGATTCCCACGATGGCGGTTTTAGCCGGTCGCTCCTTCAAACCCGTCCAATGGACAATCTAGGTTTGAATGTGCGGATAAATAGGAGTATATGACTTCTGAAATATCCGGGGGTGCGTTGGATCTCTCTTCAATGCTCTGGGTATGGGTATTATATGTGTATGTGTTAAGTGCATTGTCTTTATATACTTCGTTCTGTTGGTATCCATAATACAAGGTGCCTATATATTTTGGGTAAGTTGGAAGAGATCGCGTCTTTGCGATAAACTCGCCCTCTGTATATTGATTGTATTTAATTAAAATGTATACCTTTTATGTGATTATTTGTAATCAATGTACAGCAAAGAATGAATAAATAAATAAATATATATTTTAGTTTGGGACTAATTCGATCTGTGTGAATTGTTATGTTATGTTAAGTAACTTCAAACGCACAAATAAATTATCGATATTATATTTTCTGTATTTTTTTTTTTACCATAAATAACATTTCGATTTATCCATAGGCTAATTTTACTTCCGCCTAAATTTGTTACCTACCTTATGAGATATTTACTCTTGTATCATTAGACGTATCTACTAAAGAAATATTTACATAATGTTATTTATTTATTCTCTGGAATACATAATCAAGAAACATATCTCTCAGAAAATATGGTGAATTATTATACTTTGGGAAATTTATTTTACGAATAAATTTTTATAATACAGAATATTCAAAAGGGCCTCATCCCTCATTACACCTGATATCTCTGGAGTCAAATTAAATTACTTAGGTACAAATTGTTGAAAGAATCTCTACACGCACTAGGATATCTCAGAAGTCGAGGACTCCTGTTTAGCCGAAATTTCAGGCAGTTCTTTACCTTATGGGCGTCTTGAAAGACGGACTGATGTAATCCGCCTCATGTAAGAAAAAATAGGTTATAATTAATCCTTTTGGCAAAAATATATAAAATACACATATGTAGCATTTGTGTGACAGGTTTAAAAAATAAATTCTAAAAAAAAACACAAGATTTAAACGAAGATTTAACAAATTTTAGCCAAATAAGGTAGGTACACAATTGATTCAGATAGCAAAGATAAAGTGTCCAGAAACATTTGGGTTTTCAGATAGTGAGCCCTGGAGTCGCTGAATAATGAGGTGATGTGGAAACATACTTTCCTCTCGTACGGTATATGCCAACCAATACTACCCTCTACCAAAGGAGACAGGACGCACAAGACGAAGATAAGAGTTCGCCATGCAACATCAGTCACGCTTAGCAAGTAGTAACAATAATGATATCAAACAGTAAAAATTATTAAAACTATTTTCCTATACTCCACATTCAAGCTCTACTTCAATTCATTTTGTCAAAATACTTGATTTTAAGACGACCACTCTTTGAAACAACACTCATTAAAAGACACGTGGAACGAACGAGTGTTCTTTCTTTTTTTATCAGTGATGATTAATTTATATTTTTACTTATTGTGTTGGTGCACAAGAAGTAGAATTCTATTGTAAATTGAAACAAGTGTTTCTTTCTACTATAGATTATAAATCGTGAGAGAGATGAGATTGATAATAACCTGACAAGTAGAAAGACGCTTATTGCACGATTTATAATCTATATTGGGGTGCAGACACAAAGAAAGCAGGTCACCTGCTTTCCGATGCCTGCGTCTACCGGCGCCGAGAATGGTTACATGCATTTCAATGAACATGCACGTAGTAAAAGCAGGAACGACGATCGGCGATGCACTTTGCCGGCGTCTACCGGCACCGATCGGCGCAATAGAACATGTTGTGTTACGACTATTTAATTTCTAATATTGTAAAAAAAAACAATAATTTTTTTAATGTAAATAAAAACAAAAAAAATTGTAGCATTATTTTACTATGTACAAAAATAAAAATTTAGTCATGTTATGTCTTTTTCAAACAATTTAACATTAAATTATGAATCAAAATCTAACTAATTCTATTTACATTAAATTATGGAGTTCTACAAAATAAACAGTTATAAAATAGGTAGGTACATTTTTTTTTTACATAAAATATTTGAACGTAATGAAAATTTCACAATATCAGTAAAGGTTTATATAACAAGATACTTCATTCAATAGGTACTTCGATCCCTCATAGTAAAGAAAGTTATTCGTTATCTCACAAATGAATTGCAATTTTCATACATCAACAGTTTTCTAACAAAGAAAAAGATTAAAATTAAACCTCCCAAAGTTCAAATAAACGTCATTAATCATCCCTTTATCGATTACCTTTTGTTTTATTTGTACCAGTACCTACCTACGAAATGATAATTATGTAATATTATTACGAATATAGTTTATAATTATCTACTCGAGTATCTGAAATATGGATTTAAATTAGAAACTATTTACTAACTTGAGATTGTGTTTGAATATTTTGTTAGGTTATAACATCAATAAATGTAGGAAATCTAATCTTATTTTATTGACTTCCTTTAATTTAACTTTTCAATATCTGATAAGTGTTTCAATATTTTATAGTTGTATCCTTTGTAATTTGTTTTATGCTTATTCTGTTAGACCGTCATAAAATAGATCATCGGTTATGATTCTCTTTCATTTGCATATTTATCATGAAAAATCTACTCCGTCGCTAAACACAATAATGACGGAGCTTAAACTAAAGTTAGACGTCCTTGATCTCAAGCAGTATTTTTTCATTCAAATCGAAATGATCCAATTACTATTCCGTTAAGCTCCAATAAAGTTTCAACGTTTTTAATGTAAATGGTGTGAGATTAAAGCTTGTGTATTTGTAACAGGTTTCATTGGAATGGCTTGTCGGGTGATCGCGAGCAGATTGCTTAACTTAAGCTCTTAAATTTATTCATGTACCTACTTTTCTTTTTACAAAACGGCCACAGTCAGATAAAATATATCTCTTCATTTGCATCTAATGAATGTAATTTTGGTTATTTAACAGGGTGTTATCTAATAAATTGAAAGAAAGCTTTATATTACTAACACCTTTTGATTACAATTTTTTAATTTAGTTTTTCTTTTGTTTGGTAACCTACTCTTTTCAGGAAGTTTTCGAATATCTTGGAAATGTAGTTGTTCGAAATTGTAAATTTTACATCTAAAATTCAGTGATGAGGTTTGTCGACCATCCAGAAAGTTCTTATTTGTGTTGGCACAGAGAGGACGGCTTGCATGTTTATTACATGCAGTTTGTCTGCTGTCCATATCAGGTGTGAGATATGTGAGATATGTTGTAATGGTGTCGTAGTAGTAAGTCTTGTTGAGTTCGACTTTCTAAATTTGTTGTAATAAGAACAGTGTACTGTAAAAAAGGAACTTCCAGGACATCCGAAGTCTTGCGGATGAGAGGGCAATGCTTCTATAATCAGTCATCATTGAGTATGGGCACTGGACTATAGATATTTCCAGAGCAAATTTGCGAACAGGCGGCTGGAGTGGTGCGGAGTTAACGCTCTTGCCTTTGAATCATGATGTACCGGGTTCAATTCCCGGCCAGGGCAAAATGAAGAATGACCTTTTTCAAATTGTCATGTGTCTGGGTGTTATATCTTTATGTTTTATATGCCCTGTATGAATTCGTATGTATATCGTCATGTTAGTACCCATGATACAAGATTCAAGATTCGCACAGTTGATAGTGGCATATAATTAATTATACTCGTGGATTCTACTGATTATCTCGTTTTTCTTCTCCTTGGGCAATTATTGGTCCCACATGGTGGTGGGGTCTGCCAATCTTTTTTTATTCCGACACTTGGTTCTGTCGAGCGCATTCTCATAGAAAACATCGCAGTTTATGTCTCGCTACTTCACGCCATCTGCTCTTTGGCCTTCCTCTTGATCTCTTGCCGGTAACCTCGATACATTGAGCTTTATTGCCTAAATAATCAGGTGGTCTCCTGGCCACATGGCCATACCACGCAATTTATTTATCTCTTGTATTTTAGCCGAGATATACCACACAACCAGACTCCCACGAATGTATGAATTCGAATCTTATCAAGGCTTGTGACCCCGCACATCCATATTATCATTTTCAAAGAGCTGTTCCATTTCCATCTGATCCATTCGCCAGAACTTATAACTCTACTGGTTATCTCATAATTTGTAGAAAACAAGTAATAAGATACGGAATACATATAATTTAATATTAAATTTAGTTATACCCTCCCCGTACTTTCGATTAAGCTTCTGAAAAACTTTCTAGACATCCAATTTCCGTACAAAAACAAAAATTTTAAGAAAGATATCAGCTGTTAGTTGTTATTTTTTATATAAATGTTTTATTTTATTTCCAACAGCTATAGTGAAAACAGTTTGCTGAGAAAATAGCGTTGATATTGGAATAACAGAGTTTTATCATAGCTTAACAATACTGTTATTCTTACCAATTTAGCTCCAATCATTTTTTTGCTGTCACGCAGGTAATTTATTTATTTTTGATAAGAGCCCATCCACGTGTTTGATTTATCATAAAACTAGTTACTAAGATATTAGTAGAAAAGCAGACGTCATTGTTTAAGAACATCCTCGACTGGAAACATTATATTCGAGGATTGGAAAAAAAATTGGCCTAGGAAAAAGAGGAGTCTCAATGATCACCAACTTTGGTGAAACTGATTTGGTGTGAAAAGAAGTAGAAGAAGCTTTATTCAGGAAATCACTAGGTATGTCGTTATCGTGAATGGCTCTACAACCAAGTAAGGTCTTGACCTCCTTTAGATCACACCTTCGTCACTAGTGGTCTCGTGCTAGTTCTGGATGTCATTGAGTTACGCATCATAATTCTCTTTTTCCAGCCAAATGGGGTAACCAGCACACCAGAGGTCTGAATCAATAACACATTTTCACGTTACGTTTTCGTTCCGTTAACGTTCGAGTATAGACAAAGTTGCAAGCAAGTGTCAATTTCGTTGCTAAGATACACAATAGTTACAAAAATTAACACTTTGGCGCAACATCGTCTGCATTTGAACGCTAACGGAACGAAACCGTAACGTGAAAATCTGTTATTGACTCAGGCCTCTGTTATATGAAATATGAAATTCAATTAGGTGTGAAATGTATATTTGTTTGGAATAAATTTGTATTTTTTTTTGTAGAAAGACATTAGTAAGTTGGAAGTAAACTCGCCCTCTGTACATTGAATTGTATATAACTAATATTTATATGGCACTGTTTTATTTTGTAATATTGTAGCCAATGTACAGTGGAGAATAAAATAAATAATAAATAAATAAATTAGTCGTTTATTTAATGAATAAATAAATAAGCCAATAAACATACAAACTGTCCTCTCCATGTTTGCCAAAAAATAGGAAATCAGGATTGGTGACAAACGTTATCGATTAATTCAAGTTGTATAATTTATTTATTTATTTTATTTTACATCAATATACGGCGTGAGCCTTTTACATGTTTACAAACATCAGAATAATAGACAACAAATACAAACATACACGATAATCAGAAATCACAAGTCAAATATAAAATAATAAGTTATGTAAAGAGTAATTAATTAATATAAAGCCAAAAAAGCAGTCAAAAATAAAATAATGCGAAACAGAAGTAAATATAGAGTAATGTAATGTATTTATTTTCAATTTTAGGCCATACATAATACTTCTACATTGATCTTATTGACAAATCGAATTTCAAAGCTCAGATTTAACTACGTATCTAGATACGTGTTACTCAAATTACACACTAGCATAATAATTAAAGTTTTGATTATAGGCACAAAATAATTAGTAAAGAAAGAGGAAAAAGAAAATTGAATAACACTCTCATTGCAAAGAAACAAGTATGATTATTACATAATAGGAAAAAAGAATTTTAATATAAAACTTAAGTACATAGAAATTTGCACATAATAATAATAAATTAAACCTTATAATTTCACAATACTCAATGTGTATATAATTGCATGCCTTGTATTATATTATAATCTCGAAACAATTTAAAAACAATGTTACCTAGTATTTTTATAATAGCGATAATTATATGAAAAACAATATTATATCCTTAATTGTTCAAGTTTTTTGTTGTTGTGTAAGTAAGAAATTGTTCGTACTTGCTTTGGCAGTACCGATGTATTTAAATTGAAATAGTACTGAGGTAATAATATTCAAAAGAATAAGTTTTCATATAAGTTTGTATGAAATACTACCGTTAACGTTATGCAACTTAAGTATGCTTACAAATAAGTAGGTATCTACACTTTGTCTAGTAGGTTCTAGGCTGTTCTGATTAACATTTTCTATCAATCATCTGCTTATTCCATAGGTAGGTATACTTTGTGGAGATGACAGAGAGTATACGATGATTTCTTGTTTGTAGAAATACAAACTGGGAATAATCTTTTTCTATTTAGAAGAACAACATCATCTTATCAACTTTATCCCGTGAAGCAACCGGTCAAGAATTGGTCTCTGTAAAGTGGTTCTGTAAAGGGAAGGTGTTAAATTAAGACATTTGACACCTTAAACTCGGCGATGAGGTTTGCTACCCATCCTGAATGTCTTGATTTATATTGGAACGAAGAGGACAGCTTGCATGTTTATTATTTGCAGCTGGTCTGCTGTTTACCCCACTTGTGGGATATGCCGTGATGGTATAGTAGTAGTAGTAGTACATCATCTCATTTTTTTGGTGTTATAGCTCCTAATAGTCAAAATATTACAAACAATATTTTCTACCAATTTAATTCGAAGCTATAATATTTATCAGAGCGCAAGGAATGTCGTGGAAAGAGGTGACGCAATTGGCACAGAGACGCTCTGAATGGAGGAGGCTGGTTTCTGCCCTGTGCTCCCGAGATGATGATGATGATGATGATAATATTTATTCTAGAATATTAATTAATTTATATTTATTTATTCATTTTTTTCACACGATACATCTCTTATTTTATTTGTAATTTTTGACAAAAGCTGTAAAGTTATTATTAAAATTGTTTACATCGAATACCTACATTGTATTATTCATATTTTATCTTTCTGAAGGTAATTTTTAATTATTATTATAATTATGGATCAGGGTGCTATATAAATGACATATTATTATTGTTTACTGTACATGGATTACAAAAAAATATACTTATTAAAAAGTACATGCATAATAGCTATTTAATATACTAGTATATAGAGGACGGGTTTAAAGTACAAATGCGCGATGTCTTCAAACTAACCCAAACTAATATAAAATAAATTATTCTATTTTAAAAAGTGTAAAAGCTATTTTTATATTAGAAAAACTAGTTCACTGATTATGTTTCTAAAGGTTTTTATGAATGTACTGTGTTATTGGTTACTCCATACAATCAAATTATCAAGTGTTAATATTGTATCATGTACAACTATATTGACCTGCAGTACCAATAACTCACTCAATTGGTTATTACATAATTATTATTTATCAGATTACACTATTACACAATATTAATATACAGTAAATTGTTTATTTAAACTTCCGTTCTACAAATGTAATCAAATGTTACTCTGACATTCTGCATAAAGTATGTAATTAATATTGGAAACAGCATTAGACTATGAATATCAAAACTTTTATTTGCTTTTTAAGTGTAGGTACCTGATATAGAAATTATTAACAGTGATACCGTTGTATTCAATTACATGTATTGCATTGTACATTTAAAAAGAATTGATAAAAAATTATGAGTTTTAGTTAAATAAATGTACGTTGTGAATGAAATAAATAGATGTAAGTATTTAATTTCATCACGGCAAAGTTTTTTTTTCAAAAGTACACTTTCGTTTATGTCGTAATATTAAATAGTATTCCTCAGGACCAATCTCAATATCAAAGTGCTCAGAACGTATTCATGTTAACGTAGCATTCTGGAAAGCTTATGTGTACAAATATTTTGATATTAGCTATTGTAGGATTTCGTGGTCTTCTTTATATGTAGATGGTGAGGATCATCTAGGTTTACCACGTCTAGTTGGTCTTCCTCCTTAGTCTTAACGTTTCGACTCTGCTGATGGAGACGTTGTAATCCCAGAAGAACATCAGTATCTAAAAATATTACCATGTCAATAGGAATTACCTTATACAAATGTAATATTTTTGAAATCGTCAGTAGCCTGGAGGTAGAGTCTCAGCCTCGTGAACAGGGGGTCCGTGATTTGATCCCAGGTGCCGGCAAACTCCACTTTCACGACACAAGCTTTTAGCTTACTGTGAAAGGTGTATAAGATTTTATTTGGGTTTATAACAAAACCCAGATAAGTATATCTTTTTTTTTTTTTAAATAATATTTTTATTTATTTACTTATCTTATTATTATGGTGTGTGGAGTTGGTGAAATCTTATCTAGGATCTCAGTAAAAGATAAAAAAAATGATACAGCCCTAGACAAATTGCATTTGGCAATCGACTATAAACGAACTTTTCGACAATGTACCATCAATGGTACATTGCCGAAAAGTTCAATTTGTCTAGGTGGGCAGACAAACCTTCATAATTGCAACACATTCCTTTTGGTTTCATATATTTGATAAAGAGGAATGTTTTTATTAATACTTGTAGCCGTTGTTTCGTGGAGCATACGGAAAAAATGTTTGTTTATAACATCTGCTAGCGAACCAACTATGGAATATGGAATATAGTGATGATATAGTTGTATATTATCTACGTACATCATTACAGCAGGTTAGGAAAAAATAATTCTAAATATTGAAGATATCTTGTGTTACCAATGTTGGCTTCCAAAAGAAAACTAGATGGACAAACAATTGAATGGAATTATCGTTTATTCTCAGCCTTACAAATGGCACTGAGAAGATATACAAATTTGGTAAAATAAATGCCAAAGGCACAAGTGAGCTTTTTTAAAGCAACAATTTCATTTTTGGTATCTATCCACTTAATATTATTTGAGTAATCTTATGGCAACGTACGCCTTATATTTCACGTGCACGATCATCTCACGTGCGGTAAATTACCGTAATTAATGATTTTCATAATTATTTAACTAAGTGTGCATCGAAATTACGTACAACTTAAGTAAAGCAAATAATAATTATTATTTACAAGCAATACTATTCTACACCTGTTTTTTTAATGTTTCCTACAGTAAAATGAGCTTTCGTAATAACAGTTATTGTGTATTGAAATTACGTTAATTTATAATATTGTTATTTTGCATATAATTTTGTTATTATTACCGCCAAAATTGCATGTTCTGGTTAAGTAGTTTATTCGTTTATTTATTTTATTTCATACTTAAATAATTAAAAGTACATATATGTATACTCGGAAGAAGTTAATATTTAACCCGAGTCGGCAAGGTTCTTTATTAAATCGGGACTAACTTTCAACAGGTATATTTAGCCAAGTCTAAATATGTATTATCCTTGCGAGAATGACTGTATATACTTTATTTAGCATAGTTTAATTATTGACAACGAATTTACATACTATATTTTAGCCTAGTTCAAACATTGACAGTGACTGTAATACTATATTTAGCGTAGTTCAACCGTTGACAATGACTGTAGATACTTTATTTAGCATAGTTTAATTATTGACAACGAATTTACATACTATATTTTAGCCTAGTTCAAACATTGACAGTGACTGTAATACTATATTTAGCGTAGTTCAACCGTTGACAATGACTGTATATACTTTATTTAGCATAGTTTAATTATTGACAACGAATTTACATACTATATTTTAGCCTAGTTCAAACATTGACAGTGACTGTAATACTATATTTAGCGTAGTTCAACCGTTGACAATGACTGTAGATACTTTATTTAGCGTAGTTCAATCATTCACCACGACTGTAGATGTGTAGATACAATATTAAGCATAGTTCAACCATTGACAATGAATGTAGATACTTTATATAGCGTAGTTCAATCATTCACCACGACTGTAGATGTGTAGATACAATATTAAGCATAGTTCAACCATTGACAACGACTGTAGATACTTTATTAAGCATAGTTCAACCATTGACAATGACTGTAGATACTTTATTTAGCGTAGTTCAATCAGTCACCACGACTGTAGATGTGTAGATACAATATTAAGCATAGTTGAACCATTGACAACGACTGTAGATACTTTATTTAGCGTAGTTCAATCAGTCACCACGACTGTAGATGTGTAGATACAATATTAAGCATAGTTCAACCATTGACAATGACTGTAGATACTTTATTTAGCGTAGTTCAATCAGTCACCACGACTGTAGATGTGTAGATACAATATTTAGCATAGTTCAACCATTGACAACGACTGTAGATACTTTATTTAGCGTAGTTCAATCATTCACCACCACTGTAGATGTGTAGATACAATATTAAGCATAGTTCAACCGTTGACAATGACTGTAGATACTTTATTTAGCGTAGTTCAATCAGTCACCACGACTGTAGATGTGTAGATACAATATTAAGCATAGTTCAACCATTGACAACGACTGTAGATACTTTATTTAGCGTAGTTCAATCATTCACCACCACTGTAGATGTGTAGATACAATATTAAGCATAGTTCAACCGTTGACAACGAATGTAGATACTTTATTTAGCGTAGTTCAATCATTCACCACCACTGTAGATGTGTAGATACAATATTAAGCATAGTTCAACCATTGACAACGACTGTAGATACTTTATTTAGCGTAGTTCAATCAGTCACCACGACTGTAGATGTGTAGATACAATATTAAGCATAGTACAACCATTGACAATGACTGTAGATACTTTATTTAGCGTAGTTCAATCAGTCACCACGACTGTAGATGTGTAGATACAATATTTAGCATAGTTCAACCATTGACAACGACTGTAGATACTTTATTTAGCGTAGTTCAATCATTCACCACCACTGTAGATGTGTAGATACAATATTAAGCATAGTTCAACCGTTGACAATGACTGTAGCTACTTTATTTAGCGTAGTTCAATCAGTCACCACGACTGTAGATGTGTAGATACAATATTAAGCATAGTTCAACCATTGACAACGACTGTAGATACTTTATTTAGCGTAGTTCAATCATTCACCACCACTGTAGATGTGTAGATACAATATTAAGCATAGTTCAACCGTTGACAACGAATGTAGATACTTTATTTAGCGTAGTTCAATCATTCACCACCACTGTAGATGTGTAGATACAATATTAAGCATAGTTCAACCATTGACAACGACTGTAGATACTTTATTTAGCGTAGTTCAATCAGTCACCACGACTGTAGATGTGTAGATACAATATTAAGCATAGTACAACCATTGACAATGACTGTAGATACTTTATTTAGCGTAGTTCAATCATTCACCACCACTGTAGATGTGTAGATACAATATTAAGCATAGTTCAACCGTTGACAACGAATGTAGATACTTTATTTAGCGTAGTTCAATCATTCACCACCACTGTAGATGTGTAGATACAATATTAAGCATAGTTCAACCATTGACAACGACTGTAGATACTTTATTTAGCGTAGTTCAATCAGTCACCACGACTGTAGATGTGTAGATACAATATTAAGCATAGTACAACCATTGACAATGACTGTAGATACTTTATTTAGCGTAGTTCAATCAGTCACCACGACTGTAGATGTGTAGATACAATATTTAGCATAGTTCAACCATTGACAACGACTGTAGATACTTTATTTAGCGTAGTTCAATCATTCACCACCACTGTAGATGTGTAGATACAATATTAAGCATAGTTCAACCGTTGACAACGAATGTAGATACTTTATTTAGCGTAGTTCAACCATTTATTTATTTATTTTATTCTTCACTGTACATTGTTTACATAATACAAATTAAAACATTTATCATGGAAAACAACAGTTATACAATTCAATGTACAGAGGGCGAGTTTATCACTAAAATGCGATGTCTTCCAACTATCATCATCATCATCATCGCCCTCAACGCTCCTCTCGGGAGCACAGGGCAGAAACCAGCCTCCTCCATCCAGAGCGTCCCTGCGCCAATCGCGCCACCTCCTTCCACGACATTCCTTGCGCTCTGATATCGTTGTATTCCAACTAACCCGGTTATTAAAATTTAAAAAAAAACAGACATAAATATACATGCGTCCACATACATACCAGCAGTAGGTAATAATATAAATAAAAAACAAAGATACAATATAAAGCAAACAAATGAAAAACACACATGCAGGCAACAATGCACTTATGGACAGATAATAATAAAAAAGGAGAACATTATTATATTCCAGCGTGCACATGCATATAGGGGAAAGGGTTTTAGGAGTCAGATGCTAAATTCAATGAAAGGAAGTGAAAAATTTTGACAGCTTGTCTGAATGAAGGAAAAGTTGTTATCATGAAAGAAGATTGCTCCAACAGCGAGCACCATGAACAAGAAATGAGTTGGACAGAAAGTTTGTACTGTGTGCTGGTACTGCTAGAAGACGCGGTCTGTTGGATCGCAAAGGTCAACCATGACTCGCTAGATACTCGAATTTTACTTACATTCACAACGCCTGTAGATACTATGTATATTTAGCGTAGTTCAACCATTGACAACGACTGTATATATTATTATGTTTAGCGTAGATCAACCATTGACAACAGCGTGACGATAATAGATGTGAAGATTTTCTAAAACAGTTATTCACTTTATTTTAATCAAGAATTTGTGGGTTTTACTGATCCCTACATAAAATATAGTAATTAGTTGAAAAATTAATTACCCGCAATGGGTCGGGAATCGGTAAGTACTTGCATAATAAAATTATTACCTGCTCTAATTTAATTTTCATCATTCTCCCTCATATAACGGAATTAACCGCCTTGTTAAATTATTTTAATGATTTTATAATCCGGTGCAATACCTATTATTATTTTACCTGTTTATATATTATTTGAAACTCTAAACTTAATTAAATTCGCCTATTATTAATTTAATTGAGTTCGTCGGTAGCCTGAAAATAGCCCGAGTCTCGGCTCGTGAACAAGAGGTGCGCGGTTCGATCCCAGGTACCGGCAGACTCCCGTTTCACGATACAAGTTTTTAGCTTACTGTGAAAGGTGTATAAAGTTGGATTTGGGTATACAAATCTTTAAAAAAAGTGCAATTAATATTGACGCAGTTTTGTTCCAATAAGTCGTTGAGTCCCAGGTAAAGAATCGGTCATCTTATCTTTTTTGCAAGTTTACGAGCATCGTGTTAAAAGAAGATGATCGAAAAACAACTTTTATAAGACACTTAACAAATTAAAAGATAAAGATATTTTTTTTTTTTTTATATATATTTTCATTGATGCTGCCCAACTAAGTATAACCTGTTCTAGGGCAAACATCTCACAAACATATCAATCATACTGAAACATAAACACAATCACAAAAAGCATTCATCTCCTATATTAACACAATCACATTCATAACAAGAAAAACACTGCAGCAAACTGACCATACATGAAACAACACACAAACAAACCATTTCTCCATATAAAACCAGAAAAAAACAACACATCCCTCAACCACACACATCACAAATCCCATACCACATACCAACACAAGTACATCACCCCACATAAAACACAAAAACACAAAACAAATCATGGAACAAATCCTAAGATATCATGCAATCTCTCCATTGGCAGATCAGACACCCACCCATAACATGCTCTTTTTAATTATTACATCTTAAATTTTAAAATATTACATCTTAAATTTTAAAATATTACATCTTAAATTTTAAAATATTACATCTTAAATTTAGCTAAGAAGTTTGCCACCCATCCTGGATGTCTATTTTTTTTGCCACGGAGAGAACTGCTTGCATGTTTATTGCATGCGGCTGGTCTGCTGACTACCCAACTTGTGAAATATACCGTGATGGGATAGTAGATTTATATTCAATCCAGCGATGAGGTATGTCACCCATCCTATAAATATCTAAACGTTGAATTTATTGGCTTGAAAAGGACGATTGCATGTTTGTTACTTGCAGTAGGTATTAATTAAATGATTTGAACAATTTATTACAAGGATTTGATATTCAATTCATTTAAATTATTGCTGAGGACATGACTATATTCATTCATTGATACCATCACATTTCTCACAAGTAACCAGCGAAAAAACCGGTAAAACTATCACTGTAAATTCAAAATTAAAATTTATTCATATTGTTAATGTTCGCGATGACAAAATGTTGACCACGCATAAGCTTATTTTCGATTTTTTTTTTTATTAATTATCACCTCTGGTTGAGTCAATAATGTACGTGATTTTTAATTATACCTGTTAAACCGCTTAATAAAGTGCAATTACAGTTGAAATAATAATCATAAAGTTTGCACGGCGTTTATGAACTGGGGTTATTAAGTCACAAATTAACAACTGTGGACTTATTTAAATACAGAAATAACAATGTTTAATCACAGTGACTAATGAAGCTACTATAATGTATTTTTATGGTAAAATTTAATAATGAAAAAATCTATGTTCTCTTTGTGGCTTATTTTTTACCATTGTATGTATGTGGGTTCTATTAATGTATTATTATTTGTGATAATCAACTCAATATATAAGAGCTTATTTATGTAATTAATTTATTTATTATTTTAAAATTGCAATGAATAATACAAGAAGAAACGAAGAAATGGAGAGGATATTGTATAGAGTTATATATATCCAAAATAAGTAACTTTGAAAGTAGAGTAAGTAAAGAATCTGAAATCTGTATGAATTCAGTTCTGTAATCGAACGATTTACTGATATTACAAAAAGAAAGTGGTAGGAATTATTAAAAGATTAATTGAAATTAACATGCAAGCTGTCACCAAATAAATAGGAATTTCAAGATGATATTTTATACATTTGCCTTTTACAGAACACTTGAAAACTTACGGAAAAGAGTAGGGGACCAACTTTACTCTTATTTAAGTGTTCCACGAATTAAAAAGTATACCTATTCGTTTTTTAAACAGTGTATTTGTGTATAATCTAATATCTAATGAAATAATTCATAAGAGATGAAAAAAAAATTTGTGTGTTAAAAGTCTGAGAGATCGTCTGCGTAACATACGAAAGGAATGTGGAATGAAAGTGGGTGTAATAACAAGGATGAATGTAAATAAGTTAAGATGGTTTGGGCACGTGGAAAGAATGAATGAGGACAGAATGACTAAGAAGATATATTTGGCTGAGAGCTATGGTGCTCGGAGACGTGGACGTCCGAGGATCAAATGGCAAGATCATTTAAATCAAATCCTACAGGACGGTCACGTGTTGAGCACATTGAACAGGAGAGCATGCATGAGGAATTGTATGACAGTGTCGGAAGCGAAAGATGTATGCAAGGATAGAAGGAAGTGGCGCTCGATCCTTTTTGCCTACCCCGCGATGGAAGCGGCGTGATGGTTTGTATGTATGTATGAAAAAATAAAGAAAATTCAATTTTTTTTTCAAATTTATGTTAAAAACCGTTTTTAATTTTTTTCAGAGAGGATGTACTTTAAGCTCTGACCTCATTGCCTCAAACAAAATTTGCACAGGCACCTGATCAACAGTTTACATACTCAACTGATCACATCATTCAGATAACATATTACAAACTATTTAGAATTGAGTAATCTGCTAAATGTTTGCAGGTCTTTCATAGGATATACATATGTCTTATTACAGTGAAACCTCTATCTATCGTTTTTGAAGGGACCTATTGAAATAAACCATGGATGCGGGAAAACAATGAATGCGGGAGTATAGAAAAAACATTATAAATCAATTTGTTGAAGTAAAAAATATAGTAACAAGATAAAAAAAAGCTGCATGGAGACCAAAATTATACTTAATACTGTAGTAATCTTTCATCGTCATATTTGCTTTTTTATTGTACCTAAAACTGACGTACCAGCATAAAAGACAGCCGACAGAATTAACAAATCGTTCTATCTTTCTCCCTCGCTGTCCAATGTTTTTATACATATTTACGATTTTTTTGTGTACTTTAAACGGTCAATGCGATAAAATCACATAGAGAAACGATGGATGCTATATATTTTTACGTATTTTGTATGAAACTAATTTGGTACTGTAAAAAATAACGACAAATACGGGAAAACAATTATTCGAGGAACGATAGATAGAGGTTTCACTGTACTTACATTTTCATATATCAAACTATTTGCATTCATATGTGAATATTGATAAAACAAGATTATGTTTGCAACGAGATGCCTTCAAGGTATATTTTGTAATAGTCTTATAACATAAACAACGATATTAGTATCTAAGCATAATATTTTCTTTTACAGCATTTTGTTAAACATTACCTATGGACTGATATACCACCGTGAAATGCACATTTTAAACATATATGTGCGCTTATTAAATTGATTGAATTAATATCTGATATTATATATGTTAATAATTATAAGTTATTTAATAATAATATATAGCTTGGAGGTGAAAATTACTTCATCTAAGGAAGGTGTGGAAATTTGTATGTAAAATATTACAGCAAGTTGTAAAACTAAGTAAACCTACAGCGTTTCTATAAATATAAGTAATTAAATAATGTAAATTTTAGAGTTTCATGTATATGGAAATTTCCTTAAAAAGATGTGGGAGTTCTTAAAATAGTTGATAAATGTATCTTCTTAATATTCTTTAAGAGTGTAAGACGAAGTTTGGAAGGTTAGGTTGGTTGAAGGTTTCGAAGAATGATATTTTAAAAACACAAACAGTTATTCTTAAAATATTATAAATTTCTATGTCTTTGTATGAAAGAGTTATTTATGACATAACGAATTTCACTGCAAAAAATATTTAAATCTTACGTCAGTCATTCACACAAGTTTCAGTGGAGACAAACGGGCTTAGCAAAAATTGATCTTGAAATCGATTATATAATTTTTGATCCTTGAAAAGTCATGAATTATCCCAATTAAGTAATGACTTTTTAAACAGCTTGTAGTTCATGTTATGATATTTAGTTTTGATTTCCATATATTCACACATTTAAATAGTAAATTAATTGATATCAGATATGAATTGATTGAAATAATATGAATAGTACCTACAGTCCTACATACTACTACTACTACTACTAATATACCATCACGGCATATCCCACAAGTGGGGTAACCAGCAGACCAGCTGCATGTAAGAAACATGCAAGCTGTCCTCTTCGTGCCAATGTAAAATCAAGACATTCAGGATGGGTGGCAAACCTCATCGCTGAATTTAAGATGTACAATGTAATAATTACTAACTTTGTATGTAGTCCTACATACAAAGTTAGTAATTATTATTATAAAGAATTAAATAGAACATTAGACAAGTACTTGCTGTTTCATAAGTTAGTAGGCTACATTTGTATGTAATTCAAAGTACATATTATATTCAAGTATATTACATACTTCACTTACGTGAAAAGTCATATTGTGGTGAGACATACAAGTACATTTATGATGTATTAAGAAATAGTAATGCATCTACGAGGAGAGACATCTGACGTATGAAAGGAATTGTAAGCTTGCATTGCAAATGAAATATTCACACTTGATATGATTTAGTCGCCTATTGCATAAAATTATTTGTTCAGTTATTGTTTTTTTTTTATTATGGCACGGAGACCAAAATTTGCATATTTAATACATGCAGTGAATTTTCTGGCTACTCTACTTACCAAAAAAGCAAGTGAAGATAAAGGAAGATAAGGACCTAGAGATTTTTAACAAATGATGAAATGGAAATAAATGAAACATTAAAATTAATAATAAAATATTGATTAAATATCAATTAAATGTTTTCATTGAAAATGTTAACTTGTAAATAATAACAAATTTTGTTAGTCAACAAGAAGTTTTGTTAGTCAACAACTACTACTACTATACCATCACTATCCCACAAGTGGGGTAGCCAGCAGATCAGCTGCATGTAAGAAACATGCAAACTGTCCTCTTCGTGCCAATATAAAATCAAGACATTCAGGATGGGTGGCAAACCTCATCGCTGATCGTTGTTATTCAACATCGTTGTTAGTCAACAAGCTAAGCTAATATGTATTATTTGTCTACTTTCTTTTTCTGTATGTATTTTATTTTTATTTTAGTTATATAATTTATGTATTGTTTGGTAAAAATATAAAACACCTTGTGTTACAATCAAGTTATTGTTAATATATTGATGCTGTTGATATGTTGTAATTTTATTCTGTGGTTTATGTGACACAATGTGTTTGATTTTTATTTTTATAATTTGGAGTGATTCAGTATATTTTATTTTGAGTTTTAATTTGATACGATGTATTAAAGGCGTAAGCCGTATGTATTATTATAAATAAATAAATAAATATAATTCATTCAATAATTTAGATTTTTTTTTTTTAATGATTCAATTTGTGCAATTTCTGACTTTATGTTCACGTGGTAAGCTAGAATTGATTGCCATGTTTTGGCAATAAGTTCGCCAATTGATTCTATTACTATAAATAATGTTAATTTTATACGTGTTAGATTTCAATATAAAGTTTATTACTTATCATTAGTTCATGAGCTGTTTATTTCAAAAATAAATAAATTATGCCAAAACATTAACATATGCTTTTCATTTTCTTATGCAATGACAATAAAAAGTGACATAAAATGGCCATAATTATGTATAACAGAATGACACTCAAATGTCGATCACACATTAAATTTCATAATACTTTATACATAATCATGATTGCATTTTACTAGTTTATAAAAATATATTATGAGTTGTAAAGATACTTCTAACAGGTTTGCATAATTAGATAAATTTAATTACCATGCCATCTTTTTATAAAATAATTATAAACTGTTCACAGCAATAACCTTAATTGACAAAAATGGAGAACACACTTAGATAATAGACATTGCTGTTCCAAATACTGATAATCTCCTTTTGACTATGGTAGAAAAAATCAGGAAGTACAGATAATTGCAGAAAGAAATAAAAAAAAATGGAAATTGAAACATGTTTCAATAGTGCATTTTTTTTTCAAGTACGAGCATCTTACCACAATAGGGTCAATTCTGAATCTTGATGAAGTAACTAAACTAACTAATAATAGTTGACTAATATTAGTCATTATAGTACAAATTCGTATTCAGTATTAGTTACGAACTATAAACAACTATAAACTCGATAACCACCAAGGGCAAACGATAAAATCTATGGGACAAACAAATATTAGTCGGTGATGCCGCAATAAAAAATGTTTTTCACGTTCCGATTTACACTTCTGGCAACAATTTAATAGTTGTCGCGCGTGAAAATTGTGAAATGTCAGATTTGCCGGTATATTTTGACGTTCGCATTTGCGTCGGTGGTGGTATAATTTTACAATTTATAGATGCCAAGAGTTGCGAGGACCCTAAAAATATCCATTTTTTACTTTTAATTGAAAAAACAACTTTAAACTTCCAAAATATAGCAATATTCTGCGGCAAAACGACAGCAACTAATAATATTCGCACATTAAAAGTCGCGAATAAAATTCTGCCAAATACAACTTATTGTAGTTGTCAGATGTCAACTAAAATTTCTTTCTGAATACGAAATCCATAGATTCTCGAAATTTATAGTTGTACTAAGGTGTCAAAATGAACTAGCTAACTAAATTAGTTCTAGTACGGAAAACTGTGAATACGAATTTGAACTAAATATTATGACTCAACTATCTCCTTACACTTAGTGCAACTAAACTATTTTATGATTCAGAATTGACCATAATGTCATCTTTTAAATGGTTTAAATATATTGGCACTACCACAAGCAACACACATCACTCTACAGAAGGTCGCAATTCTGAATACTTGTAGAATATTATGTTAATTTACAGTTCGTGAGCTACGCGAATCGTGAGACATGTCGCATTGGTATTGTAGTAGAATTTTTCAAGACTTAAATCTTACTTTAAATATTGAATATATAAACCTTATTTAATTTCTGTAATAAACATATTATTAAGCATGTATCTTATTTGTCCCTTAATTCGTCAAATAATTTTGATCACACTTAATTATTAATCAGGTTTGTCGTTAATACATTATTACAATCTGTTACCTGGTATTTGGATTAAGAAAGGGCACGATTACTTGAAATATTCAATCTCCTCTCCATAGTTATACCAATAAGGACATCAGAGGCCTGAGTCAATAACACACTTTCACGTCACGTTCCCGCTCCGTTAACGTTAGAGTATAGACGAAGTTGCAAGCAAGTGTCAATTTCGTTGCTAAGATACACAATAGTTACGAAAATTAACACATTGGCGCAACATCGTCTGCACCCGAATGCTAACGGAGCGGGAACGTGCCGCGAAAGGGTGTTATTGACTCAGGCCTCAGGCGGGTGTGTATGTACGTGGATACATTAAAGATTAATAATTAATTCCTGCATAACAGACATTGTCTCTATGTCGGTTTTATTAATGATACTTATAATCAACACATGAATATTTGGTCCATTCGTATCCATATTTGACAATTGTAGGTGTACATACTTTGATACACTCCATAATAGTTTATTTATAATTTTTTTTCTGTACACTGATGACAAGCAGTTTTTAATAAAAATATAATTAAATTAAATAACACAACATAACATGTATAGACAATTCACACAGATCGAGCTAGACCCAAACCATGATTGAATCTTGTATTATGGGTACTAACGCGACGACACACATATACAATGCACTAAACCCATATAGGTACGTGTAACACCCAGGACAATTTGACAAAGTCATTTTTCATTTTGTCTTAGCCGAGAATCGAACCTGGGACCTCGTGACTCGTGTTACCTCTGCGCCACACCGGCCGTCTAATATAATCAATATACAGAGAGCTCGTTCATCGTGGAGGCGCGATTATTTCCATCTGGTCCAATTTTATGAAACTTTCACAAAAACTTTTTAAGTAATGAAGAAATGAGTCACAAGGGAGAAGATTAGGTAGGAAAGGGACCAGGAAACATATATCAAATTTGTGTGATAAAGTGATCCTTGAAAGCGTGAAGACTAGGGAGCAACCTTGGTCACGATAAGACAAGACAGAGTTAAAAAGTTCACTCCATAAGAGATTTCATCATCTTTTAGATATTTTTTGTTCTAAAAATTTAATTATACATATCTTATTTTTTGAGACATAGGTACTTATATTATTTAGTACTAACTTGTTACTGGATATGTGGCCGTGTTCTGGTGGGCAGAAATTCTACCGACGTTCAACTACAGCTGTGCTTTCGCCAAAGGCTTAAGATCTTACAGACATAATATTGTTACTACAGTTTCTCACCATGTCAACAGGTTTGTACGGGAATTGAATCAATCGTTGATACATACAACATTAATAATAAAACAATATCAATAGCATTAACAGACCAAACATCTTACAAATAACGGATACCGAATATTTATTTAAATATCTGTTTCAAATCTCATGGTAGGTATGTTTAGAGGAGAAAAACATGCGCGCGGACTTTAATATTACGTATGAAATATTTTTTATTATACATTTCATATCAACATCAATAATATTTTTTTAACATCTATAACAACTACAATTGAAATGAGTAATTGCATTCAGTGGAGGTCAACCATCGTTGTTTTACTTTAATTTTTTTTATTTTTTAAACAGACAGTCATGACATTATATTAATAATTTACAGAAAATCAATTACAGAGAAACAGTTTAGTTTGCAAACATTGTTTAGTTTTATATACGTAATGTAACATACATATGGGTTTAGGTGTTACATGTATAAATGTTTAGTGCATTGTATATACCTATATGTATCGTCGTGTTAGTACCCATAATACAAGATTCATTTCTGAGTTTGGGACTAGCTCGGTCTGTGTGAATTATCTAAACATGTTATGTTATATAGCCATAATGAATTAACAAAATAACCACTATAAAATTTTCATAGCACATGAAATTAATCGTATCCAATCAAGACAGAAAAAAAATTAAAGGAAATAGAGAGGAGGAGCATCAAATGATTAATCAAGACAGGAAAAAGTTAATGAAATAGAGAGGAGGAGCATCAAATGATTAACCCCCATGAGACCCAGAAGTCACCAGTGATCTGAGATCTGTTGAATCGCAGTAGGTATATTTCGTATTCTATACGACACGGTACCTCGTGAAAGTCTATGGCAAGTACTAGAAACATATGACGTAAGAGGTAACCTGTTGTCGTCGATAAAATCTTTGTACGTTGACTGCATGAGTAGAGTGAGGGCTTGTGAGAGTTTAACAGAAGAATTCCCAATTGGTATAGGCTTGAGGCAGGGCTGTCCGCTATCTCCGATTCTTTTCACGATTTATATGGATTGGATGAACAGAAAGAGCGAAACTCCCGATCAGATAACAGTAGGTAATGTGAATCTAAAAACACTGTTGTTTGCTGACGATATAGTAAGATTAACTTCATCTCAGAGTGGTATGCAAGAATGGTTGAGTAGTTTCGAGTCTGTGGCAAATAGAGCTGGCATGAGTATAAGCACCACTAAATCGGAAGTAATGGTTATAAGCCGAGAGGAAGTGCAGTGTGTGGTACATGTGAACGGGGCCCAACTCAAACAGATCTCGACATTCAAATACCTGGGAGTAGAGTTCTCAGCAGATGGTCGACAAACAGCGTGCATAGACAAGAGGATTGTGTCGGCAGGAAATGTGCTGAAAGCGCTTAAAAACCCGATAATACATAAATCCGAGCTGACCCAACGGACGAAAATGGCCATATTTAAGACAATTTACCGCCCTATCCTCACATATGGACACCAGATTTGGATGCTCACGGAGAGCGTGAGATCAAGGTTACAGGCAGCGGAAATGCGGTTCCTCAGGGGAGTGGCTGGTGTGTCATTGAGAGACCGTATAAGGAATACGTATGTTCGTGAGGCTCTCAATGTGGAACCGGTACTCCTGCATATAGAGAGGTCGCAGTTGCGATGGCTGGGTCACGTTCTCCGCATGCCAGAGGACAGACTACCACTTAGATCTTTGGAGGCTGTGGGAGAGGGCAGAAGACCGGTGGGCCGCCCTAGAAGAAGCTGGCAAGGGCAGGTGTCAAACTTGTGTGATGAAAGACTTGGTTTGGAATGGCCAGAGGTCCTGGAAGCAGCGGTGGACAGGGATCTCTGGAGGAGGTACCTAGGCGCAATGGGCCCCCGACCCAGCTAGGACAAGGGGAAGAAGATGTATGTATGTATGTATATTTCATTTTACGGCAATGTACCCGCAATCAAGCTAATTATGCCTAGATTTCGCAGTACCTATATTTGTGTCAAATACATTTATATCTTCATTATTGAAAAAAACAAAAGAAATTATTTTTTGCCCGGTATAATATGAATGAGCTCTCCAAAAAGTTAGTCGTTCAAGTAGGTTGCTTAAATTTCAATGTGGTTCTAGTCGAAAAGAAAAGAGTCATGAGGAAAATTAAATGTGGCAAATATCAAATATAAAAATTAAAATTGATCTAAATTGTTCACCATTACTGCAAAGTATTCACACAGCATCCCGTTACGTACAACCGGTACTGAGTACGTACCTACCAGTATACACACAACATGTTCTTCATATGAGTATCTCCGTAAATATCGATTCTACCCAGGTACCTACCCAATACTCCATCGTTAAAGTACCAGGTAAAATACCCATAGTCGAATACCGAGAACATATTGTAATTTACCAACATATGACCTACATAATAGGTAAGTTTTTGTACCCTACGCGAAGGAGGTATTTGTCTATTGGAAGGTAGGCAGATATTATACATAATTATGTATGTACGTTGATAGATGTATTATTTATAATTTTAAAGGAAAGCTTTCAATACCAATTATTACTATTATTATTTTAAATTTATTTTATTCTACACTGTTTACAATATCATTCATCCAAAAAGCCCCAATTCCACTGGTTACTTCTGCACCAACTCTTAGTCTGTTCAGAGAGGACACTAGCTGCGACTGCGGAGAGGAGCAGAGTGATTCTCACCTATTGCAATGTCCGCTGATGCGGAATGCATGTAATGTGAGTGACCTGATGATGGCGAGTGACAAGGCGATATACGTCGCTGCATACTGGAGTGGCAAGGTCTGAAGTCCGGACCCGAAAAGTAAGTAAGTAAGTAATATCATTCATAACACACTGTCAAAAATTAACAATTTTACAATGCAATGAAGAAAGGGCGACTTTATCGCTGGTACGCGAAATATCTTCAATTAAATGTATGATATGTCTACCAGCTTAACCGAAATCATTGCGAAAATATCAAATAATCATGTTTTAAAAGAAAATATATTATGAATCTAGAATCTAAATCAATCCTATTATAATACCTAAGTAATGTGCTTTAGAATGAAAAACAGCTCTCTCTCTCTCTCTCTCTCTTACTACTACTTCTGCTATTGCATCACGGGATATCCCACAAAGAGGGTAGCCAGCAGACCAGCTTCACGATAAAGTTTATAAAAACTTGCAAGCTGTCCTGTTCGTGCAAACAAAAAAATAAGACATGCAGAATGGGTGGCAAATGTATATTATGACCTCATAGCTGAACTAAAGAAGTAAAACGTCTTTATTTTCAAACACCTGCCTTTTACAAGACACTCGGAAATTTGCAGAAAAGAGTGAGATTCCATTTTCTTGCGGTTCACCTTGAAACAACTTATAGAAAAATAATTAAAAACACATCTCAAAATATATGAAACCATTTGAAATGTTTTCCAACTAGGTCTGTGTGCGAATCTGGAGTTATGAGTTTTTAAACTTTAACCGGTGAGTACGTAAGACTTCACCAATACCACACACGTCATTTAAACCAGAGTAAAAACTTTAAATATTTCACATACTCAAGTATTACAATATTATTCTGTTGCATAAGCTCTTACTTAACTTACGTAAGAAATAAAACTTTATTTCTCGGAAATTTGTCTCATTTATAATAACGGCGGAAAGTATTACGGTAATAATATTTTTTTTTTTTATATAGACTACCGAAATCTGATGATTATATCCATGTTCATGTTTCCTGTATCCATCACATTCATAAAATAACTTATAGCGCAAATTTACCTTTACGATTTAGACTAGTAACGCAGTAATAATCTTCCCAGAAAATACGCTCTAAAATTTATTATTTCTCGAACAGTTAAAAACATGTAAGCTGTCCTCTCTGTGCCAATAAAATAAATACATTCAGGATGGGTGACATACGTGATGAAATGCTGTTAATCCACACATAAATATTCTAATGCGTTCGTATGTATGTTCGTATGTCCTTAATGGACTCTGAAATAAGGAAAGACAGAAGTAAAATAATACACTCTATACGAGGTCTCATATCCTGGGCACGTTCAAGGCCAAAAACATTTAAAATATCTTATGTATTGATAAAGATATTATAATAATAAAATTTGTATGGATAAATCTATGAAAGTTTTTGTAAGTAGCAATATTCATAGTCGAACATTTTTCAGTGTACTGAATTAATTTCACAATGGATGTAACGAGAAATACATCAGTACTGAAACTAAACATATGGGGATTATTTTGGTTATAAATTATTGTGTTTGGTTATGATAAAAACTCCTGAATTATGCGAGTTAAAATTGCATATTTTTGACATCTTGGGCTAATTTCATAATGGCCGACATGAATGACATAGAATCCAATACATTAATATTTTGGTTGGTACATCGGTTCATTAGTTTGTTTGTTTTTTGACTTTTATGTCCTCTTTACGATATGTCTCATCCAGTATGCGAGCTGAAAACATTTAATAAGTATTCTTTTATAAAGATTGAATTTATAAATCATGATGTATCAACAATCTTTTGTTGATGTTTTGTAAAATCACAAAAATCTCATATTATCTACAACAATCGACAATATGTGTTCTTATTTTATTGTAGGATATTCTTAGTTTCTTCTTATTTCTAAATATAGTTATCTGTTATATCAAACACAGAGAATTTAGAAAGATTTATCATATCAAATGAAATGTATCATCCACACATAAATATTCTAAAGCGTTCGTTAGTTCGTATGTCCTCAATGGACTCTGAAATAAGGAAAGACAGAAGTAAAATAATACACTCTATACGAGGTCTCATCTCCTGGGCACGTTCAAGGCCAAAAACATTTAAAATATCTTATGTATTGATAAAGAAATTATAATAATAAAATTTGTATGGAAAAATCTATGAAAGTTTTTGTAAGTAGCAATATTCATGGTCGAACATTTTTCAATGTACTGAATTAATTTCACAATGGATGTAACGAGAAATACATCAGTACTGAAACTAAACATTTGGGGATTATTTTGGTTATAAATTATTGTGTTTGGTTATGATAAAAACTCCTGAATTATGCGAGTTAAAATTGCATATTTTTGACATCTTGAGCTAATTTCATATTGGCCGACATGAATGACATAGAATCCAATACATTAATATTTAGGTTGGTACATTGGTTCATTTGTTTGTTTGTTTTGTGATTTGTATGTTCTTATCTTATTGCAAGATGTTTAGTGTTTTTCAAAATATAGTTATCTGTAATATCAAAAACATAGAATTATTAATTCAGTGATATTTCAATGTTCTTTTGTCGAAGTATGCTAAACTTCAAAATCTTAAAAAATCTTATATATCTACAACGATACTATTAATACGTCTTCTTATTTTATTGTAAGATGTTTAGAGTTTTTCAAAATATAGTTATCTGTTATATCAAAAACATAGAATTATTAATTCAGTGATACTTCAATGTTCTATTGTCGAAGTATGCTAAACTCCAAAATCTAAAAAAATCTTATATATCGACAACGATACTATTAATACATGTTTTTATTTTATTGTAAGATATTCAGAGTTCCTTTTTATTTCAAAATATAGTTATCTGATTTATCAAAAACTGGGATCCAACTCAAATACAATGGCATGAAATATATCATTTTTAATCATCTCATGTGCCTCATTTTTCTCATTTTTAATTAACCCATAGATAACATAAGTAAACTTGCATTTAACATAATACGGTGATAATTTAAGTAGGCACTTTTGTAATATATTACCACATATTATGCCTCCATCTATTTGTTTCATTAGAAGTATTTCATTTATTCAAAACAAGCATCTAAAAACATGAGATTTTCAAAGTTTAGATATTAAGATATTGGCTATTGATAAAGTAAATTGTTAGAATTGCATACCAGCTTTATAATTCCGTTTTAAGGCAATGTCTCACTCCAAAAATAAAATTGTAGCTAAATATAAAACGTCATTTGTGTAACATCTATTTTAGGAATATAATTACATTTCAAATAAAGAATTATGACCGCGATTTGTAATTTCACATAATAAAATTATTATTGTTTGGTTTGCGGTATTTTTAAATTTCACTGGGGTATTCTAAATTCAAAATAATTATAGAATATTATACGTTCTAAATGCAAACATCTCAAAACTGTCATATAAGTGCCACAAATGTCAAAATCCAACGCTTTATCTGGGAGGCGTTCAGGGTAACATAAATATCGCTCGATGTTCAGTGACCTGAGCGACCATGAAGTTGCAATGAGTGGTGAATGGCACCCCGGATAATCGTGAACAACTTTGAGCGTTTTTATATTATTATTATTATTTGGATGATTTGTAAAGCGCCGTTTTGTGAAAAAAAATCCACCTCAAGGGCGCTCACATCCCAAATGTCATCGTACTGGCGCCATTTTCGTAAGATTCACTCGCGGTAGTGCGTCATGCTTTACTTGATTACGTTTTTAATTTGAATAGTTAAATTGGCTTTGCTTTAAGAATGTTTTTAGGATAATGCATATTTAAACAAACCGTAAAAAATAAATTATTCACTAAAATCTGCACTAACTATTTTAATTTCTCTTTCATTTCACTTCTTGAACTAAAAAAATATGATTTTCTGTTTTGAAAAATTATATACCGACACTTATGTTTGCAAGCGAAACTTGGACGTGGTTGAAAAAGGATGAGAGTGGAATAAATGCTGTAGAGATGCGTTCACTGAGAAGAATGGTTGGTAAAACGTTGCGAGATAGAGTGAAGAATGAGGATATCAGGAGAATGAGCGGATGTGAGAGGAGTGTTGTGAACAGAATGCGTGTAAACAAGTTGAGATGGTTTGGACATGTTGAGCGAATGCAAGATGAAAGGATGACGAAGAGGATGTATTTATCTGAAAGAAGGGGTGTGAGAAAGCGCGGACGTCCAAGAGCCACGTGGCTTGATCACGTGGACCAAATTCTTAAGGACGGACGCGTGCTGAGTAAGAGAAATCAGCGTGCATGTATGAGAAACTGGATGAATGTAGAGGAAGCGAAAGAAGTATGTAAGGATAGATCTATATGGCGTTCCGTTCTCTCTGCCTACCCCTCCTGGGACATGGCGTGAGGGTATAGTATAGTAGTAGTAGTAATTATATAAGACAAGAATACACCATAATTACGATTAACTTCGCAATTGTTTTGGCAACCGTCATCACTCAAACGTCAAGGTAACTGTCAGAGTGATAATCATCTTGCTATGATTTCGGTAGATCACCCGACGACATGCCTGAACGCAACAGTGCGAGTCGTCGGGTGACTCGCTCCGGGCGCGTGAACGGATAGAGCGTCGTCGAGTGATCACTCGGTGACTGTTTGAACGCCTCCCTGGGTTGCTAGAAAATAAATGTTGCCAGAAAATTGGTTATTGGTTATGGTTATTAATCTTTACTTTATTATGGTTTTATGAGTATTCGTTACTTTAAAATCAGTACCTGAAAAATAAATAATTGTTATTGATAATACATATCACACCAACATCAGTAGATTGGATTGCAGATTCTATTTAAAATAAGTTTTTGGTATATCCTACATTGAATCCGTTTGGTAATACGTGCTTATTTATGCATGATTTTGGCACGCATAGAGCAGATTATTATTATGACATATAGCTATTTTGGTGCTAAATAGATCTTAGACTTAAAGCATAATACTCAAGGTGTAACTAGACGTTAAATTAGCTGACTGAAACATAATAATTTAGATTTGTAGACTGTAACTAGAAGTCAATTTTGTACACCGTAAATATATTTCAAATTTCCAATCTGTAAACGCCAATTAATGTTTGAGGAAAATGTTTGGTTGCTCCCGGTGAATAATAATTAATATGCTTAGTTGTTACCGGTACTTAATCCTTTTTAATTAAATGACATAACATCTGATTATCTAAAGGAGCGCTCACATTTGTTCACTTCCAGTGATCACTCTGGATGATCCTCCAAAATAAAAAGGTGTGAACAGGCGTTTCATCAATAGTCAATCGTTTCATCAATCACTAGCGATTCCGGATGAAACCGATTACTACCCGACATAATGTTGACGAAAGGTCCTTTCACTGAAACGACCATAAACAAGTTTTATCCTTTAATTTGTCTTATTCTCTATGAATTTGTATTGAAAGTCAGAATCGTGTACCAAATTATCATACTTTCGTGAATTTTATTCATTTGATTTAAATTTTATTAAGTGCTATTTTTCATTTATTTTTACGACGTCAAACTACATACAACATGACCGTGAGTGTCGGATGGCAGTGAATGTATAGGATGAACAAATGTGAACAGGTGAAGCAATGTGAATGCTACTTTAGTATTACAAACTGAAAAAAATGTAGACTGAAACCAGAAGTCAAATTTGCACACAGTTACTGGATGTTAAATTTCCAACATCCAGTAATACTGTAAAACGACAATTCATGTTTGAGGAGGTCGTTTGGTTGTTACCATAGAATAATAAACATACTTTGATGTTATTGGTAGTTATTTTTTTTTATAAAAGATATACCTATCTGGGTTTTGTTATTTTTTTTATTTTTTAATCTAATGACAAAACATCTGAATATCTAAGTAACTGAAAATAAAAACTTAAAATACCAATTCAAATGTGGGAAATTTTATTTAACTATGTTGGTAGGTAACCAACCAATTATTATTATTTTTTCTCAAAATAGAGCATTTACCCGTTTTTTTTCTGTTATAGGCATTTCCTAATTTTTTACTTAAATAAGGGGATGTGGGTTTTAAACACTGAGTTTTTAAATTGGGAAGAGGTTAAAGTACCTACTTTTTTTCAGGTAGGCACCTACTAATATTGACGTGTGTGATTACAAACTTCATGTTTTGAAATTGGGAAGAAATTTTTTTATATAGGTTTTGCACTTTTTATTTACTTAATCAGTTTTACGTAGTTAGTGCTTACTTCACTTTTTTCAATAAGATTGTGTAGTTTTAACACATTTATTTGGATGATTATCTGTTTTTAAACCCGAGCGATGCCGGGTTATAAAAGCTAGTATTAAGATAAAATTGAAAAAACACAATATATATAGTGAGTATTCGGAGACTCTCGACTCCATCATCATACTAGTACGCGAAGTTAATAAAAGTCATTTGGAAGTTAACTACAAATAGACAAGTATAGACAATTCACACAGACCGAGCTAGTCCCAAACTAAGATATGAGTCTTGTATTATGGGTACTAACACAACGATACACATATATACAATGCACTGAACACATATACATGTTACACCCAGACCCAGGACAGTTTGAAAAAAGTCATTCTTCATTTTGCCCTGGCCGGGAACCGAACCCGGGACCTCGTGACTCAAAGCCAAATGCGTTAGCCTCTGCGCCACACCGGTCGTCGGAACTTTACCTATATCGTGGTTTTTTTCTATTTTATCTTGAAATGGACTTCCAACAAGTACCTTCGGTCATTAACACCAAGCTAATACTGTTGATCGACGTTATTTGGTGGAAGCTCATGATAAATTACCTGCCTTTTACAGAACACTGAAAACTTACGCAGAAGAGTGAGAGACCAATTCTTTGCCGCATGCCACACGACTTTATATTGATTAAAGACACGAAGAGAACGTCCTGTATGTTGACTATATAAAATTAGTCTGCTAGTTACTCCACTTGAGGGGTGCACCGTGATAGGATAGGTAGAATGATAGGATTGATAGATAAAAAAAAAACAGAACAAAAGAGAATCTAGATTCAAATATTATTATTCAAAACATAATAATTTGTCTATATGTAAGATAAGAAAGTTTCCGGACTGATTTATGTACATCATTTGTGTTCTCGGAAAGGATTCATCAGAGTTCCTATGTTTGTTTGAGAAAGAACCACAAGTAGATAACATAAGTATAAGTTAAGTTTTATAAACATTGCGTCCATTCTCTTGTACAGGAATATTACCTCATGTAGGGTGTGTGTAAGTGATAAAGAACCTAATTAGGGATGAACACACAATGTGGAAAAGTTTACGAAATAAATATTCGATGTCAAAAATATTTACTAATAGTATGATATTAGAGATTCGATTTCCAATCGAAAGGGGTAGGATTCTGAGCCCCTCACTTTAAACCTACATCAACTTTTCTAAAGATGATTAAATTTTGAATGATATTTTATTTTAATAATTTTTAAAATGAAACACAATATATAGTTATTCCACTATTGACTTTATTTATTTTTGCGAGCCGGCTTTCAAGAGCTTCCGCTCTCATCGTCAGGCAAAAGTAAAGTGAAGCTTCGTTACAAGTTAAGTATGTGACAAACAAAATACAATAGGTAAAAATTAAAATTAAAAAGATGTATTATTATCATGTATCGTCAACCATATTATAATAATTATGAGCCGCTGTGGACGGTCTTATATCAAACATCTCCAGCATTTGCCTTTGTACGATAACGGGGAAACCACAGAAAACCCTTATCAGAGATGTGCATTATTATAATGGTTGCCTCCTCCAATTGAACTACATTTTAAATTTTGATGTAATATATAAAGTCAATAAAATAAATAAATAAAGTCAATAGTGGAATAACTATATATTGTGTTTCTTTAAAAAAAATATTTATATGAACTTCCATCAAGAACCGTCGGTCGATAAATTAAACTTTATATTTTATTTTCATTTATTTCTTAACATCATCATAATGTACCTACCTTTTTATAAAAATATTCAAATTTGATATTTTCAACCGACGGTACTTGGTGGAAATTCATGTTGAATTAATTTAAATAAAACACTTACATATTTTATTTTAATTTTATTTTGTTCATGTGTTTTTTTTTATAATTTTTGAATTAATTTTCGTTAAAGTTTATTGTGAAAGGCTTTGCCGTTTAGGCAATGAAATAAAAACCTTGGACTCAAAATATATTATATCATTATCAAATTTCCTCTTTCTTAGAATATCCAGAACTTTTTCGGTAACAATAAAAATTTGAAAACTTTGCAAAAAACAATTGTTCTAGGCTGTTCTAACGCTATTGCTTTAGACTACCTTTGAATACATACATAATAATCGATGATTACTATTATAAAAGCATAATAAACATTATTTCATTAAGGCTTCCGGTGAGACCATATTTGCAGAGAAAGTCACACAAGTCTACACACAATATTATCAACTCGATGATGAAATTAATAATGTATTTCGACTGTCATACGACATCACTATCTATGTTGCAAGACAGCGTGCAATATTTATACAGCAAATAATCTCCGCAACATGCAATAAATCGCTTCAGAGTTTGTCGCAAAGTTTACTCCTAAAACTTTTTGAACAAACTCTAGAGCTACAAGAGCGATTTACTAGAAGCGTCACATATTATTATAACATATATTTTTGATATAGTTTTACCCGGAGTCTCTCAGAAAATAAACATTTACGAGTATTTATTTTATTAACACCAGACATGCACATTGTGTCATACTTCCATGAGAAATTACATCAAGCGGGAAAAATTATTTAAAGAGTGTTTACATACACCATGATGCAAATATTTTTCACAATTCTATTTTTAGTTGACTGTTTATCTTTATTAAAAAAATTTATGATTATAATTATGAAGATTTTTCCATTACCTACGTTTTGATAATATTTTATGAAATTAAATTATTTTTAGAAATTTAAACTGATCATTGACTTCATGCGAAGTAGGAAAGTTTCAATTAATCATATCGTGGTTAGATGGAAGAAATCACTTTATAGTGATAATCTCGCCACTGCACATCATCCTAGTTTTTAAAATTTCATACTATTTTGTTAACACTGTTATGTAAATGATGATGTGCAAGAAGAATAAATAAATAAATAATTATCACATTGTGAATTCAAACAAATATAGTAATTTTTATATGCAAATTCAATTTTTTGACATCATAAACCAAGATAGTGATATAATATTATATATTTCTCTATTTTGATAACAAGTCGATACAAAATGTTTGTATGAAACATCCAGAGACATGATTTATTCCCACATAAATCATGGTGTTATATAAACTGTAATATGTCTGTCAATATTTTAAGGTAAAGTTAATGTTTTTAGGCTAAAATCTCCCCAAAATATGAGCTCAAGTAAAAAATGATTTTTTACCTCTATTTTGTCTAATTACAGTATCTATAAAGTTAATACCAAAACAACATTTATCGTAAGTGGGGTAACCGGTAGATTAACTGAATGGTTAAATACACATTTGTCATCCTTTTTGTGTCAATAAGTGTTAATGAAATTCTAGGACAGTTTGCATGTTTCTTACATACAGCTGATCTGCTGGCTACCCCACTTGTGGGATATGCCGTGATGGTATAGTATAGTAAATTCTAGATGGGTGGCATACCTTACCACTGGATTTAGTTTGATAAATGTTCTTCAAATAGATGCATTTAAAAAGACACACAAAAACTTCCACAAAATTGTGTGAGACCAACTCATTGAACTAAAATAAATTTATTAACAAAATATAAAAAATAATTTGTATCTACATTTCGATTGCGAAAAAAATAATCATAAAATAAAAATCATAAATTAAATAATTTAGCATAATTATTTTTCACAAACATATATACATACTTATATGTACATGAACAAACACAAATATTTATTAGATTGCACACAATACTTACCATCGCACTAGAAGTTTAAATTTATTATTAAGTATTATTTTTATTGTTTTGCTTTTATATTCTTTATTTTCCTTACATGCACGACCTCACAATTCTTTTAAAACCAAATTCAGGCATAAAGTGACATTATAATAAACTTACAATAATTTACTTTGTGTCGAATAGTATCCATGAAAACAGTAGAATTAGCACGATAATAAAGAGTATACAAATACGACTGAATACTTGGTTTTACTATATTGTCACAAAACTAATATTTTTTTGTTTTATTAAGTCCAATTATGATCCAAGGAAAATAATTTTCATTTTTTTTTCCAAAACTATATTTATTTGTGTTATATTATTGTAAATTTTTGTGATTATTCTTCCATTTTAACACTAAAACAGAGATAAACTAAATTTAATAAAAGGAACATTAATTAATACTCACTTGTTTTCAGACAACAAAACGGAAAAAAAATATTACATAAATGGTCTACCGCAGTGGACTTAGGAAGGTACCGTGATGGCATGAAGGTTATAAATCCGAAGAAGATAATTAAGGATAATAAAAATCATAATATATCAAACAAAGACATGATAAACTTTTTCACGATAATGAAATTTCTTCCAAAACTCCAAATTATGTAATTTAAGTAAAAAAATGTTGTTTTAGGAACGACTCAATAATGCTTTGAAACATTTGTCCTAAACAAAGTTGTCAGTGAAGATTTATTGTTACAAAGTTTGTTTTTTTCTCAATCAAATAGTTAAAAACATTTTCAACAAAAGCAATACCATAAACTTAAAACTGAAATTTCCTTTTTTGATGAATAAAAAAAAAGATAACCTAAGTCGGTATATAACATTTTTAATTGATTTGACGGTAAAGTTGTGGTAGTTTCCATTTATGACTACAAATATTAAGAGTCAAAAACTTTATATTACTAAATTAAATATTTTATTCTACTATACAAACAACGTAGTCAGCAGACCGACCAGCTGCATATAAAAACATGCAAGCCATACCTCCATACCAATAAAAAATATAGACATCCAGGATGGATGACTAGCCTCATCGCCGATTTTCGAATGTAAAATATCTTTATTTTTCGAACATCTACCTTTTACAGGACACAAAAAGCTTTCGGAAAAGATTGGAAAACAAATTTATCACCGGTTGTTCCACGGAGCAGATTATTATAACGCTCTTAATATTATTCCTTTTGAGAACACTGAGAAGGTTTATCGCCAATTTTAAGCAGGCTTTTTTACGTTGATTTACTTTTCAAGCATTCTGTATTGTTGTTTTTGGAAATTTATTCTAACAAAAAGAGTCTTGCCAATACTAGATCTATTCCCTTGACAAAATAGAAATTTCATTTAATCTACCGTCAGCCGATAAAAAGCTATAAGTTTTAAAACCACATAATCTATCAATTTTTATTTTGTAGCAATGACATACAAACCGAGCTTCAAATGATTTCCTGTAAAAACATACTGTTTGAAAAAAATCGTTAAAAATCCGTAATTTGTTTATGGCGTGAAATGTAAAAAAATATGGTAAATAACAATTTGACATATTACAAAAATAACAAAAATATTAAGTTATGAATAATACGGAATAGAAAATACTTATGAATTTAATAATAATTTGGAATTTAATTAAAGTATTAAAACTGTTATTAGAATATCTTTGTACAATAATATTATTGTTGCAATACAATTTAAGCCTCATAACCTATAACATTTAATTTAATAATTCTTGGAACATTTCCAAAGAATTTAATAAACAAAAGCAGCGAATATCGGAGTATCAAAATTAATTTAATTTCGTTTATTAATAAAACGATAATAATTTTTACATTATTTTTCATAGATTTTGTTTAAACATTCAATTCTCTCTGAGTGAAAACTGAGATTCAACCATTGACCTTTATTGGATAAATCGGTAATGCAGAACTAATTTTCTTAGTTTTAATATGCAGTTTCACTTCATTTAAATGCCAATGGTTTCTCTCCTACTTATTCTTAAGTAGTGCACATCATTTATAATTGACAAAGTTATAAAAGGGTGCCTACAATACAACAATCAATGTCTTTCAAGTCTCGTAACAGTCTTTGGTCGCTAAATTAGATTGGTCGTTGATATCGTTATTTTTTCGAACACTTGCCTCTTACAGGACACTCGAAAACTTGTGGAAAATGATGGGAGACCATTTCTTTGCCACGTGCTCCACGGAATGCATTCAACAATATCACGAGATTCAAAGAAACGTAAGCCATCTACATAAAAGAAATATGGTACGTGATTGAAATTGACATTAACGGTGAAACTTCTTAACAAATTCTTTCATTTAGATATATGTTTTTGATACTAACCAATATGAATATTATAAAAATAATTAATATGAATCTAGATACAAATATTATACAATAGGGTGGAACGAATTTTTTTTTTCTCGAATTTTGATTTGGAATAGTTGTATTTAGTTGCCTTTTGCCATCAATTGCCTGCATTAAAAATATAAATATTATCAGACAACGGTAAGAGCCCCCGACAAGACATCGAATATTTACAAAAAGGACCATTTAGGGGCTATTTGCGCGGCCTACAAAACAATACAGAACTTATTGAAATAGGTTTATTTTATTCAAAAACATATTCAAATATAGTTAACTAGCAGTTGCAATCAAATATTTCATCATTTTAATATACTTTGGTACTGGGACAGTTGAGCAAAGTGCGGGACAAAGCGGGGGCAGCACGCTTCGATCTACGAATTTGCAGTGTTTCGTTTCAACTAGTGTCGATAATATTGTCTCAAGGTGAAAGGTAGCCCGTCAATTATTTTCACCAGTAGGTACTAGTTGATGTATGTACCTACGTTTTTTAAGTGTACATATAAATATGACTTCTACAAGACAAAAGTTAAAATGTCCGATATTTGGTGAAAGTGCAGAGTTCAAGGAGAATATACTACTTACGTATGAGAATGTTTTGAAATTCTTTGAATGGGTTCGACAAGACTTAAAAATAAAGAACAACACAACAAAAGAACCTAAATTTTTGGAAAAGTGCCGAAACGGTTGAAACAAAAATTGAAGAATTAGGTATGAATAAAATGTTCTATTTCAATTGTTACACACAAACGAGTTTTACAGTTACTTAAAAAATATCACTCAAAATGTTTTGATTTGTTTGATTTTGTTTGAAATTTGAAAAAGTCTTTGAAGAAACTAAAGGAAAGAAAGGTAGAAGAATTCAGAGTACAAAGTGGAAAGCTTTTTGACATAGCTGCATGTAAATGTAAAGAATTTGTAAACTGTACTTGTTTGAGAGAAAATAAAGTGCCAAAAGAGGAACAAATATTTTTAGAAGACCAACGCACTAACAGACAAATGGTTTTAGGAATAACGGATCTTATCTAGAGTAAAAAATAGCAGAAAAGATGATTACGTGCTCTTAAACAAGAAATCAGGCATAATTCAAATACAAGAATTAAAGAAATTTCCTTTTCTTTATATCGGCTAAATAGATCTGAAGTTAGTTCTAATGTTGACCTTCCTTCTTGTTCGTTGGCCGCAGATGGTCTTGACACCGCGAACAAAGAGGATCAAAAGCCTATAAAGCTCACGGATGCCAGTCTTAATAGTTTGACGATTGTATGCGATAGATACGGAGTATCAGACCGAGCTGCGGCGGTTATCGTATCATAAATGTTCTATATTCTGCTTCTGATGCCGACTTTGAGGCGCAGTCGACTAACGTCGTGGGCAGGATGAAACTCAGAAGAATAAGACAGAAAGTTTGCGAGCAAATTTTAACAGAAGAAAGATTAACAGAAATTCCTGCCTTATATTTTGATGGATGGAAAAACCAGACGGCTAAAACTGTTTTAAAAAGATCGAAGAGATTTAAAGTGATTGTACAAGAGGAACATGTTTCGATTATTAAAGAACCAGGTTCTGTTTATGTTGCGTATGTGTTTCCAACATCGGGCAGTGCGAGAAATATTGAAAGAGCTATCCACGGCTTTTTGACGACTGAAAATATATCACCAGAGAGTATAATGACTGTTGGATGTGATGGAACAACCACAAATACAGGGAATGTGGGAGGCGTGATTGTTTTTTTGGAAAATAGACTATCTCAACCATTGCATTGGATAATTTGTCTCTTATACGCCAATGAGTTGCTATTGACGCTTTGTTTTCCTGTTTGGATAGCCCTACAGTAGGATCTATTTGCAGGTCAAAGTGGTATAGCATTAAAGATGGTTCAAAACATTTATGGAAGCTCATTAACAGCACTGGTTATTTGTCGAACGAATTGTTAGCGATTGTGGACCCTGTTTTAATTCGGAACAGTTAGGTACTTTGTTCATCCAGAAAACTTGTTGTTGATTACGATAACAGATACACGTAAGCAGATTAGAGAACTAGCTGCAAGACACATTTCAAAAGCTCGTCAAGTGAATAAAAATTCTATTTCGCGCATGTTTGAGGTGCCAAAAGTGGACTTAAATGCAAGTTCTTACATAGACTTGATAAACTGGCAAAAAAATATATACGAAACCTCAATACTGATGAGCATTTTCGATAAGCAGTTACAACATCTAATTGAAAATGGAGGAGATTCAGTTTTGGAGTTAATGAGACTGCCTTGCCACACCCAGGCTTTGGAAAGATCAGTAAAAGATGTGATAGAAGCAGCTCTTGTTGTATGCGATAAGACAAGAAGAGAGGGATTCGTAAAGTCTAATTTAGCATCTCGAAAGCTCATGCCAAAGTTTGAGACGAAAAAGGATTTTTGTTATAAAAAATGACGTTGTCCATACCGACACAACTTTCTGAAATTGTGTTTATTTTTTAAATAAATGATTCTATTAACTAAAATATACTTTTATCTTATCATATAAATGAATAACATTTTATATTTAGTTAATATTTTTTTAATAGGGTGTACTTAACAAAGCGTCTGTAAAAACTTAAAAATTGAAATTTCAAGTCTATGGCGGGACCTCTTGCTGTTGAGCTAGAACTTCCAAATTAGTGGGTGTTATTTACAATTATATAAGGCAACTTTTGCCTGGTATTCCAATTCGATATTCGAAAAAAAAAAATTTTTCATACAAAAGTGTTCCACCCTATTATACAATCTGCATATAATATCATTTTATATTTCTTCTTGTTAAATTAAAATCATATTATTAATATTATGACATACCTAGAGCTTTTTGTGTCGTAAAAAAGATCAGATTAATATGCTGATATCGCGAGATCATACTAATAAATAATTGCCTATTGATTTAATACCATAAACAATAACCAAATTGGCTTTGAGTTATGTAGATATGTATTACAAAATATCGTGTATAATCGTGTAGTATTAAGATCAATGTGTGTTATACGTCAATCATAAACAATAGTTATTGATCTGATATGAATAGAATTAATGGCAATGGATACAAGATAAGGCTTTTAAAAGTTTTTCTATCCAATACATCTATGAATTACATTTTTTTAAGGCTTGACTTTTCGTAAAAAGTTATGTTTCACCTATGAAGTTATACTTTTTTTTACTGCGAAACAAGATCGCAGTTTTTATCGCAATTCAATCTGTTTTATCATTAAATAATAGTGCAAAAATTAATTCTATAATAGTAAATCACTTACAAAATATGATAAAAAGTATGACATGGGAAACTTGTTGATGGCCTTAGTAAAGTGTCTGGGTAAGTTGGAAGAGATCGGGCCTCTGCGATATACTCACATTCTGTATAGGTACTGATAATATCTTATTTCAATGCATTTTCTATAAAATTGTATGTTTTATGATCAATGTACAGTAGAGAATGAACGAATAAATAAAAAGTATCGTTTAAATTGTATTTTTCCGAAAACTATTATATACTTATTTAAATTACATTATTCAATAAATAATAAATATATTTGTTCCCGACAGCGGCTCTGTGTGTTGTTTACCTACTTCTAAAGTTGTTTTTATTCTGTGAGGTCATTGACCGTGATGTCCTTGTTTTGCACTTGCTTCTATATTCGCCTGCGGACGAGCGCTGTTTCGTCTTTTTTATTTATTGTGAAGCTATTTTTTTAATGATTTGCTATATAAATCTATAACGTATACCTATCTACTATGAATAATATAAACATAATTTGCTCGAATTCGAGTGCTTTGCCATTAAACAAAGGAAGGAAGGATATATTCACAGAGAAACTGTTATTATTTTTTTTAAAAACTACCTACTGCTACTATATCTACTATCACGGCATATACCACAAGTTGGGTAGCCAACAAACTAGCCCCATCCGATAAGCTTGTAAGCTTTCGTCTACATGTCAACAAAAAATTATGATATTCGGGATGTTTTGCAAACCTCATCGCTAAATTTTAGATGTCAAATGTCTTACTTTTGAAACACCTACCTTTTACAGGACACTCGAAAACTTATGGAAAAGAGTGGGAGACTAATTCTCTGCCGGATGTTCTATGGAAAAAATCACTAAGAAATCGTAAAAATTACTGTATTCTTTCTTTCTTCCATGAATGGAAATGAAAACCTTCACGGTATCTCCAAGAGAAAAAGTAGGTAGCGGTCTAACATAATGCAACTCGTCTTTTTCATGCCAATAAAAAGTAGCTTATTCATCGCTAAATTGAAGTTAATAAATGCTCTATACGTAATGTTTTCCGAATATGCGCCCTTTACATATAGAATACTTAAAAATTTACTTGTTTGACTCTATGTTTATTATTTTCATATTTCAAGTGGGTTAAAGAAGTTAAAAACATTTTCGACAAAAGTAGTTTCGGCGAAATATTTATTCAAGAAATAAAATATTTCACTCTAAGTTTTTCTCGTGAACAACACTTGAGATTTATGTACATTAAAATAAATTTGAAAATATAAATAAATTTCAAGTCATTACTTACAACTTATGATGTTCTTGAAATTTGTGATACAAAGTTAAGTACTTGAAAAATGTTGGAAATTCATTTTTATACTGCTGCACTGGCTATTAAAAGTTCCGTAAAAGCTGAAATAAACGCATGAAAACTTACATACTTGGCGTTAAACTTTTAAAATTATTAAACTACCTACAAACTTTCAGTAAATAATGTTGCTTGAGTTAAGACTTGTAACAATAACTTGGAGTGTTATTATGTTGTTTTAGGTATGAAAGTAACCAAATGAATATAAAAAACAAATTATTATTATTATAATAATTAATTTTATGAAGAAACTAATAATTTTGACATTATATTAGTTTGAAGTTTTCAAAAGGCTACGCAAATATTGCAATTATAATTTTTCCTAATTATTTGTCTCGTGGAGCATAGTATAGATTGTTCACTCATTTTTTTAGTTTTTTGAGATTTTTTTAGAGGGCAGCGCTCGCCACATATCTCGAGCCGTACCTGGAGATATGTATCTCCATAACGACACACACATGCACAAACAGGATTTAATGTCAATGACTTTATTTTTAATGGCGAAATTGGTGAACGTTGTCCATGCATGGACACCGAAATTGATCACTTAAGCCAGCCTAGAGCCAATTCGTAAGCGTTGGAACGCCTTTCTCATTCCTTTCTATAAGATTTTGCACAATGTCACAATACAATGAGATATCTGATTGATTTTGTCATATGTGCGTTGTGCCCAAATCCAGTTAATCATTAAAAAAATAGTAAATATCTAAACATTTATTTTAAATAAAATAAATAAAAATTATGAATACTTTATTAGAATAGTGGCAAAGGTTTCGACGAGCTATATCATTTTCAAAGTAAACCTACAAAAAGAAGTCGTTGAGTTCGTCGGTAGCCTGGAGGTAGAGTCTCGGCCTCTTGAACAAGGGGTCCGCGGTTCGATCCCAGGTGCCGGCAAACTCACCTTTCACGACACAAGCTTTTAGCTTACTGTGGAAGGTGTATAAAGTTGTACTTGGGTTTATAACAAAACCCAGATATATCTTTTTAAAAAAAAAAAGAAAAAAAAAAAGTGTGTTAAATTATTATGGATAATAATAACAACAATCAATAGTACCTACGCTTATAAATGTATAAAGTTTATAATGCAGAAATTATGGCAAACCAATACCGCTATCGAAATTAAATTTACAATCATGACAATCAATTATTTTAACTTATTTGAAAATAATCAATCAAATAAGCAACCCACACACGTACTAACACGAGACCGCCAAAGAATGTTACATAGTAGGAACAATGCTATGTTTCAATTAAATATTACGTCATCATCAAGTACCAAATTACGCAATAAAATGCTGAATTAATTAAAATAAAACACTTATTTGTAGTATATCCACGGTGAAGTCACCGTGGATATACTACAAATAAGTGTTTTATTTTAATTAATTCAACATGAATTTCCACCAAGTACCGTCGGTTGAAAATATCAACTTCAATAAAATGCTGTTTCGGTACAATTTTGTAAGATTTCAAAAATCGGTTATAGGTGTATTTCGATATCTATTGTCCACTACCTACATATTATGTATTCACGTGGTTAGATGAAAGAAATCACTATAAAGTGGATGAAAGAAATCACTATAGACTGGATATCGTCACATTTTTTTTTATGTAAACCGATTTTTTGATTTTGTTATATAAATGATGATGTGCTAGAAGGATAAAACAAATAAATATATGTATGTGTGCGCCGTATCTGCCAGTACTTTGGACACATCACGCGAAGAGATGCTTATTCTATGTAACTGGAGGTATGGAAGGCAACGGAACTAGGGACGCGCACCGATGAGATGGAGTGACCAGAGGCCTGAGTCAACAACACACTTTCGTCTCACGTTCCCGCTCCGTTAGCGTTCGGGTGCAGACGATGTTGCAAGCAAGTGTCAATTTCGTTGCTAAGATACACAATAGTTACGAAAATTAACACTTTGGCGCACCATCGTCTGCACCCGAACGCTAGCGGAGCGGGAACGTGACGCGATAGTGTGTTGTTGACTCAGGCCTCAGGTGAAGGAGATAACGTTAGGGACACTAGAAATATTTTATTTACAACTTTACAAATTATGGTCACGTTCTTCAATACTGAGGGAATAACAGAAAAGAAAAAGAAAAAAATAAAACAATGATTGACAATGTCCTTATAAGACGAAAGACGTCTCTCTCACAGAATAAAACAATAGTAGAATAAAACGCTTGTTTTATTTATTTCGATATGGAATTCTACTACCTAAACACCAACACAGTGAATAAAAGAAAAAGACTTCGATATCAACTCGTCTGGTTGAGAAGAATAAATGTGGCGCTGAAATATTTAAAAAAGTAATTTTTTTTAAATTTAAGAATAGAGAACAAGTAAAATAAAAAAAAATATAAATTTGAACATTTAGAAACATAAAAAAACTTTTGAACATTACATATTATTTGTTAAGAAACGTTGGGAAAAATGAGATTGAGGCATTGTAAAACTTTTATAATTATGTCGGGGTAATTGTAAACCTAAAACTAACATCGATCTCCTCTATTTGTATGGATACCAACACGGTCTCTCTTGAGCGGGATAGCCAGCAGACCAACTGTATGTAATGTAGGTACAATGTAAATACATGATGTTCTTTTCATGCCAGCGAGAATATAAAAAAATATTTTGCAGTACAAATACCTTTGACGTCTTTTTCCTTCATCGATTCTCAAAACATAAATTTTGAATTTATACAGTATTTTTTGAAGATAAATCTGGATTTGAAATAAACGCAAATACACGTGAAGATGGAGTGCGTCGGCAGTGGGTGGAATCGAAAGCAGGATCAAGACCAACGCGTTTGCTGTATATTGTATACATAAACAACCACTATACTATTGAACTGACACAGCAAAATATGTGTATACAATATAATTACTTTTCGCCTTCATACAACTTGAAGACTCCTTTTCTATTCTAATTCCTTCTCTTTTTCTTGTGTTGAGTACAAAGAGAAAAATGACAACATTTCATATTATTATTTGAACAACTACTCTAATTTTGTTTGAACTGTAGTTATTATATAAAGAACTAACTTCTTGTGGTAAACCGTAAACACTGATACAATTTAATAAATAGGAATGACAAAAATATTGTATAACATCGACCATCTTTATTCCCGATCATTCTTAAATGAGTGGATGGCCTTTAAAGATAGAATAGAATAGACTATCTTTTTATTTGTGTTTTTGGATCAAAACTGGACAAACTGAGTTCTATAAAACTATGAATACCCAAAACGATTGAATACAATTAAATTCGTATAAAAAAATAGGAGAGAAATTCGAAATTATTTTGAAATCAGTCAAAATTCAATTAGTTTTGGCCTCTAATGTCCGATTTCAATTCTGAGTCACTTATTGGTTTTTCAAAATGTCTAATGCCGTATTATGACAAACCTATCCACGATTTTGAAGCAAAATTAAATACTGCACTCATTACCAATGCCAGTGCTACAATCTAGTGACTAATCACTGACACCAATACAAATGTCATACACAATCATGACAATTTTGATTATTTTAAAACAAAACTTTACTTATTTCAGTGTTACTCCTAAGTTTTCAATTGAATAAAAATGTCTTCCATTGTCCTCCTTAAAAATAATTATTTTTCATGCAATTTTTGTGTTTCCATTCCGATATTTCTTTTTCAGTCTTGCCCAATTCCATTTTGATTATACATATTTTCAAGCCATTAACATTCATCATGCTAGTTTGTTTTTCCATGTGCACTGAATTATCTAATAATGCCTTCAAATTTCATTGAATTTGATAACGCAATAATACTTAATTTTCATAAGAGTAAAACCAACAGAATATTGATTCTCATTTGAGTAAGAGAAACGTATTTTTGGGTTTTTAACCGATTTCAATACTTACATGTTCGTTTTTATTATAGGTGAATTATAGTTAATCATCGAAAATTTTATCTAAAATAAACATCGAACTGATAGCATCCCAATATGTATGACGTACAATTATTCTCTCAATATAGGTACCTAATAACAAAAGCGTTGATGTATCAACATAACTTTTATATAGGAAACACGTGTTTGTAAGTGTATTTTTACTCGGCATCGCTCACGAAATAAACATCAAATTAACAAGTCAACTCTTGCAGATAGCATAAGCTTTTTTTTTCAAAAAAAATTATATGTTTCAATCCTCAGTCTCAAAATTTAAAAGTGCCACAGGGACTGCCCTGTGCAACTCACGGTAGCTGATCTATGCGCGTTTTGGTTTGCGACTTCGATTTCCTATATACCCCTTAACCTCCCGTTTTAAGAGCGCCGTTGTTGATCTACCTTGATAAATTCAACAACATCAAATAAAAAATTTGAGTTTTAACAAAACATGAGGTTCAAATTAAATCTCTATATGAAGCTGATGAAACAAAATCATGATATAGACAGTAGTATCTCTGTCGATGTACAAAATATTCATTATATTTTTGCATGAAATCTGCCAAATTAATATTATGATCTCTGTAGCGTGTTTCATTATTTCTGTGTCTTATATTAATTTACGGTATCCATTGAGTACATAATTATACCTAAATATATTTTTACATACACACTATTTTGCCAGAATAGAGACTATCCTTGGATTTTCTTTTTGGTGAAGTCTTTTTTTCGTTCTCTTTTGCTTTTTTTTAAATTTATTAACCTTTTTCAATATGGTACACAACAGATGAAAGACGTGTAAATATAAACATGTAGGCAATACAATAGAGCAATAAATTAGTCTCAGTGCGGGGTGAAGTTTTTAAGATAATAATTATAAAACTTCAAGGCACATCGCACAAGTGGGGTAGCCAGCGGACTAGCTAGTAGCTACAAGTAATAAATATGCAAATTTTTCTCTCTGTGCGAATAACAAAATAAGACAATATAATGGCATGGCTCATCGCTGAATTGCAGATGTCAGTATTGTCTGATACGAGAGGTTTTACAAACACCCTCCTTTTGCAAGAAACTCGAAAACTTGCAGAAAAAGTGGAAGACCATTTTTATACCAAGGACTTTATCTATCTGTACATGCAGATTCTTCTCTCCGTGCCAATAACAAAATAAGACATTCAGTATGTGTAGCGTACCTCATCGCTGAATTGAGAAATGTTTTTTTTATTTTATATATATACCATCACGGCATATCCCACGAGTGGGGTAGCCAGCAGACCAGCTGCATACAAAACATGCAAGCTGTCTTCTACGTGCCAATATAAAATTAAGACATTCAGGATGGGTGGCAAACCTCATCGCCGAATTAAAGATGTAAAATGTCTTATTTTTCGAACACATGCCTTTTACAGGACACTCGAAAACTTATGGAGAAGAGTGGGAGACCAATTCGAAATGAGACGAAAGACCAATGAGAAATGAGAACGAACTAAAATATGATAGTGCTTGCATTATGTAAGAGTTAGCATTGCATCGCTATATTTAATTATTTATTATTCTATCTCTGGTTTCTAGAGCATTATTTACTACCTACATATTATTGTACTTCCTACAACACGAGAGCTGATGGTTTGTTATTATTAATGTTATTATTTTTTGTGCCTAATTGCTTCTCTCGCAATATGTGCAATATTTACTAAAAATCTATTATTTACTTTTATACAACAAACAAGTTTCCTTAGAACTTTTTTCCTTTCATTATTTTTCTATTACGTAAAAAGTCAACACGTACTTAATTACTTTCGGAGTAAAGTAGCGCATTGTTCACTAGATTCACATTACTAAATCCCATGATGACATTAAATCCTGTATGTGGATATCGTTTATGAGATACATATCTTCGGCTCTTTTAAAAGAAATTGAACTCCTCTCGGGACCACATGGCAGAAATCATTCTCTTCCATTCAGATAGAGTCTTTGCGCTAACTGAATTTAATCTTCTGTTTAGAAGTTTTGATATACCTACCTGAAGCTTTGATAGTTGCGTTATCTGCATCGAAATGCGTATTATTTTTGTTCAATTTTGAATATTGTAATTACAAATTGAAGGGGTTTTTAATATTCTATTGGAATAGTGTATTTGTCAAATATTTTTCATAAACTGAAACTAAAAAGACCCTATTTTAATATTAACAAATTTGTTTTACCGGATTTGGGCACAACGTGCAGATGACAAAACTAATCAGATATCTCAATTGGAGAACCATGTTGACGCAATGTAACATTGTGTAAAATCTCATCGGAAGAAGTAAGAAAGGCGTCCCAACGCTTACAAATTGGTTCTAGGCAGGCTTAAGTGATGACTTTGTTTATGTTTTCGGCATTAACAATATAACAATTTCTAGACATGATATGATTTTTTTTTTAGATTATTATGTAATTATTGTTATTTTTTGAGCTTTTTATTTGCTACCGCGGTTTCGGTGGAGCGTCCACCATTAACGAGCGTTAATCTAAAACTTTATAAACTTAAGGTAAAAACTTAAGTGATGACTTTTAGTGTCCATGGACAACACGTTCACCAAAGTTGACCAATTGAGAATGGCGGAATTGGTGAACGTTGTCTATGGACACTGAAAGTGATCACTTAAACCAGCCTAGAGCCAATTTGTAAGCGTTGGGACGCCTTTCTCACTTCTTCCAGTTATTAGATTTCGCACAATGTTACATTGTGTAAACATGGTTCTCCAATCGAAATATCTGATTGATTTTATAAAAAGACCCCTATCCCTCGTAAACGACTGGATGTCCTTTTTTCTAAAATAGACTGGAATGATATCGTTCTCATAGAAACGGTGTATCGCGGAAAGGGCATGTCCAAAATGGGTATCTGAATCAATCAATCAATCAAAGATATGATGTCTAATATGAGAAGGTTTACGAATGCATACCTTTTACGGGACACACAACAACTTACAAAAATTGAAATATCTATGCCGGGAACTCCGCTAAACAGTATTCATCACATTGTAGGTAATCAAAATAGATATGTATCAAATCATAATTATCAAGAACAACCGTTAATACTGTATGTACATGTAACAATAATAATCCTATAGAAACATGGGCAGGTAACAATAATTTTAGAAATCTATATGAGAAAATCGTTCGTCGGCTCGAACAATTATATTATATCTACTTAATCTTCTAACTGTCCATAATGATAATATTCATAATATCGTATGTAGATACATAGAATGATTATCTGATATCATAAAAATCAATGTCTTTTTATATCAAACTTGATATTACTTATATCAAAGTCTTGTCGCAGGTTTGAATTTTGTACAGATTCATTATTTATTATATTGTGTCAAATGATTAGTTTGCAGTAGTATTTTGATTGCTGTTAGAGATGTGATCATCTTTAAAATATTTCAAACTACGCAATTGTTACTGTTTAAAATCACAGTTGTTATATAAATGGTATTGTCCACTATCTTGCAGCGTTGACCGCGGGTTCTCTCTTTTTGTTCCTGGCTCCTATAGCAGATCCCTTGTACCTACTCGCTCATTAATTGTATTACCCTCGTAGTAGAATACTGATGTGTTGCGTATCTCTATGGAGAAAGGTTCTTTTTAATAATGCAAAGCAATCTTGATAAACTAAATTCATGGTGTCCGAGAATTATTAACTATCTATAAATTGATGCTCATAAATGTCAATAATGATTTAGTATGAAAGTTAGTCTAAAAAAGGATATTTTTGCTTATTTTTGAACTTCTGTGTTTTATAATGGACAAATTTGTATTAAATCATCGTCTAGTCAATTATTACTAACTATCTTGAATGACACCTTGAAATAGAGTCAATAATATTTTAGTTTTCTTTTTTATTGTTTGCTAAATTTTTAGTGTTTAATTGGAATCAGATCCCAAAAAATTGCTGCTTCTATCGTTTACATAAAATCTTGCTTGATTAGTTGATCTTACATCGTGACAGTATGAATGGTGAAATTGGTGAACGTTGCCCATGGACACCGAATGTGACCAGTTTAGAGCCAATTCGTGAGCGTTGTGACGCCTTTCTCACTTCTTTCGATTAAATTTTGCACAATGTTACATTGTGTAAACATGAGATGTCATTCTCCAATCGAGATTTCTAATTGGTTTTCTCATATTCTAATAGTTACTGTTCTTTTTTCTTAAAGTTTTAATCATCTCTAGAATCAATAGACCGCTCGCTGTGCGCTAGTGAAGCACTTTATCGCATGAATATTAATTATTATAATACGAGTGTCATGTAAATATGATACAACTTTTTATCTCAGGCGCGGTGTATAATATTATCATTATTAATATTGAACAACTATGGGTTACACAATATCCTATACATACTCGTGTTTATATTGCGTCGTAATGGTATCACATTTATTTTCATTGTATGGACAGAGTAACGCCCTCTGATATGCGGCCGCGGCACTTTCTTTGGTCAAATTCAAGGATGGGAGAATAATAAATTTATAAATTATTGTTGTTTTGCAATACAATGAGTCACTTTAAAATGTGGGCGATTTATTATTATATATTTCTCAATCATGGAATTCCCAATGTTTGTATGATGAATCAATGCCAAACTCATGTGTAGAGTTTTGCCCTCAATAGCACGTAATCTCTGATGTTCTTAGTAGGTTTTTAGTTCGTACCGTGTCTACTCTTGTTTCGACACCATATGTCACTATTGGTCTAACACAGGATTTATTCATTCGGACTTTACTATCAATTAGCGTATGTTTATTTCTCCACTATATAGCTCACTATTGTTAGATGTTTCTACCACTAGATATTTGAATTCATATTATTTTTCTCTTAAAATTTTCTTTGAACATCGTTACAGTTTTACCCATATGCAATTATTGAATTATTTTGTATAGACTAGCAACGCAGTTCTAATTTTCTCAAGGAAAATATTATATTTTTTTTGCTGTTTCGCTCCATAACATTAAGATGCTTATTGGTATCTTCCCTATTTATACCTAAATTCTTCAAATCCTTTATAACTGACAAAACCTCATGGCAATAAGGACCCTTTCAATTAATAAAAAATATTTAATACCCTTCAACTGTCCAAGACTTGCAACAGCATTGTGTTTGGTCGCATTACCAATTTATCCTTTAAATTTCTGTACAATTTAGGTTGATGTATGAGATATGCAAAGAGACATAATTCATGTATTAGTTACTGTCTAAAATCTGTTCTACCTTCTGCATAAAATCTGTCATACAGGGAGATTGTTGATAGACACGACATGACTGAGAAATTATTGTGCTACGACACTGATTCAACAAATTAACAAAACCATTGCTTTGTTAGTCGGAGAACACTTCATCGAATTCGTTCTTCTATGGGAACAGCAAACTTCCAGGACCGAAATAATATTTCCTCTTTGATTCGTACTTAAAATCGTGAACCCTGATTGACTTGGCGAAGTGATTGGAGATGTCGGAACTTCCGAAACAATATTAATAATAATAATAATATGCAAAGCAATCTATATATACCTATTAATGATAGCGGTCAAAAACTTGCGGCTCAACGACAAACAGTCAAGTAGGTAAGCATGTGGGCATTTTCAAATTTTTTTGCTTCGTTACGTAGTGGAACCTAAAAAAATATGTGTAACAAATTATGCCTGATTTTGTATTTAAAATATATATACAACAGTAACGGACGTGAGAAATCAATTACTTTTAAGTTTTGTGTTTTCTTTTTGTCAGGAAATGCGTTTTCGTGAAGCAATATCTGAAGAAATTTCCATTACATCACACAATTCAACGGGGTTTTAAATAAAAACATTTTAGTGAATAGTTGTCGAAAGTATTTAATATAGTTATAATCACAACATTCTTTAAGAAAATATATAATTTTATTAGGAAAATAACGTAAAATGTCACATTTTCTGTCCAATTGGTCCATTACGTTACGTTTTGTACTATACAGTAATGAGTTTTCTTATATTCTACACTAATTATGGCAAATTGTTGGTGATTTGCACTTTCCAACAACAATTCAGTTCACATACTATATTTTATATATTACAATAATACAGTTGTATCAGTTGTTGGAATAAAATCTAAAAAAAATAGTCGGAGATATATTAGGACAGTAACGTAATAGGAAGTATCTCGTTACGTAATGGAAAAGTAAAGCTAACGTCGCATGGTAATAATATTCATTAATTATATCAGTCGAAAATCCGAGATAATTTTTTTGTTTTTTTTTTATATATTCTATTTATGCATATTCACGGCTTTCGCCTTTTACATGTTAATTAAGAGAAAAAAATAATAACAATTAAATCCAAAATAATATTTAACGTTTTGACATAAACTACACTAAAATTGACTAAAATACTGCCATAGAATACCAAAATGAACTAATTTATATATAAGTCAAATTAAGAACAATTTTATACTTTATAGCAGGGGGGGCAAACTTTTCGGATGAAGGGCCAAATTCAGAAATTCATAATTATCGGCGGACCGCAAGTAAAATATAATTTTTATATCTACCTGCACCAGGGGTCGGCAACCTTTTGCAACAAATCTTACTTTTCACAATTCTGTTTCATATTAAAATTCCCCCCCCCCCTTCCCCCGTCGCTAAATTTTCAAAATGGTATAGGAATTCGGAATATTACAAATTCCTCGGTTTTCTTAAAGAAAATTTTCTCACAGTACCTTTTTCTAAATATGTAACGGGTATTTGTACCGACTATTATTTTTAATTTATTTTCAATCTTTGTTGAAAAAATCGTTGAAGATAAAAACGTGATCATTTTTTAAAATATTATATTACTCTCGGGCCGCAGGAAATACACGGCGGGCCACATGCGGCCCGCGGGCCGCAGTTTGCCCATGCCTGGTTTATAGAATACCACTATGGACTAACTAAAATTGGAACGTTACTATTTTACTTAGTGCACACTAAAAATGAAATAGAATCGGGGGTAGCATTTGTCGTTTTTGTTACACTTGATTGGCCTGACGTACTGAATTATGATTTACTAGCAATCACTTGAACTGTTTTCATAATAATAAATATATTGGACATCATAAAGCCATCATAATAATTATTAACATCTTTTAATAAAGTCGGAAGATTAAAATATTCAATGTAAGCTAGGCTTTACAATTCCATTACGTGACAGTTTTTTTCCACCAATACATAACGTTACGTAATGGACGTGACGTATTAGTATCGATCTCTGTTCATCCACATGTTTACACCTTGTTAGTGAATATAAAGATGGATTCGACTTGAAATTCAAAATGAACAATATTTAATATGTAATTAGAGTCCAAAAGAAACAAATAAAACTCTTAACTTACCTTAGAAATCTGCGTTCGTAATGGAACACCAATTTTAGTGAGCAACTACGTGGACCAGTTCCGTCACAAGAATCTGCACAACCGACGTTTTTACACAATATAACGGCATTCATAGACTAATATAACGTTGCCATTAATTATAATCGACACTCGATTTGACCAAAATAAGTAAAACAGAGGTTTAGAATGGCCGTGACGTAATAGGAATTCCACTTTTTGTGATTTGAAGGACAGGAAAAAAATACATATTTAACATATTTCTGGTTTGCTTTATGATATTTTAAGGGACTTTACTGAATTTAGAGACAATCAAGTTTTAAATGAAGTCATAAAACCTGTGAATATAATGGGCAGACAAATATAATTTTGTTGTTAAAGTTGAGAGGTACGCTGAAGACATGTTGAAATATGTCATTCCGTGTTATTGATTTACACATTAACTTGCAAAATTTAAATAGTTACCTGTTATTTTTATGCTTAACTAAGAAAAAAATCATCATTTTATCAATAATTGTGATTTCGGGCAAAACTGAAATAATTGGTCATTTAAGAAACAATTTTGAATTCTCGAGACGCGTACGTTATACTCATAGCAAAAAAATCTGAAAATGCCCATGTAGTAATATAATAAAAAATTACCTACCTACTTTATAAAATGTATTCACAGTTTAATGATACTAAGTAAGAGCAACAATATCATTATTATACGTAAGAAATATTGTACTTGGAATTCTTTTAAAGCAATTTTGCGATCCATTAATCAACGTAATTACCTTCGAATAGGTAGTGCCTATAATCTGGGCGTCGGCGCTTGTTTCAGAAGATTCGAATGTGTATAGATTTATCTGATTTTTCACATTTAATATTTTGATAGTTCGTTTTAACAAATTGATTTAAACGAGTATAACTAAAACAACTGTTTTCTCTAATTTATTTCTACTACTACTACTACACCATTTGTGGTGCCACGTAGAAGGGATCTGGCTAACTATGTTGACCGTGCCTTCTGCGTGGTTGTGGAACGTTGCTGTGGAACAAAATTCCCTATGATTTGCGAACTCTGGAGAGTGCGGAGGTGTTCAAGGCAGGTTTAAAGACCCTATTTTTCAGGAGGCGTTATGATCCTTGAATGGGCTCTTTTTTCTACAAAACGGTGCATCTTAAAAAAAAAGTCTGGTTATTATTATTATCACGGCATATCTCACAAGGGTTCCGTCAGCCCGGGCGTCCCTCTTTCACAATACACCGTTCCCATGACAACGACATCAGAGCGTAAGGAATGTCGTGAAAAGAGGTGACGCATTTGGCTCAGAGTCGCTCTGAATGGAGGAGGCTGGTTTCTGCCCTATGCTCCCGAGAGGAGCGTTGAGGGCGATGATGATGATTTCTCACAAGTGGGATAGCTAGCATATAGTAGTGGAATAGCTAGCATACATGCTAGACTAGTAGGTAAAGTTGTAGAGTACTCTCCAAAAGTCATTTAACATAATTATTTCTTACTTTTGTATGGTTATGACTAGTGTTGTGGAATTCTCAAGAAATAATTTTTCGAGAAATTTCTCGAAGTAGAGAATTTTCGGAGAATTTTTTTTATTTTTTATTTAACAGTATAATAATAATAAATAGGTACTTTATTCAACCAATCAATAACAATGTACAAATTTTGAGACAATTTATCACCAATATGGCTATAATTAATTATGGAAACAAAAAAATGTTAGGTACCTACATAAAAAGTGCTAATAACTGATGAAAAATCTTGATGTTTGACACCCCACATGCCCATATTTAAGTAAAAAAAAATTGCAGGTACGTACATGCTGATTTGGGCCTTAATCAGCCCCACAAATTTTTGGATCAATCAGGTTGGTTGCGAATTGTACTGGGCGAAAGGTCATAATACCACTAAGAAAAATTATGGAGAGAAATTTCTCTTCCATCAGAGGAGAAATTCTCGGAGAAATTTCTCGTTCTCGAGAAATTTCTTTGGAGAATTTTCTCTTCTCACATCACTAGTTATGACGATATATTTCTAATCAACTCTCTCTCAAAAGATTCGACTGATCGATGGTCAATAGCTCGATTAATAATATTGCAATACAAATGTTACGCGTGTTCTTTACAAGTATCGACTTTTTGCTGGAGTGTCATATTATAATATCGATTGGCCAGTGTGTATCGTTACGTAACATAATAATAATTGTATGATTATCGATTTTTCATGATTATAGTAATTATGATCGACATTACATTGTTATTGATGACAATAATATACCTAGTATTATTCTTGTATCAATGAATGTACATTAGGGTGTCCCTTATTTGGTCGAAAAAATTTTTTTTTCAGTTATTGAAACGCATACCCCCTAATTGTGTTTATTTACCTACTACTTACCCAAATACAGAATTTAAGCTTTCTAAGTTGATTGGAACCCGTGCCGACAGAGCCTCAAAGTTTCAGAAAATAGCAGCTTAAAGCGTCTTTTAAATTTAGCTGTAGATCATCACTTCATACCACTATCTTAGCTAAATATTAATGAAAACACAAATTTATATGGAGCATTTCTTGTAATTATCAAAAAAAGTTACAAAATTGATATTAATTAATTTGGATATATCCTCTAAAAAGTCTCTTTTTACAGTTTGGATACATTTTTCTATGTTCATGCACACAACGCAATAAGAACTGCTTCTATTCTTCATCTGCGGTTATCAAACCATGAAAGCCTTGGATTAGTTTAACAGCTCTTTCAGCTGTGTCATTCTCTGCTTTTAAGCTAGATATCTTTTTTTAAGCTTCCACAAATACCACGTTTCCATTATACGAAGATACACCTTCTTGAAGGAAACTGCTGTCAAGTTTTAGTTACGAAAAAAAAATTTTGGTCTTGACGGATACAAAATAACTCAAAAAATTTCCTATAAAAACATTAAGGCTACTTGTAGAATACATAAAAAGAACATGTTATAACCTATAAGTATTAAATTGAGCACTACTTCCTAACATATAGAGAGCCAGACATCTGTTCCTTGGATTTTTCATATCTCTTACCGAAATCACCAAATTTTTCTTTTTTTGTAAATTTTCTACAGTGATCCCCTTGGTCTGCTCATCAATTACATCTTAAAAATTAAAAGGACGGCTATTTCTTTTAACAAATTTCACAAAATATTGGCTGAACATGTTTTAAGTCGCTTTGGAAATCAGCTTGTCAATTCTTTCGTTACCATTTAATGTTTTTAAAAAACACAAGTCTTGATTCGGCGCTTTCACCACCAAACAGCATTCAAGCAAGGGCTTTACATGAACTACCACAATAAAAAACAAACATCTAGTAAAGCTTCTTTGTCCTTAGCGCCCATTTTAAACTGAGTCTGCAATAAACATATTTTTGAAGGGTAAATTGCTCTTGCCATCCATCGTGCTTGATGCATTGCGCCAGTAGATCTGATTTTCAATTTATGTGGATGCCAGAGGCTCTCTCAGGCGTATCAAAGATGTGTTAAGCAGCAGGTGCTAACAAGCTCTCTGAAACCATACCCTATAATCTCTTTTTCTCTTCTGCTAGTTTTTTCAGCTATGCTCTTTGTCAATACCCGCTAAGCATCCTGTACGTCTTGGTTCTCTTTTCTTTTACAATAATTTATTATCTTCTTTGATTTTTAGTCTTTTGAGAGCATCGGCGTATACGATATTGCATAAATGATCAAATTCAAGTTGAAAGTTCTCCACATGGTTCCTATGAAAATCCTGAATCTACTTGCTATTTTTGGCAGCTCTTGCCATACCTGATAAAGATCGCCTGACCTCTTAACATGATTAGTAACATCTCTATTAGGTATTCTAGCATTTTTCCAGAATGTAATGCACACGCGAATGACTAAATTTTCGCTTTCACTAACATTCAGTTTAATATCGCGTATGTGGAGATTTAGAACTGCGAGAACTTGACGATTTGACGGTAATTTTGACCCTATCATCTATTGATTTATTTCACCAACCAAGAAAATACTTTTTTTATTGCTTCTTAGTACCACTGACATCTTTGAAATATAAAAAAAATCCGCGATAATTACCAGAAAAGCCGAGACTGAGTGACAGTAACAACGGGCACTCACCGCTTTTGTATGAAACTTGTATGAAGATGTTTCCTTACATACCTCTGATCACTATAGGTATTATATTGTTGCGGAAAATTGACATGTTATATAACAATGTGTCCGCAATCTTGATGGAAGATTTTTTTATCTTGCTACGTAGTGCATAGTTTAGAGCTTAGTATCTTTGAAAATTAAAAAGTTTTTTGAGTTAAATTATTCGAATATATTTTTTTACTCATTAATTACCCGTGTAGTAACTGGCAAAGATTTGGTCTCCCACTCTTTTTCGTAAGCTATTGAGTGTCTTGTAAAAGGCAGTTGTTGGTAAAAAGGCTAATTCCACAAGTGGGGTAACCAGGAGAATAGCTGCATGTTACTACTACTATTACTACTATCCTATTACGGCATAACCCACAAGTGGGGTAGTCAGTAGATCAATCACATTCAAAAAACATGAAAGCTATCCTCTCCATAAAAGCCATAAAAAAATTAAGACGTGGAAAAATGGAAGATATCACTTTATAGTGATAATCTCGCCACTGCATATCGTCCTAGTTTTTTTTAAATTTTATATTATTTTGTTAACACTGTTTTATAGTGATGATGTGCAAAAAGAATAAATAAATAAATAAAAGACACTCAGGATGGGTGGCAAACTTCATCGCTGAATTTGAGATGAAAATGTCTTTAATGTATAAGGTTGTATTTGTGTTTATAACAAAAACCCAGATATATCTTTTTATTTAAAAAAAAAAGTGTATTTTCGACAGGACACTCGAAAAGATTTTTCTGGTACTTAAGACTTGTTCACATATACCTACATTCTTTGGTTATGATCAATTTTTTATTTCAGGCATGCATTTGTTTTTCCTTTTGGAGATTCTATGGGTTATTATTTATTATGCGAAATGCTATATGAAAGTTAATAAATTCTGATAGGTTATTATTTTATTTTTATGTCTTTTTTAAATTTTCGTACACACTAATTACAAAACTAGATGGATTTAAAATGACTACATCTCCTGTCTGTTCCTTTTTCCTAAGTGATGGAGATAACTGTGTTTTTTGTATTTCTCTTTACTGCATTAGTCTCAATTATTCTATTGCAGATATTTTACTCAGGTTATCAATGAATGCATAAGTGCCCTTTTCATAGGGTTTTTTTTATAATGTTACAGTTGTTTATTTACACTCCATCTTGAGTTCCACATATTTTCATGTTATTTTTTTTTTTTTTTGTGAATTATTTACCTACGTGAGGTGCAACTTGTACTCATATTTGCCTACTTATCAGTAAATTGAGTTTATATTTGTTATTATTTTATCTATATATTGAGTAGCTTATTTATATATTTATTTATTTTTATTTTATATATATTTATATTATATGTATTCATCTCCGGACGATTCATATTTATCCATTCCTGATAACCCCCCTTCCCCTTATAATTTCAGTCATAGTGATGATTCTTTCTACTCAGCTCTTTCTTCTTGCGAGTCTGATACATCTGATTCCTCTGGGAACTGTCAACCTTTACATGATAGTCTTATCTCTGTATTTCCTTTAAAATCTAAAGATCTTCATATTTGTCACATAAATTCTCAAAGTCTACCAGCTCACTATGATGACCTACTAGCTAATTTCTCAGATGTTAATTTTCATGCCCTAATGGTGAGTGAGTCCTGGTTAAAGCCATCTTTACCCTCTTCCCAATTTTCTCTCCCAGGATATCAACTAATTCGTAATGACAGAACAGGTAAGGGAGCCGGTGGTGTGTGTATATACCTGCGTGATGACATTTCCTACTCTGTTATTGAACAATCTCCATCTAATTACGCAGCTGAACCCGAGTACATCTTCATAAAAATTCACATTCACGAAACATCCATACTACTCGGGGTAATATACTGCCCACCCTGTATTAATTATTTTAACAAACTGGAAACTGTACTTGAAAGTCTATTACCCCTTTTCAATGATGTCATTATCATGGGTGATCTAAATACCTCTTTACTCCTGGATGACTACCGTACCTCCCATCTCAAAAATTTGACTTACTCACTGAACATAAATATCCTCCCACTTTCACCTACACATCACACTAAAGACTCATCATCATTAATTGATCTCATTTTGACATCTGAGACCCAAAAAATTTCACTCCATGGACAGTTCCCGGCACCTGCTTTCTCTAACCACGATCTCATATTTGTCAGGTATCGGGTCAAATGTCCAAGGCCAAAACCAAAAATGGTGCTGTTGAGAAGTTATCGTGGCCTCGACATCGACAGTTTACTATCTGACTTTAGCAATATAAATTGGAACAGGTTATATTGTTCAAATTCTGTTGATGAAAAGGTTGAGATACTTAACAATTCTCTTCAATGGTTAAATGACAAACATGCACCTTTGAAATCAGTGCGTATCAAGCGCCCTCCGGCTCCATGGCTTTCGACCGAGATCAGGTGCCTGATGAGGAGACTTGACAGGGCTAAGGTAAAATTTACCAAATCTGGTACTCCCTCGAATTGGGATTCTTATCGTATCCTCCGTAACCGCTGCAACCAAATGTGTAGAAATGCCAAGCGTGCACACTTTAAGCAAATTTTCGTTAACCGGACTTCATCCGATATATGGCGAGGCCTGGGTGCTATGGGAGTGAATCGGAATGATTCGGTAGAAAGAAAAATCAGCATTGACTCCAATATTTTAAATAACCATTTTGCTACCCCACCTTGCAATTTCAGCCAATCTATAAAAAACTCCACTCTCTCATATATTCAAAACCTGCCTGATTTTGGTAAACCCATATTTCATTTCTCTCATGTATCTAATGATACCATCCGTAAGCTTGTCAATTCAATCCATTCCAAGTCGATTGGAGCTGATGGCGTGAGCGTAATATTCGTTAAATTTATCATTGATCCTATATTGCCAATACTAACTCACATTGTAAATTTCTCACTAGATTCCGGTACTTTTCCTTCCATTTGGAAGAAAGCTCACGTTATACCTCTCCCCAAAAAATCTAATCCTATAACGGAAGGAGACTACCGTCCTATCTCAATTCTTCCCATTTTTTCAAAAGTCATAGAGAAGGTTGTTCATGAACAACTTGTCCACCATCTCACTTCTCATAACATACTCTCTCCCTTTCAATCAGGTTTCCGTAGTGGGCACAGCACCACTACTGCCCTTGTCAAAGTGACTGACGATATACGAGGCGCTATGGAAGAAAGAAAACTCACCCTTCTCTTACTACTTGATTTCAGCAGCGCCTTTAACTCTGTCGACTTTGACATACTTCTCGCAAAATTAAAATATTACAATCTCTCCGACAGCACAATTCGCTGGTTTGATTCTTACTTAAGAGATAGGACTCAATCTATTAAAATGAATGATAGTCAAACATCAGATTGGTTGCCACTGACGGCAGGAGTTCCTCAAGGCGGAATCCTATCACCTCTCTTATTTTCGCTCTATATCAACTCAATTGTCGAACATATAGATGTTGACCATCATCTGTACGCAGATGACTTACAAATCTATTCACACTTCGAGTTGGATCAAGCTCAGCTTGCATTTAGTCACGTAAATGGTGAATTGGACCGCATTTCTCACTGGGCACAGCAAAATGGTCTATTACTCAACCCTTCTAAATCTCAAGCTATTCTTATTGGTAGTTCCCGCCTCTTATCTAAAATTCGATCGGAGTTATTACCCAAGCTATACCTTAATAATTCTGAAATTCCTCTTTCAAAAAAGGTCAAGAACCTAGGTTTATTTTTCAACCAAAATTTATGCTGGCAGCCCCAGATTGGAGAGGTTAGTCGTAAGTTTTTCTTTAGTCTCCATTCACTTAAACGTCACCAAAACTTTTTTCCTTTAGAGACTAAAATTCTTCTGTCCCAAACTCTACTTCTCCCTCTGCTGGAATATGCGGATGTAGCTTACCTGGACATCACTAACGAACAACAAATAAAACTTGAGCGCTTACAAAACATATGCATTCGTTTTATTTACGGGCTTCGTAAATTTGATCACATCTCTCACTATCGCAACGAGCTCAAATGGTTAAAAATGTCACAGCGTCGAAATCTGCATATTCTTTGTCTTCTCTTTAATGTTCTCCACAATCCAACTACTCCGAACTACCTAAAGTCTCGTTTTACACCTTTGGCATCTCATGGTTTGCCTCTTCGTTCTGGTGCACTTGGTACGTTGACCATTCCCACTCACAGATCATCCTTCTTTACATCTTCATTCACTATACATGCAGCTCGGTTATGGAATGATTTACCCTTATTGATCAGACTTGCTCCTACTATTTCTATATTCAAAAGCAGACTGAAACATCACTATCTCTCTCTCAATAACTCAACTTAACCATATCCCTTCCCCTCCCTCCCCTCACCAGTATATATGAATATATATATGTATGTATATGTGTATATGTATGTGTGTGTGTATGTATATGTGTATTTGTGTTTGATCTATTTATATTATTTTGTTATGCTTTTTTGTTTTTGGTGCTTATGCCTTCTTTGGTTGTATGTACCTATATGTATTTTACTTGTTTTTTATTACGTCTTTTTTTTTCTTTTGTGTACTTGGATGTGTACATCAATTTTAATTGTGTCTTGTATCTCTCTCACTTTTGGTTGGTTGGTAGAAATTGCCTAAAGGCAATAAACCCGCCATTTGTGTTATATTGTTTATTTCACAATAAAGATTATTTTATTTTATTTATTTATTATTATTTTATTAAAACTTACAGAAAGAAGTGGGAGATTAATTATTTCCCGGGTGCTCCACTGTGAAAGTATGAATTTCAGGAAACATCTGTGAAACACGTGGCCTTTCGTAATTAATTACTTACGTGATTGTTCCCAAAATGATGTCCATTATAATATCTCTACATGTAGATATGTGTGTTCAACATTCTCTCGAGATTGATTAATAGCTTCACTAATAAGCAGCTTGTACCAGGTCTCATGACCACATCCTCCTCTCAACTCTATGTAATTTGCCGTACCTAATCTAAGGTGTCCCTCAAGGATTATCCCTAAGCCCTATCTTACATTATATTATCTAAAACTACACAGTCCTACTATTACCTACTACTACTGCTAACGTTGCGTTACCTCCTCCAATCTCTGTGAAATCGCTGTACGTGAAGCGTGAGCAGATTTAGTAACAAACATACGAACATAATATAATCATAATGATAGTTTATAAATTATTGTTTACGTACAATATTATTTTCGACAGGGATCTTTTTATTATAGGTACACTCAAGCGAAATATCTTCTGTAATTTATTGACATAATTCTGTACCATCACGGCATACATATATATAGCAAAAGTGGAGCGACTAGCAGATCATAAAAATGCAAGCTGTCCTTCTCCATGACAACAAAAATTCAGACATTCAGGATGGGTGGCAAACCTCATCGCTGATATGTAAAATGTATTTATTTTTTTCGAACACCTACATGACACTAAAATTTACAGAATGAGAAGAGGTGCTCCACAGCTTACACTTAAAATCATATTTTTACTCCAAAGTAGGTAATAAAACACTTGTTTTATTTATTTCGATATGGAATTCTACTACCTAAACACCGACACAATGAATAATTATTTTTTTTAGAAAACATGTATAAGTGTGAATTGTAATACATGTAGTTATGTAAGTTTATATTTCTAAAAAAAACAGTATTACAGAATACAGATTCACACATTAATGGAGAAGCCAATGGACTAATTGCATGTAATAATTTTACAGATCTTCTACTCCGTCTAAAAGGAAAAAACTCAGGAAGGATGGCGAACCTATCTTTTCGCTGAATTGAAGATGTTAAATGTCTTATGCGTGATGTTTTGCGAATATCTTTCTTTCAATTTGATAGAATATTGATAAAATTTACAAAAAAACAGTGAGAGACCAGGGGCCGTAGACAAACCGTACTTAGCGATCGACTACTGGCAAACTTTTGGACAATCTACCTACGTGCACCGTATAATTATTCGTTATTGTTGCGATTATTGTCGAAAATTCGTTTGTAGTCGATCGCCAAGTGCGTGTTTGTCTAGGGGCTCTCTAATGCACAAACTACATAAATAGTTAATTAAGTTAAAATGCAATTGACGAAAAATTAAATTGTTGCAGGAATAAAAATATACAGGAAAGTTTGTTGAATTTAATATTTTTAATGATTAGATGAGAAAAACAAACAAAAACTTATTGACAAGGTCCAAGGAAGTCAACTTTTTATTATTATCGTTTGACCGAATCCAAAACATCCGAAACTGGGTCAAATGTGTCAGAAGTAAAGGAAGATATTGGATATCTGATACAAATTACAAAGACGTGGTTAAAATAATGATGAGTACAATAAGATTCTAACTAGTACCTATCACATTTTTTTACAGACAGAATATTCATTTCAGTGTTTGCTTTATTTGTATATTTACTTAAATCTATCCAACGCTGATACCTTGCACATTTCAGAGCCCCTTGACAAACACGCACTTTGCGGTCGACTACAAAAGAATTTTCGACAATAACTGCAACAATAATAACGCATAATTATACGGTACATGTAGGTAGATTGTTGAAAAGTTCACCAGTAGTCGATCGCTAAGTACGGTTTGTCTACGGGCTCAGGTGATAATACTTTTTTGTAGCAGGTTTTACTCACAAACTTGCAAGGGATACTTCTACTGCTATACCATCACGACTTATCGAACAAGTTGAATGTAGTATACTACAGTGGAATATCAGAGCCCGCATATTTATTCATTTTATTTTTCTTACACATCATCATTTACATAACAAAATCAACAAAGAGATTATCACTATATTAGAGATTTTTTCCATCTAAACAGGTTATATACCACATCTAAGCATATATATGATTAGGTATACATCTATAGTTACGATGTCTTCGACATGTGGATTGCATGGATGATAAAAGGTTGACAAAGAGTGTATTTATGGACGTCCAATAACTTAATTGCCTGGCCACGTGGCAATATTATTATGCCTGTGTAGGAAGCGAAATAAGTATGTAAGGATAGCTCAATATGGCGTTATTTGATCACTAAGCGCCAAAGCGAAGATTATTCCATTCATAAAATTCATATTTTAATGAAAAATATTTTTGTCCCAATTTGTTTCTGTTTATATTTTCATTTTTTTGTCATTTTTCTTAGTAAATACTCACTTTCTAGGAGAGCGATAAAGTTTTTTTTTTACAATATTAAAGAATCAAACAGTCATAACATAACATGTTAACAATTAATACACTCAACATGTGGACCAGCAAAGATTCCACTCTTACCAGAAATGTCTTGAGAAAAAAGCAAAAGTTAAAAAAATTAAAAAGAGTCAAAGTAAAAGTTAAAAATAAAAAATCCCAAAATACTAGATATCAAAATAAAATCACCAATCCATTATGAGTTACAAAGCCCAATTAAACACACAGCCAATATCCAATGTCCCAAGGATGCTATGATCGAGAGAACCATGCATTCAAGCACACCCATCCACCCCCCGCTCAAATGGAAGTGATCCTATATTGCCAAACAGTGTGAGACCAAGATCAGTAAAGTAAGTGATGTTTAGTTATAAATTTTTGAAGTACCTAGTTAATCTTTTTCCGTGGAGCACCCGGCAAAGAATTGATATCTCACTTATTTCGGAAATGCGACCAAAGTTATTTTGATCTCATTACCGATTTTTACTTTGAATAACTAGTACCTATATTTTGTAAACCTTGATGTTTTTAGAACGGTCAACAAAATCCTTTGAATTTCTTACAATTTTCCTCTCCATGTATTTATATTTATAGCATTCATACACATTTTCCTTACATTATTCTTATGATACAAGATTGTATGGATGTAAAAACAAAATATGAATAAAACAAGTGACATAATGTTAAAAGCTTCTGTATTTTTTGTTGTTCTCTTTTCATCAGTTACCTTTGTACTATATACTATAAAGCTCAGTCACCACGTCCAACCGCCGCGCCGCGACGCCCGCCATCAAAGCTGAACTTCATCAATCATAAAGCGAGAAGAAAAATAATATCATACTTCCCAGGAGGTAGTAGGAAATGAGTAAGTAAGTAAGCGAGTATACTTTTTTGGTTTAATGGCGCCCTGGTAGATGATAAAAATAATAAAAGTAATTAAATGATAAACTGAAGTCAACATGCTATTATTATTATTGAACAACGATATTTTCTTGCTATATAAGTTTTAAAAATCTATCTTTATTTATCTATCCTTTATACCTTCAAATTATCTACCGACACTGAGATATCCAGTGGACTAAATGCATATAAAGAACATACATATAAATGGTCTAGAGTTTGTGTGTTCACAATGTGAAAATACATTTTTGACATTCACTCACTGTGTTGGTGTTCAAGTAGAAGAATTCGATATTTTTTGGCATGTTTGACAGGTGAAACACAAAAAAATATTAATTTACATGACCAAAATACTTTGAGTTTGATAAAGTCAATTATGAAAAGTTATCAGTATTTTGTGTTAAACAAATATGTTTACATACAGTTAATAGGACAACACTAAAGAACGCCACAGTATATACACTCAGCAAAAACTTGTGGTTTCAATGACAAATAATAAATGATTTTCTTGTCGTGTTTTGAGAATATCTTATTGGATTTGAGTTGAGTAGCTGAGTTAGAAAAAAGGCACTGTGTTTTCATCCATAAAGTTTATGACAACTTGGAAGACCCTTTCTCACGTGTGTACCTACATCGTTACAATGACGACGATCAAATATCGATAATAATTCAGAAGTTAACAGGTTCGGAGGATCGGAAAACTTGGACGATGAGGACTAGGAGAACCGAACCCAAATAAATGACATAGAGGCGAGGGCGAAGAAGAATGTCCTGTAAAAGGTGACTCAATGGGCGTCCTATGAAGTAACCTAGTTTCCATTCGAAGCTTCGGAGAAAAATTTGGAAAAAAATATCTTTGTTTACCGTACCGTCATACCGACACGGCATTTCTAACAAGTTGCAGCCAGTATTTCAGCTACATATGTATAATAAGCATGCAAACTGTGTGCTCTGTCTTTTTTCAAACACGTTTAAGCTTTAATTTCATCATAATATTAAATAAATAAAAATCCATTCATCCATTCAAACCATCACAGCATTTTCCACTAATGGGATAGACAGAGAACTAACGGCATGAAATGAACCAGTAAGTCGTCCTCTCCGTGCCAGAAAGAGTAAAGGCATTCAATATGATTGACACACCTCGTCACAGAACTAAAAATGCTTTATGTTTTATACATGATGTTATTTATTTATTTATTTAAACACAATATACGGCAATTGCCTTTATAAGTGTACAGATAAACTTTATAATATCACACAATCATTCAACACATGTACAAAAATGTAAAAACAAACAAAACATAGCCATACTCCAGTTCAAGTCAAAAAATAAAAATGAAAATTTAAATACAAATTCAATAAATTCATTAAAAGACAAATTTTAGTCACTAGTCAAGATATTAAAAAAACAAAAAATAATAATAATAATTTTAGAACTGCACAAAAATACATGAACATGGGAAAATCTACTAGGTCTGATCTGAAAGAAGCGATTCTATTATTTTAAACTTATATTCTAACAGAGATGTGCCAAATACATCTACAACATCCGCATTTCCAAGACGCTGCAATCTGTTGACAGACAAGTTAAAATCATAAGAAGTGCTGGAACTATTACAATAAAAAGGTAAAACCTGTCGAGTAGCCCTTATGGGAAAAAGAAAATACAAATACCTGCCTTTTACAGGTCACTGAAAAACTTGCAGAAAAGAGTGGGAACTTTAACTTAATGGGTGCCCCAAAATCTTTACAATTTTAAGGAATAAAGAGAAAAAATCCCAGCTATTAGGTGCCTACTTAAAAAAAACTGGATGAAAATATCTGATAATTGCAAAAACAAAGAGTTTGTATTATATTATGTATGCAAATTGCTTTTTAAATTTATTTTCACCAAAACCAATAAATGGTAATTTCTGGAATCTTTAAACACAATCAGTCTCAATTTAGCGTAAGGTACACCGCACATACACAAAGGTTATTTTAATTAGACCTAATTCTGATTACTATCAATGGGTTTTCTGAATCCACATCTTGTGTTCGTCTTTCTATAGATACAATACGTAACAGTTACGTATGGATTAAGGTTAATTAATTGCTAAAACACTTACGAATCTCACAAGGTGGAGATTTTGTGGAAGAACGTGACGTATTAATTATGGGGAAACATAAAACCTTATTTTGTATCCATTTTATAAAAAGTGTTAACTCTAACTTAAACAAAGTAAAAATAAATTTTAAAAAATCATTCCATACTATGTCTCTATTAGTATGGATACAGAGGGCACAGGACCGCGACGTCTGGAAGAGTTTGGAAGAGGCCTATATCCAGCAGTGGAGAGATGGCTGACTAGTAATTAGTATGTAAGTATGTTTCTTAGAATTATGAAAAAACACAAGATGTGATAGGCCCAGACCGTGAATTGAGAATATTTTTTTTTTATATCTGGGTTTTGTTTTAAACCCAAATACAACCTGGTATCGAACCATGGACCCCTTGTTCTCGAGGCCAAGATTCTACCTCCAGGCTACCGACGAACTCAAGGATACTCAAGATAATCAAGATGCAACATTCCAAAGATACTCAAAAACTTACAGGAATTCTACGGAATTTCAACATTATAGCTTTACGAGGATATACTTTTCTGAAAAAAAGGGTGTGAAAAGCGCGGGCGTCCGAGAACTACGTGGTTTGATCACGTGGATCGAATTCTGAAGGACGGCCGTGTGTTAAGTAAAAGGATCCGACATGCGTGCATGAGAAATTGTATGAATGTGGAGAAAGCGAAGGATGTGTATGGGGATAGATCTATTTGGAGTTCCGTTCTCTCTGCCTACCCCACTTGGGACACGGCGTGAGGGTAAAGTAAAGTATATTATTTTTACGTAAACATATGGGTAAAACTTTTGAAGAGGATTCAGGAAATCTAACTACATAAGCATAACTTCATTATTTTTTATTAGGTTAATCCTTTGAACATCCAACAACATATTTACTGTTGTAAAAAAGTGTAGGTACAATAGGGTTTGTTTGCGAAAATATACGATTACATATTGTAACAATAAAATTGCTAATTCCTTTTTTATCAGTCGCATTTTTAGAATGGAATTTGAAAAAATGGGAAACTCATTATTGGATTACGGTGTAATTCGGAGAAAAGGTTGTTTTGACAAAATATTAAATATTGCTGTTGTAAAAATGCCGCCGTACTTTTAAAAAGTAATAAAAAGGAAATGAATTTATTATAAAATAAAGGTAAGTAAAAATTACAAACAAAAAGAACCATCCATGAACTCAAATACAAACAGCAATGGAGAAAAGAATTTTATATATCTCACTCAAAGACCAAAGAACGAATATTTGGGATTTTCACGGATTTTCAGAACGAAAGCACAAACACTGTGCATAGTCTGGGCTACTGGAACTTACTTCCACGCCCACGTGGAAGACACTGAACAGACTAAGGGTTGGGGTGACTAGCTGCAAAAGTAACTAGCAAAATCGGGGGTTTTTGGATGGGGTCCTCCCCACGAGCTGCAACCACGGGGAGGTACAAAGTAATTATCACTTATTGCCAATGCCTTCTGATGCGGAATGCATGAAATGAGAATGATCCAATGATGGCAAATGACACAGCGATATTGTACGTCGCTATATACAATATCGGCAAGGTCTATATTCCGAACCCGAAAAGTAAAGTAAGTATGTGGAACTGTGCAGATCACGTAGTGGGTTGTACATATGTCCTATGTCTGATGATACATGGACTGGAATAAGACCTACGCCACAGACAAGATGACCCGATGACATTTAAAAAGTGGTGATCCTACACATGACCGATTTTGATCAAAATATTTAGATGAATATTTTTGGCAGTTCAGTCACGATCTGCCGATTATTTGGGTATTTTTATCGAATGTAAAATTAATATTTTTGACAAGTCTACCATGATGTGATGATTTTATGAATGATTTTCACAGTTCAGCCATGATATTATATGACGATTAAACATGTTTTTCGATCGATATTGATCAAAATGTCAAGATGAATATTTTTAACAGGATATGATGATTTTATGAATAATTTTGACAGTTCAATCAAGATCTGCCGATTACATGGGCATTTTAACCGAATTAGATCAAAATTTTTAGATGAATATTTTTGACAGGTCAACCATGTTTTTTTTATGAATAACGTTGACAGTTCAATGATGATATAATGATGATAAATGTTTTTCGATCGATTTGGTCAAAAAAATTTAGAATAATATTTTTTACAAGTCCACCTCAATTTGATGATTTTATGAATAATTTTGACAGTTTTCTCTTGATCTACCGATTACATGGGCATTTTGACCGATTTTGATCAAAATGTCAAGACGAATTCTTTTGACAGGTCTACCATGTTGTGATGATTTTATGAATATTTTTGACAGTTCAATCTCGATCTGCCGATTATTTGGGTATTTTGACAAATTTTGATTGAATGCAAAAATTAATATTTTTGACAGGTCTACCATGATCTGAGGATTTTTTGAATTATTTTCACAGTTCAATCACGATCAAAATCAATCAAAATCACGATCACGGCATTTTGACCGATTTTGAGCAAAATGCACTATAGTGTTGTGATGATTTTATGAATTATTTTAACAATTCAATCATATTCTGCCAATTACACGGACATTTTGCGATTTAGATCAAAATGTTTAGAAGAATATTTTGACAGGTTTACCACGATGAGATGATTTAATGAATTATTTTGACAGTTCAATCGTGATCTGCCGTTTACAGGGGCATTTTGATTTTGATCAAAATGTTTAGATAAACATTTCTGACAGGTGGTCCATGATGAGATGATTTTATGAATTATTTTGACAGTTCCTTCACGATCTGCCGATTATATGGGTATTTTGATCGATTTTGATCAAAATGTATAAATGATTACTTTTGACAGGTCTACCATGATGTGATGATTATATCAATAATTTTGACAGTTCAATCGTGATATGATGATATCATGGGTTGTTTTATTGATTTTGTTCTTTTGTTGAGAAGCAAATTTTTGAGAGGTTGACCACGATGAGATGATTTTATGAATTATTTTGACAGTTTAATCATGATATGACGATAAAACATCTTTTACGATCGATTTTGATCAAAATTTTTAGATGAACATCAGGACCACGATGATATGATTTAATGAATTTTTTGACAGTTCCTTCACGATCTGCCGATTATATGGGCATTTTGATCGATTTTGATCAAAATGTATAAATGATTACTTCTGACAGGTCTACCATGATGTGATGATTATATCAATAATTTTGACAGTTCAATCGTGATATGACGATATCATGGGTTGTTTTATTGATTTTGTTCAAAATGTTAAGAAGCACATTTTTGAGAGGTCTTCCATGATGATTTTGACAGTTTAACCATGATTTGACGACAAAACATGGTTTTCCTTGCGCTCTGATATCGTTGTCATAGGAACGGTGTATTGTGAAAGAGGGACGCCCGGGCCGACGGAACCCCTGTGGACGGAAGAACAGTGTTCTTTTTGGCCAACTATCACTAGGCCAACTACCAAATGTTTAGATGAATATTTTTTACAAGTCTACCATGATTAGATGATTTTATGAATAAGTTTGACAGTTTAATCACGATATGACGATTAAACATGTTTATCGATGGATGTTGATCAAAATATTCAGAAAGAATATTTTTGACAAGTCGACCAAGTTGTGATTTTATGAATATTTCTGACAGTTCAATCACGATCGGCCGATTATTTCGGTATTTTGACAAATTTCGATCGAATGTAAAAAATAATATTTTTGACAGGTCTACCATGTTGTGATGATTTTGACAGTTCAACCATGATAAATATGATGACAAAACATGGTTTTCGATTGATTTTGATCAAAATATGTAGACGAAAATGTTTGACAGGTCGACCTTGATGTGATGATTTTATGAATAACTTTGACAGTTCAATCATGATATGACGATATCATGGGTTGTTTAATTGATTTTGTTCAAAATGTAAAGAAGCATATTTTTGACAGGTCTACCATGATTTTGACAGTTTAACCATGATTTGACGACAAAACATGGTTTTCGGTTGATTTTGATGAAAATATTCAGACGAATGTTTTTGACAGGTCGACCAAGTGTGATGATTTTTTGACTTTTTCTGACAGTTCAAACACGATCTGCCGATTAGTTGGGTATTTTGACGAATTTTGATCGAATGTAAAAACTAATGTGATGATTTTGACAGTTCAACCATAATATGACGATAAAACATGTTTTTCGATGGATTTTGATCAAAATGTCAAGACAAATATTTTAAATTGGTTTACCACGTTATGATGATTTTATGAATTTATTAATTTGACAGTTCAATCATGATATTATGACAATAAAACATATTTTTCGATCGACTTTGATCGAAATGTTTAGATGAATATTTCTGACAGGTGGTCCATGATTAGATGGTTTAATGAAAATATTTGTCAGTTTTTTCAAAATGACTGCGACATATACATGTTTTTTTTTTCATTTGAGCAGTCTGATTGGTTTTGTCATCTGCGCATTGTGCAGTAATTTCAACTTTAATAAACAAGAATGAAAAGATTAATAAACAAAAATCATCATCATCATCATCATCGCCCTCAACGCTCCTCTCGTGAGCACAGGGCAGAAACCAGCCTCCTCCATTCAGAGCGTCTCTGTGCCAATTGCGTCACCTCTTCCCACGACATTCCTTGCGCTCTGATATCGTTGTCATAGGAACGGTGTATTGTGAAAGAGGGACGCCCGGGCCTACGGAACCCCTGCGGACGGAAGAACAGTGCTCTTTTTGGCCAACTATCATTGGGCATTCTCAAAACATGTCCCAGCCAGGACCATCGTCTCTCTTGTATTACGGAGATTACAGGTCTCTGCTGGGTGCGCCGGCGCACAGCATCATTTGTAACATGTTCATACCATCTGACATCCAAAATCCTTCTAAGACACTTGTTTTCAAAGCTTAGTATCTTCCGCTCTTGCCAAGCCTTGGTTAAGTGCCAAGACTCGCAGCCATATAGAAGGATTGGGATGATGCACGCATTGAACAAGCGACATTTTGTCCTGATGCTGAGTCCAGACGCCTTCCAAACAAAAATAGGTGTTAATTATTACTAAAATTTTTCTGCTTTCAATGGTGCGTTATGTAAAAGTACTCGTAGTAAGTAAAGAATTGGTTTTATGTTGTTGAATAATTTTTCTTGATTTATATTTCTCCTTTGTGTGGGGGTTATTTAAACCAAAATAAATTTTAACAAATTAAATATTGTTTATTTTGTTTTGAACTTTTTTAAAAGCTTTTTAGAATCCGCTTAGTTATTTTTAAATCACCAGCTAAAAGAAATAATTACACAAGTAATTACTAAGTACTGTGTAAGTAAAAGCTTTGCAACATTAAAACTAAAAAAACCTCTTTAAAAAGTAGTAGGTACTTTTCTCACTTTCCACTGTATAAGAAGACTGTATAAGATTCGTATACTTTTTTGCAGAAAAGTAACGGGTTTTGAAAAAATGGTAAAAAAATTGTCCATAACGCAACTAGACATTCAAACATATCGAGCTAATTCCAAACTCAGATATGAATCTTGTAATGATGATGTAAAGGAAATGATATTTATTTATTTTTAACAAATTTATTTGTTAAAATTTGTACTTAAACATAGCGTGCTCAGGAACAAATTATATATAATATATAACATTTAAATAAAATCAAAACACAAAAGATAGATTTTTTGATAGAATATAAACATATCGACATTATTAATTTACATTAAACTTTTCAAAAAAATTTAAAAAAATTCATGTTAAATCAATCAGACTTTAGCATCTGCAATATAAAGAATGTTTTATGTGTACCTACACAAAAAACATTCAAAGATCCTATGATATCAAAATAATATATAATTAAACACAAGTGTTACTATCAGTACTTCCTCATTTAAACAAAATCAGAAAAATAAATAAATAACATAAAAAACCTGGACATTATGAACGAATTGTATCCTTAATATGGCTCGTCAATGATTTTTTATAAGTGGTAATAGAAACAGCAAAAATATCCACCAAGAACCCATATTCATTTCCCAGTCTGTGAATCCTTCTGGTAGGTGTATTGTGAAGATAATTGGATTTGACTTTATCGCAGTGAAATGAATAGTTTTATCTAGTGTTTCAGTTTGGAATATGAAAATTTATCAGTTGTAAAGAGCTTTAAAGCAAAACAAAATTTAAAAAGTATAATGTTCAAGCTTTCATAAGCACATAACCGCAGATAAGTTTGCGCAACATTCAATTAAGCAATATGTTGTAATGCACTCTGTATATTCTCTTACTTCTACTGCAACTTACTGCTGCAACTAATAATACTAAATAATACTTATAATATTTGACCACGTAACACACTCAGTCTAAAAGCTTAATACGATGGAAAGGTCAACGGTTTACTGTTGAAAGCTTTACTCGCCAATAGGTTTTGGATAATAGCACTCTGTTGTGTAGCTCATTTCATTGAATGGAGTATGGTTACAAGTATTATAATTTAATTGAACATAATATTCTTGATGATATCTTAAATAAATCAAAATTTAGACTGATATTCATAATATCTGATATTGTAAAATAGGTCTCCCATTATTTTCTGTAAATTTTCGAGTGTTCTGCAAAAGGTAGATGTTCTGCAAATACCACATTTAGCATCTTCAATTCTTCGATGAGATATATCGAACATCGTGGTTGTCAATTTTCTTAATTCATAGAAACATGTCTTTATATTATGTATTTGATAATAGTGTACTATTTAGTTACGAAATTAAAAAAACAAATGTTTTCTTCAATAGAGAGAAAAACTTCTCTCTCGACAATAAATCATACATACAGAAGAAAACATTTGTTCTATACTTTCGTTATGGAATTTAACTAACTGACACAGTAAACACATTATACAGTAATTCACAATATGTTGGTGTTGCTGCCCCACTAATGCAGTTGTGCAGTGCTAACAACAAAACAAAAAAAATATTAAAATAGCTCAAAAATATACATAAAAACATAAAGCAACATTAAAACTAGAATACTCATAACATTACTCCAACAAAATAATTATTTAAGGATCAAAGACAGAACCAGCCAACTGCCAAATTCAGGAGCAAGTTGAAAACATTGCCTACTATTCAGGAGAAGTCATGATGCCCTTAACACGGTTACAGATCATTAAACGGCGCCATATACAGATCCTTTTTATTACTATCCCTATACTTTCCTCTGCCCTCATCTATCAAAAAAATCATGCCCAACTTTTTAAATCTTCATTTATTCATATCATGTGGTTACTCTACTAGAAATGCTACTTATGGGATATACATTGAGAGTAGGTATAGAAAGATGGAATGGATGTACTAACATGAATCACTGTCTTTCGTCCTTTGGATACTAAAAACTTATAAATAAAAGAATGCGAGTAATTTTAAATTAAATTCGAGATTAAACTTTGCAACATATTAAAATATTCATAAAATAATTAAAAATATTCCGAAACATAAAGAAATAATGAGCTATAAAATGGTTCAATTGACCAAAACCAAAATTACCACTTAGCAAATTTAAGAAAAAAACCTGTTCACGGTTAATAAATCATTAAATAATAATAAAAATGAGTCAGAGTTTAATGATAAACTGAAAAGAAACGATGCGGAAAGTCGTGGGAGAGAATGGACGGAAGAAGGAGTGTAAAAACTATTGAAAAACTGCCGTGGTGTTGTGATTTAGGCTGTTTTACTATTTCGATAGTTTATAAATATACTTACTACTATAATGTAAGGGCTATAGTTCACTAGATGCAGAAACCAGCGAAATGCGAAGATTCGTGCAAACGAATCGATGCTTTCTTTATCTTGTGTCTGAGGTTTGGAAGTAATGATTTCGCCTTTGTTAATCGATGTTATTTTAATTAATTTATTTATTTATTTATTTTCTCACAATCATACGCCAACAGTAATAGCAATAGCAACTATGTACAGTAATACAGTAATAGCAACTATGGAAAGAGGTGGATTCCAGGAAGAGCAACGGAGAGATCAACTTGACGGTCCGGTGGGTTAACTCTAAGCCCAAGATAGTGACTACGCATAACAGATTTCATGATGCAAAAAACTAACTTCTTCATTACAGTGCTATTATCAAAATATTAGAGGTGTAAGGACAAAATTAACTGAATTTAAAACTAATTTGTATACTTTGTCTCATAAGATTTTTCTACTGTCTGAAACTTGGTTAGACAAGAATATTAACACATCTGAGCTCGGGTTTGTAAATCATGTTGTATATAGACAGGATAGGAATGAGAAAACTAGCAATAAGGTGAGGGGTGGTGGTGTGCTTGTCGCTGTGAATAGTCAATTAAAATCAAGAAAAATAAATATTAACAATAATATACTGGAGCAAATATTTGTCCAGGTGGGCCCCCCTTCTACCGGTGTTATTTTTGGATGCGTATATATACCTCCTGATGCCGATACTGAGAAATATAAGCAGCATGCTAGGGACGTAGAACTGCTCCGTAATAGATATCCTAAATCCAAAATTGTTATAGTGGGAGACTACAATTTACCTAATATCAAGTGGTCAGTAGGCGAGGGTGATGGTGGTGAGAGATTCTTTGAGGTTGGATATGATACTGAGAGCCGTAATGCAAATGACGTTACTGTCTGTTTGAATGAGTGTCCTAAATCTAGAGAAATATTAGACATGATGCATTTTTTGGGTCTGATTCAGATGAATAATGTTTTAAATATCAATCAAAGAGTATTGGACTTGGTTTTGATTAGTTGTATTAAGGTGGAGGTTGCACTGTCAGACGAGATGCTGTTACCAGCGGATAAACATCACCCCCCATTAAATATAGATGTCATTCCTAATGTTCATTTAAAAAAATCCACCCGTGTTACCAAATCATTTAATTTTCATAAGGCTGACTATGACTCAATTAATCAATTTTTATATGCATCTCACTGGTCTTTTCTATTTGATAATGTGGGCTTGGATCGTAAGTTGGATATTTTTTATGAGTATATAAATACAGCCATAGAATTATTTGTTCCTTCCGTAGCTTTTAAAACTAATAATTTTCCCGTGTGGTTCAATAATGACTTGAAAACTAAGATTTTCGAGAAAAAAATTTGTCACGCTCAGTACAAGAAAACGAGATGTATTGAAGATTACCAAAAATTTTCCGAGCTTAGAAGTGCATGTAAGTATGTATCAAGGTGTTGCTATCAGGAATATATTGCTAAGATTGAGGGTGAGGTCAGTGATGATGCTAAGGCCTTTTGGAGGTTTACTAAGTCTCAAAGAAAGGAAGATGATCGTATTCCGGATACATTGGTATATAATGGAATGTGTAGTACTGATGATTCGAAAACGGTAAATTTTTTTGAACAATTTTTTAAAAGTGTTTATGTGACGGATGATGAAACAACTCTTGGTCCTGATGTACCACTGTCGGAATCGGTTAATGTAAATGACTGCGTAATAGAATATTCTTTGGTGAGAGATGGACTGGAGAAGCTTAGTATTAAAAAGCCTACAGGACCAGACGGAATACCAAATGTGTTTTTGAGACAGTGCTCTTCTTCTATATCGTATCCACTGTTTGTCTTATTTAGAGAATCCCTAAGTATGGGCTACTTTCCAGAACGGTGGAAAGAAAGCTATATTGTTCCCGTATTTAAGAAGGGAGACAAATCTAATGTCAAAAATTATAGGCCTATTAGTATTCTGTCAGCAATACCCAAATTTTTTGAATGTGTTGTTTTAAATTGCATCGCTCCTCAACTTGAAAAATTGATTGATCAAGCTCAGCATGGTTTTGTCAGAGGGAGGTCGACTTTAACAAATTTAATGATATATGAAGATCACCTCATGAAGGCCTTTGCTGAAAAGTCTCAGATAGACTCGGTATACACTGATTTCAGCAAGGCCTTTGACCGCGTCCCACATAATATTTTGCTGAGCAAGTTGAGGGGACTGGGTGTGGGAGGCAGTTTGCTTGGGTGGGTTTCCAGTTACTTGTGTGAGAGAAGACTTGTGGTTTGTAAGGATGGGGTGAGGGGCAATGGTTTCATCGCTACAAGTGGGGTCCCACAGGGCAGTCATTTGGGCCCACTTCTGTTCCTTCTCTTTATAAATGATATTGTTTCAGTGTTTGATGACGTTAACTATCTTCTATTTGCGGACGATCTCAAAATTTATAAACAGGTTAACAATGAAGGTGATTGTCAGATTTTGCAGAGCAATTTGGATGGGTTGAGGTCTTGGTGTGAGCGTAATAGGCTTTTTTTGAATATTGATAAGTGTCAGGTCATAACATTTACTAAAAGAAAGAATCCGTTTATGTTTGAGTACAGGTTGGGAGATGATGTTTTGGAACGCGTTCATGCTATAAGGGACTTAGGAGTAGTCTTTGACCATCGTTTGACTTTTGTTCCACATATTGAGGATATTACTTGCAAGGGCATGAAAATGTTGGGATTCGTGTTGAGGGTGGCCAGAGAATTCGTCAGTATACCAGCGATCAAGGCTATGTTTGTGTCCTTAGTCAGAAGCTTGGTAGAATATAACTCTCCTATATGGTCTCCTCACTACGCAGTCCACTCTAACAATATTGAAAGGATTCAGCATAAGTTTTTGAGGTATGTCAACTATATGATGCGCATTCCTATTGAGGAGATTGATTACTCTTACTTGTTGTCCCTTTTAAATTTAAACACATTGTCTGATAGACGAATAATCTCTGATCTGATTGTGCTATTCAAGATTGTAAGAGGGGAATTAGATTGCCTTGACCTTAACAGTTTAATATCATATCATATTCCAACAAGAGCCACTCGTCAGGTTGTGACTTTTCATAGTGACGTAGTTGATACTAACTATTTATATAACTCGCCCCTTTATAGGATGCATAGGTTGGGGAATATGTATGGTCATTTGGCGGATGTTTTTGCGGATTCCTTATCCGAATACAAATGGAAATTAATAGAAAATTTTAAATCTGCGAGTTTGATGGATTGTGTTTAGTTGCTGGGTTTTGATGTGTTGTTTTTGCGACGAGATTGTATCTATTGGTGTATTCGGTTTGAGCGAGAGTGGAACAACCCGAAACTATGTATTGTATTGTTACCGACTTGGCCAGGCATTCCCTACATGAATAATTAATTGTATTTTGATTTTTTATGATATATATTAGGAAGTTTATAATCATTATTATTTTTAAGAGATTTATAATCATTATAATTTTTAAGAGATTTATAATCATTATTTGAAATTATTTGCTAGTACTACATTACAGCTACATTGTTTTTATCACTTGACTGTTTTCTTTTGTTATATTATGTTTGTAAAGGCTGGTTCAGCCGTTTATTATTATAAATAAATAAATAAATAAACAGGCACAACATACAGATTGAAAAACAGAAACAATGAAGAGAAAAATAAAATAAAATTTGTCAATGCTGTGCCCTATTACAGGCATAAATATAGTTTTACTCGGACCACCCTCCCCCCAGCCCAAGCCCACCCCAGCACCCCCGAAGCATCCAATGAAACTCCAGAACCCGAAAGCTCCGGGAGGTCCCCCAGGCACGACAGGAAGAGCCAGACAGACAAGATCCCAGGAAGAAAGAGGCCCAAGCACACCCAGATGTATATATAAGAATTTCAATTACAAAAATAAAGTCAAACTTACACACTAAAGATCAAAAGAATACAATATTAGTTATTAGAAGAATGGATCGCTTATTCAAAAATGATTTATAATATTTGGAAAAAAGAGAGAGAGGAGAGGGGAACGAGATTGTTACGGCTCAAGTAATCTTAAGATACACCTTTTAAAAGTATGAGAACTACTGCAGAACATGTCGACATCCTTAAATTTGTTGTTGTAGTTTTTCATCATCCTTTGCAGAGGATTTCGCAAGCCCGAGTTAGTCTGGTGACGGTTCAAGTGGAATGGCCAAAACGACCTTCTAACCGACGGCACTGAAAAATCTACCAATTGCAGTAGGTGGGGAGTGTCCAAAGAGGATGTACATATCTTTCTCAATAGACAGGCATCAGCTAGTTCACGTCTCAGTGAGAGGTCAGGAATGTTGTCAAAGTAAGCTCCCCTGAATCTACGATTTCCAATGCATATTAGTTTGTGTTGAATTTTTTCCAATGCAATATTGTATTTGTCGTATAGAGGATTCCAGACCGGAGAGCAATACTCGACTCGCGATCTAACTAATGAGACATATAAGGTCTTTAAAGAAGTGGGACTTTTGAACTCCCTAGTCACCCTCAGAATAAAACCTAACATTTTATTGCATTGTGTCAAAATAGTATCTATGTGAGTGTTGAAATGTAATTTAGAATCAAAAATGATACCCAGATCCTTTACCGAGTCGAGTCGTTTCAGAATGGTGTTGTCGATGGCATAATTGTGTAATGTAACAATTTTGTTCTTTGTCAAGGTTATAGAATGGCATTTCTTTAGGTTTAGTTCCAATTTATTACGCAGACAATAATCATGAACCCTACCAAGATCAACCATTGTATGGGATCATATACATATATCAATTTTGTACATTGAAATATCACACAAAGCTAAGAATAGACAACGTTACCGTTCTTAATAGTGACTTGAACACGCAAATCATACTTTTCGCGATGTGTGCTTTGTCAAATTAACCCGAATTCTCCGGGAATAAGAAATACTTATCCAATAAATGTGATATTACGTATAAACTCTAAGTATATGATAAGGTTTGACACTGTGGTTTTATTTTTTAATTTTGAAAATCCGTTCCTGAAATACGGGGTGTCCTCATATGAGGACACTAGGAGAATCCGTGTAGTTTTCATAATATTTTTTTCTATATTATTATTCATATTGTCTTCCATGTTTTACTTATTTTTGTATTTCAATCTCGTTTAAGACGTCTTAAGTTAGTAGAAATACTAGTTCTACTAGAAAACGGTGATGAATATGATCAGACTCCTTGAGATATATACATAGAATCTCCTGAAGTCAGCCAACTTACTGATGGAAATTCATACAAGGAAAATGGAGTGAATAACAATTGCCTGCCTGAAAACCAATTGTGAGCACCTTCGGAAAGACGGCAGCTTTTGAACCAAGGTGCTGGAGATATTTTTGATAACAATACAATATAAGAAGCCACATCAAGGCCAAATTTAGAAAGATTGAGTCCACCTCAATAGACTTCCAAGTCTTGAGGGAAAACTTTGTGTCCTGGTATCTTCCCCAATATAAATAACGAACGTTTTGAAGGTTTAACTCGATTCAGTAAGCAAAAACGATGTAAATAAATTATTACAGAGTATGTAGAAGGGCAATTTTCTTTTGTCAGATGTATTTTGGTTCAATAAGTGAAGTACAGTGGAGGAACATTATCCATTTTTTTCTCCATTTCTAAATCTCTTTGAAAGATTTTTCTTCAAGGATCAAAATCGATCAGATAATTCGTATGGGTTTATTGTTTATCATCTGTTTTCTCAAATACTTACCAAAATACTCAACCATTGCTTCATCATGTGAAATAGATTGGCTATAAGTGCACATCTTCATGCATTTTTCATTACATGTGAACAATAAGCGGTCTCAAGTTGTACAATTTGTCTTTTTTATCAAGCTCATTATTTGATAAAAAGCGAATAGATCTTTAAATATTTTCAAAACTATCTCTTCTCGTTGCTTCATATACTAAGTAATGCACAAACCTTCACCTTTACTCTAATACATAGCTTTCCCTGGAATTACATTGTATTCCGATACGATAAGAACAGCAAGAAATTATCAGCATTCATCCTTATTTAGATTTATGTCTTCCCATATATTGGATATACAATACTCTGAACTTGAAATCTCATCAAAAATAGCTCAAATAATTTAAATTCGGTAAAACATTCATAACGCTGGTTTTTTATTTTGGAGGAGATGCTATGATACAAAGTTTTCCCTCTAGATTTGATAATCTATTGAAGTGGACTCAATCTTTCTAATTTTGGCCTTGATATGACTTCTTCTATTGTATTGCTATCAAAAATATATCCTGCGTCTTGGTTCAAAAGCTGCCGTTTCTCCGCAGGTGCTCACAATTGGTTTTCAGGCAGGCAATTGTTATTCACTCCATCTTCCTTATCTGAATTTTCATCAGTAAGTTGGCTGACTTCAGGAGGTTCTATGTATATATCTCAAGGAGTCTGATCATATTCATCGCCGTTTTCTAGTAGAACTAGTATTTCTACTAACTAAAGACGTCTAAAACGAGATTAAAATATAAAAATAAGTAAAACATGGAAGACAACATGAATAATAATATAGGAAAAAATATTATGAAAACTACACGGATTCTCCTAGTGTCCTCATATGAGGACAGTAAAAGTTAAACAAGGTTATATCATCACTGGTTTTACATAAATAAACATTATTTGTGCCCCCAAATCCGCTAATGATATATGAATTGACCTACATATATATTTTATAGATTTAGAAACGTAAAAAATAAATATTTTTATACTTTCGTGAAGAGGTCGTCATTTTTGTGAATTTTCAAAATACGGTAATTTTGAAATGATGTACACATCCACCCACGACTAAAATCAAAGATACAATGATTTGTTTATAAAGAGGAATGTCTGGCTTGTAGGATAGTTCATGTTTCGACATGCTCACACTTATTGTTTAGTTGTTATGGTCAATTTTAATGTACACTGTTTCCGTCCTCATATGAGGACACTAGGAGAATTCGGGTTAAGCTACGAGCAGGCATGTCATAGGCATCGTAAATCTCTCTTAGGAACGTATAACCATAGATATTCTGTTTTTGTGAAGATTCAAACCAACTCAATTGATACACTGTGTCGGTGTTTAGGTAGTAGAATTCCATAGCGAAATAAATAAAACAAGTGTTTTATTCTACTATTGATTTATTCGACGAGAGAGACGTCTTTCGTCTTGTTAGGACATTGTCAATCAATTAACATCCAACGATAGAACTTCATACCATTAATTCTAAAATATGTTATTTGTATAGTAAAACAAGGACAGAATAGTCGTCAGACGTTTTCAGATCTTGACCCTCTTTTTTAACTGCTGCTTTTAACTACTGCTATATACTTATTTTTTTTTTTCCTTTTTTTCCTTAAGACTGAGACATTTCTGGTAAGAGTGGAATCTTCGCTGGTCTACATGTTAAATGTATTAATTGTCAACATATTGTGTAACGACTGTTTGATTCTAAATATTGTAAAAATAAAATAACCAAATACCCTGCGAGCCACACTGAAACACACAACATGTAGATTCAGCACCTAGGACAAAGAAGATAAAAAAATCATGAGACGTAATCTGCAAAAATATATTTGGACTCTTCTTCATCAATTCTTTGTTTACGGCTTTCCGCATTTATAAGAGACTACTAGTCTTTAGTAGTTTGTTAACAACAGCAGGACAGCTCTACGAAAATTAATTACACTTAAACACGTGATAGTATGTATTTTTGTTTTTGGAACATAAACAGTAGGTAAGCTGTGTAACTCTTGTATTTTAAATACTGAAAAAGTGTGTTAACATAAAAGATCACTAACTTATCTTGAATGATAACATAATATACTTTCCCGAGTGTCCTGCAAAGGTAAGGTGTTCGAAAAAATTAAAACATTTTACATCTTAAATTCAGTTGTGAGGGTTGCCACACTCATCCTGAATGCGCTATTTTTTTGTTGTCACGAAGAGGACAGCTTGCATGTTTATTGCATGCATCTGGTCTGCTGACTACCCGCTTGTGGGGTATGCCGTGTTTGCAGTAGATAAAACTGTGAAAATACGTATGAGAATATAATCTTCTTTCCTGTATCAGTTTTTTCTGGAATTTTATGCCATATTTGGCCATTGCAATCACTCTGCAAAATAACTCTCTCACCTACCTAATGGCACCAGAATCTTCTTTTTATTAAGCATATTTGCTTTACCTCAATTAAATCATCTTTAACCCACGATTATCTTTTTTTCGAACTGTTTGATCATTTGATTTTTATTCTACTTTCGTCTAGTAAAATACTTAGTAGAAAATTGAAAAAAGGCGCATTTCATTTCAAATGACATGTATATCCATTGGGTCAAGTCAAAACTGATTCGGGTTTCCTTTCACTTTTTTTATTAAAATTTTTATTCTTTACTACTGATTTCATACTTTCATTGCCCTATGCCCTGTCACATGAACTATGGAGGATATTTTTGACGCATCTCCACCTACAGTGCGTTTTGAACAGTACTGGAGATCAGTTTGATTAATTTTTCTGGGTTTCGGCACGATAAATAAATAATTCTTTCATTCTAAATCTTATAATATTTGAAAAATAAACAATTTTTTTAAGTCGCGTGACTTTTATATGTAAAAAAAACTGTATACACAAATAATCATTAATAATTATCCACGTATCAAGAATCGTTATTCCATACCTCGATACTTAGATATACCTAGTTGTTAATTTCATATTTCCTTGTATCAGATAAAGTATAAGAAGGAAAAGGAGACGGATACACCTTTTACGTGTATACTTCCCGTTGAAACTTCCTGTAAGCTCATGGAGCCTAGGTTATATTATATTATAGCTGGCGTTGTAGTATTAGTAAAATGTTATAGCGACTACGACTCAATCCTCTCTTCCTCCAGCACGTTCACACAAGGATATAATAATTAATCTTCATGTTGAAATGGAACTTGTCTAGTGATGTAGAAAGCTACGACTACGATGATCCAGACGTATTTACCTAATTTCGATAGCAATACCTAATTACTAATCATTTTGTGCTTTCCGTTTTATGATTTCGTCACTATAACTGGAAATCGTTTAAATATAAATTTGATTCTATTTACCGAAATAAATAAAACAAGCGTTTTGTTCTACTATTGATTTAATTTACGAGAGAGACGTCTTTCGTCTTATACGATATGGAATTCTACTACCTAAACACCGACACAGTGAATAGATTCTATTTACCTACTGTCTCAGTATTTAGGTAGTTGAATTCCATAATAAAATTAAAAACACATTTGTTTTTTATTCAGGATGGGTGGCAAACCTCACCGCTGAATTTGAGATGTAAAATGTCTTAATTTTTTTGAACGCCTTTCTTTTACAGCACACTTGATAACTTACAGAGAAGAGTGTGAGACCAATTCTTTACCGAGGCTCCACGTGAAAGTTTATTTGATGCAATTAAATTAAAAAAACAACTTTTAAAAAAAGAAAGATAGGTAGGTATATCTGGAATTTTGAAAATCTCAAGCAGTATGAATCTATAACTTAGAATAGGTATTTGTTTCATCAACATTGCTCTAGTACTATTGGCCTCCCTAGTCCTGCGAGAGATATTTCTCATCATATATACCCAACAACATGATAATATGTGACTACCTATGTTTTACCACTATTATAAAAAGACCTTGAGTAATAGGACTAATTCCTTTCCTTATCAGAAACTCGCCATGAAATATGAGTTGACTAATTTGAGCGTAGATTTTTCCTTTACGCAACGTTTTTGTTTAGAGATGAAACACAAAGTTGTTTGACCAAATACCAGATAACGGACATCCAGCGAGGTTCTTCAAAACTAGACCGGTATGCACTGTCACGGTCCACTGTCATGACATGTTAAATTAAGTGCAAGACATTTTGTATGAAATAAGATTCAATGATTGATGAACGAGAAAAAACGTTCCAAATAATGAAGATTACAAAAGATTGTCTTAAAATGTTTTTGATTAATTTATTAATTTACTTACTTAACAAATAGATCTTTTTGAATGATTTTCATTGATCAAATATTTTTTCGTATTACCTATAATCAGCATCCATGGGGTAGTTGGAAGATATTCCGCTTCTGCGAAAAACTTGCCCAACACACGAAATTATTATTCGTTCCATGTTATTGAATGTTTTGTTGTTGTTGTTGTTCTATATACGATTTTTGGAAGAAACGATAGAGAAAGAAGAAAAGTGGCCAGTAACAAAGTGAATGGTGCACTTTGATGCACTGTTAGCAATAGCAATGTGTCAAACATGGTGAAAATGTTGGTGCACAGTACCATTTTGATACCGGCAAAGGACGAATGTAGAATAAATGATGCAAAGATGCAATCGCTGAGATGAATGGTTGGTAAAATGTTACATGATAGAGTGAAGAATGAGGATATCAAAAGAATAAATGCCTACCCCCACACGATATAAATAGATTGAGACAACGAAAATTCTGTGGTGATCTTTTGGTCTGCTTTTATGTGATTTTTATAATATGTGGTTATTTCGTAACTGTATATAAATTATGTCTCTTTGGATATCGCATTGGCCGAAAGCTGTAATTTAGTTTAAAGAGAGTATTAATTATAATTAAAATAGAAAAATATATCTTTGTGCAACAACATGTTCATTGTTGTTGCACAAATGCAACAACAGTTTTTTTTACCATTCAATCAAATATTGAGCTAAATACGAGTACTTTTCGATAATATCTTGTTGGTTAATAAAACTTTAACCGAATAAGTCGAATTACGGCTTTACTCATCTTTAGTTTTTTGAATGGTGACGACATTTGTGTAGTTCAAAACTTGCTCAAAGTCTTGGAAATTTATTATAATATTAACATGTGAATTGAAAGGTCAAACTATTATGTGACAACAATATAAATTATTACGTTAATAATCTTAATGAAATTTGCGGACTGGAATAATATATCTGTATACTGATAAGATCTACTTGTAAATTATATTTTAACAAAGAAGATAAGATTGTAAATCTCCTAAAAGAGATTTTATTTGAGAACAATTAGATACTAGAGAAATAACTTGAATACTTCTTTTAAATGTGTATGATAGACTGGAAGACATTGTTTAAAAAAAGTTCACCTTTTGACTGATACTCATGTTTTTGTGCCTTTATTATTATTGTTCAAATCATGTCTTGTTAATTATTCACTTTATTCCTTTCTATTTTTCTCAAGACTATCCACTATTTTACGAATGATTTAGTTATTCAACCACTTCTGTCTTTAGCACTGTAGTCTGAAGAAACTTGTTCTGTTTTACTTCGTCCATCTATCTCATTTCTTACGCCTGTTTGTATGTGAAACATATTACTCTTAGGTACTTACTTTATGAACACAGGTGTTTCACAAAGATTCAAATAAAATAATTTATCGTCGTTGGTTCAATGAAACCTCTTATGTGCTACAAACCAAATTTTACAAGGGACGCAAAAAACTGTTTAAAAGTCCACAGATCAACAAATGTAATCAAACTTATTATCAAAATCATGTAAAAACGTCAAAGTTTTACATGATTTTGATAATAAGTTTGATTACATTTGTTGATCTGTGGACTTTTAAACAGTTTTTTGCATCCCCTGTAAAATTTGGTTTGAAGCACATAAGAGGTTTCATTGAACCAACAACGTTATGTATTTACTGTAAGTACACCTATTTATATGCAATGATGATTGCGCAAATGTATTATAATATTACTCAGACGGATACATGGACAATTCTCATACATTGACCTAGTCCCAAACTAAGAATTGGATTTTTGTAATAGATACCATCGCGACGATACACATTTATCATTATAATCATCATCTCCGTCGGTCCCTCAATTCTGAGGAACGTAACTATCATGCCTCGTTCAACAAAAAATTACACGTATAGACCATCTGTTTCCAACTCGAGCGATCCTCTACCCCTTCCACAGCCCCAATTATTATTAAGCTCTCAGGCTCTCTTCTCGAAATGTGTTCGAAACATCATAAGATGCGCTGCTTGCTGAGAGTTGAGAGTCGTTTGAAAATGTTTAGCTCCGTGAGGATGGACGCATAGGTCCTATGTTCAGTCCAATGCACTCGGAGCAATTTCCTCCAGCCCCATAATCATCTCAAATGCATCAATCTTCGCGCGCTCGCTAGTTCGCAGCGTCCACATTTCAACCACAATGCAATCATATATGCTGAACACCAAGGTCCTATCCAATAGAATGCAAAACATAAACATGTGAACAAACACCCGAATTCGGGACAATTTGAAACAGGTCATTTTTCATTTTTCCCTCACCGTGAATCAAACTTGGAATTTCGAATGTTAAAGGAAAGAGCATTACCGAAAGAAATTTAAATTATTAAAATAAAACCATAAGGCTTCATTTTCATGATAGATGTGTTGAGACCATTGCCCTTTGAAAGAAAAAAAACATGCAATTAGCAACGGCCATTGAACAAAAAGTATCTACGAGGCATTTATGTATTGTGTGTAATCCCCTATACTGACATTTCCGACTTTGTCAAATATTCGTAGAAATTCGTAATTCCACTCTTCCTGACATTCCGCATTGAAAGATTTATTATTGTTCATGGTACAACCGACAACAATAATAATACAGTGGTACCTTGACATACGAGTGCCCCAACATACGAGTTTTTTGAGAAACGAGCCGTCGAGTGAGCGATATTTCTGAAATTTATTTTTTCATATGTAAATATAACAAGAAAACAACTTACTACTACTAAAATTTTATTACTATCTAAACATCTTTTGACAATTATAGAAAATGGTAAAAAAAAAATGAAAATTATGCTTTGAAATACGAGCAAAATTTGAGATATAAGCTATTTAATGACACTTGCCTAACTCATTTCCAGAACTAAAAAGGAGGAAGAAACAAACCTCTTTGGATATGTTTTTTTAAACGGCCTGCAGGTGAAAGTGAGAAAAGCGTGGTGAAAAAGGCTAGGCTAGGTGAAGAGAAAAGGAGTAACGAAAATTAAGTGAAGGTAGCACTTTATAGATCTAGTTTGTTTTTTACATTATTTTTTATTATGTTTTTGTATGTACAATATTTGTCATTTTTAAATACATTTTTCTTATTCAAAAACACGTAAGTGGGGTGACATTTTGGGGACTGGAACGGATTAATGGCAGTTCAATTAATTTCAATAGGCAAAATTGCTTTGAGATACGAGTAATTTGAAATACGAGCAAGGTTGCGGGACGAATTAAACTCGTATGTCGAGGTACCACTGTATAAGAGCTTTATAGGGCTGTTGTGTATTGACCCAAATACTCCACCGCGGAACAATCAGACTTTTAGCTTAAAATAACAATTAATCAAAAAAGTTAACTCCCCGTACTTACCTACCGGAAAGCACAGAAATTAAAAAAGGATTTCAGTAAACTAAACTATCAATTGTTTGTTTTATTTCACCATATAATTTATTTATATCATCCGATAGAAAGTGATGAAACTTGTTGGCAATAGAGAATCAAGTTTTGATTTTGAAGATACTTTTTTTTCATCATTCAGCCTTCAGCGCTCTTTTCAAAAGCTCAAGTGGCATTTATTTTATTTATATTTCTGTCTGCGAGTACCGGGTGACAATTCAAAATTTATCTCTGCAATCTTTGAAATTTTCACTACCTAACTAGGTAGCTACGTGTTTTTTTTGTGTAGTATTTCTTTGCATTTCTTTTATCAATAGCAGTCCTTGAAGGAGTGGATTGTGAGTTGTCAGAGTTAAGAAATAACTTTGAACAAACACAAAGTACCTATATATGAATAAAAAATTGTTATCCATTGTCCATGTATGTAACTCGATTTAGAGAACACGTCGTAAGCTGATGTAACGTGGATTGTTTTCCGCAGGTAACATCGTTAACCCTAAAGGTCTTATTGTGGATAATGGCTATGCAATGTAATGTATTGATAGCAACTCTTACTGGATTTAGCAATAACGTATTTATGTATGAGTTTTAATTCCGTCGTAATATTAGAAATAAATCATTATTTCATTAATTCATACCACCACATCATTTTACAAAAGTGAGGTAGCCAGCGGATCAATTGCACGTAACAAACATACGAAGCGTCTTCTTCGTGACAGATAAATTTAAGACGTTCAGTATGGCTGGCATAGTTCATCGCTAAACTTAAAATGCTAAATGTCATTTTTTTTATTTTTTTATTTTCCTTTATTGGCATTTTTTTTTTTTTTTATTTCATTCAAAAACACAGGTTTTTACATAAATATAGTATTAAACAATTAGGTATAGTGTTAACCCAATTACAGAATGCACAAATGTTTACAAATACTGTATATGATTAAGATTCCCAGATTAAAAGTACCCATCTAACCCAAAAATAAAAAACTCAAAACAATAACTTTAAAAATTCGAAAAAAAAAAAAAAAATTTAAAATAGTTACAGAACTAAAAATACATTACATTACATTACATTACATTACATTATACATTACATTACATTACATTACATTACATTACATTACATTACATTACAAGTCATACTTGATATTTTACGAATATCTTTCATTTACAGAACATTCGAACAGTAGAAGACATTTTCATTACCAGGAACTCCACGGGAAAGGATATTAAACTATTATTTTCTATTCAAATAATTTACATAAAAACCATTATTTCAAAAGTTCAAATTAAAATACCGTTATAATCAATCTTTTCTATCAAAAATAAATCTCAAAATAATAAAGGGATAAATAAGTGTTAAATTACAATTAGACTTCCAAATTTTATTCAAAATTAATAATGCATTTAGGTCGCTAAATAAATAAACTTATGCTAAATTTAAACGCAGACTATAATATAATAATATAATAATATACAACAATAATATTTGCGGTAGTTAGTCGTGTGGATGGTGGGTATCCTTCAATGCAACAATAATAAAACATACAAACAATTCTAAACAATTAGTCAAAAAATACTTTTCATAAGTTAAGAGGGAAGTTTTAACTCAGGCAAAAGTATGGACTTTGTATTTTGTTTCCTTTTCGGTGTCTTTTATTTCATTGTCTGTAGAACTGCTAAACATGTTTTTGTATAAAAATGTTCGTAATTAATTGATAACAATGTCATTAATCAAGCAGTACTTATCTCTTAAAGATCGCTTTTCTAACCGCTAGTGGAAGCCCCATCAACTCATTGTCAATGAATGTTTTTGAAATCTCACATTAATCATTGTAACTAGGTATAACCAGAGAATCCACAGTAGGTGTGTACTTACCAATGTACATTACATTTAAGAATATTACTCAATAGATACCTCATCCGCATAATCTACATTATATTTGTTTGAGGAAGGAAAAATTTCAGACACCAAATTTTCCTTGTATTATCCCATCCACCGTGGTATGAAAATTATCAACGAATTCAAAATATTTTTTACTAGAGTAACCATTTATTTTATTTTGCAAAGCAAAGAACTTTATAGTTTAATAAATTGCATAAAACATTTGTACGTGTTAATTCTAGTATTACTACTAAATCATCATGACATATCCCACACATTTCTTTGCCGGATGCACCACGGAGTAGATAAATTTCAATATAAAGCATAAAATATAAAGTTTGGCACGGTACATTTCCAATTAATTAATAAAATTTCGCATCATGAGACTCAATCATAAGCAATCAAGAATGGATGAAAGGAAAGGAATTGAAAATGGAAGTAGAGAGGAAAGGAGTCTCTAGAGTCTCTGGTAAGCAATAGATCTCCCTCTCTTTTCTGTGAATTTTCGAGAGTCCTTCAAAAAGCATGTGTTCGTAAAACCTCGCATAAACGACAATTGACATATATAATTCAGCGATTAGGTATGCCACTCATTCTGATTGCCTTACTTTTGATTGCAGTTATTATACTGGCTTTCTCACTTGTAGAAGATGATGCATAGATAGGTGGATAATAGAAGTATAAACTCTTGCGAGGATCTTCACAAAACGGCACGAAATAAGTCGGCTAGAATATTATTGTTGTTTATATAATAATACCACTGCGCTGCAGTTAAATTCTTTGAAAAATAATTAATTAAAAAACCTAATACACAAGAGAGTAGGATGAGAATTTTTACTATCCGAAATAATTAACCAAACAATTTTCCTAGCGGACCAGCGCGCGTTATAATGAAATACAGAGAGAGCTTTATAGAATCTTTGTAGAATTTTTGTAATAGTAGATACATACCTTGCCAGGTAGGCAAAAGAGGATAATATTATATTATGAAGGATGTCAGGGGAGACCAATCCCTCTATGAAGTTAGCTATTCATTAATAAATCTAATATTTGCTTTAAAAATATGTAGCGCAGGTTTAAGCGCAGTACAGGAGGAGCTTATGAATTTTCTAGTGGGTAGAATTTTCTACGTCTTTTATACACGATATTATCTCCTCTCTCACACTCAATTTTTTTTTATAAAAATCTGCTAAATGATGTTTGTTTTTATAAGTTTTTTTTCCGTTGTATATATAATGATATTCGTTCCTCTCGGGAACACACGGTGAAAGAGAGCCTCCCCCGTTCAAAACGAGTTGAACGGGGGAGGCTCTCATCAAATCAGCATCTGATATTCCTACCTATGATGACTTCATTCCCCTATCGAAAATGTTACCTAAACAATTTGTAATCAAAAATATTATAATCTAACAGAAAACCACGTGTGTTTCCTTTAATTTAAGTAGTTTACCAAAATTCTTCTGTATAATCTCCATAGGTGGCCTCCTCTACACATTCAAGTGAAAATTGTTCAAAATAATTATTTTCCTAAAAATGAACATTTTCAACACACAAAAATATATGTAGGTACAAATAACAAAATGGCAAGCAAACTGGTTGCCATAGAGTCTACACTTATCAAGTCACCTGTTATCACAGCTGTCATTTATAAAAACTGTAGATCAGTGGTCTTCAACTCTAGTATTTAATAAAAGGTCTTCATTCTCACTTTTTCATTGTAAGCTGCAATGTTGGGCCACGTTAAAATTATCAAACGTTTTCCGATCTGCGGAGATAAAAGGTTAGAGACCACTGCTTTTAGTATAGTAAATAGGGCCATCCATATAGGGGAACATCTTTGAAAGAAATCAATCCTAGATATTTTTTTGGTCAAATAACACAACATAACATAACATGTAGGTACAGACAATTCACACAGATCGAGCTAGTCCCAAACTAATACTGTATATGAATCTTGTATTTTGAGTAGGTACTAACGCGACATAATTATACACAATGCACTAAACACATATATACATGTAACACCGAGACTCAGGACAATTTGAAAAAGGTCATTTTTCACTTTGCCCTTAAATAAAATTGGACATTCTCAAAGCATAGATCAGCTAGGACTATTGTATCTCCACAACTTCATTTCTGAAAGAAGATCCTATTTTTAAGAAAGAAGATATTAAGATATTAAAATTAGAGATATGCTTAAATCGACCTATGTTTAAAGTTATTATAAGTCTTAGGTCCCTCACGTGTGGAATTTTTTTTTCACTGCAAATGCAGATACCTACAGACTCCTATTATCTTATAGTATGGGAGTCTGTCATTCTTTACTTAGAATATTCTAAGTAAAGAAAGTTGATAGTGGTGCGTGAAGAATGAAAAGTCATTAAAAACCTCTTGTTGATTTGTTTTTCGATTTCAGGTAAAGACTTGCGATGCGTCCACATCTATATAATTATAACTATAATATTTACAATTATTCTTTTCCATTCTATTTTGTCAAATTCATTTTCTTTATCTATAATACAATACAACAACAAAAATCTATAAACACAAAGGATAAATTAATAAAATAAAAATAAATTGAATAATTTTTACTGCACAATTTCACATGGAAGAAATGGCGACTTTATTCAGGCAGTTTTTATGAAAAAAAAATTGTAAAAAATATTTTCCATATCTCTAAACGTTTTTAAAAGTGTTTCTTTATGCGTGTATTTAAAACTAGTAGGGTAATTTATGTAATTTATTTAATTAATGCAGATGTCCTGGCTGCGCAACATTAGAGAGTGGACCGGAATCCGGACAGTGGATGCTGTTCAGAGCAGCACAGGACAGGGAAGTTTTCGCCGGAGTGATCGCCAACGACGGGGGGACCTGACATGGCACAGAAAGAAGAAGAAGAAGGATAATTTATAAGTGAAATTGTAATGATAAAATTATTCATAATATTACATAATTATAATAATACAGTGATGCTTGTATAAACACATATGTATATTAGTAGAGTGATAATAATACATAAATATGTGTATAGTCTGACTAATGCTATTTGCTCGTATTCCAGGATATTAAGTTAACAGCTATTCTGTGTACACCAATCATGGCAGGATTCAATTATGAATACCAAGTAGGCGGCTGTGTTATGAACAGTCATATAATATGCTGTAAGATGTCGTAAAGAGGAAATACAAGAACATCCTTTTTTGTAAATTTAACACATAACACTACCGTAATGTTAAAACCTATGATTCACTGGATGCCGAAATCAGCGAAATGGGAAGATTCGAACAAATTGGCGTTTTGTCTTGTGTCTGAGGTAAATTCTAAAGAAGAATTATTTATTTTTATACTTTTTTCACAAATTAACCATTATAGAGGTCACATATGTATATTTCACGCATTAAACTATCATAAAAGGCTTAGAGTGAACATACATTGAAGGACCCACCGACCACCCGGATAGCGCAGAAGTCTGAGGACTTCCATTTATCCGAAATTCTACACTTAACAAATCTTGTCCAAAACGGAGGCGCCATAGTGGGCAGCCTGAAGGGCTGGCCGGCCAAAACCTCCGTGTGAAATCTTTTGACTAAACTCCTTCGATGTACCTCTATACGAGAGAAGCAAACAACATATATGAAACAAAATAAAATAAAAGTATACAAAAACATTCTTAGCCAATTTTACAAACCATACAATAACAATTAAACAGAAAAAATAAAATAAGAATAACAAATTTATATACATATTTGAGCACAAGGCTGAATTGAGGTGTCCAGAAACTTTTCCAGGTATTTTTCCAGGTCGGCGAGCACGCGAGTCGCCGATACCGTCATCGCTGCAGAGACGCTTCCCTCCCTAGGGGACATCCCACCCAGACCTAATACTCTCCACCAAGGGAGACAGGACAGCACAAAAACAAATAAACGAGTTCGCTCGCGACAACCATGATCACACTAGACCAAATCAACTATGTAGCTCTCATAGAGATGATCGTAAGAGATCCCATCGAGTTACCCAGACATCTGCAAACTTCAAGAAGGCCCTGAAGTTCCCTGGAAAAATCATCAGTGCAAGAATGAACAAGTATATCTTAATGGTAGCGTTCTGGACAGGACTTGAGCCTGCAACTCATCCTCATCGCGAGATCTGCTTTCCAGTTAAGCAGCCAAAAGAGATGGCTTCGAATTTTTTTCTTATGAACTTTGAGCTTTGCTGTAGGTATTGTTCTAGCACGCCTAAGCATTACTATCTCATGCTGGATAAAATGTGTTAAAATCACATATGAAACCTCATACAATGGTTAATATTATAAATTGTAAAAATAAAATTCGCATAAAAAAACATCGCGTTCTTTCGTGTAATATTTTTTTGAAATTTATATCATTTGAAAAAGTGAGATTCTTATTTCAACATTTATTTGATTGGTATCATACATTCCATGTTCTTATTTGTCAACCTGAATATTGTTTTATTAGTTTAATACTGTTGTACATCGATTTTTATCCACGAATACAGAAATGTTTATATTTTACCTAGCTACAGTGCAGTTTAATCATTACGTTGAAAATCCACATCTATCCTCGATAAATGGTTCTAAAATACTCATCAATTCAAAAAATCAATTTGAACCAATCACGAGTTTTTATTTCAAATTTTCCAATTAGGCGAATTGTACAATAAGTTAGCAATGTCAATGCATTCTACCTGAATAAATTGTAGTTTCTATACAAACTCACTTCGTTCACACGTTCTTCGTGATTGAGATTAATTGAGCAAAAATTATTTGTTATTTTAATTAATAAGCAATCGATTATTATTTTAATTTAAATAGGTACATATTAGTACAAAAAACTACATTTTCAAAACATATCTTTACTAAGTACTATATAATTTCAAACTTCTGATTGGTTACCATTGACGGCAGGAGTTCCTCAGGGCGGGATCCTTTCACCACTCTTATTTTCGCGTTACATCAACTCAATAGTCGAACATATAAATGTAGGCTACCATCTGTATGCAGATGATTTACAAATTTACTCACATTTCGAGTTGGATCAAGCACAGCTTGCACTCTCTCACATAAATGGTGAATTGGACCGCATTTCTCATTGGGCACAGCAAAATGGTTTGTTACTGAATCCTTCAAAATCTCAAGCAATCCTAATAGGCAGTTCTCGCCTCTTACCTAAAATTCCAATTGACACTTTACCCAAACTCTACCTCAATAACTCTGAAATTTCTCTCTCAAAAAAGGTTAAGAATCTTGGTATGTTTTTCAATCAACATTTATCCTGGCAGTCTCAGGTTGGAGAGGTAAGTCGCAAATTTTTCTTTAGTCTCCACTCTCTTAGGCGACACCAAAATTTTCTTCCCCGAGAGACTAAAATACTCCTATCACTAACCTTACTTCTACCTTTGCTGGAGTATGCGGATGTGGCCTATCTGGACATCAACAACGAACAATTGATGAAACTGGAGCGTTTGCAAAACATCTGCATTCGTTTCATTTTTGGACTTCGAAAATTTGATCATATCTCTCAATATAGAAACGAGCTCAAATGGTTGAAAATGTCACAGCGTCGCAATCTGCATATTCTCTGCCTGCTCTTTAATGTTCTCCGCAACCCCTCTACTCCGAGCTACCTAAAATCTTGTTTTACGCCTTTGGCATCTCATGGCTTGCCTCTTCGTTCTGGTGCACTTGGTACGTTAACTATTCCCACTCATCGAACATCTTTTGTCACATCTTCCTTCACTATACATGCAGCTCGGTTATGGAATGATTTGCCTTTACTGATCAGACTTGCTCCTTCAATTTCCATTTTCAAAAGTAGACTGAAACATCACTATCTTGCTCTCAATAACCCATCATAATTCCATCCCCTTCCTTGTCCCCCTTTCCCCATTCCACTTTATGCATGTATTATATATATATTTTTTATTTATTTATTTTTATTTTTGTATGGGTATATTTATTTATTATTTTTTATTTTTTCTATGGTTCTGGCATACTTTATTATTTTTCTTATTTTTTTTTTTTTTCAAACATCAGGTTGGTTGGCAGAAATTGCCATTTGGCAATAAACCCGCCTTTTGTACAATGTACTTGTCTATTGTCACAATAAAGTTTATTTTATTTTATTTTATTTATTTTATTAATTTTATTTAATTTGAATTTTAATCTTACCATATACATAATTTTATTTCTTAATGTTTCTCTATTTACCATTGATCTGTTGGTGCTATAAATATATTGTTTTATCTTTTTTTTTATGTCACTGTTGTTGTTAATATTAGTATAATAATTGTATCCAAACATGTAAAAGGCTTGTGCCGTGTGTTTTTCTAAAATAAAATAATAAATAGATTAATATCTTCATTAATATTGTAGATAGAAATTTAAATAATTATGATGTTTCCTCCGTTTCCATGTTCTTAGATCGATGATGTTGATTTGCAGATAAACCCCTCAATGGTTGAAGCTTAATTTAATTATAATATGTACCTATTATCAATTCAAGTGTTTGTCATTATCTTCTCATCCATCGTCCCGACAACTATCGTCCGGATTATGATATAATAGATAATGGCTGATACCTGTTCCAGTGTATGCATACTGAAGGAAGATGACATTGAAGGAGATCCTCGTGTCAAGTGTTCTGTGAAGATTGCTAGTCCAGCTTCCAACCAATGTGCAGAATAATGGTATAGGGGATAAACTGAGGATCAAACCAAAATAAATAATACATAATATTGCTTTTGAAAATGTGGAATAAAAGTTCGTGTTATTAGAAGGTGATTGTTAATAAGTTACGAAGGTTTTGGGCATGTGGAAAGAATGACCAAAAAGATATATTTGGCTGAGAGCAATGCTTCTCTGCCTACCTTGATTTGGACACAGCGTAAAGCTATCGATAGAAAGATAATTCCAATTCTCTCATCAACATTACGAAAACAGATAAATAGCCAAAATTTACCATAATATGAACTTTCCAATATTTTTTTTTCTTGCTCGTCTACCTAAAAAAGTTGATACTTAATTTTGTATATTTATGTTCTGGTTCATCATTTCGGAAATATCCCCTTCGTATGTTAACTTCCCTGAATACTAATATCAAGTATACCTTCTGTTTAACGAGAGACATCTTGCACATACAGTTTGTACCTATATAGGTACGTGTATAATATGCACCTTGATCATAATAATAATTATTAATATATGATATCTATATATCAGTGGCGTGACTTTAATACATGCATAAAATATTTTTTTTTTTTTTAAGTTCATAGGGTTAGTTGGAAGAGATCGCGCCTTTGCGATAAACTCGCCCTCTGTATATTGATTGTTTTTAATTTGAATGTATACCTTTTATGTAATTGTTTTTTATCAATGTACAGTAAAGAATGAATAAATAAATAAAATAAATAACAAAGACAATAATTTGTTTTTGTTGCAGTAGGTTGGTTCTGTCTTAAATCCGCTGATAATCCATGGTGCACATGTGGGACAGGAGCTCAATATGCGGAACATATCCTTTGGAAATGTCCTTTGATGATGGATGCAAGAGAGGAAATGATTCTGGGTATGACTGTTGACACTCCTCGACCCATCTGGTTTGGGGAAGTGTTTTCAAAGGCCACAAACGCTTCACACTTTAAGACATTTGTGGATGTGTGGGTCTCAAGATGGGATCTACTAGGGTCCCCCGCCCACTGACGTGCTAGGGTCGGAGATGCCTTCTTTCAACTCTCTCTAGTCTAGTACCATCCAGAGTTGAAATATAAATAAATTGTCACCTAAACGGATAAATAGAAGTCCTTGGACTCCTGAAACATCCGACAAATAAAGTTATTTCAACATTTTGATAATCGGTTCCAGACAGTTGACCCCCCAACGCTGAAGTTCTTCTCTACGAATTTGGAAGTGTTTGCTCTGTTGGATTCTACAAATTTGTTGACAGCGATTGAATCAGATCGCAGTGGTCGCCTCAGAGTTTTGTCGACAGGATAGAGCTCAGCGAGGCATAGAAGTGCTGTGCCATTTCTTGAACCTTGTGGACCGTGAGGCACAGTTTGAACTCCACATGCCTACATAATCTACGTGGGCTATGGGTTCTTGCAGCGGTTTTCCACAAAACGACACATTCAAAAAAATCTTATGTTTTTTAATTGTGTAAAATTTTCAATAGAAGTAAATTGTGTCCACCATAAAAATAACTATTTACTTTATTGTTATTTAAGAGTTTATTTCTGGAGCATGATAATGAATGTTGTGTGAAATGAAAAATATCTATATATAAAAATCTTTTAATGTACATGTTTTTATGTCTGAAAAACATATTAAAGGCTGAAAATGATTGAATAAATAAATTATAAAAGCATCAAAGATGTACTAAGTATTGGAAGCATGACCAATATAAAGAGTCTAGTCCCGCCAGTGCCACTTAATATGTATGTAATACATACCTGAGCATATGATCACAATTTCAGTATAATTACTACACCTGTACACTCTACCTACTTGTGTACTCCTGAATAATATCTGCAAATCACATAATAATACTAAGCATTTCACAGAACACATGAAAGGCTGTTAATTTAATATTCAAGTCTGTAACATATTTGTTTGTTTATCATATTTTTCATAATGGATACTCTTATGAAAGAAGAAAGTAGTGCCCTCTACACAAAGTTCCATCTTTTGGATGATGATAAAATCTTGTGTAAGTATATCTACGCATTTACTAATGTATAAAGTTTGTTGTAGCCAATAAACTTGATGCATGTTATTGTAGCTAATAAACTTATTAAGACTGTTAAAGCGCTGAGACAAAGTAAAAAAGTTAAAAACTGATTCAGTCTGCCTTGGTACGGGCTCATGCCCAATTGGGTAGATTTCATATTATTTTATATTTTTAAATTATGTTCAATAAACAAATGAATAAATTAATTAATTAATATAAAGATTATCCTCTTGGTTCAAAAAATATTTTACGAAATATGCACATTTAAAAAAAAAATACTGTAGCAATCATTTTATTTACTAATACACATTTGTATATACCTAATATTACATATTTGTATAATCAATTACAAACTATTTCTAAAAAGCTACCGCTGCTAGAGTGAACGTTACATTTCGAATCATTGCTAGCAATAGCAATGTGTCGGACATAGCAACAATGCTGGTGGGTATAATATCATTCTGGTACCGACACTGAAGTATGCAAGCGAAACTTGTTCGTGGTTGAAGAAGGAGGGAAGTGAAATAAATGCTATGAAGACAATAATTGTGATCCCTGAGAAGAATGGTTAGTAAAATTATTTATTTATTTATTTATTTATTTATTTATTTACATAATAAACGGCTGTATCAGCCTTTACAAATAATACAAATAAAAAGGAACAGTCAAGAGAAATAATGCATAAAGAGAAAAAACAATAGGTATACAAAAAGAAAAAGAAATAACATAATTATGTACTACCAATCAATTTCTAATAGGTAAGTACTGGTATAAACAATCAGATAAAAAGAATATAAACAAGTTTAAAAGACAGAAAAAATATATATACATATATTCATAAAATGGAAAGGTATATATATTATTTAGTAGCAGTAAACAGCAGGTGCAAAAATATTTTTTTAGAAAAAGTATATAAAAGTAGTTGATAAAAGAAGGTACAATAATTAAATAGACAAGTACAGTAGTTAGGTACTCAGTAATGCATATATATAGCTGTAGATAGATGACCCTGTTCAGGCCTCGTACACTGAAATTAATGTAACAATTATAATTTTCAGCATAAGCAGTGTAAGTACGCAATACCCAGCAATACAACTATGTATCTATAGATAAGTACAAGCGCACCTCAGTAGTGGATCACCAAATATGGCATGGTTTGACAACCATCATCATTCGAGTAACACCAAATTCAATTGCTTAAATAGGTACCTCATGTTTTCATTGCTTGAGTACAATGTACATTCACAATTTTATATGAGAAAAAAAAAATATCGAACAGTAAGTAAAAATTTCATACACACATACATACCTACATTAGAAAAAAAGTCATGAGTAAAACAAAAACATAATATCAATCGGCAAGAGTACAAAACACACTTACCATTCCCACCAAATACACCCTAATTTCTCCAAAATATAAAATGGTAAATCCTTAAAATCAATATAAAGCAAACAAATAGCTTCCAAAAAAAACACTCATACACATACATATAGGTACACACACATGCAAGCATACATATTCACAGATATCACAGTTATAAGTTTGGAGGAGGGAATGTAGTTTTTAGAAAACATTGAAAAACCGGGAGACTAATATTAAATAAATCTACATTTGATAAATATTCATTTCCTAAGCGATGCAATCGTGGAAATATTGTGTGGTTTATATAGTTTGTGGAACAATTTTCATAGTAAAAAGGTTCGTGACTTCTTGTAGTGCGCCCAGGAACACGAAAGTTAATTAGTTGTAGTAGGTTAGGGTTGTCAAAACCATCATTCAAAATTTTAAATAAAAACATCAAATCATTCATAATCCTTCTACTAGACAAATCTTCCATGTTAAGAATGGATTGAAGTTGGTGGTAATTCAGTTCTTCCTTTGGGATACGCAATTTGAAGTTTATGAACCTGAGGAATTTATGCTGAACGCGCTCTACATTCTTGATATGCACACCATAGCTAGGCGACCAAATTGGGGAATTAAACTCTAGTTTGCTACGCACCAGCGACTTGTATAATAAAGAAATTGTGTGGATATTGTGGAAATCACACACTGTGCGAAGTACAAATCCTAAAGATTTTAGGGCCCTTCCATGCTTCCTTCTTATGCTAGATAGAGTGAAAAATGAGAATGAGCGGATGTGAGAGGAGTGTTGGGGATAGAATGCGTGAAATAAGTTGCGATGGTTAGAATATGGGGAGCGAATATACGGTGAAAGTACGACGAAAAGGGTTAATTTATCTGAAAAAGGGGTTGTAAGAAAGCGCAGACGTCCAAAAACTACGTGGCGTGACTATGTGAATCAAATTTTCAAGAACAGCAGAGAAAGAAAAGATAAATCATCGTGTATGTATGAGAAACTGGATGACTACGGAAGAAACGAAAGTATGTGTGCGTTCCATTTTGTCTGCCTACCCCAACAGAGATTGGGAGAGAGGATACCCTCTACATATAGATAGATTATTTCAATGTATTACACTCTTTTTTTCACGCTGATCCACCGGCCGTGCTAAGCTGTACAATGAATCCATATAATCAACCTACCTTCCCAATATATTATATATATATTATAGAGGAGTGCTCTCCTAATACGTAAACGACAATTTAATCACTAATGACTTGCCTTATAATACGATTTTGATCAAAGCAGTCAATTAAATTAATACAATCTGATGATTTTAGATAGAGACATAAGTTCATACCCTAACCGCTAAGATTTAAATCATTTTTCAGTTAATAAATGTGTTCATCATTTATCATCACTTCAATGTACCGACTCATTATTTTAATAAATTATTATCATTAAAGTGGACAAATTTTAGATGGATAAAATCGAATTAACTATGTCATTTTAATCGGTGGTTTCTAACATTTTTATCTCCGCGGACAGGTCAACTTTTGAATATTTTACCGCGACGCGCTGAGGGGGAGATTTTGATTGTTTACCTTTGATAATCTTTTTGTTTAGGTCTCAGATTCCCAGAATTTGATGGATTTATTAAGAAAATGTTACAAGTCTCTTTCAATTAGTTTTAAATATCTGGAATAATTTTATCATTACTGAGACAAGACTTAACGTTTTTTTTTATAATTTTTATGTTTTTCACCTGAGGAGTTAGTAAGGTTGATTTTTCCAGCACAAAATTAATAATTTTCATTTTTTTAAATAAATTATTTTTATGTTTGACTGATAGGTAAGGTAAGGTTAATTTATGTTACAGCACATTTACTGGCATTTTTTTTACGTTTGAATGATTGTTTGAAGTTAGCTTAGTTCTGGTGCTATTTAATGCTAAAGCATTTTTTGTACCTACTCATGGAATCAACCAAATTTCTATTATGATGTCAAACATTCTTATATTTGATACTTCAGACACAAAAACTTACGGAAAAGAGTGAAAAACCAATTCTTTACCGGGTGCTCCACGGAACGATAACATAATAATTATATTAACCGTGAAATGAAGATCGTTAAAAACACGTAGAAAAATGTACTAATTTTCAAAACATCGAAGAAAGAGTTACAAAGTTTATATATTATTTACTACGTTTTAGGTTTGTTAGCATTCAGGAAATACTCTTACAACAAAAGCGATGAATGATGGTCTAAAAAAATTTCCAAACAAATTAAATACATTATATTCATTTATTTATTTATAATCTGATTGAGCATGTTATTATGTATTATGTTTTGCTTTTACCTGGTTAATGAGGTAATTCTGTGTTTTATAAATATTATATTACAAAGTACCCACATCCCCCCTAACGATTAGATGGCGTGCCGGAAAATAAAAAAAACTCCACTATTAATAATTTTTACAAAAAGTTTTATTTACAGAATTTTGTTAATAACATTTCATAACTAAGGAAGCTTTTTGAAAATAACAAAAAGGTTACGTGTGTGTACATAGATATGGTTATTATATTGCAAGAACTTAGAATCTATGATTCTTTGATGATATGAAACTTTCATTCAAAAATATTCTCCCTAAATATTTAATCTAAATAATATTAAACTTCGTTTGTATGTTTGTTAGACTGTTGGTCACATTGTTGAGTAAATAATTTTCCAATATCTGATTAACTTCGATAGTATTGTACAAATTTTACTGTACATGAGGTTCTATTTCTAAATTAATTAAAAGTATTTTTTGCAAACGATATATGTATTAGCCACTCAGTGAAATGATTTCAACCAAAATAGTATTCGATAGATTCACCGATATGAGCACCCGCAACTACATACCTACATTATATAGACCACGATTGTAAACTATTGAAACACGTTTTATATAAAACAAACCAATTCTTTTCCACTATGAAATTCGTTCCATAATATATTTTAGAATTATGCAAATTTGCAATTATTGTTTTTTGATAAGAATGCACAAAATAGGTCAATTTGTACAACATTCAAAGAGACCCACAGTCCACCCAGATACCGCAGAAGGCTGGGGACTATCACACCACTACTTAGTGGTGTGATCTACTTTGGCTGAGAGTTCCAGAGAGAGTGGAATTCAAACTATTCCTCACGGTCTTCAAGGCCTAAAATACCTCTATACCTCACTGAATTCTGTCCAGTTGATGAAACTCTGAGGCGTCCACTGCGCTCAGCTTCCACAACTGTTAACAGACTTGTAGAATCCAACAGAGTAAATACTTTCGAATTCTAAGGGAAGAGTTTCAGCGCCGAACCTATTACCAGTACCAGCCTACTGCCGTATTCAGGAGCAAGTTGAAAACATTACTGTTCAAGTGAAGTCACGTCGACCTTTGAATGATCACGGTTCATTAAACGGCGCCATATACAAATCGCCCAAAATATATTATTATTAATACGGGAAAAGAACATTTTACACATAAAATAAAATCGATAAGAAACATTACATACACTCACTGTCACGGAGTAAATAGTCCTTGTATAAAAATATAATATTTTATTTTCTCCTGAAGAGTGAGCATAATGATACTCACTTCAACAAAAGTCTTAAAAATAAAGATTTCTTTTCAAAAACGCTGGTTTTACTATTACAGCTAAATATATACTTAAGAAACCACATAGAAATATTATTGGAAAAGCATTATATAAGTAGTTACTGATATGGAAATATAGAAATGCAACGGGAATAGTGGCTGGAGAATTTCTTATTTCTTTTAAGTAGAAGAACAAAGTTTTAACTGCAATTCTTACCTTAAGCCTTATACTAAAACTACAGGTTTAAGATACTGAAGATTATTTTGAAAAGTTAAAAGAAAAGTATTAACTATTGCTGCGTTTGTTCTTTTATACTTTCTCTATCTACCTACATCAAAACACAATTCAAATCAAGTATAAATTTAATTTAAAAAATACGATGTTTTGCTTCTTAATTATTTGCTCCGTTTTCCCTTTTCTTTAGCAGGTTTCCTCCATTTTTCCATATATGCTTTCAAATGTTTTCCTTTTATTTCTGCTTATATTGCGGTGTCCATAGACAACATTCACCAATTCCACCATTCTCACTGTCACTGTCACGATGTCTGTCATGATGGTCCACCAATCGAGAAACAATTTTTGTAAACCATAAAAGCAATCATCTTTTGAGATCTTATATTTCAGATCTTAAATGGATCTTACATAATCTCCATTATAATTACCTAATCTGAAAAATTTTCAACTTATTGAAGATAAATAAATAAGGTGATTGTATTAGTTCTAACACTATTTCAGTAAAAAAATTAAGATATTCGTATAATTTCTACCAGATGTAATATTGATATGTCATTTGTAATTAAGTTACCTGTTTTGGGTTTTTTATTTATTCACTAAACAATGTCATTAAGAAGACGATGAATAGTCACATAGAAACTAGTTCACACAGCTAGGTACTCAATTTATATGAGATCCCAGTTGGAAACCAAAACATATTAAAAATTATTTTTTTTAGAAACAAAAACGACTAAACTAGGTTTATAATTAAATATTACATCGTCAGTAAATTTTTCTTTAGAGTGTCTAAATTAGATATCAAAGTTTCAAAGTTTAAACTTGTCATACAAACATTACAACCCTCTGTCACACAAGTCAACGACCCTGTATGGCTACTACAAAAGAAGAGTAAGTTATTTAGTATCAAATTTTTATTATTAAAAGATTTTGATATGCATAACCTCACTCGCTGCGGAACAGTGGGAAAGATAACAGCTACAACTATGTACATACCGCTGAAAGAAAGTTTTAATAAGTAAAGAAGTAAGAAAATAAAAAAGCTCGACAACATTTTCAGAATGTAAAAGTTACCTAATATTATATTATTTCGTATTCTGTCTAGTAGATAATAATGTGATGGTCAAACTATAGCAGTTTGAAAACTTTGCAGAAAGAATGAATTTTCTTTTCCGTTGTTAGACCAGTGAAGACATGTTTTATTTGGAATCTACACTTCTGATTGCCTGATTTTAGTGAGATTTTATTCTCCGTATTACAAATATATATTCAGATATTATTGCTTCTTCTACTCCTTGGGCACTTTTTCGTCGCACATGGTGGTGGGGTCTGCCTTTTTTTCACTTAATTTAGATTTTGATATGCATATCTTAATCTTGAAAAGCTCGTCAATGGTGTTGGTACACTGTAATCGCGATAGCTTATTTTAAATTTATGTAACAAATAAACATAGAAATTCAAGTAATTTTTTTTTAATGTATGCTTTATTTATTTATTTCGCTGCTCTGTCGGGTGCATCCTCATTGAAAACATCGCAGTTCCGCATGTCTTGTCTTACTACTTTACGAAACTATCTGCAAGCAACTTACAGAACTGATAGATACACGAAATCTTTTTACAAAAGAATGTTTAAAATATTTACCTACATTTTTTTACTGTTCAACCGGAACGCACATATTACATACCAATCGATTGTCGATTGCAGAACTGTTTTTACACATTGCAACAAGTTGAAAATCTAATCAGAAAAAATAAGAAAAGCATCTCAACGCTTACGAACTGGCTCTAGGAAGGCTTGAGTAATCATTTTCGGTGCCCACGGACAACTTTCACCAATTCCGCAATTCTCACTGCCACGATAAAAGATCCACCGTTTGAGGAAATTTTTATGTATATCAACATCTTTTTGAGATCTCATAAGAGTTAAATGATCAAATTGTCTACCTAAATACCAAACAAGAAATCTCAATTAATTTAATACCAGCTCGATGCCGACCTTGCAACTTGCGACGGTGACCAATTTGCAAGTCCCTAATTGAATAAAAGTCCGTAAGGGGGTTTTCCACGTAAACGCTTAATATAACTAAATAAAAGCATATAAATAGTTAATAAGATATCTAGATAGGAGGAAAAGGTATATAAAATGTAACATTTCGCAAATTCTAGTTGGAAAAATCAAAAAAGGTGTCTCAACGCTATCGTACTTAACTCTAAGCTGATTTAACTGTTAATTTTTTGGTATCTGAAGATGATTGGTTTTGTCATCTGCGAGTTGGACCAAAACCAGTTGCCCCGATCAAAAAATTTGTAAATGTTGTTAACATTCTAATAAATTACAGTGAAAGTAGTAAGAGGTGGATTCGATTTTATTATAAACCCCGATTTTTTTAAATGAAATTACATTTTTTTACATCTTATTGGGTTTTCAGAGAAATGCCTCCATTTTCTAGACAGTAACATTTTTTAGTTTAATCAAGTGTGAAGTTCTTCTATTTTTACATCGATGCTGTTTATATATAAATACCTTGTATTTTCAAATTAATATTAGTACATAAAAAACATATTTTACAACCAAAATGCAGACTACAAAACATCTTAAAATTTTATTTACGTCTAAATATTTTATGATTAAGACATAAAAAGAGAATTAATTACATTTTCAAACATTCATCTGCCCTATGGGTCATTCACTCGGCCATTTGACAGATTAATAATTCTTAAGTATGAATAATAAAAATATATTTTCTTGTTTTATTTACACCGTCTTCGGAATTAATATTTTTTATATCCATCATTAATTCTTGTTATTATATTCATTAACACAAAACATTTTTCTTGTGTTAATTTGTCGAGAAATACGAGGAGTCCCTGCCCTATTCGTGAAAAATTAATTTATTCATACCGTCACGTAATTTCCCACAGGTGGGGTTGAAGGCGGACCAACTGCGTCTTCTCTGTGCCAATAAACGAATAATATAGTCGGAATAAGCGGTCAATTTCTAGCATAGGTTATCCAATAGTATTCAGTTAGAAAATGTATATTGATGATCATAGTTGTATTTATTTTAATTATATTTCACTGTATACTGTTATAAGATATCATGGGATATCCAGATATTAGCTGTGGGAGGGGTAAGAATTATATTTATAAAAATATTTATTTCTCTACATAGTTGAATTTCATGAAATAATTATGCATTTAAATAATATTGCAATCACTGGACAAGATGCACCCCCTCGCTCCCATATGACTTCTGTAATATCTTGTGACAGTAGGTATAGAGTGAAGGATAATAAAATATGTACAACTATGATCATCAATATAATTATATTTGCATAATGGGTACTACTGGATAACCTATAGTAGAAATTGACCGAATGAGCAGCAAACCTCATCATTGCAGTAATCTCCCCCCCCCTTTCCCTTCCCTTGCTTTTTTTATTGATTTGTGTTTTTGTGCTAGTGTGATGATTGAGTGAGCAAGCGAGACTGTGTATATGTAGGCATGTTAAGATGACCGGAATTTTTGGTACCTACTTATGTTCTTTAAATTAATTGTGGCGCATGGTGTTGGATGATAGCTGATCTCTGAAAGATTAACATTTTTTCTAACTTTATTAATGTAGTTATTGTATGTTTTGTGCTTTTTACATTAATAAAATAAAATAAATTAAATCACTATTAAAATGTAAAGAAGTAAATAAAAGACAAAGCACACCTCGCGATAAGGATAGGTTGTGGGTTCGAGTCACATCCAGGTCACTAGCAAAGGTGACTTTATCTTTTCTAAGACTATCATGATAGTTTCATGTGTTAAATTTACATATTTTGTAACCCAATACAATGGTTACTTGTGAAAACAAAAGCTCGCAAAAATTAGTAAACTAAAGAGTAATTTTGCTACAAAACTGTAAACCTGAAATCGCATTTCACAAATTAATTTTCATTAAAATTAAAAACAAATTAGAAACGTGATTTCGAAACAACGATTACATAATTAAACAACAGCACTGAAATTGATGATATGTGAATACATCGACAAAAATGCGTAAACTAATTATGTGGAATTCTGCGAAATGTCGCAAAGCAATTAGCTCTCATTGAAAATCGTGAAAACAAAAGCTCGCAAAAATTAGTAAACTAAAGAGTAATTTTGCTACAAAACTGTAAACCTGAAATCGCATTTCACAAATTAATTTTCATTAAAATTAAAAACAAATTAGAAACGTGATTTCGAAACAACGATTACATAATTAAACAACAGCACTGAAATTGATGATATGTGAATACATCGACAAAAATGCGTAAACTAATTATGTGGAATTCTGCGAAATGTCGCAAAGCAATTAGCTCTCATTGAAAATCGCTATGTATAAAAAAATAGTTTCAACGTAAATGTACTTTTTTGGACTTGGTTTACTAGTGAGGAATCAATTTAAAAATAAATCAAACAAAAAAGTCTATCAACCTTTATCTTTAGGCGATTTTCGATTAAATGTTTACATGTTTGCCCTCACAAAAGCTTAGCCTATTTTAGCAGTATTGATAGTAGAAATATGTATCGTACTGCATTTTGAGAAAAATATTTACAAATATGATAACATTCCTCATCTCTGAATTGATGGAAATATTAGAAGTGGATGTGCTCTTTTTAATCAACTATCATTTGGCGTTTTATAACATGAACTAATCAGGACCATTTTTGTATGACAGAGACTATACATCTTTGCTGAATAATGCACAGTATTATTTATGACATGTTCATACCACCTAACAGCTTATCGATTACGATTTCAATTAGGTACTTATATTTTGTATAGTTATCAATGTTTGATTGTTTTTAGTGAACGAAACTTTACAATTGTCTCTGAAGAAATAATTATACTTTAGTTTCTGGATCTGACTGTCTTCTTGAATAGTTTCTGCAAGAAAAAATAAGTACATTGTAATAAAATTATTTTACTCCGACTGTAATAATAAATTCGTAATAACCAACAAACAACATCTGTTGCAAAAGACGAGTAAAATGTGTTATAACAATTTAAATTGAATATAAAATGTACGTTAAAGTGTATGTTTTATGGTTTCATTAAAATGTTATGATAAAAAATTACTTGAAAGAGATTGCTTGCTGTATATTATGTAAGTAAAACTTTTACATTCGTTTCTTTCCTAGCTTCGGAACATTCTAGAATGGACCGGGGTAGTTAGAGGTGTGGAGAAACTGTTTCGTGCTGCCCAGGACAAACAAAGTTTTTTCCAGGTGATTGTCAGCGTCGGACAAGACAACAAGACACACAAAATGGAAGAAGTTATTATGAAGTTCAAAATATTTTTGTAATATATTTGATTATTCTATTCTTGACAAGCATGATTTATGACTTGTAATGTATTATAAAAACGGGTTAAAATCCGTAGGCGTAAACGGCGTTAAAAGGCGTAAACGCCATTAAATATATAAATAAATTATAATAGAATTATTTTTTTTATTCCGTGGAATCTCCAGTAAAAAATAGGTCTCCGACTTAGTTCTGTAAATTTTAAAGCATACTGTAAGAGGCAGGTATTCGTAAAAGCTTCACGTTCACGAAATTTCATATCTTCAGTTCAGCGGTGAGTTATGCCACCCATCCTGGTTGTCTTTACTTTCATTTGCACTGAGAGTACAGCCTGAATTTTCGTTATGTGAAGTTGGTCCGCTGGCTTCCCTACTTGTGGGAGATTCCGTAATGATATGAATGAAAAAATTGAGATTTTTTATTCATTGTCATCCTGACTATCGCACAGGTTTCCTTGAGGAATAAATATAATAAATCGAGCGCCATCTACTTTCAATTTATCATTGTACTTACTCCACGCTCCCATAAGCATACCCCATATGTAATATTTGATTTTTTTTCAAAATTTCAAAATAATTGTTTTCAGTTATTTATGGATTATTTATACATACATATATATACACGGATATTTTTTTTATTTTTTTTATTTATATATATATATCTACTTATATAACTTCTTGAATATTTTTTTTTCAACCTCGAAAAGAGTGAATAAAACCTAGTAGTTACCTCTACCTCTAGCACAAATTATTATGCGACTGATATATGTAATGTCATATTCATTCACTTCTTAGTTAGGTTAAGTTCCAACTATGCTTGAGCCTCTTGCTCTTTTTTATAGTGTTCTACAAATTATTTACTGTGTTGGTGTTTACGTTGTAGAATGATTGACATTGTCCTTATAAGATGAAAGACGTCATTCTCGACAGTAAAACATATAGTGGAATAAAACATTTATTTTTTAATTTCGATCTTCAAATTACATACTTTATCGTAAAAGACATTTGATTTCTTAAATTTAGCGATGAAGTGTACCATCAATCCTGAACAATTTATTTATGTCAAAGAGAGGTAGACCTGTATTTCTTTGCATTCAATTTACTAACAACCTCCTTCGTGAGAAATTACGATTTGTCATTATGTCGAAGTTGATGACAGCGCTTTGCAAAAGCTAAATAATTATGCCTTTCTTTATCATACACGTAACGAGGTTTATCATCAGTACAATTCAAAATTACATACTTATATAGCATAATATAAAAGACTAATTTAATGCAAGGATTAACATAATTATATCTATATAATACCCTAATTGCATATAAACATCTTTAATATACGAGTATTTCTTTATCAACATGTATCCAAGCCACAATATAATTTGCATAGAGTGAAAGCTTACATCTCTAGCTGAGCTTACCACATACGGCAATTAATCTTAAGGCATGCAGCAACCTGAATCAGTGTCAATATTATATCATTATGAGGTGTAATTAGGTGGAAAGCTTTGCTTTATGCATGAGCTTTGCAAATTATCTTACTAGGAATGATGAACTTGTAACCGAATTAAGCACCTTATGTAAAGTAGCTACTAAGCTTGTCTACTTCTATATCAAACCTTACGATATTACACCAGTGTAATAATTTGATGAGAAGGTAATATTGCTTTGAAGGTATTAAAACCATTTTTTCTAGTTTTCTTAAGATCAGCTTAATTTTTCAATAGCTTTTTGAACTTCAGACTTTACAAAACTTTTAATGGAAAAAGGAAACATTTAACAAAATAACAAATCTATCTTTAGATCCAACTTTTGTACAGCCAGAGAAAGCTATCAAAAAGCTTTTAAATTTATTTCTGAAAATTTCCTTTATCTCAGGTACTTTGGAGTAAGAAATATCGCATTTTAAATTATTTATTAGAAATATTTTTCGTATAACATATTGAAAAGTATTGAGTTACTGTGTAATCTGTCATTTTAAAGTTTGCAAGCTGTTCAAGATGTCTTGCAAGAGCACCGGAATTGATAAATAACAAAAAACAAAATAGTTCATTGGTTTGAAAAAATCACGAATTCTTATGAATATTGTTTGGAAACTGCGCAAGACAAGTATAAATAGCCATGTAAATGGTTTAATCCTAACTTGTTGATTTCAGCTGTATTTTACATATATTTGTACCCATTGTATCCACTGGATAACAATATGCTGTTTGAACCATGACAGTACGAGAAAATTTATGTTCTTATGTAAATCCATGTACATAATATCATTATCATGTTCTCTGGATGTGGATGTGGCGAACACTGTCACGCAAACCGAATGGAAGGATCTCTGGAGGAATACAGATACTCGCAACAAACAACTGATACAGGATCCCACCAAACGTGTCCCCGGTTTTAATCTTCCACGCAAGCCCTGGGTTCAACTCAATCGAATCCGAACCGACCTGGGCTGCTGTAACTACCTCTTATGGAAATGGAGAAAGAGGGAATCTCCGCAGTGTGATTGTGGCGCAGATTATCAGACAATTCGCCACATCGTCGAGGAGTGCCCATTGCGCAGATTCCCAGGGGACCCATCCAGCCTGCACGGAGCGGGAGAGGATGTTACCAACTGGCTGCAGCAGCTGGACCTGAGACTATAAAACATGACTGAGACGCAACCACAAGTGGTGACGAATACTGCCCAAGACTCGCCATACGAAAAGTAAAGTAAGTAAGTATTATCATGTTTTCCCGAGGGTGTGGTTAATGCCTTCAAGATCTGTAAATTATATGCACATATTATTTATAATGCAGAATATGTATTATCAAATACCAAAGACATTATGGAAACTCATACATAATAAATTATTTTGAATAGCTTGCGACCTCGACACTCACTGGCAAATTAGTATTAAACATACAAAAAGTCTTCTCAGTTATTTATATACACTTTATTTTCATGGTGCTCGCTGTTGGAATAGTTTGCCTTCCATTGTAAGGTTGCTTCCCACTCTTTACGCTTTCAGGCGGGCGGTCAAAGAATATTTCATCACTCAAAGTGCAACATCTGTTTCCTAGTCCCTTTTTCTATCTTTTTTTTCATTCCTGAATGGTTTTTTGTCAAAGTTTCATGAAATTGGGTTAGTTGGAAGAAACTCACACTCTGTATATTTATTGTAGGGTTGTGTTTGATTTTTAACGTTTATTTATATAAAATTTCTTGTTAACAATGTAAAGTAAAGAATAGGCAGAGAATGCTGAAATGCTATGTGTGGTCTGTACTACCGTATGGCTCGGAAACTTGGACCCTGAAAGTGCACACTATGAACCGATTGGAAGCATCCGAGATGTGGTTGCACAGGAGAATGCTTCGCATACCATGGACAGATTTGGTCAGCTACTCGGAGGTTTTGAGAAGAGCCAATTGCATTAGACAGCTGCTGAAGGACGTTAAGTTCCGTAAGATTTCATATCTGGGTCACGTTCTGATACCGATGGGAAATATTGAAGGGCAGCGTGGTCCTGATAGAAAGCAAACGTCTTGGCTACGCAACATAAGAGACTGGACCGGGATTAGACATGTAGGAGAGCTGTTCCGGGTCGCGCAAGATAGAGAAACCTTCGCCAGAGTGATTGCCAACGACGGGGGGGGGGGCTTGATACGGCACGAGAAGAAGAAGAAGAAGTAAAGAATAAACAAAATAAATAAATAAAAAACTAAGCATTGAAAACAATTGCATGACACAAAGCGTAGAGGACGATATGCGCTCTTAATTTCCTTATAATAAATAAAATACTCGTATACGATAACATGACTTTTGAGAAAGCAGTTCATAGCCAAGTTAGACTGATTCAAAATCTCAAATTCGTGAAGGTTTTAATTTCTTCTATATTTCGCGTAACTGACATTTAAGGAAATCTTTCGCATACTTTATATAATTTTGTGTGAATTCATCTCTAATGAATATTATTCGCTTAAAATCCGAATGAAAAATGAAATATCAGGAGTAAAATGAAATACGTCATGATTTCGAAAACAATAATTCCATTGTATGTGTTTTACACAGTAGGATATAGGTATATATGTTTAAAGCTGTATAGATGACCCAGTTCTATTCAAATTATGTTTAATTGTTTATTTCAATAATAATAGCTTACATATATGCAGAAGTCGTAGGCTAATTGATATTGAAGTCGTATTTCCAAACAGCCTAGATATTTTTACATATTAAACATAATTTTTGAATACACCATTTGGCTATAGTTGAGTCAGAGATAATAATCCATGCTGCATTCAATACTTTAGGCCAATCTTACCAAGGAAATCTGTCAACACAAACATCTAATGCCTACTTTTGTCATCTTCTTGAGGTCTATCGGCAACTCTTCTCTTCAACAACAGCTTTTATATATTCCATTTGACTGCAGAGATGTGCTTTATTTCAAATAAATCCATTTCAAATGGAAATGCAAAATGCAAAATAGGTATTTTCCATTTTGCATTTTAAATGCCTTTTTTTTCAACCCATTTCTATTTCCATTTCAAATGCCTTTTTCAATGCATTTTGCATTTCAAACGCATTTTTGAAACATTACTCATTTTACGTCATGTGACCACCTATCTTCCTTGTAATTAATTTCTTTCTAATTTTTAATTGTAAGAGTTTTAAGATTGTATATACCTACCTATCTAGTTCTAGTTACTTTACTTGTCTACTTAATTTCTTTAAAATTATTGTCTATTTTATTAATGTATACTTTTTATTATTTCATTTTATCTTGTGGCCACATTAATCTTGTAATCTCCTTTTCAACTAATTATATTCACATTCGTAATGGAATAAAGCCGTTTTATTATTTTATTTATATAAATACATTCAATTTACAGTATTATAATGTATAGGGAGTTGATACCATACCTGACGCAAGTGTGGAGGAAAATGGAAAATAAGTAATTGAACCGTCATTTTTATTTTTCACTCTTACCAACACATGCCAATATTACTATTGATTTATATCTATTAGATGTGGCATGTTCGTCTGAAATATATTTAATCGAAAAGATCGGCCAAAAGAACTGAATTTGGTTTAGTATAAAATAAGCGTTGCTATCGTAAGTTCGCAACTGTCAATGAAAAAGCATACCTACTATCTCCATGAGCCAGAGAGATTTCTAGGTTTTTTTACAGTATCAGGTATCAGTTAATTTTAGGTTAGGTTCAAGTTTAGTTAAGTTTCTAGGTTTTTTTACAGTATCAGGTATCAGTAACTATTTGTTTGGAGAATTAAAATTAGCCTTGACTTGAGAAAATTATTCCACAAGCTTTTCTACTTTATTTTCCACTATTAAATTACAAAATTGTTTGAAAGTTTAATAATTATTTTAATATAAGGCTGTTTATTTCAACTCTTTCATTTCACCTGAGAAACCATTTTGCATTTTAAAAAGCATTTTGAAAATAGGTATTTTGCATTTTGCATTTGAAATGCTTTTCTAAAAACCATTTTGCATTTTGCATTTTCAAATGGAAAAGTTTCAACCCATTTCCATTTTGCATTTCAAATGGTTTTGGGTACCCATTTTGCACATCTCTGCATTTGAGTAGTTTATTTACTCGCAAAAAATAACTGTAATATTAAAAAAAACGAAATTAAATACAAAACAACGTTGATATTAATAAAACACTGTTTACTTTTCGCTATTGATTTTATTACACAAGCACATCTCTTGTTCTCTTGAAAGTGTCAAGCTAACTTAACGAAAGTGCTTTGAGTAATAAAATCGATTGTAAACAGAATTTCGTTAATAATTTTTTTGAGCCTAATCCTTTGATATCCTGTATATCTGGATAGGTGAATTTTTCCCGGCATTAGACTGTTAAGTTTTTGTGTGACCATGACTGATCATATGGAGACTTATCTGGTTGTATAATGCTGAGAAGTGTGGATGGCAATTCTGCCGCCGCGTATCAAATATGTTAAAAATGTCTTTTCACAATGTGAACACACAAACCCTATATCATTTAAAAAATATTGTACTGAAGCACAGTACATTCCTCCTATGACAGATTTTCAAGAACCTTTAACAAAAATATCCTTCTTTATTATTTCAGAATATTTATAGGGACATAAACACCTACATATCAAGATAATTTCACGTATTATCGTGACTTTTTTATTATTTTGTTCCTCATTTCCATTTACTTCGAGTTGTCTTATTTTCCTGATATTTCGCAAACGGTCTACACTCTCAACTAGCCTACAACATACTATTATTTTATACTTTATTGTGTTTGATGTCATTACAAAAGGCATACGCACTGACATAATACTAATTATAATAGTTAGTATGTAAGATCTAAGTAAGTATAATGAGTAGTACTTACACTTTCATCTTTACTCACATCACAGTATAAGATTCTGTAACACGTGTCATATCAGTAGATATGTATGAGGGCATATTATTAGTATCATCTACGTATAGGTACACTTGCGTCTATTACACACATTCTATATTGAGATCAAACCCAGAAAATAGCTTCGGGCTGTTGAAATTAGGATCGATACTAAATATGTATTATATATACACACTTACAAACAAACAAGTAAGAGTATTCGTGTACTTGGGCAGCAGAATAAACCAGGACGGACGCTCCAAATCAGAAATTGTGAGCAGAATAAACCAGGCACGAATTGCCTTTAACAAAAAATTCAAAATATTGGAATCTCCTAATATTGATTTAAGCATGAGGAAGAATCTCACTAAAGCCTTTGTGTGGAGCATTTTGCTATATGGGTGCAAGACGTGGACCATCAGCAAGAGTGAAAGCGGACGGTTAGCGGCATTTGAAATGTGGTGCTATAGACGCATGCTGAAGATTCATTGCTCGGAACACGTCGAAAACGAAGAAGTGTTAACCAGGGTTGGTGAAAAAAGGCAACTCATCAAAAGAATCTGCCAACAACGAGCTAACTGGATTGGCCACAACATCAGGCACCCAGGACTGCTCATCGCAATCGCAGAGGGCAGGACCGAGGGGACAAATGGCAGAGGCCGACCAAGGGACGCGTATATGGACCAACTGAAGAGGGACATGAGCTGTGGCTCATACATGGAGTTGAAGAGACTGACTGAGAATAGGGAGGAGTGGAGAATAAAGTCCAAACTCGTTGCAGACCAATCCAATGGATTGTAACTCATTATATATATACACACACTTATGATGAAACAGATTCTGGTTTTTCTGGATATCGGATAATGGATATCTGAATTTTATGGGTAAACGGCGTTTCACAAATTATTCATATATATTATAATAGCTACATAAGTAGGTACTTACTTAATTACTGCTAGCCCACTGCTGGATATAGGCCTTATTTTTTTTATTATTTCACAGAAACAACATTAAATTACAGTAATGCAGTCGTGCCAAATCCATTCAAACAGTCGGCGCGTTCTTTTTCATAACGACTATAATAATGTATTGCGGTGATGTGCGAGTGGATGTACGAAATGTTCTTCGAATAAGTAAGAAAAGGCGTAATTAGAAACAAATATTAACTATTCCAATTTAATCAAATTTCGCTTTATTATACTATGTCGATAGGTATATATTTTTATTTACCTGTGTACAATAAGTAATTTACTTGTAAATACTTTAATTGATTTTATTCAATGACTGAAATTCACAGAAACAATTACCAACTTCTAAAGTTTCGTGAATTCATTTAGAATTCGTGTAATAAATTCTTGTACATACATTTTACTCTCGAATGAGTGTAATATTTATATATGAAAATTGAGTGATGGTAGGTCCGGATATTGGACGGATTATTAACCTGTCAGATTTTGGCCACTCTAACGACACGTTTAGAGCGAGTTATCCTGCATATGAATACAATAATTTAAAGTCCCTAGACTTCTACGGTATCTGGGTAGACGGTGGATCTCCTTCAATGTATACGAATAGACTCCTGTCTATGACTCCTGAAATATCCGATTGTGACGTGGGTTTCTGTTCAATGTATTTTTTTTTCTCTGTTCTGCTTTTTTTGGAGTTTGCTTTTTATTTTATCGTGCTGAGATCGCCTTAGCAAGAAGCTGTTATGATCTCAGTGCAGTGTGACATTTTTTAAAGATAATAATTAAAATTATGATATGAACGGATAAATGGAAGTTTCTGCGCTAACCGGGTGCACGGTGGGTCTCCTTCAATGTAGGTATATGATCTTTACCGGGTTTAGATTGAGATAAATGTTGGAATGTGACGAGTTCTATAATCATTGAGCTAATTTGTGTTAGTTGGAAGAGATCACGTCCTTACGGTAAACTCACCCTCTGTGTATTGATTGTATTTAATTTGAATGTGTTTCTCTATAAAAAAAATATATTTGTATCGTGATCAGTGTACAGTAATATGAATTGATAGCATAAAAAATACTCTTAGTAGCGATTCATTGTTTAAAATGAGTTGTGACCTCACAACAACTTCCAATTATTCAAAGATTCGAATCATTCTCAGTAGCAAGCCTCATGCTGAATTTCAGAAGTTTTTTTTTATTTTTTCGCACACCCGACTTTTACAGGATACTCGATAATTTACGGAAAAGAGTGAGAGACCAATTCATTGCATCATCAAAAAATATTTCGATATTTCCTTTTATCGATAAATTGAACAATTTGGTGAAATTACTTTTAATTCAAGTGATTTCGGATGATCCGGTTTACAGCCAAATATTAACACTGAAACCGGTTATCTGTACATTCTCTAGTAATAATTTAAACACGTGACGAGGTGTGAAAATAAAATAAATTTTATTTTAATTTCATTAACGAGTTTCTAAGTAATTAGAACAAATTATTATGAAAATTTTCTCACTTATCCTAATTTCCAGACATGTGAAAATGTAGTATAATAAATAATATGTACCTAAGTGTTTAGAAATTAATTAATTACCTACATACAGAGGGTGGTCAAAATAATGTAGGTACCTACTCACTTAAAAAAAAATTATACCTACACCTTTTTATTTTAAACCAAGACAAAGATTTTAGATAACATCAACCTAGATCTAGAGGAGCTAATCAGTGTTAAAGACGACTGGCAGTCCATTGCTCAGGATAGAAAGTCTTGGAGATGTATTGTTTCGGAGACAAAGGTCCTGCAAGGGCTTTTCAGCCAACGGAAATAAGTAAGTTTTTTTTTAAAAAAAGATATACCTATCTGGGTTTTGTTATAAACCCAAATACACCTTTCACACTAAGCTAAAAGCTTGTGCCGTGAAAGGGGAGTTTGCCGGCACCTGGGATCCAACCACGGACCTCTTGTTCTGAAGGCCGAGACTCTACCTCCAGGCTACCGACGAACACATCTTTATTTTCGGTTGTTTTGACATTTTAAGTAATTTCAACCTGTTTCTTTCTGTAACTGATAAATGGTATTCACGTATTTTGTCTTATATAGACATTGTGAATCAAGATTGAATTCACTCAATCATAAAAATGTTTTTGATTTTGTGATAATTGGTAGTATAATTCGTATTTTTTTACTAATGACAACACCATAATTCATACGTAGAGACATTTGCAACAGACGTGAGTTTAGTTCTTAGAACATGTGCACGCGCTATTTGGACCTACTTTATTAGTATGCATTCTGTCCATAAAAGTGACCATTACTTCATCTTAACCAAGTTTTTAAATTTATTTTATGGACCAAACGCAAATAGATGAAATTCGCTCAAAAAGCGCGAGCATATCCGAAGACAGCAAGAATTTAATTTAAACATAATATGTAGCAAACTTCATTATCACTTTGGTTGCCACTATTAAAAAATAATATGAACAATACTACCGTAGTCATCAGTTACAGAATTAAATATGTCAATATTACTTATTACTAGGACGCTGTACGGATCTGCGAACAAACTTACGCAAGGAATAGGATTAAACGATTTCGGAAAAGATGGAAGGGTAGTTGATCTTCAGCGTCGCAAGAGGAAACAAATTACGAACAAACATATTAATGATCTACTACTAGCAGGAGCTTGTCGCTTGGTTGGGGTCATGGTGGTCACGATCCTCAACATTGAGGGACCGACTTAGAAGAAGAAGAACAAGCAGGAGAAGAAGATATTACTTAAAAAAATCAAAAGCAAGAAAAATGTAAGATATATTTTTATGAGTGAGTACATTAATTTTATCACTCTCTGTAGGTATTTAGTCTAAAATAAATTTAATTTAATTATGAGGAATTTGAAAAGTGCAAGTATCTAATACGATAAACGTCTTTCGAAATACTTATTCCTTAATTATAATCCTATTAAAATTTTTAAAAATCCCTTTTTAATCAATGATTAGAGAAGTCTTTTAATCATTTCTTAAACTTGAAAATACAAAAAAAAAAAACACACACTTATATTCGCAAAAGGCTCAAATATTTCGACTGTCTAGTTCTATAACTCAACAAGTCGAAAATTTTGATTAAGATTTGATTGCTTATATTTATTTATTTATTTATTTATTTACAAATCCACGGGTGAGCCTTTTACATGTTTAAAAATATACAAAAAAACATACAAATCAAATTTCTCATCAACAAACACTGCTGGAGCAAGATAAGAACAAAAAACTGTCGAAAAACAAAAACACAAATGGGAGTCAATACAAAATATCAATAATTTTAGTCCAATCATAAAATAGTATAGAATGTCAATGAAATTTTTAGCAATATGTCAAGAATTAAAATTAAAATTAAGTTTGGAGATGTCAAGTAGATAGAAGAAAGAAAAAAAATCTATGAGAAATGGTATATACACGATCAACTATAAATATTACACGATTCCCTTCATCAATTCCGCGGGGTCTGCGGATTGATCCCAGTTGCCGACAAACTCCCCTTTCACGACACAAGCTTTTAACTTACTGTATATAAGGTTATATTTGGGTTTGTAACAAAAAAACAGATATATCTTTTTTTTATGGATAAAAAGTTATATATCGTTTTATCAATTTCACAAAAAAATATTTGAAATTGTTTTACTTTCTTAAAATAAATCTGTACTTGAGAGCCATTAAGGACTCAAGTGCATTTTTGACAAAAATGGCAAAATTACAACAAAAAAAGCGGAAATGATACAACAGTCGTGAGTCTTAAGTACAGAAATGCTTAGGGTCTATACTATAGGGTCTATGTAATATGCTGTATATACTATATACAGCTTATTACTAGTAAAATGTTGAGATTTTTTCGATTAAAAAATTGTATTTGAAAATGGCATTTTATTACTTAAGACTAAATGGCTCTCAGGTACAGAAATATTTCTAATTGTTTTAAAGACAACTTTTATATTTTTAACACTGTGATTTTTATTTAGTATATTTCACTTTCTGTTATGTTTTTAAAGCATAACAGAAAGTTCTGGTTCTTTTTCCCCTAACACCAGTATATAACGTTACTGCCTGGGGAAAAAAATAAAAAATAAGTAAGATTATGTTTAAATTATTATAACTGACTTGTATGTAGGTATATTTAAGAGAAAAAAATAAAAAATAATAATAATATAAATAGATATACAAAATTTTCAAAAATTTCGATTTCTCGAAAATAGGACTTTAATACAAACTTAAACAAATTGGTGACGAATTGGCTCATGGACAGGGGAAGAAGGGAGTCTGAGAGAGAACTGACGAACATAATACAATAACTGACTTACTCTTAACATTAATCTTATTTGCACATTCTAAATGACTTGACGTATGACATGCTATTTCATTATGTATTTTGAATTATTTTAACTCTTATTCAAGTTTACATAAAAGAATTGTATTTTAAGTCATATTTGAAAAATTGTATTTTGACATATGTATTTTTTTTCTAGTATTGCCCCAGAACAGATTTTAATCTAGTGGGACAATATATTCCATTATATTGTTTTTCGTGTTAATTCTGTATGCTCTATTGGAATAATAAATAAATAAAATAAATAAATAAAAAAAAATACCTTGTTGAGTTGTGGAACTGGACGATCGATTTAATCAAAGATTTTTTTCTTTTTCTTACAATCTTTTGATTATTTTCCATCTTGACTGATTAAAGGAGATTATTTCAGATACTTATCCAATAAATCAGATTTTTCAAAATCAAGCATTTCGTAATGAATCACCATGAATGATTTGATTTTTTTCTATAACTTTGACATAATACATAAATGGAATCAATACTTAATTGCTTTTACTTCTTAAGGGCCCCGTTTAGCAAAAACGGTAAAATATTCAATTTTCAACAAATTTGATAGACAAACTGCCAAAACTTGTTGACCCTTGCAAACATATTGATTTGATAAAATAAAAAAAAACAAATATTTATTACCGACATTAGTTTTTTATTAAAAAATAAATAAATCGCAGACTGACGAGGTTTATTTAGGTACTCTTTCTTAATTCAAAATACAAATTATTTGTAAAATAGGTATTTAATTTTTTTATTCATCCTATCAAGCATATAAAACAAACAAACAAACAGCAAACTTTCTTTAATATACAAAAAATCGAGTTCATGTGGTGATTTTTTGTTTCAAAATATGAGAAATCATATCAAAAAAATATAAAGTTGATATTTTCAACCGACGGTACTTGGTGGAAATTCATGTTGAATTAATTAAAATAAAACACTTATTTGTAGTATATCCACGGTGACTAAGTCTAGTCTAGTCACGGTGACTAGTCACCGTGGATATACTACAAATAAGTGTTTTATTTTAATTAATTCAAAAAAATATTTTTTAAATCGGTCAATATCCATGAAAAAAAAACAAAAAAAGAATAGATTTTTTTATTCGTAATATTAAAAAAAAATATATGAAAATTTGTAGGATTCTCGTGCATTTATGTACCAAACATACCCCCGAATTCGATTTCTAGAAATATGCTTTTTTATAAACGAATACTAGGAATTAAAATGATTTTAAAAAAACACTGTATAATTTCCAAATTAAATTTATTCACCTCAAACGTTTTCGCCAAGGCTTCTACTTGGCATCATCAGGAGGACTAATTAGTTAAAGTTCATATTTAGTGAGTATGTTTTCTATTACTAACTTATACTAAGGGTGGGGGGGAGTTTGAAGGTGGGGGAGAAAGGGCGGAGTTGAGGGTGTTTGATAAGAGGGAAGGAGATGGGTATATCAACAAAGGAGATGCATATGGTATTTATTCCCCCATTAAATTCCCCCATTTATTCCCCCACCTTCAAACTCCCCCCCACCCTTAGTATAAGTTAGTAATAGAAAACATACTCACTAAATATGAACTTTAACTAATTAGTCCTCCTGATGATGCCAAGTAGAAGCCTTGGCGAAAACGTTTGAGGTGAATAAATTTAATTTGGAAATTATACAGTGTTTTTTTAAAATCATTTTAATTATAATGAATTTCCAAAGTGTTAACACAAAAACATTTGATTTATTGAATACTAGGAAGCTAAAATCAAGTTTTTTTTTTAACTTAAAGTTTGATATTGGTAAATAATATTTGTTTTCATATTTTATCAAATAGTGAATAAATTTAATTTGGAAATTATACAGTGTTTTTTTAAAATCATTTTAATTATAATGAATTTCCAAAGTGTTAACACAAAAACATTTGATTTATTGAATACTAGGAAGCTAAAATCAAGTTTTTTTTTTAACTTAAAGTTTGATATTGGTAAATAATATTTGTTTTCATATTTTATCAAATAAAAATGTTCGCAGGGTCAACAGGTTTTGAGAGTTTGTGTACCAAACTTGTTGAAAATTGAATATTTTATCGTTTTTGCTAAAGGGGCCTCTTAACTGAACGTTGAACTTTTATTTTGTTTGATTTGATTTTTTAAGACTTTGTTGTCTTATTATCTAATTTTATTAATTTAAATCTTCTCGATGAATAACATCTTATTGTACCTATAAATGGAGCAACCAAGTGAAGAAGACATTGCATGAGACGCTACAGATGGCAAAGAACGCATATCGTTACAAGGTAGGTACTGATTTTCGAAGGAATCAATGAAAAAATGAGAGGGATTCTAAAAAATAATCATTTAGGAAGTGTCTCTCTATACCAATAAATAATAATACATTTAGAATAGGTAGCTAAGGCTTATGCCTTATCGGTAAATATATTGACTTATTTGCCTTTTTAATAATCTTTGGCCTTCATGATTAATTTATGTTAAAAACACAAATTTTTGAATTTTTGGTAAAACGTGGGTAATGGTAAATCAACAATTATTTATTTTTCTTATTCGTGTTATTTCACGAATACCTGTTTTTTACAGGACACTTGAAAACTTACAAAAAAAGGTGAATTATTTATATTTTGCTGAAAGATCCATAGAGCAAAGAGTTATTCGTATTTAAATAAAATTTTCACATTTATTGCTCATGCCAATTATAACTAAATGGAGGCGAATAAATAACATATCTAAGGTAGATCGAATTGGCGTGCCATCTTCTCTATCTACTTTTGAAGATACACAGCACATTATTGTGCATTTATTATTTTTTATTAATTTTACATACTAGCCTCAACGCTGTCAAAATGCACGATACATTGTGCTAGGTACCGTAAGAAGGTAGGTACTTAGTTTCTTATACAAGAAAATTATAATTGAAAATGTTTCTCAATTCCCTACAAAGCTGAAAGGCGGTTAACAAGTCATACTATGTACCTACTGTACCCATACCTTGTAGGTAGGTACCTACCTCCTTGTTCCTCAACAACTATGTAGGTACCTACCTTCGCAGTCAGCCCTCTGAATATTACATGATACATCTTCAATTAAGATGGAGAATTTATGAAGACTGAATAGGAGTTGACTTGTGCTGCAAGCTTGGATCACATTCTGTGTCTGAATAAAGGCACACGAAAACGAACAAAATATGTCAGTATTTTTTTAATAAGTGACGAAAAATTTTTGTATACGATTTTTCTTTAATGATCTACTTCTACTACTTTACTATCACGTAATATCTCACAAATTGGCAGGTGCATGTAATAAACACGCAAACTGTCCTCTCCGTGCGATGAAAAAAGTCATTCAGGAACCCAGAGTGGCAAACGTCATCGCTAAATTTAAGATACAAATTCTTTCGCTTTCATCCAATTTCCCAAACTTCCACGTTGATTTCTCTAACTCAACACGCGACCATCCTTGAGAATTTGTGACACATGATCGAGCCACGTACGTCCGCGTTTTTTCATATTATACCGCTTTCAGTTGAATACCCATACCCTTTTCGTTATCAGTTCATCGCGCGTTCGCTCCATATGCCCAAACTATTGCAACTTATTTAATCTCATTCTATCCACAACACTCCTCTCGCATTCGCTCATTCTTCTGATATACTCATTCTTGACTCTTGCAACGTTTAACCAACCATATTTATCACATTTGAAGATCTTTTATGATGATCTATATATGGTGTTGCGTTCTCTTTGCTTACCTTACTTGTGAGACGGTATGAAGGCATGTATAAATATATTAGAATGTATAACAAACTTATCTAATCTAATGGCAAAGAGACGTCTGAAGTTGAATCCAGCTAAAACGGAATTCTTATGGGTCGCATCACCTGGCCGACAACATCTCTTGGACATAGATCCCATCTCGATAGCCGACACGGATATTCTACCGTCCAGTAAAGTCTCGATACTTGGGGCACGAATCGATAGCGCACTGTCTATGGTGTCCCAAATCTCAAAGACAGTGAGCTCCGCATTTTACCACATTCGCGAAATACGCTCCGTGTCGAAAAACCTCACTCCTGATAGCATAAAAACATTAATCTCTGCTTTTGTGGTCTCTAGACTTGACTACTGCAATATACTATATGTAGGACTGCCGCAAATTTAACTGAATCGTCTACAAATGGCATTCAATAGCGCTGCAAGGCTTATTTTCCGCGAAGATAAGGGTTGCCACATCACACCTTTGCTGGAAAAGTTACACTGGTTAAAAGAAGGTGAAAGGGTCCAATACAAACTGTGCTTTATAGTCTACAAAGCTTTAAACAAAATGGCACCTCAGTCACTTTCTGAACTCTGTGTTCTCAAAACACCTGCAAGTAGACCTCTACGCTCAGCTAAGACATCCACCAACATGCTGGACGAAAACAACAGAGCAAACAAGTCCTGCTTCTATGATAGGGCTTTTGGCGTCGCGGGACCCGTCATTTGGAACCGACTCCCCGAGGACCTCCGTAAAAACCAGCCGATTACAACGTTCAGGAGCAAGCTGAAGACTTCGCTCTTCCAACATAGTTTCCCGCGCCCTTGAGATGGATACTCCATTAAACGGCGCCGAATAAATCATCCAATATAATAATAATAATAATTATTATAGAATATTATAATCTTCTTTCAAAAATGTTCTCAATCTCTCTGATAATAGTAACAGAATTAATTGTCAAACATCTTTGATGGTTTTCTTGGGATTTAGTAATATTTAACTTAAATTCGTATCATATAAATATCTACCGTGTTACAGTATAGTATAATATAATATTATGTATAGATTGAATATTATAATAATCATGACATTATAGAAAGAGCCCCGAAGAACTGTGTCTCTATACCTACATATTATAACATACAATACATGGAGCTTCTTAATAATTCTCTTTCACCCTTACTGTACTGAATCAACCCAACGAATTATTATTTCTTAAGTTCAAGTGCTGCTAAGACGGAATGATGCTGCCACTACTACTATCACATACTAGCTGTAAACTAAGTTTCTCTCAGGAAATGAACAAATTAAATCTTGTGAACAAAATTGTGTAGGTATATTTTTTCTTTTTGTTTTAGGTTGATAATTGTTTTCTTTGTAGGTTCTGGCTTAGAACACCCATCCATGAAAGCCAATAAAAAAAAATAAAAGAGAATGAGGTCTTTATTTCTATTAATTTTTCAGGTGTCAAAATTTACCAAGAATTGTATTATTGTTTGTAAATTTGTTTACTTTTTTTGATGCGTAGATTGCTTATTTGTTATATTATGTCTTCTATGAAATGCGCATTATTGTTTTTTTTTTATAATTTTGCTAAAGGCTCGATTATGAACTTAATGAAATTTTGTGAAGTGACGATTCCCAGTGTCATGCGACCTGAGGATGAAAATCAATTTATTTGTCTATTAATATTTCATTTCTTGTTCCTTGTGTAATATGTTTTTAAAATGTAGTCTGGATTGACACCCCCAAGTGCCCATTGCGGAGCCTATGGAGGTCGAAGAAAATAAATAAATAAATAAATAAATGAATAATGAAATGAATATTATATTGTGTATTGAAAAAACATGCGTCAACATCATCAACAAATAGAATACATTTTGTATCCAAATTTGGTCAAATGTAAACTGTGCTATGTCTGTCAATATGAAAGATATTATGTTTAATACTTTAGCCTTAAATCTGCTTACAGGATGAGACCTTGAACTGAGTACATTATTTTTCCTGCGTCTTGCCTTACATTGAGTACATATGAACTTACAAATATTCGTACACACTTATGAACGGACTCAATTATTATTATCTAGATTGTATTGAGAGCGGTGAGTTTTGTGATTTTGCAACAGAGTTCCCTCCAGTAATTCAAGCAAATTATCATTGCCGAGGGAGCAGAGACACTTGTATCAAATTATTATAAAATACAAAGTTACTACTGCTAAATATTCGGACCTCGTTGGTCAGTTCTGACAGTATTTTCATGCATTGTTGCAGTTGCAGTTTTGAATTAGTAAATAGTGTTTCAGTTATAATCAATACTTGCTATAAAGTGGAATAATTAATACGTTTTGAATGTAATTTAAAATTCATTGTAAGCTATTGATTTTAAGGTGTTTATAGAAACAGGCAGTAGGTATTGAAATTAAGAAATATTTATAGATTTTTTTAACATATCAAGAATATAGTTTATTCATGAATTCACTGTGTCGGTGTTTAGGTAGTAGAATTCCATATCGAAAAAATAAAACAGGTGTTTTATTCTACTAAAGATTTTATTTTGTGAGAGAGACGTCTTTCGTCTTATGAGGACATTGTCAATGACGATTGACAATGTCCTCGTCCAAAGACGTCTCTCTCACAAAATAAAATCTTTAGTAGAATAAAACACCTGTTTAATTTTTTCGATTTATTCATGAAGTTTGCAAAAGAGAATATCTCTCTCTCTCTCACACACACACACACACACACACACAGAGAGTGTGTGTGTGTTTTCTCTTAAATAAATATCCAATATTGTTTAATTCATATTTACGAAATGTGTAAATGGGAGAGAGATTCGAAGTTCGAAATTAAAAACAGTCAAAATTCACTTAGTTTTTGTGTTCTACTGACATTTTTTTACAAATGGTTGTAATATACCAAATATAATTGTGTGAACAACAATTTGTTAGAAAACGACACCACTATAAACGTTACTATCTCATGTGGCACGCTTTACTTTTTTCATATCACTAGTAGCCTTATTCAAAACACATTTTAGCGTTATGTAGTCGTTTGACTAAAGACGACTTTGCGAAATTCGTTACTAAAATACACACAAGTTACTGTGTATTTTAGCAACGAATTTAATACTTTCTCGCAAATTCGTCTATAGTCGAACGACTACATTACGCTAAAATATGTTTTGACTTTGGTTCAAGACCCACGGGGGGCACCCACTGCCGCATATAGGCTCCGTCCACGTGAACGACCTTATGCAGCAAGGGCTCCATAAGAAGAAGAAGAAGATGTTTTGACTATAGCTGCAGGGCGTAAAGCATATTTTTGCTTGAATTTTGGTATGAAGTTCACATTGATTAAGTTTATTTGGTAAAACTCTACATTGTAATAATGACTTTTGTGTAGTTTAACAATGGCTTTGACAAAGTCAAAATCAGGTCACTGTGCCTATTATTAAATATAGTAAAACTCAAACAGATTGTGTCTGTTTCCATAAAAATATAGTTCACAGTCTAGAACTTGTTAAATATCTTTGGTAAATATATACCTGTAGGTACCTTATTAATGCTTCATCGTTTATGTATCATTTGCCTTGTGAGAAATCTGAATTTAAATTGTCAATAAGTTAATACTTACCTACTTCTCACGAAGTTTTCATCACAAGCGCTACTGCTTGAGGGATGAATATTATATCCATCCCCTGAAACCACCCCTGACAACTCACGATGACATTATAGATGGAGGGGGTAGAAGTTAATCATGAAATAATTCATATGACGATAATGTAGCAATAGAATCTAGAAACAGTGACAGGAACAACATATTTTATTTAGTTATCGTGTTATGCTTTCGTGATAAAAAAAATGTTGAAAGGAATCATCATCATCGCCCTCAAAGCTCCTCTCGGGAGCACAGGGCAGAAACCAGCCTCCTCCATTCAGAGCGTCTCTGCGCCAATTGCGTCACCTCTTTCCACGACATTCCTTGCGCTCTGATATCGTTGTCATAGGAACGGTGTATTGTGAAAGAGGGACGCCCGGGCCGACGGAACCCCTGCGGACGGAAGAACAGTGCTCTTTTTGGCCAACTATCATTAGGCATTCTCAAAACGTGGATATGAATAGTTACAATATAACAGTTCAGGATTTTATGTTCCGTCGATCGAGCACACGGCGAAGAATTTGTCTCCCACTGTTTTCCATAACTTGTCGAGTGTCATTTAAAAGGCACATGTTCGAAAAAATAATGACATTTTACATCTTAAATTCGGCGATGAGGTTTGCCATCTACCTATCCTTAATGTCTTAATTTTATTGTTGGCATGGAGAAAACAATTTGCATGTTTATTGCATGCTGCTGGTCTGCTGGCTACCCCACTTGTGGAATATGCCGTGATGGTATAGTGGTAGTGTTATTAGGTTTTAAGAAAATATCCGACATTTCAAATTATTCTCATTTCGTCGTCGGATTAACAATTTGGTATAGGAGTTTGAGAACTCATCGTTTTTGTATAGCAGCGTTCGTACAGCTGGATGAAAACGTCAATCTTCGATCATTCGGTGGCAATTTGAAGCATTCTCCGAAGAAATATTCTGGAATGCTCCGAATTGTCACCGAATGATTGAAGATTGATGATTGACGTTTTCATCAAGCTGTGAGTACGCTGCTCATAACAATATACCTAGAAATAACCCAGTTTTTCAAATATAGGCATGCAGTGCTGTTTTGCATGTATGGTAAATAAGCCACTGCCTCGCACATACCCTGACTTTGATATGAAAAGTTTTTTTTTTAAATTTGTTTCAACTCTTTTTTTAATAGAGATTCAAATTTTTATCTTGCCTTTTCCACCTACATTGACTACTTACTTGATGTTTTACTAGGAAAAATTATAATTGTTATTAGGTACTTATCAAAAGTATAACTTAATCAAAATATTGTGACTCTGTTTTCTTGATAGTTCTTAAATTCAGCCTCAAGATTTGCCACTCATCCTGTATGTCGTGATTTTTTGTAGGCATGTAAAAAACAGTTTGCATGTCGCATAAATATCATTTACAATATCATCTACAAAAACTTTTTTTTTATAGTAATGATGTATTTTTCCAAAATTTGTTCATGGAATTTCCATTTCATGAATAAGAGTAAGGAAAACATAAATAAAAATACCTACAATTTTTTTACATTTTATATAAAATTTTATTAGAGATCGTTGCAATTATGAGAGAGACACATTCTGTAAAAAAGAATACAATTATATAAAATCAAAGAGCAAACAATGAATATCAAAAAATACATAAATAAATGACTTTAAAAAAATGAAACGAGTATTGAAAAAATATATATTTTAAATTATTTACATTGGTAACACTATAATCACGTGAACTGTAACAAACGTAAAATGTTCAGGAAAAATTGTACACTTCATAAGAAGGATATCGTTAATAAGTAGGCAAAATTTCTAAATCTTAGAAATGATTACATACTTTTTATGTGAATGATTTTACTTTCCTGTATCCTTTAAGTTATTATACAGTACACGCTGTCGTTTTGAAATAATTATAACTCAGGATGTAATTGTGTGTTCACCATCTTTGCAAGACAAATAATTTAATATGAATATCAACACATTTCAAATCAATTAAATACTGATTCAGGTGTTTTCAAAACCGTTCCTGTAACCGGTATCCGCTTAATTTTTTTTTTAATAATCAGTATTGAAATAATTTAATATGTTGATTTTTTTTTTAAATATAACGGTTATTGTCTAATAGTAATGTCCATAATCAAGTCCGTGTCCGTAACCGTATCCGTGACCAAGTCCGTAACCGCTTCCGTATCCGTGATCGATGTATTGGTTGGAGTAGCTGACGGCTGGGGCGTGGTGGTAGCCAGAGGAGTAGTGTCCTCCAGAGAGTCCTGGAAAAAAAAAATGGGTAAACTAATTTTCACTGCATTTTGTATTTGATTTTTCCATGTTTATCTATAATCAACTTTTATAGCACCATTTCGTGATAATCTGGAAGAGATTGCTCAAGTATGAAACCTGTTTTTTTGGCTTTGCAATAGTTTTGTTTTGTTTGCTTTGGCATTTGCCAAATTCATCGTCCCAATAAAAAATACATTCAGAATAGATGCTATACATCATCGCTAAATTTTATTGTACATGTAAATTTTCTTATAGGTACCTACGTGAGGTTTTACGCACACCTGTCTTTTGTTAAACAAGTGAAAATTTACAAAAACTCATAAACAAGCTGTTAACACCTACACTACCTTCATTCTACCAAAACCGTTCTAGTTATGCAATAATGTATAGAGTTATGAATTGTTACATCAATATACAACGCTGCTTATTACAGTGATGACGTGTATACTCGTGTTACAATAATGTTTAACCTTCACATTGCCCCTGAAAGAAAACAGTCGTTTTCTATTTTCTTGTTAATTTAAGCGTAACGCGTCACAAACAGGGCCGGTGTAAGATAAATTTTCTATTTACAATTTTTTTTTTTTGGAAGATGAATCCGGATTTGAAGTCAAAATATATTGAGCTATTATTTCGTTTTATTACTTGTCATGTCGTACAAACTTTTTTTCATTTGTTGTAGATAAATAAAAATTACGCTAACCGAGGTTTTTAAAAAAAACATATACCTACAAGTATTTTCAAGATATCATCTATAGACAGTTTTATGCGGAACATATCCTTTGGGAATGTCCTTTGATGATGGATGCAAGAGAGAAAATGATTCTGTGTATGACTGTCAACACTCCTTGACCCATCTGTTGTCCCACTCATGAACGCTGCACATTTTAAGGTATTCGTTGATGGGTGGGTCTCAAGGTGAGATCTGCTACGTTAGCCGGGTCCACCGCCCACTGACGTGTAGGGTTGGAGATGCCAATACTGGCTTAATATTACTGATGGACTGGAGAGAGTAAAAAGAAAATGAAATTGTTCCCAAACGTTTGTGTGTTTCAAAGTTCTTATTATATAATTTTGCGTAATAGAAATATAAATCAAATACCTATTAAAGAACTGTGCAAGTTTAAAAAAGGTTTTTTTAAAAACCTCGGCAATTTTATTTAATAAATTATGCTCTGAATACGGCCCCGTTTCCTCGCAATTGCAGACCATAATAAACCTAACCTCGTTTCGTTACAATCTCAACCAAATATCTTACAGACGGCTGCGTGCGTGGTGATCAAATACTAGTAACTTTATATACTATGTCATAAAACTATGGAAATTATTACTATGATTATTGTCCCAAGTGCCGGATTTATTAATTATTATACCATTATTATTATTATTTTTTACACATTCATATTTTTGTCCGTTTATGTAGTTTTTATTATTTTGTTAACTCTGAGAGAGCGATTTGCACGTTTATTACATGCAACTAGTGATCTGGCTACCCCACTTGTGGGAGATACTAAAATACAATGAATAAATTAATGTTAATATGTATAAATATACTCATGTTTGTTTGTTGATTTGTCTATATCTTTAATACATTTAGTAGATAAGCGAAACACTCGACCTCTGCAGGTAGGTATATATTTTTTTTTTTTTATTTTGATGTGTTTCTCTATAAAATTGTTGAAATCACTTTAGTGTAGAGAATAAATAAATAAATAAGCAACTGAGAAACTCATAATTTCTTTGAAAACGATCGTTGTTTTCGGATAATAATTTATATATACATTATTTATTTGTCGATAGAATTATGGCATGACTCAAATAAATGCAATATGGCCATTAGAACAAGTGCATATAACAAACATAATCCATCTTTTCTAGTCAATAAAAAATAAGAGATATAGCTCATAGCTCATATTGCATGTGCTTGAAGCTTTCTTTTTTTGCTTGAAATATCTGTTTTTTTTTCTCGTGATTACTACAAAATGTTAATGTTGCATTATACTATACAAAATAATTTTACAAACTTTGCTGGTTTATTAATTGTAATTGATTTGTCTGTGTATTGTCATTTGTGTTATGACTGTTTGTTTGTGAAAGAAAATAAAAAAAAATAGTTGAATAAAAGATGTTTAGTTTTAAAAAACCTGCTCGAAAAGGAGAACCTTCTTCTTGAGAGAACTCTATGGAGCTCTCTCTTCTTATTTATTGACAAAGACATTAACGATTTGTGAACATAACAGGATATTGAGAAATATTCAATTAGGTACCAACCGTCATTTTGATGTCCAAAGCTTTTTCTTGGGTAAAAAAAATCATTCTCACGGGTGTCAATTTTATTTTATATTTTGCCGCTTATTTCACTTTTTTTCAGGAAGTATCTTGATATTGATACCGACTTTTGTCTATTTTTTTGTTGTTTATTTCTTGAATTAACCGAGTTAAAAGCTAGTTATAAATATAGTGACTATTAAATAATATTTCCTGTAAAAGGCAGGTGTTCGAAAAAATTAAGACATCTTAAATTCAGCGATGAGGTTTGCCACCCATCCTGAATGTCTTGATTTTATATTGGCACGGAGAGGACAGCTTGCATGTTTCTTACATGCAGTTGGTCTGCTGGCTACCCCACTTGTGGGATATGCCGTGATGGTATAGTAGTAGTAGTAGTAGTAAATAATATTTTCTTTTGATTACATAGCCGTATAAAAAATACAATGTTATGATTATTACGTAAGCTAGTGTATATTAGTTTACGGTTGACGACTCTGTATATTTTAAGCAGTGTTAACTTAACTATTATTATTTTACGATGTTGGTGTCGAAAGGGTCAACACGTCTATCATGAAGATACCATAGTGAAAATATTTCGTGGGGTGCTTTAACGTCTATTTTTCCTCCCATTCTAAAAGTTATCTTAAATGGGTATATAAATAGTTACAATATATTATTAAAATATAAATATTTTTGACCTTCCGGCGATACATGGAATGAAATATGAAAGACGACCGGTGTGGCGCGGAGGCTAACGCACTTGCCTTTGAGTCACGAGGTCCCGGGTTCGATTCCCGGCCAGGGCAAAATGAAGAATGACCTTTTTCAGATTGTCCTGGGTCTGGGTGTTACATGTATATGTGTTTAGTGCATCGTATATGTGTATCGCCGTGTTAGTACCCATAATACAAGATTCATATCTTAGTTTGGGACTAGCTCTGTCTGTGTGAATTGTCTATTAAAAAAAAAAAAAAAAAAAAAAAAAAATTGAAATAACACCTTCTTCTTTTAGATTTTCTTTCTTTTTAATAATATCCTTCATTTAGAAATGAATAATTAACCATAGTTTTTAAAAGATGTAAATACATTTTTAAACATTCAGAAACATGTCGGCTTACGGTTTTAAAACGCACCGCTAATCTACCCCGTATTCACGATACAAGCATTTCAACTATAATCAGGGTGTTTTGATTAATGAAAATCATCATTTATCGACTGCTTATGTACCCAAAATCATATTTTCAAAGTGTTTGTTACACATTAAGATCAAACGGAAAACAAAGATCAGAACGATCGAATTTTTTTTTTTGTTATAACAAAACTTTATGTTACATGCCGTGCATATTAATTGAATTGCACAATCAATTATTGTTTTATATTAATTCCAACTCTTGTTTACTTCTATTCAAATAATTTCTAATACATCAAAAACACTACGATGACGCAATAATCAAAATAAATTATTATCAAAGTCACAATGCCGAACCAATTACAAAAATAATAAAACACCAATAATAAGTTATAAAGATTACGCGATCCAATTTAAAAAAATATTCTTCGAGATAGATGTCTTCATTTCACACAACTTGCAAATCATAGTAATATAATATTATGGTGACACATTATGTAATCGTAATAGTATTAATAAATTGATGACATGCATTATGCAATACCCCATGACAATAATAATTTCATCACATGACAATAATGGGTGTCATATCTTTGACAAGGCAATATAAAATGTAACACATCGTTATTTTTTGGCGTTCAACCGTCAAATTATTTTACCAGTTGTATTATTTGGGTCTGCCGTAATGTAATATTTGTATATATAATATTATTTACTTGCCTATATAATATAATAAAAAAACGCTTTCCGGGTTGTTTTATACAGAGCTTTTTATTCAGATAATCCAGCATACTAGAAGCGTCGGTCTGAGATTAGTTGGTTTCCATTGTCTAATTATATAACATTAAATGCAAATAAGCTCGCCTTCTGTGCATTTTGTTTTAACCTAAATAACTACCGTTGAAATATTATTTAATCTAAGTATTCCTTATTGTTTTTATTCACTTTCCATTATTTTTCCTTCATTCTAACCTTTTTTAAAACAATTTCTCTTTTAAATCATAATGCATACCCAAAAACTCCTCAGATAAATAATTGATCTGCTTGTAGTTTCAAATTTATTCAATATTGTGAAAATTAAACCATTAGAAATATTACTTGTGTAAAAAAATATATACTTATTTTAAAGAATATAGTTTGACATATTATATAAACTAGAATATGTTTAATAAAACAAATTTTTAATTTATTAATAAAATACATTTAAATATTATTTATTGCTAAAACAATATGCTTGTGCATTCAAACAGAAACCGTGTATGGAAATGTCTTTAATTTACATATTTATTAAACACACAATTTTTCGCATTGTTACAAGGTTGATTTTTTTTATCGGTGTTCAATGATGCATATTTAATTGAAATTAATATCGCAGAAAAAGAATAATTAATTTTATTTACTTATCTATTATAAAATATTTATGTTATATTAGTATATAAAAAATGTCAAGTATTTGTTAATAAGCTATCTGAAAAACAACCGCGAGAAATAGGTAATGCACGTATATTTATTTTTATAAGCGTAAAGAAACTATTGTTTGGTTTGAGTGTACAAAACACAGTCATTGCCTTTATTGTGGCAAATAAATTATATTCTTTTTGAATGACAATGAATCACGCATCGCCTTAATGTCGGTTACTAAAATATCTTTGATTTTACATACTTCACAAGAAACTGATTATTTATTTATTTATTTATGGTATTCCATAGTATTTTTTATCTCACAATAAGAGATTATTATTTTTTATTAGTTCTTATAACACAATTTAACATAACATGCATAGACAATTCACACAGACCGAGCTAGTCCCAAACTAAGATATGAATCTTGTATTTTGGGTACTAACACGGCGATTCACATATACAATGCATTAAACACATATACAAATGTAACAACCAGACCCAGGACAATCTGAAAAAGTTCATTCTTCATTTTGCCCTGGCCGGGAATCGAACCCGGGACCTCGTGACTCAAAGGCAAGTGCGTTAGCCTCCGCGCCACACCGGTCGTCACTGATTATTTATTTATTTATTTATGGTATTCCATAGTATTTTTTATCTCGCAATGAGAGATTATTATTTCTTATTAGTTCTTATAACACAATTTAACATAACATGCATAGATAATTCACACATCGAGCTAGTCCCAAACTCAGATTGAATCCTGTATTATGGGTACTAACGCGATACACATAATATATACCAGGGGTGGCCAACCGGTCGATCGCGATCGACCGGTCGATCGCGATAATTAATCCAGTCGATCGTGGCAAAGCAAAAAATATAAACATACATAAATACGTAGAACAGACTGCGCAACGTTACATAAGTAGTTACTAAGAATCATTTTCAGTTTTATGTTTTCCCTCTTAATAAAATAAAAATACTACTTAATTGTGTACTGAACTATGCTGTTTCATTTAAAATTTCAAGATGTATGTAATTCTGGTTGGTTGGAAGAAATTGCCTAGTGGCAATAAGCCCGCCAGTGTACAGTTATATTTGTTTATAGTATGTACAAGAAGATGTATAAATATAAATAAATAAATAAAATAATTGATAGATCGCACAGGGCTTCCTCAGTAAACAGTAGATCTTGGATCTAATCAAGTTGGCCACCCCTGATATATACAATGCACTAAACACAAATACATGTAACACCCAGACCCAGCATAATTTGAAAAAGGTCATTCTTCTATCTGCCCTGGCCGGGAAACGAACCCGGGACCTCGTGATTCAAAGGCAAGAACGTTACTAGTGTGATTCATCGCTTTACGTTAGTTCCGTTATTTGACTTAGCAAAAGGTTTAGAAATTTAGAACATAATTTAGAGATAGCTACTTTATCGTTGTATTTAGATATCTTTCAGCTTTACTAACCTCTGGACTAAAAATTAACTATTAGAATTACATCATGAAATAGTCTAATCTTGTCAAAAATATATTGTATCAAGGAAATTTTCAAAAAACTGGAAATATTCTTACCGTGTCCGAGTCCTCCGTAGTATCCTCCCAAGCCACCATATCCGTATTTAGAGTAGCTGATTGGGCTAACGACTGCATGATCTGTAAAAATTGAAGGAAGTCATTGACATTACAATATAATTATACAGTACTAGTAATTTGATTACAGTATAAAAAAACTTGTAGTGAAACTGGTTTTTATAATTGCTGTAATTAAATATTGAGAAATATTATCTCAAAACAATAATAATGTCGTGATCTGTTTGTTGTAGGAAAAGTTATTAGGCTAACTGTTGATATTGAGATAAACTTTGCACCGAGGTAGTAAATTTTGGTATCAATTGAATTGCTAGTGTTCTTTTCCATTTACCCTTCAACTCTATTCTCAAGAAAACAGGATGGAAATAAGTTTCCTTCATTCAGAGCAATTTTTTTGTCAATTGAATAATGAGTTAATTATTTTTTAAAGAGAGCCTTACAAATTATCGGAACATTTTTTTTTTTTTTTTTTTTTTTTTTTTTTTTTTTTTTTTTTTTTTTTTTTTTTTTAAAAGATATATCTGGGTTTTGTTATAAACCCAAATACAACTTTATACACCTTCCACAGTAAGCTAAATGCTTGTGTCGTGAAAGGGGAGTTTGCCAGCACCTGGGATCGAACCACGGACCCCTTGTTCAAGAGGCCGAGACTCTACCTCCAGGCTACCGACGAACTCCTTATAAAAACATTATTTTTTTCATCAACTTATAAATTTGTTAAAATATTGTCTATGTCGGTTTAAGTACCTACTATTTAAAATTGAATATATGTAGGTACGATTATGTAAAAAGTTTCAATGAAATGTAACATTTTTCTCTTTAAATTTAATCTTTAAAATCTTTAAATTTAAGCTAATATTTAGACTTGCTGTACAATTAATCGCTACTTATCATATGTAATGGGTTCTTGGTTGTATGTTTACTTTTTTATATTTTTATATAGAATAGAATAGAATAGAAATTCTTTTATTGCGCATAAATACAAAATATCAACATACATTTTTTCTTAACATGGTTACAATTAAGTTGCAGCAGCCTCACTAGGTTAACCTGTATCTAGGCGTGCTGCGAATAAAAATAATAAACAATATACAATCAATAAACTATCATTATATCCAAAAAAAAAAATCACAATGAACAAATAATAAATAAATTAATTAAAAATGAAAATATGATAAAATAAAATATTTATATGTAAATTATATAATTTTTTGTTAAAGGCTTATAGCCGTTTATTTTATAAAATAAATAAATAAATATAGATTGTAACAAAAAGGAAAAAAGCTCGATTTTTTCTTGATGGAAGTATCTTGTACCCTCTTAAGTAATAAAAAAATTATTTTAATTGCCAAAGTGTTTCTATATTGATTTTTTCATAGCTATCTACTAAAGGACAATTTATAATTCTGATACCTTTTATTGAAAAATGAATCTTTCTACTTTCTAATTATTTCTTTTATTGATAATCAAGTAATTAATAAATAATTGATCATTTACATAAAAAAATATGACAACATTGTTTTATAAATAATTTAATCAATAATCAATTATTGTAATTCGTAGAAAATTAACGAGTAATCGACTCGTAATTAAAATGATAAAATCTTTGAAATTCTCACAAATCAATGATGAGAAACAATTATATATTATTATTATTCTTGCTATTCACAGTTTCTCAAAGTAAAGTCAATAATTCATCATTGTGATGTCTTGAAATTGGTACAAAGGAAATTCCTTATAAAGTGTTAATATTATGTTTAAATAATTTATTAAGGTACTGTCTCGAACTTAGCATAATACAACCTTCAAAAGGTATTTTTAATTATAAGTATTTAGGTAATAATTGTAGTAATAATCTTTTTTTTTCTAATAATTATAGTTTTAAACAAAAATAATTAAATTCTTTTTTATTATGATTGTAATGTTATTCAAGCGAGTCTCAATTCCATAAAGCATTGTTTTCTGCATTGAATAATATTATTGTACCTATATTTAATGAGAATTATTATACGAGTGTAAGGTCAAATGACTAATGCTTAATTATCTATTTAGCTGGAACAATCATCTAGTATGGAAGTATTTGTAAGTAGTGATTGACATTAGGAGATGAGTTATTTGTAAAGGTTTTATGTCAAAAAAAAATCTCTGCATGTTTTCATGCACTTTTTACTAAAATTGGAAAAGAAGAAAAATTGGAAAGATCATTAAGTATTTAGAAAGCAAAAAATAATTAATAAAAAACGAAAATAAAATTTCTGACAAAATAATCCGTGGACAACTCAACTCGACTCAACAAAGAATTGGACTCCCACTCTTTTTCGTAAATTTTCAAGTGTCTTTAAAAAGGTTTGTGTTCTAAAAATAAAGTAATTTTACATCTTAGATTCAGCGATAAGGTTTGCCAACCATCCTGAATGTCTTATTTTTTTGCTGGCACGGAAAGAACGGCTTGCATGTTTATTGAATGCATCTTGTCTACTTGTTGGATGTGCCGTGATGTAGTAGTATTAGTAGTAGTAAAAGAAATTATATATTTATGAATGAAATTTAAGTTACAAAAAATATCGATTGAATATAAATGGATTGCTATCGGAAGTATAAAACCTACAGGTACATTCCTATAAAGACTAATTTTTTTTTATATTTATTAATAATGAACACTTATTTCTAATTTCTTATATTGAAATATCTATAGGAAGGAGACTGTCGTTCAGTTAGGTAACCATGCATAATGCAAATGAGTGATTATTGGAAAATGTGGAAATGTTACCAATATCCGATTGGAAATACATAACGTTACTTGCTATTTTCAATTAATATTAGGTAGTTATAAATCTTTCATCAGTAATAATATAAGTCTAGTACATATAACTAAATGCAGTATAATGTGTATATTATTAATATTATATACCTACTTAGATCAATTTATTATACTTGTTTGTTATGAGAGCTGTTTTGTTGTATGTTATTAAATATTATGCTTGGCAATACTAGATTTAAATTATATGGCCGGGAAATTTTTCAGATTGACAGTACTTAGAATTTCCCAGTAAATATTAATTATTTTTTATTGCATTGCATTGCAAATGATAATCTGCATTATGTAGAGCATTTGTTTTGACATTTTATTGAATAAAATAGGCCTACATTCGATTTGAATATTTATATGTAAATATGGTGAGAATTTCCGATTTTAATTTTATGAGATAGTTTAATTGAATGTTGAATGGCATGACAGATGAAATCTATTAGGACACCAATTTACTTGATTTTTTTAACCTTATAAAATATGTTATCTTTGAAAAAATCAACGATATTTTCATTTATCGTGTATTTATTAATTTAAATGATATTTTCATTAATAATTCAGAAGTTATTATGAAATTTTTTGTAAGATTTCAAGAGATATTTTTGTGTTCTGGAAAAATTTGTGTCCATTGATTGAGGAGAAAATATTATAAAGTACCTATATTATATATCTTGATTTAAGTAAAGGGAAATACTCTTGCAGATCACTCAAAAACTTACAGAAAGTAATGGAAAACCAATTCTTATCGTATTTTGTTTATGGTACTTACTTATTATACATAATTGTACAATCGTTAGCACATACATTATATTTCCTTTTATTTCGAACAAACATGAAAATAATATTACCATATTATTTGTACTACCTGTAGTACTTAAATAGCATGTCATAGTTTGGTACTGAGTTCATACAATATATCACATGATATATTGTTATGTAGTATAGGTTGTAGTAGGTACTGTGCAATATGCAATATGGTGTGAACCCATGAACAACTCATTCGAACGCAAAAAAACAATGGGTTATTGTTGTTTGCATACAGCTACCATTGGCTCTTATTACGTTTATTTCATGTAGATACTAGCGTAGAACCTAGCTTCACTGAGGAAATCAGTAAAGTGAAAAAAATATAGCAAGTATAATAAAAATACTAAAATTATATAAGTATGACATTTACAATAGTTTAAAGAGAACTCAGGTGTGGAAAATAAAATTGTCCCGAAGAGTACACGCTAAAAAAAAGGTTTCCTACTCATTCCTCTTAGCTTTCGAGAGTCCTGTATAGAGGGGAGTATTCGTAAAACAACTGTTTGTTGCGTGTAGTCGGTCTGCTGGCTACCCCATCAGTGGGAAAAACCGTGATGGTATGAATGAATGAATAAAGGTAATTATTTTTTCCTTGAAACTAAATACTTTTAATAACTTAAAACTTACAGTTTCTCGTGCTCAATTTCTAATATCTTAATATAATATATTAATTATAAAAGTAAAATAAAAAAGGCTAACTTATGTAGGGTTTATGTCACTAAAAGTTCCATTTAAATAAAAATTATTTGTTTACCGGAATCATTATCTCCTTTCTTGACTATGAAAAGTGTACAAAGAGCATAAAAAAGTACCTACTAGTACGTACACATTTATGAACCTTTTGAAATATTTATCGATTTCTGTAGAATTGTTGTGAACAAATAATAGGGCAGAATCGATGAAATGTTATATTGTTTCTATCTGTGATGTGTGAAATACATTTCATATAATATGTGGTGAAATAACAAGAACAGCTGTTTATGTGAATATAGTATGTCAAAAGGAACAATACTGCTACTTAATTTTGTTGTGCTAAAAATGTCACTATGATAGCCAAAGTCACACGTTAGAATAATTCAGTGTATACATATTTATTTATTTATTTACAAAAATAACATTAATCATGTTATATTTATAAAATAAGATACAAAATTGTTAAAAAAATTGGTCAAGACATTACAAAGGGAAATCAAAGTGGTATAAAAATGTCAAATATAGTAAAAAGTCAATTATTTAAAATTCATAAGTCAATAAAAAATTGATATAAAAAAAAATTATATAAAAAATTTCAAATAATAGAGATTAATTAAAAAACATATATCGAATATCTGAATCACACATTATACAGAATTGATTTGGATTGACATTGTTTTCATTAAAGTAATTCTAAACAGGTGTTTAGGGGAGACGAATTCGGAAGATTATTCGGAATAATCTTCCGAATTCGTCTCCCTTACTACAACTATTCCCCATCTCATATTCCAAGAACTCCACGCCTGAAACCATCACGACCCCGCCTACCTCTACACCCTCACTGTAAATCCTAACGAACTTTTGTATTTGTTTTTGTTTTATTCAGTATAGATCAGCACCTGATGATGCGAACTCGGAGTCCGCGAAACCGGTCGTGCGTTAGTCTTACTCAACAGTAACACAAAACAAAATAATAATAAATTTTTATTTTATTTGAAAAGATATTTATATTATCGCTGTTAATTTATTTAGATGAGTAATATTTTATTTATCATCAATGTCACAAATATAAAGGTTAAAAAGAACAAAGTTAATATCTGCTACTTAAGTTTTATTTCGCGAGTGATTTTAAAAATTATCAGTGATTTAAAATGTTTTTCATGTATATTTATATATAATGGGATACGCGGAGATGATATAAAAGCATTTTTTGGCATATATTGCCAATATTACTGAGCAAACAAAATGACACAGACAACAAGCACAATATATTCATGCGAGCAAACCATTCAACCAAAAATTACCAATTTGTATGTATTCAATACGTACATTTGTCAATGTGACAAGGTCGTATTTCGATTGACATATTATTATTAACAAAAATTAGTCAAAATAATACACTTTTTTGTACCTATAACTTCAAAGCAACTTAGATAAGTTATATATTTTTTTTATTATATAGATACTTTATGATATATTTGAAGGTAATTAGGTTTTGATAATGTCATCGGTAGATTCATGAGAACTCTTATGACTGAGTGCATTTATCAAGATTTAATTTTTTTTTCGCTGGACGACATTTTTTACAAATCTGATTCGTTACGTTGAAAATCTTGCAAAAGTATCTTTTTTTTTTGGAAGATTTCCTGGATCCACCGACGATTTGTCATTCTTGTTTTTGACCATCGACATTTAAATATAGATCAGAAACATAGCACTTATTCTCTCAAAAACAAGGTTCTAAAATTAATATAAGCACAACAGACATTTATTTCACTCTGACTAATCAAATGTAGATATTGTCCATCACACCCTTATTCATAATGATAGACCACTTCATAACCTTCGCCCAAAGATTGTTTCATATGAAAATATTTTGAGGCCCCAAAACTCGATTGAAACCCATAACAGTTTTTTTTCTCTGATCTCTGATATAATACGTCTATGTTTTTGACATTGATGTAAGTAAGAACAACGCAAGAAATTCCTTTGAAAATTACATACAAAGTAATTACGAAGTTTTTTGATGGGTGTCAATAATGGTATTACATATTCTATTGTTCTACAGTTTGTAAACAAAATTATTACTCATCTTATTTCTGGAAATTTGATAGTGATATGGGTAATTTAATCCCTGTTTTCCATGCATGAGATCTTATATTTGATACCTTAGGCATTTCAAGATTGAGCAGCAAACTCAGGCAGAGATGATAGAGTACACGAAGGTGTGTGCAATCTTCTTAATTAACGTCATGACGAAGCACCCTTAATCGAGTGAATTTAATAACATGCGATCAATGACTAAATATATTTTAATGTCTTTTTTGGACAAAAATAACTAAAAATATCGATATCTTCTTGCATCCAACATCATTTTGACATCGATTACATACAAATTTAAAAAAAATGTAACGAACTACATTAAATGTGAAGTTTGGCAAATTGGGGCAAAATCAAATAAAGTATTATAAAATAATTTCATACCTACCTATAGTATGTTTTATTTTTTATTTGGTTTAGTTTTTAAAATTATTATAGTTTTTATTATTTGTTATTTATGTTTTTGAGAGGTTTCAACGGGAAATCTTAATTCTGCACCAATTAGCAAGTAGAAAATTAGTTAAAGGTAATAAAAAATAAATGACATAGGTATAAATTGTTTTCTCACCATAATATCCATGTCCAAGTCCTCCATATCCCAGTCCACTGTATCCCAATCCACTGTATCCCAGTCCACTGTATCCGAGACCACTGTGTCCCAATCCGTAACCGTTTCCGATTCCATATCCCAAGCCGGAGTATCCTAATCCGGATCCGTGTCCATATCCACCGTATCCCAGACCAAGAAGACCACGCTTCTGTGTCTTTTTGGCATCATCAGCCTTCGCTTCTTCGCATGTGGCAACAGCGGCCAGGGCAAGAACGAAAATTACCTGATGGAGAATCAATCATTAAATAAGTATTAAAACATTTTATTTAACAGTTTTTATTAGCTATCACAATCTTCCAGTCAACACAGAATAGACATTTTTAACACTTCAAACTCTATATCTATTAATCCCTTTATGGTTTCTATCACAAATGGAGTAACCAAATAACTAACTACATGTAATTAACATGTGAGTCGCCTTTGCCGTCTCATTAGGTACCCTTATAAAGGATGATTGGTACATCTCATGATGAAAATATTAAATTAAGTTAAGTTAAAAAGCACCCCGTGGAATCCGCGATAAACAATCAGTCTCCCGCTTTTTTCCACAAATTTTCGAGTTTCCTGTAAAAATCATATGTTTGTTAAGCTTTATGTATGAGAGCATTACCATCTACAATTCAGTAATAAGTATGCTGAAGGCATCCTGAATGCTCTATATTTTTTGTTGGCACGGAAAGAAACAATCAACAAGTTTATTACTTGCAGTATGTCCGCTGTCAACCCCACTTGTGAGATATGCCGTGATAATATAGTAGTAATAGTGGTAAAATAAGACATTAAAAATAAAATTTATATTCTATTTGGGAAATTGTTTTTTTTAAGACTCAGAAACCGCGAAATGCTGGTTTTTTGTTGGTTTTTACATTTTTTAAATCGTCTTTAATAATGTTACATATTCACGGAAAAAATATATGTTATAGATCAATTCTTTTTCTATTGAATGGTAATGTTTTGAGTTTGGATAGTTTATTTATTTTTTTGATAAAAATTCCGAAAAAAATAGCATTTTTTTGTTTTTGAATCACTTTGCTTGAATACCGGGTGGACCAGCGACATATTTTTTTTTTGTTATAATGCCTAATAATATTTTGCAGTGAACTGTCATGTAAATATTTTCAACAAATATTAAAATCAGTTTTAAAATTAAAAAAACCTTCAGTTGAGGAACAATTCATATTTGTATGACGTCTTTATTTTTGTCCAAAGAATGAGACAGTCTTATGCTTTATCTATTCGCGCACGAGAGAAAAATGACACAGTCGGTTCCGAGCCGGCTTGCAGTGCGGACGTGGGGTCTGCGCTAATTTTTTGTTTGTTTTTTTGTCATTATTAAATTAGGTATATAATTTCACAATATTTGCATATAAGTCTCGAGTATATAAGTACTACACTACGGATCATACCTTTTGGAAAAATGTATTTTACGACGAATTTAATCTTGATTTTTTTTTGCATATTTTATATTTTTTTTTATCTTATTAAGTACATAATGCAATATATTTATCGAAAACAATATATTTTATACATCTTTTTTATTATTATTATTAAATATGAACAAATAACAAGCTTGTGTAAGAAACTTTAAGAATTCATTTTTAATAACTAGAAATATAAATGAACGAATAATAAAGCTGTCGCAAACACTGAGCTTTGTCAACTTTCAAGAAACACTTAATTATTGTTTCCATATACTTTATATTTTTTTTAACGTTTGTTTAAAGCATGACATATATATTTAAACTCTATTTATTTACCGAGCACAATAAATGGAAAAAAATCTAACAAAATTAAAAAAAACAAACACAAAATACAACAACTCAAGTAATAATGATATGTAATTTCTCACCAAATATTTCATTTTTGTATTGTATTAGTTTCAATGCACTACTAGACACAAGTGTACAAATTATTGAACTGATAATTCATCATTAGGTGTATTGTCTTTATATAGTAGTTGGGTACTGCTTATACTAACACTCTGATTGTTCGTCAGGTGGTGGTATTATTGTCTTCAAGGACCTTGTCTTTGGATGGTAAGTATAATATGAGCCAAACAGAAATGGAGGAAATCGGAAGGTCGTACGACGTACATAGCCGCCCCACTCTTTTGTGCGAACGTACGAAGCCGTGGAAGCTTCCTTCGTTTTGCGGAAAATTGTTAACATCAAACTGTGAGACACGTTAACTATATTAATTCATTTATTTTGCTGATTTTTTTAAGTAATATTTTAAAAATATTTCCAAAAATAGATACCTTTAAAACTAGTTCCATTCGTAAGACAATCGGAAAATTGACAATTTATAAATGCTTTCTACTTCTATAATATATTCAGTTTCACAAATTATATTATTTTTTCAGTATATCTGATTGGGTCTTTGAAGATTTTACCTGCAGTAGGAATACATAGAGTTCTCATCTCAGATTTTTCAATACAAATTTTCGATAGATTAACAGTTTGAAAAAATAAAATTAAAATTGTAATGTTTTGACATAACATAGAGATGTCCACTCTTCATGCAAATTAGAGAAGTTGGTATCACAAAGACAGTTATATTTTGCTATTAAAGTTTTTTTTATCCATGAACAGGCCCAATATACGATAGATATTAGAGTTCCAATAAAAGGCATTCTTCTCTTCTTTCTGTGCCATGTCAGGTCCCCCCGACGTTGGCGATCACTCCGGCGAAAACCTTCCTGTCCTGTGCTGCTCTAAACTGATCATCCACTGTCCTCATTCCGGTCCACTCTCTAAAAAGGCATTACTGTACCTACATATTGCTTGGCAGACCTGGTAGCGGATTAACAAAGATATTAAGTATATATTTATGCACTTTCAGGCTAGCACAAATACTTCTCATTTTATGCCGTTTTTTGTTTGTTATCTAAAAACGAGGGTGTGAGAAAGTGCTAGCTTCCAAGAACAACGTGGCTTAGTTACCTGGATCAAGACGTGCGTGTATGAGAAATAGTATGAATGTAAAAGAAGCGAAAAGGTAAAAATATATCTATATAGCGTTTCGTTCTCTCTGCCTACCCTACTTGGGATTCACCATGAGGGTATAGTATAGTATTATTAAGTTTGTTTAAAATTTTGTTGGAGAATATTCATAATTGATTATAATAACATTTTATTTATATATAATTATACAGTTTTATTAGGTACTATCAGTTTCGAAAGGTCGCACGCATTAGAAACTATGTTAATTTATTCATTGTTATCAATCGACATTGCAAGGAATATCCTAAACAAATAAAATTATCATTTTTACTTAACATGCAAATAAAAATAAATATTTTAGAAATAATAAACGTCTTCGGTACCGATATATGTCAAAATTAGTGGCGTGTTTTTTAAACAAGCCAAAAATCCGGGCTTTGCATGAGTTTTTCAAGCTTTAAAATAAAAAAAAATATGTTTGAAAATTTCGAGCGGTCCCGTTTATTCGAGTTCGTCTGAAAATTTTGATTGTATTGGTAATAAGCACAATCTATGTCACTCTTCCTATTCCACTAACAAATAGCTTTAAAAATACATGGTTCCCTTTACAAATCAAATAAATATTTAGTTGTGGAAAAAAATTATGTACGTTTTTCCAATTCCTCATAAAAATTATTTAGAACTGTTTAACTATCGAACGGAACGAAGACAGCGTATGTCTTTAACAGTGAGATTATTATATAGTTTATTTCACTTTCTGTTGCGGTTTTAAAGCATAATATAAATGTATCGAAATTACATAAATGCCTATTTCTCGAATATAAGACATTATTTTCTACTTGTTACATAAATGCCTATTTCTCGAATATAAGACATTATTTTCTACTTGTTACATAAATGCCTTTTTCTCGAATATAAGACATTATTTTCTACTTGTTACATAAATGCCTTTTTCTCGAATATAAGACATTATATTCTACTTGTTACATAAATGCCTATTTCTCGAATATAAGACATTATTTTCTACTTGTTACATAAATGCCTTTTTCTCGAATATAAGACATTATTTTCTACTTGTTGAGTCATGAAACTGGACAGACATAAATGGAAATAAATTGCATGGAGCTGCATTCAAACAAAATATATAATTGATAAATAATAAAACATTTAAAATAAGTCAGCTGCGATACTTTTTATAGAAATTGTGTCAGTAAAACGGATAGCATATGTAATAAATACAATAATATTAATATGTGTTGATCTATTTAAATTACCTTAACAAGGTAATAGTTCTGCAGACAATTGTCGAAGTGCGTTTACCTACTTAACTCTCACCACTGCAATTACCTACTATAATTTATCAAATATATCAACCAGCTATGTATGCATATTTAATAATTCAAATGTTAAACATTGTAAAATTGCTCAAGAGATAAGGAGAATTTTTAAGTTTATTTTAACCATGTAAAATAATTGAAATAAAGAATGTTGAATGTCTATTTTGTACTCATAATGGCTACATACAACGGACCTACATACATGATAAGAAATTGTGTTAAGACTTGAATAATTTTCATCTAGGAATTATTGCCTGCAGCGTGAACGAGTTTATAGTAAAAGTTTAATGTAGTTTTTCAATTTAACTGGAATTTTTACAATTGCGTGAGTAAAGAAATCAAGAATTTTTCTCAACAGACACCTCATTTGTACAACCAACAGATTATATGAAAACTTCTTTAAGTAGGAAACAAGAAAAGTGTCCCGATGCTTTCGAATCGGCTTAGGTAAGTTAAAATGCACTTTATCTATTGTTCGTTCAACAATCCCACCAATCCTATTATATCCATTATGTTCAATACATTTTTTTCTTTTCCTATTTCTAACTAAAGGGAGTCTGCTCAGACTCTTTTGGTTGTGCAGAAGAGGTATCTATTGCGTAATATGTAATCTAGAGTTCCTAGAGTTTATTGTTGAGTATTGTATTAAGAGTATTCCAGAGTTTATTTACTTTGAAGTTTATTATAATTTTATTACGCAATAGATACCTCTTTTGGTTGTGCAGAAGAGGTATCTATTGCGTAATAATCTAGAGTTCCTAGAGTTTATTGTTGAGTATTGTATTAAGAGTATTCCAGAGTTTATTTACTATGAAGTTTATTATAATTTTTAATCGAAACGAGTTCAAGATAATTGAAAAAAAACACAATATGTAGTTAACTTCCAAATGACTTTATTAACTTCGCGTACTAGTATTCGATTCTGTATTCTAGAAACGAGTTCAAATACTAACAAAATGGGGCGCTTGTATATGGAGTCCATTTCAAGTACACTATGCGGAGATTTGCACATGGCAGAGAATCGCAAATCATGGCGACAGATGTTGAATAGAACGAGGCATGGTTGTCACAATCTCAAAATTGAGGGCCTAACGGAGAAGCAGATGATGATTTAATGAATAAGTTGAATTCATAACTGAAAATCTTTCATGATTGTAACAGTTTTATGTTATTTCACCAAATAGTTATTGAAATCATGTTTTATTCATAAATTTGAAGGAGATATATATTCGATATTCCATTTGATCCCGTCGAAATCGACTCGAATTAGCATTTTATACCTACAATATAAAAGTTGGATCAAACTTTTAGGTTAAACTAAAAGCACCGTTTAGTAAATAAGTAATAGGCAATATGCTCACGTCATGAAAATATAGGTAGGTAAGGGCGTTGTAAGTTGTATACTCGGCATATTGCGAGAAGAAAATATGGAAAAATTATAACTTTATTTAAACTTCAGGCTATAGTTGAATATTTTTTAGTTTTCTCATATTAAATAAGTACAAAAGATTACAGGCAGGTACCTACTATCAAGTAAATACTTTAGTACCAACATCGGTACTTACTGTGAGTTGATGAAAATGTGCTAACGTGAGAATCGCATGCACGTAGGAATATTAAACTCAAGAACGGCGATACCTTAGTACATATGTCTTGTTTACAATAATAATATTATGTTGGTAACTATATAAGGTGCCTACCCGTTGTCTCATTAAGTACCTATTTTCCTATTATATTTACTTCAAGTACCTGGTATTTTAAAGCAAGTATTGGTTCTTACTGCCCTACTGAAGAGTAAACAATGCAGTAAGTAAGTTTTGATTTCACATTGTAACATTGATTAATTTTCGTTATTTTACCGTTTGAAGACAAGCAACAGAAATTCTCATGATAAAATAAAATTGTAAAATATTAATTGGTAGGTAAATAAAAATTCAGTCTCAGTTCAGTTCATAAGAATACAGTATAAATTTAAAACTCATATTTAAAAGTGTTAGCTTGTATTTTTACAATTTTTTCAGCCTTCAGCCAGCCGTAAAAGAGTCTTCAACGTTTATCATACGATCATTTTATCTATCACCTATACGCATTAGAGTTTATTCTCTGTTACTAAACAAAGCAGGAAATAAATTCTGATGTAAACTGACTTTAAATTTGACGTCTTTCAAGCAAGCCGTTAAAGAGAAACCTAAAACCTAAAATCCATCACTTGTGCCCCCTTTCCCGTCCCTTCTCTTTTTCTTTAATAATTTGAATGTTTATAATTTATGGAATTTAATATAAATAAAACTTTGTAGAGTTTTATGATGTACTTTTATTTCAGTGACCTGGTTTCGACATGGTTTATCTTTGTCAAACTCGTAGTTTTTTGTTTTATTTACAATTATGAAGTTTTACAAAATAAACAGAAATAGAATACAATTTTACGGACTTGTTTGTAATCAATGTACAGTAAAGAACGATTAAATAAATAAGCATGATCTTTTTATCGGTCACTTAATGCAGAGTTTACCCAACTTTCCCACCGTGTATCACTACTATAAACAGTGCAAAGCCTAGTAAAACAATATCCATCAATACCTTATTATAATTATGTCCAGTAGATAAGTATAGGCACCTACCAAGTAGTATCGGTATTCCATTGATAGATACTTGTAACCAGGTATATAATATCGGTGTTGACAGTACTTACTATGTATCTCAAATGATTGGTTAGCATTATTCGTGCAATTAGACTGATTACACTGTTGTTGTAATATTCAATGTTTCTATAGATGGAGTTTGCTTATAGCGATATTAACTAATACTAATACTACTACCGAAATAAACAAAATTAATGTTTTATTCTACTATTCGATTTACTAACGAGAGAGACGTCTTTCGTCTTGTTAGGATATTGTCAATCTGATACCTACTACAACCACTACTATACTCTCACACCGTATTCCAAGTGGGGTAGGCAGAGAGAATGGAATGCCACATTTGTCTTTATTTATATATTTGTTTGTTCTTTATTGTACATGGATTACAAACAATTACATAAAAGGTTAACTCAAATAAAATACAATCAATATATAGAGGCGTGATCTCTTCCAACTAGCCCATTAAACTTATTTTGCTACTTTCACATTTGTGCAATTTTTTATGCATGCACGCCGATTTCTCTTACTCAATACGCGGACGTACTTGAGAATCTGATTCGCATGTTCACAGCCATGTAGTTCTCAACCATACATATTTTTTCGCACCCCTTCTTTCAGATATTCTTTACACTCTCTATGTCATCCATATACTCCACATATCCATAATATTTTAAAGAACAATAGCGATGTTTCAAAAGTTAAGAAACAAAGAAACCTACATTCAAAACGAGTGTTGTTCAACTTTCATTGTTAAAAATACAGTTGATTATGAAAATTCATAGGTGTTAATTTATATTTTTTTTAAACATTCGCCATTCTACGAAAAGGATATAAAATATAATAGATGTACATTTGAGTAGTATTCAGAAAAATTTGGATAACTGGGTTAGTAAGAAGACATCGCATTCTAGAGATAAACTTGCCCTCTGTGCGTTGAGTTGCATAACTGATATTTTTATGATACTTCGTATTGATTTGAAATATTATAACTACTGTACAGAGAAGAATAAAATAAATAAATAAACTAAATTAATTTAAATTTTGTAAAGTTCTTGCCCTAATCTCTAAGAAATAAATTAAGAATTTTACAACAGTGCGTACAAGAAAACTATTCGTATCTTAGATTCGCGTTGTATAAGGAGTCTCACCCTGTGATATTAGATTCACTTGAATGTTGGTAAGTACCTACCTGTACCCAGCTATTACAGCAAATATTGGGTACTGTTACTGGGTAGGTACTGTCATAATAATAATGAGTAAAATACTCGTTTGAAATCTGCATTGTAATAGGAACCCGGTACTGCTTAGAATAATAATATTAATGCTAATAATTGTGAGAAGTGAATTTGAAATTGTGTCATCTGAAAGAATTCATTCATGAACCTGTCTTTATTTTACTTAAGAAACAAGTACCTACGTAAGAGTGGCGTGCCTGGCATACATGCCAAAAAAAACACCACATGTCTTAACAATTGTATGAATGACAGAATTAAATTCGTTGCATATAGACCTATGTGCCTAATTTGTACGGGAAAAATGGGATAAGGTTTTTAAAAAATTATGTAAAAATAAAGAGACAGGAAATTTTCTTAAATAAATGAAAAAAAAATACGTTTGGTGGGGGGAAGAAATTTGAAAAACATATTTTCTATTTATTTTTTTATCCAAAAATAATGAAAAAAATATCGAATATTTTTAAGTGAAAAGAGACAATGGTTTAAAAATTTACTTCTTTTATTAATGTTTCATGAAGAAAGTACGACCAAAATAAAAAATCTAGCCTCGCCACTTACATGTACTAACTAACCTAAAAATAAATAAATAAAATAATAAATAAAATAAAATAATCTTTATTGTGAAATAAACAATATAACACAAATGGCGGGTTTATTGCCTTTAGGCAATTTCTACCAGGCAATTTAAAATACGGATAAAATTCTACTAGGCAATTTAAAATACGGAGTAAATAAAGAGAATTTCCTCTTACAAAGTTTCTGATGATCTGCATGACCATCTTTAACAATACACTGTTTCACACAAAATCGGAGTGTTGTGTGAAAAAGTGACTCGATCGATGCAGAATCGTTCTGAATAAAGGAGGCTTGTTTCTCACTCTGCTCTCCTTGTAAGATAGTGACGGAAGCGAAAAATGTATGCAAGTATAGAACTTAGTAGCGCTCGATACTTTCTGTCTACCCAAAAGGGAAGCGGAGTGATGGTAATGATATTGATGATGATAAGTAAATTTTTTATTGTTGTAATCCAATTTGTCTAAAAGACCGATCACACCATTTCCTATTTCGTTACACTATTTTGTAGATAATTTACAATGCTGTACTAATAAGATATTATTTTTATATAATCGACACCTAGACAATACAAATGACTACTTGTATAATGATGGATCTTTATATGTATGTTCAAACAATGCATGTATTTTTTTATGTTTATTGTTGAACTTACAGAATAGAGTTTTCCATGCTATACCACGCATTGTATACAATAAAAATGTACTTGTTACAGATGTCTTATAATACAGATTTGACTACGTACATGGTTTAGTTTGAAGATATCGTGCTTCTGCGATAAATTCGCCCATTGCACAAATTTATTTGTTCAGTAAATATTCTGTCATGTTTCTTTTTTGCTATCGATTTTTTTGTGGAATAAAGATTTTTATTACCTATTATTATTTTTATTAAATAGGCTTAATCTCAAGTTAATAATTAATACTTGTATAAAATAATAATAATAATATAAGTCTATATTAACAAAACAATAAAAATGACAATATAATATGTATACATAGTATAGAGAATACCTTTAATTCTCCGTCAAATGGCGGACTTGTTGCAGAGCAACGTCTTCCTGTCAACGAAATAAAAAAGAGAAAGAAGAAAAAAAAAGAAATTAATACAATTGCGCTCGATTCGTCATAAAAATAGGACATTAAGGATAAGTGGCATGCTTCGTCGCTCAATTGAAGATGATCAATGTTGAATTTATGGCACACAAATGGCTCAGTAAAATGGTGCTAGTAAACGTGACTATCCAAAAATTAAATGGCAAAACCATATAAACAAGATCCTGCAGGATGGACATGTGCTGAGCATATTGAATAGGACAGCATGCATGAGGAATTGTATGTCAATGACAGAAGCGAAAAGTATATGCAAGGATAGGAGTAAGTGTCGTCTTATCTTCCTTGTTATTCATGTTATCTTGTCCTACTTTTATTTTTACTTTTTTTTTAATTGTCTTATTTTAAAATACATTTATTGACGTTCAAAAGGGACATTGAAGAGACTGTAGTATAAAAGATTTCCACGACAGCGTTTTTAACCGGCCGGCCCTTCAGGCCTCCTCAATGACACTTAAAATGTGCGAACACTTAAAATGTGACAATTGGGTCTATGACTCCTGAGATATCTGGGTTTGGGACGGGTCTCTCTTCGATGATGATAAATGTTATGCAGATTTCTTTTAGATAAAACGAATTATCACTTTGAAATTGAAAACATATAATATGGAAGCATTAATATTATAGGCAACAATAAACTGTTCTTACGTCATTTGAAATAACATTAAAATAACATACCTTCTCGTATATAAATGAACTTACAATATACTTAGCTTAGTAACAATTAGGCTCGTTAATAATATTAAACTTGGCCCATTTCTTGTCGTTCAATCAAATTGAATTACTTTCTTATGGCCGATGTTTCTATATAGGCTCATAATGTATAATAATATTATGTCATATAACCTGTAGCGGCTGGTGGCCAGAACTGGTGGGGTGCTAAGAAGATATAAAATATATCTTTAAATAAAAAATATGTATTATTATCTTGAAAACAAAGATAAAGATGCAATTTAATATAGGTAATAGAGATGTACCTAAGACCTAAAATATTTTCAAAATGAAAAAAAAAGATCTGATTTTCCTGCGGGTCTGGGTTTTTTGAGCATCGATACGTTTTTTTTTTGTTTTTCTTTACTGAAATTTTGGTTATTTTTTTAGTAAAAAATATTTTTTATTTACATTAACTTAAAATATATTTATATTATATTATGTAGAACAGCTAAAAACTCCATCAGGGATTAGGAAATATTATAATAATTTTGCATTTCATTTTTATAAAAAAAAAATCAATAAGTGTATATTTTTCAAGAATATTTAAAATTCATGTACACACCCGGAAGACTCCAATTTATCCACATTTACGTCAACTCCTTTTTTTCCTCCTCGGAATATTGAAACAAAAACACAATATATCTTTCAATTACATTTTGAACAATCTTACATGGTTCTCCAATCGAAATGTCTGATTTGTTTTGTCATTTGTGCGTTGTAGCAAAATCCAGTCATACAATAAAAAATATTTAAAATTAACATACATACCTATATGAGTGTGTCGCACCAACGCTCCTAAAGGAGGAACAGCCACTGAATATGACTATAAAATATATATGCTCCCTTTATCCTTTCATGCCTATAATAATATCTACCTTCTACTAACTCTACCCGGTATAAATGTAGTGAGTACTTAATATCGAGTATGGAATACCCGGTACCTAATGGAGTACAGTATGTGTAATAAAAGGAGACAAATTACACTACCATTTATGACTTCGTTATTCTCGTAGTCATAACTTGATAATATCTACTCTACTACATCATTGATAAAATACCGAGCATTGATTTTTTTCTACCTGTCTTTACTATCACGGCTCTTTCTACAATTGGGAGTACAAAGTAACTGCATATATATTGAATATGAAGTATGGCCTCTCAGTGCCCTATTGAGTTTTCCAAAAAATCTTTGATCTCCTGTACACTATGTTTCAACATATTTTCTATGACAAATTTTAGTCGAAATTATCCTTTCCACATTCAAACAATACTTAATATTATTAGAACCCCAATTGTTCACTGAACCTAAAAGAAATTTTGTGTAGTTATACATAATCAAACCATGTGACTTCCAGGCACAACCCTTCTCATTTATTTGTTTAATTATTTTATTCTTTACTGTACATTGGTTACAATATTACAAAATAAAACAGTGTCATATAAATATCAGTTATACAATTCAATGTACAGAGGGCGAGTTTATCGCTAAAATACGATGTCTTCCAACTAACCCGATTATTAAAATTAAAACAACAAAAAACACATACATATATATACACGCATAGGTACACATCAACAGCAATTGTTAAAATAAAATAAAAATATAACTTCAAATAAAAATATAAAAAAAAAACACATTCAAGCAAAAATATACTAACTAATCCATTTGGATACCAGAAAATTATATAATATAGTGGATGCTTCGAAATGAAATTCATGTTTCCTTTTTGCTGTTTTATAATGATCATGGAAAAACTAAACTACAGAAACTATTTTTTTTTTAAATCTGATACCTTCAATTTTTTTTTATTTTTATATAGCAAGATTTAACTAAAGCTTAATAATTTATTTTCAAAATTACTAAATCATTACACAGAAGATTGAAATCTAACTGAAACAGGAAAGTCTAACACAATGCTAATATTTGAGTATATATGGCGAAAATATGTTGAAGTTATATTTAACTTCTTCACTGGCTATCTACAAAAGTTATAATTTTAAAAAATTGCTAAATATCTACATTACCTTCCTTTCTAGCTCCTCTAAAACAGACTATTTTACAGACTTTTCAGAAGCCAGGCATATAAATTGCATGCAAAGATCCAATTTTTATTTTTTTAAGCCTACAACACAGTTGAGCTCATTAAGCGACATAAGTCCTTATAGCACCACGTCTACGTATTATTGCTTGTCCACATTTTATGCTCAATAATAATGTACTTCATTTGGTCGTTTTTTGGATCATAAAATCGTCAAACTACATTTATAGAAAAATCACTAAGCACTATTATTTCAAATACCTACACATAATGCCATAGTGGATAAAGACATATACCTACTAATTGATTGAGTTGACATTAATTTTGTTAACTCCACATTTATTTATGTTTTAGTATTTTTTTTATATTAAAGCGACCTGATTTCAAGAAAGTTGATATCAGGTCACCTCAAAAGTATGTTTTTAAAAAAATATGATACTGTACAATGCAATTTTTATTTTGGGAAATATTAAGGCAAGCAGATGGTAGGAGTATTAAACATATGAAATGAATGAATAAGAATATAACAATTGGGTGCCCACGTAATTCTTACCTAACTAGAAAGCTTTTTTATTGTTTAACCGGATTTGGGTGCAGATGATAAAACCAATCCCGAAAAGTGATCACTTAAGCCAGCCTTGAGCCAATTCGTAAGCGTTGGGACACCTTTCTCACTTCTTCCGATAAGATTCTACGCAATGTTGCACTGTGTAGACATGGTTCTCCAATCGAGGTTTCTGAGTATTTTTTAGAAGAATTTTGTAGATCGTTGAAATTTTGTGAATAAAACTATGCTTTTTTCCGTCATTTATCACATATTAGAGTTCTGCAACTGCAGAATATCTTTAATGGATCAATTCAGCTATGAATTATACGAGACATTTTGAATGTATATTATTTTTATTTGCACGGAGACGACACTTGCACGTTTACATCGTGCAATTAGTCTTCTGATTACTCCACTTGTGGGATATGCATTGATGGTATAGATAGATAAATATACAATATTAAGACACCTAGTTTCCTTACAACACTAAAAAAAATAGTAAGTCATAACTACATACATAGATTGACTCCTTTAATAACCACACAAGAACTCCATGATGAATAAGCTTAGGTAGGTATATATTATATTTTATCTCAAGTGATTTTATAGCGTTGATAATAATGTAGTTATCCCACTCCAAGTTTTGCATACAAAGCACTATATTACTACTAAAGCTTATTCATTTCACGTGATTTAATATTATCGCTTATTATTACCTGCTGAAGTATATTATTATAACACATCGTTCATCATCTCATAATGTCTCCAGACTTTAATGGATAGGATATAAGAAAAACTTCAATTGATTTTTTATTACTAAGTATAAAATAATATTGTACCGAGATAGAAACGGAAATATTTACAGTAGGTTTATTATTACCTTGCTTCCCTTTCCTTACATTTTTTTTTTGATATATTTGAAGTACCTTCGTTTCGTCTCAATCTTATTATAAATAGAATCGTAGATAATATGAGTAATAACACCCATACTAAATGCCTTATATTTTTTTAGAAAGACTAAATCGAACCAATGACCCTTTGCATGCAAGTTGCATATTATACATACATACCATTGAATACGTGGTATAAGCATGTACCTTGCTAATGCATAATCCACGGTGCACATGTGGGACAGCAGCTCAATATACGGAACATATCCTTTAAGAATGTCCTTTGATGATGGATGCAAGACAGGAAATGAATCTGGATATGACTGTTGACACCCCTCGACCCATCTGGTTTTGGGAAGTGTTTTTAAATGTCACAAACGCTTCACACTTCAAGGCATTTGTGGATATGTTGGTCTCAAGATGGGATCTGCTACGTCAGCCAGATCCCCCGCCCACTGACGTGGTAGAGTCGAAGATTCCAACACTGGCATAGTAGTACTGACAGACTAGAGGGAGTTGAAAGATAAATAAATTGCCTAAACGGATAAATAGGAGTCCTAGGACTCCTGAAACATCCAACAAATAAAGTTATTTCAACATAACGCATAATGAAGAGTCTCGATGCTAAAGAATCGACAGAGGCTGATTAAAACAGACAAACTAGCGTACCTTTCCTCTGATCAAGTTTTATCGACCGACGGTTCTTGGTGGAAGTTCATATTAATATTTTTTTAATATGAAACACAATATTTAGTTATTCCACTATTGACTTTATTTATTTTTGCGAGCCGGCTTTCAAGAGCTTTTTACTTTTGCCTGACGATGAGAACGGAAGCTCTTGAAAGCTGGCTCGCAAAAATAAATAAAGTCAATAGTGGAATAACTACATATTGTGTTTCATTTTAAAAAAATATTTCCACTGATCTCTTCATTCAACATTTGATTTTATTGTTTTGTTATTTTTTTCACTTAAATATGCTTGATGATATGAGAAATATGTTTTTGTTAATTTACGAGCTTTTCTGTAATTGGCAATTTGATATTCATGCATACTTTATTTATATTTATTTGAAGAAACTTGATGAAAATGCAAATTAACAAAAATACTACTCAATAAACCCCGTTCCCAACCCTTCTTTATATCATGCTTCTCAAAATTATGTCTAAGAAATTTTTGGTGGTTGTAGCAATAAATAAATTTAATCCAGGGAAGAAATAATTTTTGTTTTTTGATAAAATGAAAAATTATTAGATTTATTTTCACGTAAATTTAATTTGATAATCGGCATACTTCTAAGAAGGTGAAGCTTCAATTATGGCAAATATGATTTACAAAATCAAAATTCTAAAAAAATGTTGTAATTATCGTTAGTGTGAAGGTGGGAAAAATTCAAATAAGGGAAAGAAACATGTTTAAGCTTCATCTCAATGAAATGTTAAAAAGTCTTTGCAATTTATTATGATTGTACGCAATATTTTTTACACAATATAAATTTATTTGATTCGTAGAATAGAATAGAAAAATTCTGTGATTTGATGAAAAATTCTCAATAATCATTTCGTATATATCGCGCATTTTATTTTATTTGTCAATATTGAATGAACCTATTTTTGATATCATATTCTCTATACTTACCTATTTTATAAGGGTTGTCGCACTTAACGCGACGCCAACCCGACGTGACGCGAGAATAATAGTAAATCGAAAGAAGTACGAAAATCGGTGCATTTGAGATGTAATGCTGCAGGAGATGGCTCCAAGTGAATTGAACTGAATATAAAACCAATAAGTCCATTCTCAGGGAATCAAACATTTCCACACAATCTCAATTTTTTTTTTTTTTAAATATATTTATTTTATTCATAAATACACAGTATACATTGATATTACATTAATAAAACAATAAAACACACAGTAAAAATGCTCCCTCCATAAGCAACTAAATGCTTGTGCGGAGGGTCGGATTTCAATTATAACATTAACACACATAAAAGAATCAGCTAGAAATATTAATACACATATAAGAATTTGTTACAAATAGCAAACTTTCAGTTCTCATGTACTTTCATCAAACGTTCAACAAAATATACCAGCACAATACAAAATTAAACCAATACAATTACCTATTCACAACGTCAAAACAATATACAAATCAGTTGGATCAATTTTCCTCTCATCAACATTAACACAAACACACAATATATGGAGACAATGATTCCTGCAATATTTCGGATACATAGCATGACTTAGTTCAATGTTGTTTATTACTTTTGCTATGCGAAATTTCGCCTGAATGATGTGATATAACCTTTAAAATGATCAGTACAATATTATATACTCTGCCGTGACTTATGAGTTTTATAATAAAAAGATTTATTCTGACAGGTATTTCATAATAAAATTATAATTTACAGGTTTTTATATAACAAAAAATGAAATATTTTATTCTTTATTATTTCAGTCTCACTGAAACCTTTATAGGAGACATTATATAAGTCAGATATTTAGGATATTAAAAAGATATGTCAAATATTACTGAAATGAAATGTTGTACCAAATTCATTTCATATCCAGAAACAGGCAAATGAATATTGTAGGGAGACTAGAGGAAATAATTTATGACAAAATATTAAGAAAACCACAGTTAAGAAGCAGACGAAGTTTTTCCAAAATTGGGTTTATGAAATACATGATTTTTTACAGGCTTAAGTCTAGCAACACAACGTGTCACAATTCTTAAATAGAGATGGGTGGGTCACATGGCTAGAAACCCAGATGACAAATGGCCAAAGTCTCTTAGATCTTGGAGACCATGAGCAGCAACCAAGAGTTACGGAAGACCCTGAATAGAAAAGACAAGCTATGATAAATTGGATGCAGACGTCACAGAATCGGATTACGTGGAAGAAAATGGAGGAGGCTTTCGTCCCGGAGTGGATGGGAGTGACCCGATAAGAAGAAGAAGTCTAGCAATAAATTGTTAAGAGTTAAATATTATATCTAATAAGAAAAAAAAATTAAATTTTTACTTTAAACACGAAAAATAAACAATTAATGTGATCATTATATATTTGAATAATAAAACTGCAACCCACTTTTTCATGTTTATTGTAAATTATTCCCCATAAGTCCCTTACGGGACACTTGGCTTCATCATAATTATACAGGCTTAAAAGAAGAAAAATAACATAAAAAGAATACAATGCTGTGAGGCATCAAAAGCGAGACAAAATAATGGAGATTGAGTCATGCATCACAAATAAAGTTCGTAAAAAGGTACATGCTCACCTTTTTCATCCATCTTCCTCTTTCTCTCACAGAATGCAGTTTATTCTAATAATGGTGTACTTACTTAAAGGCGCATACCTGCTGGTTGCAGTGCTTCCTTCAAAGTAATTCCCTTAGATTGATGAGATTCATATGCAAACCTCATTGTTGAATATTAAGGAAGGTAATATAGTGAGGAGCCGCTCCGTTACACAGTAGGTAGGTAAGTATGTATATTCTACTTAGTTGAGATTGTTCTCAGAGTTGCATAATGAACACTGTTTGTAATACAAATAGCCTTACAAGATATCAAGCCTTATAACGAATGATTCAGTAGTAGGGAAGGAAGCAGAACCATCTTCTTATCGATGCATTGAATATAAATCAATAATATTTTATGACAACTTTAATTTGAATGTACGAATAAATAGGGGTCTATGACTCTTGAGATATCCGGGTGTGAGGTGGGTCTTTCTTTAATAAATATAAAAAAATATAAACACATAATCATCATTCCCTTACAGGGAAGGCATAGATGATTGAACGCCATTTAATCCTGCCCTTGCATATTTTTTTTTGGTTCTACAATTATTATGTAGCTCTTTATAAACGGTCTTCTATTTGTTGGACTCAGCAACTGTCCAATGTCCATCTGATTTACATGATGTAGCCATTTGATCCAGGGGCGTCCACGTTTCCTTTAGTTCCCTTTTTCTCAACCTCATTTTAGTCACCCTACATTAATACATTCATACTTAAAATTACCATTGAGGATCTACTAAAGAAAAAACACAATTGGAGTGCTAGACTAGGAAAAAAATCTCAGGAGTTTTAAGTGATAGGTATATGACTCATATTTTCTTCTATAATAATCTTACGTTCTATGAAAGGGAAAAGATATTTTACAACTTTTTTACATAATATATATTATGTCTACTTTTAACCCACATCTTTTTACATTTTTCAGAATCTCTCTCTTTTAGCATTACGTGTAGGTACCTAAGTAAATATCGTCCGGTAGATGGACTCCAAGAATCCTCAAATGGTGACCATGGAGAAGCAAAAGAAGCATTGGCAGACCACAAAAGAGATGGACTGACGACATTACTCCAATCGCGAGAAGGGCACAGGACATACAAATGTATACAGAGGGCACAGGACCGCGACGCTTGTAAGAGTTTGGAAGAGACCTATATCCAGCAGTGGAGAGATGGCTGACTAGTGGTAGTGTGGTAGTGGTTAATATCATAAGATTTCCAAATATAATTCACATTCTTTTAAATGTATTTCTTGAGCAATCGTTGTTCTTTAAAATCATAATTTGATATATGTCTATTGACATCCCTAAGCCCAGCGGCATCTTGCAATCTGCCTTATTATTGCCCTCCGTTGCCCTCAGTAATGCCCCATTCTACGCTGCTATGTGTTGCATTAAGCATTCATGGTAATGGCCTGGCCCTGTAATTAAGAACAACTGACTTAAATTTATTTATGCAAACACAGAACGAGGAAGCAACGGGACATTGTTTAAATTGCGTCGTACCGATTTGCATCAAAGAATAAAGGCGTGAAATTTTCGATAGCCTCCGATAAAATTATTTGACAAGAATATAGATTTATTTGCATTTATCATTGATGGTTTTACAACTTTACATCCTTTTAATTTAATTTACTTTTGTGTTATGTGTTAAGTTATCATAATTTTATGCTGCATCTATTGCATTCTATACTTTATCGACCTATGTAACTTCAAAAGAATTATGAATCTGGAGCTAGTTTTCATAACTAAAAATTTTCAATCAACTCATCGCAAATTATTCTTAAATACACACTATCTTCACATGTCTTAATTGCATTTTTAGAAATAACTAAGATGTTTTTACTTTTTCTATGGAAATTTGAGAATAAAATATTGTAAGTTTTAAAAACATAACATTTATTTTCAATTTATTTTGATTGAGTACAAATGTTTTTTTATCTGTATTAATATCGTCTGAGAGATGAATGTTTATAATGATGATGATGATGATTTTGGATGATTTTATTTTATTTATGACGCCGTTTTACAGTCCCTAGACCGTCTCAAGGGCGCCAGTGAAGAGTTCAGTTTTTAATTTGCTTCTGAAGCTAGTGACCGTCTGACTATCTCTCAGTAGCACCAGTAGGCGATTCCACATAACCGGTCCAACAACACCAAAGGCCCTCTCATAGAAGTTCAGTAAGTCTATTCACGGCCAGAATTATGAATCTAGGGTTAATCCAGGCTTCATTCAGCAAAACTGGCGTAAATCAGTTGGCGCATATAGACGTCTTAACTTTTTACTAAAAACGCATTTGTATGCATTTGTTTGGCATTTTTTCCATTCGATACATTAGTACGAGTAGGTATATCATCCAATATAAAACAGTACAAGGTAATTGATATTAATAGGAATACCCAGCGGGTTTTACAACCGAGTGGAGTTTATTTAAAAGCTCATAGAGATTTGTATATTTACTACACTACGAGTTACATTTCCAATAAATTATTCTTAATTTCTATTTATTCCGATAGCGAAAATTGCTTCTCTGGGGGATGAATAACGTTGTGAAATAAATAAAAGAAACGTAATTTTTATAATTTATTCCCTGATACGTGCTCAATGGTTTTATATTGAAATGCTTGCAAATTCATATTAGAGATATATCCCTATTAACTGTTTAGCTATCCCACTTGTGGGATATGCCATGATACCGTGATATACAGCAGTAGTACTAGTTTTTACTATTACTTACTTACTTACTGCTAGCCTTCTTCTCTTGAAGATTTGGTAACAACTTGTAATTTCTTTACTTTTCGCCAGCCTGATGATGAGAGCGAAAGCCCTTGAAAGCCGGCTCGCGTCCAATAAAAAGTCACTGTGGATATACTATAAATAAGTGTTTTATTTATAATTGATTAAATTTTCACCTATAAATTGCATGACTCAAAACAGAAGTAAATAGATTTTTGATAAATGAAAAGTACAAGACAATTTGAAAGCGAGTATTCCTTGGTAGGTACCTATTTATTTATAGTGCATCCGATATCCGGGATCATCGTAGATAATCCAGTTATTCGGGTACCTGCACTGCAAACGATGCGATGCGATACGATATTACCTATATCAGCTGACGTAAGCTGAATGGGGTAAAAATGTCTCTCCGCAAAGAAACTAGACTGAAAAATGTCGGTGAATCATTCATTCTATTCTGTAACAAATCAAGCATCTTAAATTAAGTGATCTGAACAAAATCATATTTATAAATGGATACAGCAAAGTAAGCATCAGTCTTTGTTATGAATTTCCATTTTTTTTATACATTATTTTTTCTTATAGTCGATCACAACTTGACCTCCAAATTTCAAATCGAATGGATCGCGTCGTCTCTTAAATTATGTAAGTCCTGAAGTTCTCCTCGGAATGATTGTGTGTGAGGTACGATCAGATGGTCGATAGTTCGTGTCATTCCATATAATGTAAGTTAGAAGCAGCAGCTACAGTCTACGTTACATCTTATACGAATTATTGTATACAACATTTTCCTGTGATGTGTACATCTAGGCAGTTTTTTTGCTGGATCAGATTTTTGTAAAACTCTTCAAATTTAATTAACTTTAATTTATCGACCGACGGTTCTTGCTGGAAGTTTAAATTAATAATTTATTAATCAAATACGAAATATTATACTTATTCCACTGTTGACAATGGAATCACTATTATATTAATCGTGTTTATTAATAAATCTAAAAATTCCGGCAAACTCCCATCTCACGACACAAGCTTTTTTAGCTATCAGTGAAAGGTTTATAAGGTAGTATTTGAGTTTATAACAAAAGCCTAGATATATCTTTTAAAAAAATATGTTTTTTTCATACCTTATAAAAATATACTTAGTAGGTTATGTTTTTTGCTTATGTTTATTTTCGGTCTCCAATAATCTAGATTCTTAACAAAAGTATTTGTTTTCTGATAAAGGCTGTAACTTATCTATCAATAGTTTATCAAGAAATTTCATTTATTATTACTACCCAACCACTTTCATAAAAGCTTCTCTGGAAAAATAATATAGAAATGTGAAGTTCTCATTTCCTGCTAGAAGGAAGGTTTTATTTTTAGCAAATAATATCAATTAATGAATGTTCTTTGAAAAAAATCTTAATTGGGTCCTATACAAACTCTTGTCTAATTACTTTGAGAATAGACAAAGAGTGTTATTGGTTTTTCTGAGAACTAAAATATTTATAAGAACTTTTCGGTTTTATATTTAATTCCAATTTATTGCGTCGTGTTTATAAAGTAATAAGAATTGAATTGTTACAGGAACCCATCAGAATCTATACAACTTTCTTTGTTTTTTGCGTCTTACATCTTAAATTCAACGAGGAAGTTTGCCGCTCATTCTAAATGTTTTATTTTTTATTGTTACGGAGAGGAAAGTAGTTTGCATTTTAATTATATGTGGGTGGTCTGCTGGCTACCCCACTAGTGGAATATTGGTAGGATTTTTTGTAAAATATTGGCAATTCCATCATCTCAATTTTTTACAAATTTATATGATGGAATGCTTACATGTTTGTAAATAGACATAAGTATGTATTTTATTACTCATGTTTATGAACCAATGTTAGTTACTCATTTTAATACTGATCTGCAAAATTTAATTAATGTGTATTATTTATCGTAATTTACATAGAAGGTAACTAACACTCGTAACATGGTTTCACTAAAGAAATGAAGTAATTGATTTATATTTAATTTCTATTCATTATGAGTAGTCCTGAATTGCTATATTTTAATTATTGGAACTGAGAGTACAACCTGCATGTTTATTACATGCAGTTAGTCTGCTGACTGCCCCACTTGTGGGAGATGCCGCGATGGTAAAGTAGTAGTAATTATATTATTTCAATATCTTTGATAAAATATAGGAGAGCAGATTGTATGTGGCCAGAAGAAGAGAGAATTTTTTTTAATAAAAAAAGGTATACCTATCTGGGTTTTGTTATAAACCCAAATACAACCTTATACACTTTTCACAGTAAGCTACTAAAAGCTTGTGTCGTGAAAGGGAAGTTTGCCGGCACCTGGTATCGAACCACGGACCCCTTGTTCACGAGGCCGAGACTCTACCTCCAGGCTACCGACGAACTCATATCGAGGTTAAACTCAAAGGCCTGAACAGTCATCGGGGATAAACTCAAAAGCCTGATCAGAGACATGGAACACCTCTTTAAGACACATGCGTGCTGTACAGACCGCCGAAATGAAAATGTTAATATGGACGTGTGGAATCACAAGGCTTGATTAGAGCCGAAATTCATACATTCGTGGGAGTCTGGGTGTGCGGGATATCTCAGATAAGATACAGGAGAGCAGATTGCGATGGTGCGGCCATGTAGGCAGGAGACCATATGAGTATGTGGGCGATCAAGCACCTTATATCGAGGTTACTGTTAAGAGGCCAAGAGGAAGGCCAAAGCGCAGATGGCGTGAAGTAGTGAGACCTTCAATTGGAACTCACATAAAATTCTCGAATTTTAATCAAATTTGAGACAATCACAAGTGTTTTCAAAATTTCATAATAGTTAAATAAGAATTATAGGCGCCCTTGAGATGGTCTAGGGACCGTTAAACGGCGTCAAAACAAAATCATCCATAATCATCATCATCTTGTCTCACTACCGATGCGGAACTGCGATGTTTCCCACGAGGATGCAGTCGACAGGACCAAGTGGCGTAACCAAACAAGAAAGGCAGAACCCAGCACCATGACGTGCAACTAATAAGTGTCCAAGCATGAGAAGAAAAAGTTGTATTATTTCATTTCAATAAAAAAAATATTAGAATTTGACTTTGATTCTGAAATTTGAAAATTTATTCCACAAAGTGGTTTTAGTTGGTCATCGCTTCAAGCTGTCCATTGTGACCCACTCTCAAGTAAAAAAAATCCTTAGAATAGAAGCCTCCTGATTTTTAAATATCCAAAATATCCAGGTATGGGATGGAGTCTGCAATTATGTCGACAAAAAAATTAACAAATACTTAAATAAAATAATATGGTAACTACCGGTGCTAGAAAATTATTTATTTCACCACTGTCATTACTTTACATAGATAGTCATAATTATTATTATATTGAGTAAGTTGTCAACATAACCGGTTCGTGAATGAAACGATTCAGTTTCCAATATTATGTATCAATCACAGCAAAATAACATAATTATTGCACGCACAGTAACCAGGTTAAAGAAAATAATGGTCAATAAAAAATATCTAATTTGTTTCTAGAAACATTTAGTTTTATAACGATGATGACACGGCTGACTCTATATGACGTGATATTGTTAAATTTCATTGAAGTTTATTGATTTTCTTAATTATGTTTTATTTAATTTTATTGATTATTATATTGGATTCTAGAATAATTTATTTATCTCTCATTTAAATTATATGTTGATTATAAGTGTTTGTCGTTTTGAAACGTGAAATATTATTGTTTTAGATGGTGATAATGACAATATTTCAATGATATATTACACGGTTTTATTTCCTCTCAGAAACTTCTATTAGCTCTGAGAGAACGCGGAACTTTCAGAAACAAAAAAACAGCTCAAAAAAAAGTACAGAAAATTAGAAAAATTATGATGCAATTCAATATGTGCACTTTTATCACTATTTGGAAAAGCAATTACCTATCGCAATTGGCCGCAAAAAGGTCCACCCATGGCGGAACAGGTCTGAGACGTCATCAGACGCTACAGACAGTTCTACGTGTAAAATGTGAGCCAATAGCACCTAAAGACGTCACAAGTCACAACGGACTAATTCAATAACATGGCGTTTAAAATTTTGACAGAGAATATGGATTTTTAAAATGAAAATAATGAATGAAAAGTTTTGTTTTATCGTTTTTTATTAGGATATTCGTGATGAGCGCATATTTATTAATATAAATTTGATAACATTTATTCATATTTCTCACACTAGTGATGTAACGAATGTGTGATATTGGATATTCGCATTTATTTGTTACCGACATTCGCGAATGCGAATAGCAATTATTGACTTGCTTAGATTTCTACAATATTGCTCAAACATTAAATTTCTACCCCCCCCCCCGCCGTATTTTCAAAATGGTATAGGAATTTAAAATATTTCAAAACTCCTCGGTTTTCTTAAAGAACATTTTCTAGCAGTACCTTTTTCTACAATGTACCGGGTAAGTATCCAGTACTTTTACTGAATATCCGATACTTTATTACCGAAATAATATTCGCAAAACATTCGCATTTTTTTTGCGAATACTTTGAAATATGCGAATGCGAATACAAATATTCGTTGCATCACTACCTCACACATGGATGTTCCCCATTAGCACTTAGTTTCTGATCTATAAGTCGAATCTCTCAGTACAGTCACAAATCAGAATGACGCGCAAAGGGGGTCTTATTTTATTTTATTTTATGGCAGGTAATATTATGTCCTTTATTAAAATATATTGTGTGAATTAAAGTACTACAACCAGTTATTATGGTTCAATTAGCAGTATGTAGCCTTGGTGGATTACACACTTTTAATTTTCTCTCCCCGTATTGGCCATTTACCTATTTAATATGCGTTATCCATTACAATTATACATGACACGAGATATTTTCACAATACGAAATGTGCGTGTTACTAATGTCCTACTAGTCAACGACTAAAGAAATCACAATCAAGTAAATATAACGATTTTTTTTATTACGCTACACAATCTCAGGATACCTACATTATAAGCCAATCATATAATTACCTATACAATTTAGATCAATGAGACAAATATATTAATGATTCCAATTAAAACTGTAAGTGTACATAATAGAATGGTGTGTCGTTTTAAATTTATTTAAATAAGGAATAAATATAATAAAATAATGAATAATAAAAACAAATTTTCTTTATTTGGGTTAGTTGGAAGAGATCGCGCCTTTACGAAAAACTCGCGCTCTGTACATTGATTGTATTTAATTTGAATGTATACCTTTTATGTAATTCTTTTTAATCAATGAACAGTAAAGAATGAATAAATAAATAATAAAATTAATAAATAAAAACATAACATGTATAGACAATTCACACAGAAAAAACGCGTACTTCAAAATACGAGAATATTTTCAACTTAAAAAAACTACTACCTATGGTTGAACAGACCTTGTAGAACCTTGACCTCCTAACCAATAGATATCCAAGCCTCTTGAGCAATAGATTTCCAGCATGTAGCTCTTCTAGAACTAGGTGGATATTATACAATAGCCTTTGCCTTGGTCTGCCTGAAAATGGTAACATAAAAATATTATTTCTATATAGTACAATTAGCGAATGGTAAAACAATAGTAACTTTATTTATTTTTATTCGAAATTTGAACTTTTGAAAGAAAAAAACTATTTACTATTATGATGAGAAGGAATATAATATATAGCATACAAAATAAATAAGAAAACATGCCGACGTCATAAGATCAACATCAGACATTACGTCATTTGAAATGAAACATTAAGAATATAATTTAGTTCTATATTCGACTGGTATTCAACGGATATTTTATAAATGTGGAAGAAGTTTCTTCGCTTTCAGTTTTTTGTTGTGTAAAAAGCTTGACTTTAATGCTGTGATATATTTTTCATTTCGCTACTTCATTTTGAAAAGCATCAATCAAAACTACTTCTGCTATGAATAGTATTTACGGTGGAGGATGTTCAATTTTATTTTATAAGCTAAATTTTCTTTAAAAAATTCTTTAAAGCTTTCATTTTTAATCTACATCAATATATATTTATAAATTTAATTTAGTTATTGCTTTAGTCCTTAAACTGGAAGTACCTACAAAAAACTTTTTCTGCATTTTTTGACTAATAAAGAATTTAAGTTCAGAGTAAAATTTTGAGGTGTAAGAAATATGTACTGAATCATTATTTCATTGAAACCTTTTCGGGATTTAATAATATTTTCCATACTTCATTCAAGTATTTTTAAAGATTCGTTGCCTTTATTATAGTTGTTAATCTTTTTCTTTTGTATGTAGTTCCGTGGAGCATTCAGCGAAGGAATAATTATTTCCAAACCTTTTCCGTACATTTAGTGGCTTCTTAAAGGCAAGTGTTCCAAAAAATAAACAAATTTTACATCTTAAATTCAGCGAACAGGTTTGCTCTCCACCCCTTTTTGTTGACACGGAGAGGATAGCTTGAATGTTTTTTACATACAGCAGGTCCACTGGCTGTCCCACTTGTGAAATATGCTTTAATGGTGTAGTAGTAGTAGTTGAATTATTAACTTTTTTATAGTTGTACCTTGATACACGGTTGCATAACACACACTACAATTGAATTTGGTTTTGATTAACACTTTGTTACATAACATTGTCCGTATGTGAAGCAAAGAGTGTCAAAATAATTATATCGAAATGTTATTTTTATCTGTTATTTCTACCTGTTATTTATTAGTAATAGATGATATAATACTAGATATATGTAACATACATACATGGTAATAAACACTTTATTATTATGTGTGTATTTTCCCAGACAATGAGACCAATACAAATAAACAGTAGCAATTGGAATGTGTGTTATTAGATTTCAACATTAACACTTTTATAAATTTGTATGCTTGTTATTTAAATTTGTGTCCAATATAGAATTTTTCCATTAAGACAGGTAGAAACGAAAACTGTCTATTTGCCTTTATATAGGCAACATTATAAAACCCTCATGATTGCTTGAAAATAACTAGACTATTTATACACGTAGATAAAATAGTTTGATACAATATAGTCATCAAATTTACAAATTTAATTGATTGGAGAGATTGTAAAGTTTAAAATAACACTAGTATTTAATGATATTATTTTTACAAATAACCATTTTATGAGGTTATACATGTAAATTTAAGCACATGAAACTACCATGTAAGGCTTAGAAAAGGCAACGTCGCCTAATTTTGGCAGTGTCCCGGACATGACTTGAACCTCGCAACCCTTTTCGCGAAGTGGTGTGGTTTATTCAATTGAGTACCCACAATTTGGTATGCATACCTACTAGGTATCTCAGAATAATATTTACACATAAAACTGTCTTTGGAGCTTATATGACAAAATATCGGAGCCTTCGGCATATCGCCAAATACCTAGCTTAATTAGACAAACATAACCTCATTATTAACAATATACAGCTATAAAATAAGTTCGTCGGTAGCCTGGAGGTAGAGTCTCGGCCTCGTGAACAGGGGGTCCGTGGTTCGATCCCAGGTGCCGGCAAAACTCCCCTTTCACGACACAAGCTTTTAGCTTACTGTGAAAGGTGTATAGGGTTGTATTTGGGTTTATAACAAAACCCAGATATATTTTTAAAAAAAAAAAAAAAAAAAAAAAAATACAGCTATACAGGTTTATAACAAACCCAGATATATCTTTTTAAAAAAAAAAACATTTCACATTTTCAATTCAGCGCTGAGGTATGTCACCCATATTTTTTTAGCTTGAAGAGGATGACTTGTATATTTATTGCATGCAGTTGGTCTGTTAGTTACTCCACTTATGACAAATGCCGTGATGGCGGATTACTTTTTAGCATCAACGCCATGCCTCAAAACTGCACTAAAATAATGATATTTTATAGATTAATAATGATATCAGTACAAAGTGTCTGATTTCAATAATATCCAACTAATTATAAAGTAACCAATTGTGTGTATATCCGCTATTGTTTCATTGTTTATGTGTTTAAATTTTATCAATTTGGAATTTCGGCTCAGACTGAATACATAATATTAAAATATATCTATCATCTATAATAACAATACCTATGTATTGTGATAATAATGGTTTATAGGAAATAGATAATTTAATGCTATCAATATTATTGCATAATAATAAAATAATTATCTATAGAATTAAAGATAATAAATATATTGAATAACTCACAAATTTATTTACATACACATCTCCTTATATTTGTGTGTAAGCTGGGTCATTTATGGAAAATGACTAATTATCTATCATTTTCGATTCGGAGAATTTTTCATCCAGGTGTTCTGTCGAGCACCTGACAAAGATATCGATAATTTCTTTAATTCCCGGTCCCTTTGGAGTGTTGGTTGTGTGGATTTATTTTTATTTAATATTTTCATTTCTTTAAATATATATAGCAATTTTTCATAGTGTTTTTGATTTTTGTTTTCTCTTTGCTGTGTATGTTTTGTTTTATTTTAGTTTAATATGACGTGGTTAGATGGAAGAAATCACTAACATAGTGATAATCATGCCAATGCATATCATCACATATTTTTAAATGTAAATTGCTTTGTTGATTTTGTTATGTAAATTATGATGTGCAAGAAGAATAAAATAAATAATTAAATATCACTTATTTGACTGATTGATTTGACCTAAGAAGTTGAAAAACGTCTCTTTCGCGTTGTTTAATCTTTAGAGGAACAAATCGCTTGTTTCAATTTTTCCAATTATCTTATTCTGCAGCTTGTGTACCAATACTAAAAATGAATACAAACATACATACATACCATCACGCCGCTTCCCTCGCGGGGTAGGCAGAAAGGATCGAACGCCACTTCCCTCTATCCTTGCATACATCTTTCGCTTCCGTCACTGTCATACAATTCCTCATGCATGCTCACCTGTTCAATGTGCTCAACACGTTACCGTCCTGTAGGATTTGATTTAAATGATCTTGCCATTTGATTCTCGGACGTCCACGTCTCCGAGCACCATTCCTCTCAGCCAAATATATCTTCTTGGTCATTCTGTCCTCATTCATTCTTTCCACGTGCCCAAACCATCGTAATTTATTTACATTCATCCTTGTAACCACACCAACTTTCATTCCACATTCCTTTCGTATATCACTGTTACGCACACTATCTCTCAGACTTTTACCACACATCCTTCTAAACGATCTCATTTCTACTGCATTTATGCCACTTTCATCCTTCTTTAACCATGTCCATGTCTCACTTTCATACATGAGTGTTGGCATTAAGATAGCAGAGTGCACCAACCTTTTAGCTGTGGTAGATATGTTTCTATTTGCAATTATTGGTCGGATTGCGCCATTTACCTTATTACCAGCAACTTTTCTCCGTAATTAATACACCAATCTAGAATAAATAATTTTATAAGAAAGTTTCTATACAACAAAATTTTAAGCTCTCAAATGGCAATCAGGAATCGTTATAGGTATATCCAACATTTTTATTTAAAAAATTTAATACTTTAAATAATATGTTCATTAAATTGGCCTTCTTATTAGATTATGTAGAATTAAATAGTAAATACCGTAGACACAATAGAAATTTAATATCAGACATGTTGATATTTAGCTAAATTAATAAAATCAATAATAAGACTACAACATATTGTCTAGATAATTTTAATATCAAATGGCATCCGCTCTCATGTAATTCTCTAACTATACCTACATAAGCATTTAGTTTAGATGTTACACTATGCTGGATGTGTCAAATATGTTACTTTTATTGTTTAGATAAAAACAAGGTTAGAAATGAGTAAATGTCAAGTTTGATAATCAATCAAACAAATGTGTTGTATGTCTACAGTGCATAGGAAATCATTATTGATTATTTGAACATTATATTTATTAATTTTTATTTTATTCGTTTATGTTCTCTGCACATGGCAGGAAAGCCTAGAAAATTTTAGGGGGCCTGTGTTCGACTGTGTAAATTCACTGTACTATTTTGCAGATTAAAATAAATTTACAACAAATGACTGAACAACAAAAAAAAAATATATCTTCTTGCAAATTATTTTTTATTGTGGCTATGAAAGGGCTATCCCTAATTCATTACATGCAGATAGTCCACCGGTTATCCCACTTGAGGAAGACCGCGCTGATGTTATAGCACAGGAAGATAGACATATTAAAAAAGAATATTATAAAAAAAGTCTAAGAGATTTAAGCATCAAATGAAAAAGAAGTTTTTTTTTTATTCACAAATTACGAAATCTCGTACAAGTTATTTGATTGATAGGTCCCTCAAATAATACAAGACGTGTTAATTAATTAATTAAATAAACACTTGGCTGTTAATGTTGGAATTTATATTTCATTTTAGTTATAAAATTAAATAATATAATAGGCTCAAGCCTACATTATAAATTTAATAGGACATCCTGGCCTACAAGGTATTTAATAATGTGTAATAATAAAATCATCCAAAATGTCTAGCCGCACGTCACCATTAAAATATTAATGAAATAATTAATAAATTAACTGATATTGTAAGTATTAAACAATATATCTTTTGCATTATACACTCAAACGTTCATTTATTACTTTATTATTATTAACAAGTTATGTTAAATATGATTTTATCAAGTGTTTGCTTAATTTTAATTTGAAATGCCTACACATTAATAACGTTACATTTAAACAGCCTTTATCATAATTTATTAAAGTAAATAATAGCTATTTTATATCTATACCATTGCGGTATATCTCAAAATGAGGTAGCCAGCAGACTTATTGCGTGAAATAAATGTTAAAGCTGCCCCCTCTCCGCAACTTTATTGTTAATTGTTTACGATAATCTGAGTCTGGATTACTAGACTTGCATTAGATGGGCTCAGCTGTTTTTACCCTTATATTTACTTTTTTTGTATATTTTTTGTTTCAACCTGCATGCTGCAGACACGCTTAATTAGGGGATTGGCCTGCCCAGAATAATTGAATATCTTGCTATTCTTCGCAAGTTATTTCGTTGACGAATATCGGCTTGATGCGCGCTTTCCTAATTGTTAAAAAATAATGCAAGACGGGCAATTTTTTAAAGAAATATAATTAAAACACTTTTTCTCGATTTCAAAAAAAATACTCTCTCGCGATCTTGTATATCACTTAGACGATTTCAACACAATTCTGTGAAATCCGTGTAGTTGTCAAAACGACGTGAAGAGTACCAATTATCAAATTTTACACAATTTCACATGTTCTTCAACTCGCCACACGGTTTCAATTCAATTTGGCGTCACATTTCAAGGGTAAAATTTTGGGATTTTATGATTTAAAGATTGGAATCGAGTGTCAAGAGTAATGTGTCTTTTTTTATGAATGTTTTGTCAACTTTCTTTGATTTAAAGATTGCAATCGAGTGTCAAGAGTAATGTGTCTTTTTTTATGAATGTTTTGTCAACTTTCTGTGTGTATCTCTGTAGAATAAATAAATAAATATATTTATGTTCATTGAATGCATTTTGTCCGCAGGTTAATCTACTTGTGAGAGATATCTTGATGAACTTGAGTTGTTTTGTGAAACGTTTTATTTTTGGTTTATTTGAGATTGTGATGAATTTTCTATATGTATGTATGACGAGTCCAAGTACCTGCATAATAAGGATCTTAGGACAATATTAGAAACAATAAATATAAAAAATATTCTATATTTTCAAGTGTAACTTTGTGGAAATACATTATAAAAGATAATATTTAAATTAAAACACTGTTTAATTCCACTATGAGATTGCTTTAATTAAAACGTTTTCGACTACAATCATCATCAGTAATAACACAATACTATTGTATTGTGTTATTACTGATGATGACTACATTGTAGTCGAAAACGTTTTAATTAAAGCAATCTCATAGTGGAATTAAACAGTGTTTTAATTTAAATATTACAATAAATATAGTTGCAATAGTAAAAGATACAAATTACTACTAACATATGAAACGTAGGTATGTCTATTTCCTCACAGAGATACTCTTACATCATCGTATTAATCTTAATCTATCTGATATTAATCTTACATTATGTACGTGACAACTGCATATAATGTTTATAATATGTGACAATAATTGTTAATGATAATAATTCACAAGCAAGTAGATGCAATATCCTAACCTTGATATCGTTTTCAAATATAATGTAATAATTATTCATCACTCCAAGATATTTTATTTTGATTAGAAAACGTCATTGTAATTTATCATATTAATATTTCCTTAAGTTAATTATTATCAAAGTATGTAGGTAATTATAGTAGGCATTTTATTTTATAATTATTTAATTATTTGTAATCAGTTATAACAATACCAAGGCTCGCATTTGTGATTTTTTTTAAATTTATTTTGGACATCCTTCATTCGCTGATTTAAAATTTATAATATTGAATCGGAAATTTAGATTATAAACTAATTAAGTAATTTTTGTAGGTTTTACAAAGGAATGAACTTTAAATCTCGATTTTCTTTATTCTTTTTTTATCCCGTAGAGTATTCGACAAAGAGTTGGTCTCCCACTCTTTTCCGTAAGTTTTCAAGTGTTCTGTAAAAGACAGTTGTTCAAAAACTAAAGACATCTTAAGTTCAACGATGAGGTCTACCACCCATCTTGAATGTCTTAATTTAAAGTATCTCACAGCTGGGGTAGCCAGCAGACCAGCTATATGTAATAAACATGAAAGCAATACTCTCCGTGCCAAAAAATAAGTCATTCAGTATAGATTAAAACCTCATCGCTGAATTTAAGATGTAAAATGTTTTTATTTTTCGAACACCTGCCTTTTACAGGACACTCGAAAACTTACTGAAAAAGGGTGGGAGACAAATTCTTATCCATTAGCTTCACTGAGTTTTTTGGTGTTTTACAGTTGTGTATATACCTGTTCTTTTTATCAAATATGGTTTTTTCGAACTCAATTTGAACTATAATTGAATATATTTTTTATCCTAAAAATGCTGTTTTTACACCACAAAAGAATGATTTTTTCCCGAAATAATATGTATAAAATAAAATTAACGACATTATAATTCCTTTCTCATGGAAATCAGCCTAACCAACGCCATTCTGATACAGAATTAAATATTATAATGACCGAAAAAGAATTTCGGCCAATTTTGAAAATTAAAGTATGTGAGCGTGTAAATATAACAGTATAAAGCGGTAGATTTATCAAGTTATTGACATGTTTATCTACAATGATGGTTTATATGACGAATGTTGTATGATGAATGTAAAACGATGGAATTGTCTTAATTTTATGCTACATTTTTTATTATTATTCCTAGATTGTTTTTTTTTCTATTTTGTTTATTTGATTTAATGTAAATATAAATAATGTTTATATTGATGCCGACTCTTCGTATTTATTTTCCGATAATAAAATTAAATGCTACAGAAATTAGTATTAAACACACATCTACATACATACTTAATATCAATTTTTAATCCAAGTGAAAATATATTTCAAAAAATATGCTTTTGTTATGTACTGGCTCACAATTTTGTGGAGTCCACGGAAAAGAATAAGTCTCTGACTCTTAGGTTTGTGTAAATTTTCGAGTATCCTGAAAGGGTATCGATTAAAAACAGGTTTTGAGATATTTAACATCTTAGTATAGCGATGAGAAATGCCTACCGGTGCTACTGAGAGATAGTCAGACAGTCACTAGCTTCAGAAGCAAATTAAAAGCTGAACTGTTCACTGGCGCCCTTTAGACGGTCTAGGGACTGTTAAACGGCGTCAAAAATAAAATAAAAGCATCATAATCATCATCCTAAATTTAAGTCATTTTTCAATACAATTTAGCGTTTATTATTTGAAAAAAAAAAATTAATCAAATATTCAAATAGGTATGATCGAAATTAAAAAAAAAAATAATCGGACATTAACACAACGGCCAATACCCGATTTACCCAAATTGACAAGTTTTACAAATTACGTGTACAAAAATTTACAAATGTACTTAATGAGAGAATTCGTCAAAAGCGTGTCACAAAATAATACTATTATTATATAACATATGTCATGACTAAACAAAAATATACAAAATTACATATTACGTTAAAATAAGTATTATAATATCACATAGGTACACATATACCTAATAATATCAATGTTAGGGAAACAAATGAATAATATCTACATCGGGTCAACCCGAAGACAACAAATGAATGAGATTATTGTAATTATAATTTATTTGCTTAGTACCTACCTATTGTCACATATCGCTCGCTTGCAATAACAATGTCATAAAACAAAAAGGGAAAAAATACAGAAACGTATGTATGTAGGTATGTATGTATGTTGATGCTATTCCTCATTATCATGACGTCTCTATCGGTGTGAGAGAGATGGCACATGTGCCGTTTTTACGATGACAGTGTATCATGAGTTGGGTTTTTGCGTTGAAGAAGAGAAAAGTGCTGTCTTCGGATGGATATTGAATTATCTGAATCTATGTAGGTAGGTATGTTTATTATTTATATTTGTCACATTATGCATTTTAATCTTATTATTTTTTAGAAATGTCAATAGTTAAAACAAATCATTTTTAATAATATTCGCCCTTGAGACGGTCTAGGGACTGTTAAACGGCGTCAAAAATAAAATAATCCAAAATCATCATCAATAACAAAAAATGTGAACGACATACCTACTTACCTAAAAATGACATTGAATTTATACTTCGTCACTTTTGCTACCTAGGTTGCTTCAGGTGACATTTTCATAATATGAAACATTTTATATTATGAAAATGCCACCTGAAGCAAATATTTTAAATACAAAAGAAATTAATTAAATCCTAATTTATTAACTTTAGATACCGATATATTAATGCAAAACTTATTAAATGCTTATTGGAAAACTTTAAACGCGTTTAACTCAAAAATGCATTTTTTTTTAAATATGTCATTATTCTTGCAAGCGAGCGATATTATTATTATTTGACAATGACACCTTTGCAGTACACTCATGACATTACTTAGTTGGACACATGTAGGTAATTTAGACAACAAAACTGTCCATTTTATAAAGAAAAACTCGTAAATAGTACTTGCTGACATTGACCAGTCAGGTGGCAAACAATACAATCACGTAATGTTTATTATAATATGGAGCTCATAAATCACTCGCAAACGAGTGAATGGCCTTAAAAATAATCATCATCATCATCATCATCGCCCTCAACGCTCCTCTCGGGAGCACAGGGCAGAAACCAGCCTCCTCCATTCAGAGCGTCTCTGTGCCAATTGCGTCACCTCTTCCCACGACATTCCTTGCGCTCTGATATCGTTGTCATAGGAACGGTGTATTGTGAAAGAGGGACGCCCGGGCCTACGGAACCCCTGCGGACGGAAGAACAGTGCTCTTTTTGGCCAACTATCATTGGGCATTCTCAAAACATAATAAAAATAGAATATTTAGCTGGTCGGCAGCCAAAATGGAGTGTCTCGGATGACTTTCATAATATCGACTTTCCAGTTCGAGTTCCATTACTTTAGAAGTAGAAATGTCTTATATTTGAAAAATTGCTATTTTTGTAATTTTGTAATATTTACATAATTTTTTTTTTATTTTTTTATTTATTTTATTTCACTAATAAATAACAAATCTTATACATATTTTCATTGATGCTGCCCAACTAGGTATAACCTGTACTAGGGCAAACATCTCACAAACATATCAATCATGTAGAAACATATACACAGTCACAAAAAGCATTCATCTCCTATGATTAATCACATTCATAACAAGAAAAACACTGCTGTAAACCGTCCATACATGAAACAACACACAAACAAACCATTTCTCCATATAAAAACAGAAAAAAAACAACATATCCCTCAACCACACACATCACAAATCCCACACCACATACTAACACACGTATATCACCCCACATAAAACACAAAAACACATAAAACACAAAACAAATCATGGAACAAATCCTAAGATATCTTGCAATCTCTCCATTGGCAGATCAGACACCCACCCATAACACGTTCTTTTAAATTCAACAAAAACTGTGATTTCTCTAATCTTTAGAGGCATGATGCTTTAACAATATATAAAAAGTGAAATATATTATAGTATCTTCTTCTTCTCGTGCCGTATCAGGTCCCCCCGACGTTGGCAATCACTCTGGCGAAGGCTTCCCTATCCTGCGCGACCCGGAACAGTTCTCCCACATGTCTCATCCCGGTCCAGTCTCTTATATTGCGCAGACAAGACGTTTGCCTTCTACCAGGACCACGCTGCCCCTCAATCTTCCCCATCAGTATCAGCTGGAGCAGACTATACTTATCGCCCCGCAGAACGTGACCCAGATATGAAATCTTACGGACCTTAACGTCCTTCAGCAGCTGTCTACTGCAATTGGTATACTATATTATAGTATACTATAGAATATTTCACTTAATTATAGTATACTATAGAATATTTCACATAATTATAGTATACTATAGAATATTTCACTTTCTGTTGAGTTATCTTATATATTATAAAATTCTCGTGTCACGGTGTTCGTTATCATACTCCTCCGAAACGGTTTGACCGATTTTGATGAAATTTTGTGTGCTTATCCGGTATATCTGATAATCTTCCAACATCTATTTTTTATACCCCTAAAAGTTAAGGGTGGTCCACCCCGTATTTTTCATTTGTATTTATTGGACAATTTTATTTTTTTTATGGTGAGGCATTAAAAAATACCTACAGCCCTAAATTTTCACCCTTCTACTATCAACCCCTATTTTTTATTAGCGATATTAGTAATTTAATCATTTTCAACTCCGGTTGATATAATATAATGTAGGAATATGGCAAATAAATAATGTACATGGCAAAACAACGTTTAGCGGGTCAGCTAGTATATAATAATTTTATATAATAATCGCACTGTTAAAGACATACATTGTCTTTGTTCGGTTCAATGGTCAAACTATTCGAAATATTTATTTGTGGAATTGAAAAAAGGTATAGTTTTTCATAATTTCTTAAAATACTCATATTATGCTATTATTAAGTTTTAATTTATTTATTTCAATAAACAGCTCTATTTTTTGCCTTTGACAAACAAAAGATTACAATATTATAAAAATATATTATATAGGTATATATACAATGTTAATACATTTCATATTTCAGAAAGAAAACAATATCAATTAATATAGAATTAACGATGAATTATAAAAAATAGCCTATACAAGTACAAATACTACTACTACTATACTATACCATCACGGCATATCCCACAAGTGGGGTAGCCAGCAGACCAGCTGCATATAACAAACATGCAAGCCGTCTTCTCTGTGCCAACAATACACTAATTATTATATTGGGAATTAATGTGTCGGTACGCACGTAGTAGAATAGAATGTCATACTCGTAATTAGACAAATTAAAACTAATATTTCATTCTACATACTATAAATTATAAATCGTGAGAGAAACGACTTTCGACTAATCGGGTCCTTATCAATCTGTAAGATCTCTCTCTCTCTCTCTCTGATGATTTATAATCTTTAGTAAAATGAATCATTTGTTTCAATTTACTTCATTATATTGGTGTTTTTTCTCCTCAAATGCACCTTTTAAGCAGCACCTAATTAATCAACTTGATTTTTATTTCCTAAGCGAACCCCAGTAAAACTATTAAATAATAATATTATTTACTATGAACACCATTCTGTGGTCCATTATGCGGTTATAACAAACAACACGTAAGGTGTTTACATATTATTATTATCACAATACATTATTATCTATAATATAATTATGTCAGAGACTTATAGTAGTAGTAGAGGTAAGTACCTACAAAGAATAATGAAATCACGCGACCAACCATGACAATCTAGGTCTTGAGGTGAAGTCTACACGTTGAGAGATGGTGAACATTGTGTGTTATACGTATACTGTATGTATTTTACCTATTTATACTGTGTAAGTGTGTCGGACTGCACGCACGCAATATATTATAAGCACTTAAGAGTGTTTAAGAATACAACGGGTAGGTACTTTATCAATTTACGTTAAAAAAAAACATTAATTGTTGGCCGCTACAAAGAATTACAGACCTGGAAATAATTTTTTACTTAGGATTTATTGCACATTGATAGTCACATTGCGGAAAATGTAATTGGTGCTTTCAAACTCCTTGGCTTTTTGTTACGTTAATCTTATAATTTAAAAAACGTGGAATTACTGGAATTGCTATTAATATAATATACCTATTTAGTTAGGTTGAAATTGGATTCAACAAGTCCTGCTTCCACGACAGAGGGTCGACGAAACGATAAAAACCGATAATTGAAGACTCCTTCCCATTCCGCGATATTTTAGAAGTCGAGGTACTTCTATTTCTACGTTCTTCTAAGCAAAACGCTTGTCCTTATGTCGGACCCTAATGGGCAGCCTGAAGAGCTGGCCGGCCAAAACCACCTCGTGGGAATTTTATATGCTACACTTAACGTCTTTGATGTTTATTTCAGGAAGATAAAGGAGGTTAGGAAGTAAAAACCAATCAATAACAACGTTCAGCAGCAAACTGAATACATCCCTCTTCCAACATAGTTTCCTTGCGCCATTGAGATGGATGCTTTATTAAACAGCACCGAATGAATCATCCGGCATATATGCATATATAAATAATAAAAAAATCGTATGGACTTACAATGTGGATAGATAAAAAATATTTTTTTACCACTCATTTTTCAACATGAACTCCCACCTAATGTCTCACGAAAACCTTTTCATCGTAGACATAATTATTACCTTATTTGTCATTACTGCATGTATTAACGATATGTTGATATTATGTAGCCGTTGTTTCCTAAGCAGATAACAATGATTAAGCTGTGTGAAAAACCTCACAACTAATCCGTCACCTCGGGTATATAAAGATGTCAGTATTATTGTCATACATACATATACCCATACATTGTTGATGTGTTTATACGGACAATGACATGTTATTATCTAGATTTATCTATAGATACTTACTTGTAGTTAGGTATATGTAAGAGTGTATTTAATAATATTTTTAGACACTTTTCGTTGCATGGAGACATTGCAAATAGTTTGTTTCAATGGACAATGCACTACAAAGAGACATTTGTGAATAATCTGTTCAATGCCTCCACACAAGTATGAAGAATTTTGTCTACACATTATTATGAGTATGTAGTTTCCATAAAACGAATAGGTAGGTACATCATAAAATTGGTTACTACTAAAACTATTTCGCCATCACGGCACATTCCACAAGTGGGGAAGCCATCAAACCAGCTACATCAGCCGGCAAAGAATTGGTCTCTTATTTTTTATAGTAAATAAATGTATATTTTGATATTATTTTCTTTCCTTTACAAGTTTCAATAAATATCATTGGTCTTTCATACATAAGTATGACAATAACTTTATTTATTGTGTCGGTGCACTCGTATTAAAATTCCATAATTAGGTAAATAGAAAATAGAAGGTATTTCTTTCTACTATAAATTATTGATCGCGAGAGAATCGTCTTTCGACTTATCACATTATAATCAGTCGAGAGACGTCTCTCTTGTGATCAATAATTTATAGTAGAAAGAAAAACTTGTTTCAATTTGCCTTCTTATGACTTTTTTGTGTGTTACACAGTTCACTGAATTAACACATCAATTGTAATTATTAATTCAGTACACGTGTGCACCAAATTAAAAATAGGTGAAAGTGGATTATGAATATTTTATATACTCTAAATTAGTTGTATTAAAAAAAGCTCACTCCATTAAAAGTTTATTTGATTTTAAATAATAATTACCATACATACATATTCAACATACTTACCTAGTTAATACCTTTTCAAATAGGTTGACTATCAGTGAGAGATTCATCTAGAGTGGTTCAAAATATGATTAACATCTCCATTTCTTGTAAGTAAAATCCAGTCCCTTATAATCATATAGTTTAAGTTAGCTTTAAAAAAGTTAATGAAGTAGATTTTTCTTCTCTTTGGGTATAGATTATTGATGATTGAAAGTGTACCTTATTGTTATTTAATTTGTACTAACATGTTTATTTTTGTACGATGTGTTTTTCTTTTTCTTTTCAAGTTTATGGAAAGTTTCAGGATTTATTCTGGTAATGTTTTTGAAATTGTTTTCTTTTTATTTACTTTTGTATTGTTTTGTAATATTGTAACAATGTAGCTCACTTCAAAACACGAGATTTTCTCTTTTTGAAGTTGAGTCATTGAAAAATAATGTTTTATTTATATGAATTTGTTAACTATGTAAATATGTTATAAAAAAAATTATAAATAAATAAATAAATACAATAATTACTTTGGTACCCCTATCATTAACATTTGTAGTACATTCTAACATTATATCGACTATCTAGTTCAATAACTCAATACCTAAATAAAAATGTTGTATTATGAATTTTTGACACAATTGGATGTTGGGGACTAGATTTTACTTACTAGTGTAGATGTTAATCATATTTTGAACCACTCTAGATGAATCTCTCACTGATAGTCAACCTATTTGAAAAGGTATTAACTAGGTTAGTATGTTGAATATGTGAATATAATAATATAATATAACACACACACATAATATGTGAACTTCCTTTAGGAGTGCATGACACAGAGTTACTCTTAATCAAGTCTTTAGTCGATTCACAAGTGTCGAAACTCTGTATCATGCACTTCTAAAGGAAGTTCACATAATTATGTACATATGTATTTCATATATAACATACCTACCTAGTTAATGCCTATTCAAAAAAGTTAACTATCGATGAGTGTGATCAACTGGGATGATTTATCTCGAGTGGTTCAAAATATATTATATTCGAGAAATCGACATTTTTACAATTTTGATATATTTATATAATGTATCAAAAGCACAACAGCAAGTGAAATATTATACTAAATAATAAATTAGGGGACGCCCACGCCGAGAGTACCTGGAGGACCTGTTGGTGGACATGTGCTGCTCATCATATGCAGAATTCAAAAGAACCGCACAAGACAGGGAGGAGTGGAGGAGAAGAATTAAAGAGATAATTGCTGCAAACCAATCCCAGGATTGAAACCAGAGAGAGAGAGAGAGAATAAATTGACTTTTACCGTTAAATAATTCATAATAATCATTTGTGGAATTGAATTAGGTACATATTTACCCATGATTAATATTTAATATATAAAGGGCACTGTGTACTTTTTTTTATAGTTATTTATATGTGGAATAGAAAGTGTGGCGTTGATTGTGTTTTTCCAATCAAATCCAAAATTTCCAAAATTTTCGACTTGTTGAGTAATGGAATTGGACAGTCAATATTATTATTATTAACACATGTTATTATTTGTATGGAAGCTTACAGAAGCTTTTTGAATAAAAGTAACCGCAAAGTGTACCTTCATATTATTAATGGGTAGAGGTACTGTCTGGAAAGGTAATAGGTATATAACTACATATTATTATCTACCATCTTGCCTGACTATCATATATCATTATAAATAATAATAATAATCGTTATTGCACAAAATTAGTATACAAAGAAGAAAAAACATGGTAACATAACAATAAAATACATAATTTTGTGCAATGGGCGAGTTTATTGCTGAAGCGCAATATCTTCCAACTAACCCATTAAACAAATACAAATAATAATAATAATGTATAAAGAGATAGGTAAAACAAAATAAAATAATTTAAGATATATGTATATAGATAAATATATAAATAAACACATATGTATACCAAAATAAATTTACACATAAAATAAGCTACTCAAATATATACCTAATCAAAAGAAATAACATCGGATAAGCGACTCGACACAGATGTTGAGTAGGGACGGATGGGATAAAGTGGAAGGGATGGGGTAGGACTGCTCATCGTGTTTCGATACACGAAAAAAAAAAAAATATTGAAAAATATTGAAAACTTTAGGAATTTTTATATGTAAACGCAACAGAAGACTAGCGACCATTAACCTCCTTCTTGAAGATATAAAAAGAAGAACAAGTGCGATTTTTTTGCGGCAGCTGGTTCCACAACCTAGCACCATGAACTGAAAAAGAATCGGTGTAACAGCTCGAATGATGGGACGGGATAACCAGAAGATTATTGGAGGCCGATCGTAGTGGTAGTCCATGAGAGTGTAAAAACTCAAACCTTTCCTTCAGATACAACGGAGTGTTGGGATCAAATAAAACCTTATAAAGAACACAAAGAGTGTGAACAATTCTGCGTTGAGGAATAGTTTGCCAGCCAAGGCGTTCACGATATTCAGATATATGATCATACTTCTTGAGCCCGAACACATATCGAATGCAAGTATTCTGAAGACGTTCCAACTTATTCAAGCCTTCCACCGAGAGATCCAAATAACAGACATCCGCATAGTCAAATAAGGTATGAATTATTATAAACAAATCGTACTGGTTTTTTAACTTATATTAAAAGTAATTATTCAAAAGTAAGTGATGATTTCTAAATCAAAGATAATTATTACTCGGACTTATATACTACTACAACTATCCCACAAGTGAATTAGCCAGCAGACCAACCGCATGCAATTAGCATGCAAGCTGTTCTCTCCACGCTAGCAAAAATTCATTCAGGATGGGTAGCAAAGCTCATCGCTGAATTTAAGAAATAAAATGTCTTTAATTTTCTCAAATACTTGCCTTTTTACAGGGCACTAAAAAACTTATGGAAAAGAGTGGAAGACCAATAATTTTCTGGGTGGTCCACAGAATAAGTATTATATGTCTAGTCTTTCCATTCATCCTATCGCGATATCTCCTAGAGTGTAGGTAGTAGCCAAAGGACCAACTGTTCGTAAAAAACATGCAAGTCGTACTCTCCACGCCTATACCCCATAACTGTACTGAAGATGGTAAGTAAATATATTCAAACATGATATTTGGGTTAGTTGGAAGATATCGCCGTTCTGCGATAAACTCGCCCATTGCACAAATTTATTTGTCTGGTTCTACAATGTTTATATTTTAATAATGTTTGTTTTTTTGTGCAATAAAGATTTTTATTATTATTATATTTTACGTATACTTGCCTGTTGCAGGCAGCTCTAAAACTTACAGAAAATAATGGCCAAACCTATTCTTTACCGGAGAATCCACGAGGTAAATTTATGGATCTAATAAATCAAACAAGAATAAATATCACTATGTGCGCATATTACAAGCTGATATTATTAAATATTAGTAAGGGATACTTTTTGAAAAAGCTTACTACGAGACTTTCAGCTGTTACGAATAGAGAATTAGCTGTAAAGTAGGCAATGTGAAAGGTCAGTATGAGGATAGGTGTTATTATTAATAAGTAATGGAACCAACATGACACTATGTGCTAATTTATTTAAAAGGACTATATATTTTATGGAATGGGTATATAATTATGTCATATTTTCATTCCTTTCTAAGTATATACTTATGATGGATACAATGTGGAATACTAATTTCTGAGTGATTTATAAATTGATAACACGTTTCAAAAAAATATTTAATGTTTTTTAGTGTTTTGAGACAAAAGTCTAAACTATATTTTTGAATAAGTCTAAGCTAGGCAATTATTTACTTTGCCAATAAAATATTGAATGATGGTTCAGTTCAAAGCGTATGCAAACGAAACATAGACGTGGTTGAAGAAGGATGAATGTGAAATAAATGCAGTGGAGACGTGATCGCTGAGAAGAATGGTTAGTAAAACGTTGCATGGTAGAGTGAAGATATTAAAAGAATGAGCGGATGCAAGAAGAGTGTTGTGGATAGAATGCTTGTAAATAAATTACGATGGTTTGAACATGTAGAACGAATGGATGAGGATAGGATGACCAAGAGGATATATGTACTTGTTTGAAAGAAGGGGTGTGGAGAAGTGCGGGCGTCCGAGAACCACATGGCTTGGTCACGTGGATGAAATTCTCAATTCTTGTTGAGCAAGAGAAATCGATGTACGTGTACGAGAAATTGTATGTAGAGGAAGCGAAAGAAGTAGGTATGTAACACGGCGGCACATGAAGCACGACGTGAGGGTATAGATAAATAAATAGATAGATGTTATCTAGGGTTAGTTGGAAGAAATCGGGCCTCTGCGATAAACTCGCCCTCTGTATATTGATTATATGATTGTCTTTTTTTAAGTGTATTTTTGTGTGAATTTGCTTGTAATCAATGTACAGTAATGAATAAATAAATAAAGTTATTCTATATATAAAATTTATGAATATAATACTACTCCACATATATCTATGACACTTCTATTGCACTATAAACCATGTTCTGTCATAATATACTTACCTACTACGGGTATGTCTAAATACTATGGAGAAGTGAAGCGGTACGAAATGTCTTCATATTAATATTATTACACTCACTAACACAATAATAATAATAATAATCGTCATTATGATTCTATTTCCTCATCTCCATCGCCTCTAGACCTCGTCCTAACTCATCCTCTATACATTCTTCTTCATCCAACCCCTCCCCACAGACAGTGGGGTACAGCAGCAATGTTCTCTCCCTAGTACAAATATGATAATTGAAATGTCAGCCGCATAACGTCGCTTTGTGACCGAAAACAAGACATCTCTACTTAATTCATTCGAAACAGTCATGTGAATGTTGTGAAGCCTAACGAAATAATTCGAAACTATACAGAAAACTTAACAATTGGGTACAAAATAGTCGTAAAAGAAACCGAACATTATAATGTATTGATACAAAAATATATATAGGTATATTTAATACTTCTACAGTGACTTTATTAACCGCGAGCCAGCTTTTACGAGCTTCTGTTTTATCAACTTTACGTTAGCCTGATGAGGAGAGAAAAAAATATTAATTACCTATTTTATTCTTTTTGCACACAATCATAACAGTGTTAAGAAATCAATACAAAATTTAAAATACTAAGACGATATGCAGTGGCGATATTTTCACTATGAAATGATTTCTTCAATCTAACCACGATTTAATATGATATCTTCCAACTCACTTATTAATATGATATCCTATTTAATACGAAATACCCCAACTCATATTAATGGGAAAGATTGAAGAACGATGTGTTCCTGGCAGAAGACTGACCAATATAAGACACTGGACTGAAGTGTGAAAGAACTTTTTCAACTGGAACAAGATACATAGGCCTTTATAGAGGTGATTGCCATCGTTGGAGAAATCTGATAAGGCACTAGGTGAAGAAAAAAAAACATGAACTTCCGTCAAATATCGTTGGTCGACAATTGTCAACTATACATATTGAATCATCAAAATAAATGTTTAAAGCTGAAAGTTATATAAAGTTTTGTTTTAAATCAGATAAAGTTTTTGTATACATATATGCAAGGATCACATCATTGTTACAACAGTATATCATTATGTTTTTCAAAACAACCACAAGAAACATATTTTCTTAATGCACTTGACAATTTTCCACAAAGCGTTTTTTACACCAGGTTCATTTCAGTGGTTAGCTTAAGATTACTCAACAGGATCACTTTGTGGTTGGACTTTCTGGTGAAGCTGAAAAAGCGACAAAGGCTAAACAGAGGAGTGTGGTGGAGGGGATTCGAGGAAGATAGGGGGGGCATGGGGTGCGTGTGTCACAGGAATGTAGTAGGCAATAACAGTAAAAACAGTGTAGTTCAATTATTTGTGACTAAGCAAATTATTAATCCGGCACGGACTAATATGAAAATACTTTCGTGAAATGACCGTAATCAGAAGAGACTACGACGCATTCTCTCTCAAGGCTCCTTTTAACTTATAATTGTCGTCTATATTGCTTGTTTACAAGAATATTTAGCAATTAAGAACAATCTAACAAGTTACAAGTCTAGTCCATACCTAAGCTGCGAACGAAATAACGAATGTTATTCTTTTCTTTCCATGGTAAATGTGAACAGTCAAATGAAAAAAATCGAATGAAGTGTTTGACAAAGTTTTTATTAAAACAGACGAGTATTTAGGAATAAATATGTAGATACACCAATCACTCGTTACGGGTGGCTTGCCAGAAAAAAAATATAGATAAATAAAGAAAAAAAATGCGTTATTTCGGTCGCTCCGTGCTCTAATATGGACACGCTCACCGTAAAAAATTAATAAGCGATCAAGGTATTTCTACATTTTTCTACAACTCAAATGTTAGTATTTTTATGATAAATCATAGGGTAAGTGATATAATTATGTGCTCCTGATTGATCTTTTTAAATATGATATTCTTTTAATAAGCACTATCTGGATATTTTCATATTATAAGCAATGAATTTTACCTTCAATAACTATTACTTGGCAATGTCAAATTTATCAGTAGGTCATTATTAAATAAAAAACTTAAACTTGACCATGAAAGGCCGAATCACAATATTATATTATTTATCATTTTTACCATAAATGCCATTAAAATGCGTATGACGCCGCCAGAAAGGCACAACAAATTATAATTATTCATGATTTTTCATGGTTATTGTTTCAATACAATTTGCTTAAAAAAATTGTTTTTGCAATGTACCGATGTACTTAAACCTATTATTGGATGCCTGATTTTCAATTTCCACTTAATTATATTTTAATTGTAAATGATATTTATTATAATATTGCATTAATATCTATCAATCTATACTATCACGACATATCCTACAAGTGGAGTAACCAGCAGACAGGCCACATCTATAAACATGCAAGTTATCCTCTCTGTGCTAATAAAAAATGAAGATAACAAGTCAAAAAAATATACAAAGGTAAAATTTGTTCCTTGTAGCACCTGGCGAAAAATTGGTCTCCCACTACGATAAAACAAGGGATTGGGCAATGATTGCAACATAGATTTTTTGATTGAATCTCTAAAATTCGACCATCAGGCCGGCAATCATCTCAGTTATTTTTTTAATGCCTCCATTCTTCAACATAAATGACATCCAAAAACAAATTTAATACTATTTAGAAATTAAATAAACTTGCCAAAATACCAACTCTGAGTACGTTTATCAAAAGACAAACTAATACTCCACCGAGGGCAAAAAAAAACAAACTCGATGTCTATCGAGTGCTGTCTTGTCAACTCACTACCTAGTATCTGGTATTTGTGGTACGCAATGGAACGAGGAGTATTTGTACCCGTTTCTAGTGAAACAAATATCTCCACCTCCAGCCAGGCACCACTTTTACCAAACTCTTGACAGATGCTAGACGCGTAATAATATTAAAACATAATAAATATTCGTTACTCAAACCTACCGCTTTCACACAATTAAAAATACTTAGTAATAGAATATTTCCTACTCATTTCTGTTAGTTTTCGAGTATCTTTAGATGACAGGTATTTGTAACGTTTTGCAACATCACATACCTACTATAAAACATATTGTTATATTTTCAATTTAGAGATGAAACGAGTTACCGTTCTCACTCGATTCGTCGGTCGTCTCTGAGTTCGTCGGTAGACTGGAGGTAGAGTCTCGGCCTCGTGAACATGGGGTCCGTGGTTCGATACCAGTTGCCGACAAACTCCGATTTCACGACACAAGCTTTTACTAGCTTACTGTGAAAGGTGTATAAGGTTGTATTTGGGTTTATAACAAAAACCAGATATATCTTTAAAAAAAATCTAAATGTTATTTTTATGGTAAAAAGATAATGAGTGGATAAATTCATAATTATTATTTTCACATTTAAATAAATGAAAGATGACAGCATACCGACATCTATGGAAGTCTTTGTAAAGTTCATATAGACAAATTGAAGTATAGATACGGTCATGCTATTCTATTTTTTGTCTGGCGGATATCGACCGTAGCTTAGAATCTTTTGTTGCAAGTATCATTTATTGTTGTAAAAAAATCCTGTAATAAGCAAAGTCGTGTTGTTCAATATTCTTCTCATTCTCTTTCTTGCTTCTTTCAAGTGTAGTACGATCATACAGCATACATTAACTATCAGTACTTACCACGTTTATATCAAATTACATATAAGTTGTGTGACGTGTTCATTGTTCCTTTCATAATAAATGTTAAATAGTTTAAATAGTGATTTTACTACAAATTCCCGTTTCAACATACTTGAGAACAAGGAAGGAATCAAACCAATATACAGTCCGCTAGAAAAAAGGAAAATTACTGGAATACTCTCCTTATTGCAATAACTGTCTGGACCACAAAGAGAACATAGAATCATCCATACATCCAGCACCCATCATCATCCAATGAGCTAAGTATATATTCATTACATACAGTTAACTCTAATTCTAATTCACTTACGTTACGGTAAAAGCTGTGGTAACACAGGTAAAAAAATTAGTATTGGTAAATCCAGTTCTTTTTCAGTAATCGGTACTTGAGACATCGTTCTTCAAAACAATTCGTTCTTAGTATTCGTTCTCGTTCGTGGAATTTGTCACGCGATTTTCACCTTAGTCTCTTTGAAAATAAAGTATTTTAAAGGCCTTTTTCCCAAAATACGACACGAAGATTTAAATCCTTAAATCTCGTTTGTGATATATGTCACGCGATTTTAAACCTTAGTCTCTTTGTAAATAGAGTATTCTAATGGTATTTTTACCAAAACAACTTCACAAATTTAAATCTTTGAATCATGTTTGTTACATTTGACACGCGATATAAAACCTTAATTCCTTTGAAAATAGAATACTCCAATGGCGTTTTTTCCAAAATAATAACACGTAGATTTAAATCCAAGAATCTCGTTCTCAACGTTTGACACGCAATATGAAACCTTAGTATCTTTGAAAATAGAGTATCTTAAGGTTTTTTTTCCAAAAAAAAAACACACACGAAGATTTAAATCTCGTTCGTGACTTTATTTGCCACGCGATGTTAAACCTTAGTTTCTTTGAAAATATAGTACTTTAATGTAATTTTTCCCAAAAGAACGAAAAAGACCGAACAGATTTGGCATTGAGGATTTAGTTCTTCGAGTTAAGTTGAAGAACGAATACATAAAAACGAATACTCAGATTCTGAACAATACTAAAAAAAATGATTCGCATTGTGATTATGTGTAATTATCTCGAGATATTGTTTTTTCAAAGAAATATAAGTAGGTAGAATATCTCTAGAAAATGAATGTTAAGTCGAATTAAAAACGACTTCAAAAGCTCATTGTGAATTTAACACAAGTTTTTCCAACAATATATTTTACTAAAGACTCTCCTATACTCATAAGGATATTGTTCTTACTATAGGCGCCTACCAATAATGTTTTGTACCTATTATTGTACCCATACTCGATATAACGTTACACGTGGAACTGAGTCATACCTCCCCTACTGACATTGTAATGACATTAAGAAATTAAATTAAATTTATATCAATTAACGTACCTATTCAAGAACTCCATATCTTTTATACTAAAGTTTATTGTCTTGTAAAAAAATTACAGGTATTCTTAAAACTTTTACCAAAAATAATTCAGGTACGTAAAGGTAATTTAATTCAAATTGAAGATGTTAAAAATATTATTTGTGAGATTTTTTCTTTTTTTTTGTATTTTACAGGACACTTGAAATTACGTTTAAGTGTGCAAGACCTATATTCTCCAGGGAACTAAACGAAAATAATATATTATAAAAAATAGTAAAAACGATTCGAATTGGGTAAATTGAAACACGTGTTTCAATCGATTGATAATCACCTGTTAAATCGAAAAACATCTCTCTCGGAATCAATAATCTATAGTAGAAAGAAACACTAGTTTCAATCACAGAATTCCATACAAAACCTAGAACCCTGACTCATTTACAAAAGTGAGGCAAAAAATCTATGATTTTTTGACAGAACGGTTGGCGAAAGCGTGTGGTGTTTCCTACATTTTATGAAGTATTTCTCGCATTTTTATAAAAATATATCATTTTTACATTTATAAAAACGTAATTGGACATATTTTGAAGTTCTTGTCGACGTTTTAAGCGATTTAGCACACTTCTTTTCCCCAACCGATCTGTCAAAAGTGCCGAAAAATGGTGCCTCACTTTATTATAATGAATATACATACGAGTACTCCATCTAAGTATTATATATAAAAATCTATGGTTTCAATTTACCTAATTATGGAATTCTACTACGTGTGCAATACACAATTGTGTACACAATTAACTCTTAGAATTGTATACTCAAGCTTACATAAAATCATGCAGTTCTGTGAGATCTCTTGATAATGTTTCTACCTCTATGGCTTTTACATATTTTCTTTTGTGTATTTTATTTTAATACCTATATTTGTATTTTGTTTTTTAATGTATTTGTTATTATTAAATAAAAAAAAAAATTGAAAAAATAAATGCTATAATGGTGTGAATATATTAATGTTATTTCGATGCTATTGCATTAATTGGTTTGAATATCAGACTCAATTGATTCCAAATATTTTCATACATTTTAATTTTAATTAAATACCCTAACTATAATTTTGATAAGATTATTAACATAATATATACTTTAAAATCAGTTTGGTTATTTACTAATTATGATAATATTTCATAATAATAATCATGTTATTATTATAAAATATTTATAGATAATAATAATCATGTTATCAATATTAATCAAATTTTCAAATAACAATTTACTCATAAATTTAACGCAAAATATTTCTAAAATAATATTTATAATAATAATGCAAATCAACAATTTCTATGGTTGGAAACTCATTTATTTCGTTTTGTCTCCAGCTCATTCCATCCATTGCTAGATATAGGCCTCTTCTTGAGCACGCTGCGAATCTATTTGTCTACTCCTTTCAATAAATGAATGATCAATCTATAAAGATAATACAAAAATTTGCTCTCTAATAGAAAAATACATTCACATTTTTCCGAATATTTTCTGATATGAATATTTCTGTGATTCCAAGTAGGGTAGCTAGCCTACAATAAAAAACAATTTAGTAGGAAAAATATCTGTTTTTAATTTCATCATGTAAAAACATTTAAGTTGAACAACAAATTGAAAAACACCTTCGTTACAGTCTCTCAATCTTGACTGTGAATGGATTTCCTACAAGTGGATCATTGGTGATTCATTCAACAATCGATCGTAACGAAATCAATTAACTTATATAATAATATGATTTCATATTATTCAACTGACACAACCCATTAACCACAGAACAATATATTATCTCAATTTGATCAGAAAACAGCAAAAAAAAAACAATAATAATTATTCAACCTTTAGATAAGCACGAAAAGTATGTACTTTGATAATAAATAATATTATGTACATAATAAATAATAAAAAAATCTGATAATAATAATATGTGATTAGGCATCCGTGAAACATGTCGCAACCTCTATATCAGCCAACAACACTACCTTCAAACGATTCTTTTTCCGCAGTACCTACGTGAAGTAATACAATACCTACATATATATTTGTTTCTTATGGACTAGTTATGTAACGAATATTCGTATTCGCATTCGCAAAAAAATATGCGAAAGTTTTGCGAATATTATTTTGGAAATAAAGTATCGGATATTCAGTAAAAGTACCGGATACTTACTCGGTACATTGTAGAAAATGGTACTGTAAGAAAATATTCTGTAAGAAAACCGAGGAGTTTTGAAATATTTTAAATACCTATACCATTTTGAAAATTCGGCAATGGAGGAGTAGAAATTTTAATGTTTGAGCAATTGTAGAAATTTAAGCAAGTCAATATTTTTTGCTATTAGCATTCGCGTTCGCGAATGTCGGCAACAAATAATATTCGCATTCGCGAATATCCAAAATCACACATTCGTTACATCACAATTCTGGACACAGATTTAGTACTAAAAAGTCATGTACGTTGCGTTGTGTTGGTTGGTTTCAACCTTTACGCGTTGTTTCTTAGAGAATACGTGATGAGAAAATATCAAGACAGTAAATAATAATATTATATAGATAGGTATGTATTACCTTTAAAAGTTTTGTAAGTAAAATATCTACCTACAATATTGAACGTGAATAATATGAAGGGTGTATAGAAGCATTTGAAACGTGGCTTCATAGAAGCATGCTTCGTAATTATTGGACTGATAGAGTCACAAATGTAGAGGTGTTAGAAAGAGCTGGAATAGACAGAGAACTCCTGTTGGCATCTGGGTCATATAATACGCGGAGAAAAGTACCATATTTTGCGGTTGATTATGACAAGCAAAATAGAGGGACGCTGGGGGTTGACGGAAGGCAGACATTGTGGCCGTGCAATATACGAGATTGGACTGGAATGAGAGGTGTGAAGGAGTTGTTCCAGACAGCGCAGGACCGAGAAGTCTATGCCAGAGTGATCGCCAACATTGGGGGGATCTGAAGTGCACTTACAGAAGAAGAATAGAAGTTTTTGAATAGATGTAATACTGTAAAAAGCACGTAAGCTTAGTAAGTAAGGTAGAAAAGAAAAGTTGTTTCATTGTCGATCTTGTATTATTGAAAATTGTTTACCCACATGCTATATGTATCCTAAGTGGACTAAGCAGAGAGGAGGCACGCCACACAGCTCTATGCCTACATACTTCTTTCGTTTCTTCTACATTCATCCATGAGAATTTGATCCACGTGACCTTAGTTGTCGGATTCTACGCTTTCTCACTTCCCCTCATTCAGAATTCACATCCTCTTTCTCACCCCTTCTTCATCCATTCAGTACACATGTCCAAACTAACGTAACTTGTTAACATTCATCTTGTTTATCACACCAGCTTTCTTTTTACATTCTTCTCGTATTTATAACACTTTTACGCACACGATCTCTTAGACTATTACTACACATCCTACTCAAAGATCACAAATTCTACCGCGTTTATTATGCTTCATTCATAAATAAATTAATAAATAAACAATAGGATGATAAATAAGAACATAATTAATAATAATACAGATATTCAATAATGTTATTTATTATATTATTTACCACTGAAGAAATTTCTTCCAATTTAGCGCATTAAATGCACAGAAACAACTTACTTAGACACATATAATTGTTTCCTTTCAGATTGTCTATACAAAAGAAAAGTATCAAATATTTCTATATTGTATTGTATAGGCTGATGAAAGAAAATCAAGATCGCAATATTATTTTTGCTTTTTACCTACACTAAATAATATATTATGTATAATAAATAATCATAACAACATTCTAAGAGATTCTAAAAATGTTCCCAAAATAGGATGCATTGAAATACCCCGATAGAGTAAGGTACAGATAAAGAATAGGTTTTCCAACCTTTTCTGTAAGTTTTCGAGTGTCCTGTAAAAGGCATGTGTTTGTAAAAGTTGACTGTTATACGTAATACGAGAATTATTCAAGAAAAAAAGAAATATTCATACATATAAAACAGGGACAATATATCACCAATGTGGATAATATTATGTTGCAGCAGTCTCACTAGGTTGCCCTGTATCGAAGCGAGCTGCGTGATGAAAAAAGCTTACATAACATATTGTAAAGTTAGTCCCATAAAATGTATAAATTTTATATTATAGGAACTATGCAATATATACAATGCACTTTAAACATATACATACATATTATAACCCAGAACAATTTAAAATAGGGTATTTATTCATTTTTGCCCTGGTAAGGAATCCATTCGAGACCTCGTGACTCAAAGGTAAGTGCGTTACATCCACGCCACACCAGCCATTAACATTTATAATTCATAGATGAAGCATGCCATACATCTCGAATGTTTTTTTTTTCAATTATCACGTAGAGGACAGTCTGTTAGTTTATTGCATGCAGTTATTCTACTGTTTACTGTTTTTTTTTTAGTTTTAATGGTAGGTATACCTAGTCCCCACATAAAAAAATTAAAAACTTAGGAATGTGTGGGAATTTTGAAGCATTTCTATGTAACAGAATGTTTTAATGTACTAAAATGTATAAGGTTTCATACGAATCAACTGCTTGATTTATCGCAAGTTTTTAAGTAAATACGATTGGCCATGTCATTAACAAAATGTTCTGCGAAACACAATTAAGGATATAAGAGTTTGTTTATCCCTAACAAATGTTCTTGGATGAGGCTTCGAGCTTATCTTTGAATGAGAGGGAAGATAGGGTTTAAGAGTTTGACAATATCTGTACAAGGTAATAATTTGAGAAACCCTGTTTTACCCTCTTAATATCAAGGCAAGGCGAAGCAATTCCCTTCTCATATATTCGGTAGCTATTTATTATTCATTTTACTTGTATTCATTGCTTAGATTTTTATTTATTAGCTACCCAATGTATTCCGTTAGAATAAATTATGATAGAATCGATTGTGTAGAGCGGGTAGAGTAACGGGTACCAATATTATGTACCTTCCTTACAACAAGGTACCTACATGAATACCTGAGTTACCTTCTCAGTAATACCTTCCCATTAATAACAAAATACACTACATCTATCATTAATTTATTTGAACATGCATTTTCTCATAATTTTCACGTCCCAAAACGTTAAGCGAGTAAGATCATTTTGTTTTACCGAAAAAACGTTTTCTCAAAGAGCTATTTGTAAATACTCGTATTTTTACAGAGGGCGGGTTTATCGCTAGAATTCGATGTCTTCCAACTAACTGAGTTATTGAAATAAAAATAAAAATAAAACATACATAAGAAACAAATATATATCAACAGAAATAATAAAAAATAAAACTTACACATTAAAATCATGAACAAGCAGAATGCATAATATAAGGCTAGTAAAAACAACATATAAAAGCTTATTCCCTTTTATACGACAGAGTCTCTTTTACATGTGTTTAACAAAAAAATAACAATTTGACAGTAATTTTTGACAGATATTTGACAAATGTAGGTATGTATATTGTTGACTAAAATTTGACAAATGTAGGTGAAATAGTATTACCAATGTATGGGTTAGTTGGAAGATATCGCGCTTCTGGGATAAACTCGCCCATCGGACAAGATTATGTCTTCAATAGTAATCATGTCGTGTTTTTTTTCTTCGTATAGTTACTATTTTTGTGCAATAAAGATTTTTATTATTATTATTTATTAAAATATTCACAAAAGTTAACAAATTGATACGTAAATCGCACACATTGTGTACTTACTATTTTACGATCATCAACCATGAAATAATACTAGCTATAATACCATGTTCTCTGTACCTAACATAACCTTTGAATGTCTCAATTATTCTGCCTTACAATATCAGCTATTAATTCACCACCAAACAGCGCTATTATGTATCAAATTATTATATATACCTACTACCTACTAAATATCCACTATAAATATTAAATATGACTTCTATTACTACTAAACCATCACGGCAAATCCCCCAAGTGAAGTAGCCACTGGACAAACTACAAGGAATAAACATGAAGATTGTCCTCTCCGTGGCAATAAAAAAAAAGACATTCAGAATGAGTGGCATGCCTTACCGCTGAATTGTGGATGTCAATTGCCATTTATGTGTGGTTTTACGATCACTTGGCTTTTACAGGACACTCATGAAAAAGAAGGGGAAACCAATTCTTCGGTGGGTGCTCCAAGTAAGGGTCCAATTTCTTATAGGTATTTATAACATACAACTCTGATAATTATTAATTCTCGTAAACGAGTGGAGGACCTTTAAAGGTAGAATGGTAAGTATTAATTCAAAAGGTAGATATATCAAAAAGTTTGCCTTTTTTGGAATGTAAGGAGGTACATAATACCTATATCAGTGGTCACTAACCTTTTTATCTCCGCGGAACGCATGAAAATAATTCCGCGCCCCGCTGAGGACACGTTATTTGTTTACTTTTGAGGACCTGTTTATAGGTCTCAGTTTCTAAAATTATATAATTTTAGTTATACTCAATATACTCGTATTTACACACCCTCACCCGTTGTCAATTTTTCGAAAAGGTATAGGAATTTCAAGTGTTTCACGATCTCCTCAAATTTGTCGAAAAAAATGTTCTCATATTCTTCAATTTGGTATTTATCCCCGGTTTTTCTGAATGGAGGACATATTTTTTTAGGTATCCGATTCCAAGATTTAATAATTTCCCTTACACACTAAATTTCCACCCCTTTCCCCGTTGCCAGATTTTCGGAAAAATATACTAATTTGACTCATATAATGTCATGATCACCTCAGTTTTGAAATGGAATATTTCGCAAATATTGTACAGCGAAAAAATCCGACTGACCTACATGTTCTATCCGCGGCACGGTACCACTAATTGCTAGAGGGACCAAGGGTTGTAGACTACCGACCTTTGTGATTTCAATGTCACTGGATGTTTCTTGAAGAACCTACACATGCCCTTGGACGAACTTGATTTTCCATTGTCTATCATTATTCGTGAATACTTTGAATACAAATGCGTAAATAAATATTTTTATGATATATCGAAAAATATGATAAATTGATAGAATGTTTGATAACATATTGTTTTTTATTACTCTATGAGAATTTATAACTTACCTGTGTAAAGTAAACATTGAAGTTATTGTTTCCCGGATAGACCTCTTAATTAAATTAAAATGTTCATCATTTCTATTTCTGCAAAAAAACTTCGAATTTTAAAAGAAAATAAATATACAATAAAATAAAAGAAAAACGCATATCTTATTTACACAAGGGAACATCTGAGCAGAAATGAATAATGAATAAATAAATTAAATGTTTAAGCAATAAAATATAATCATAAAGTGATAAAGTCGATATGCCAAAATGAAATAAATAAATAAAATTTAATAAATCAAATGTTTTTGTGTTAACACTTTGGAAATTCATTATAATTAAAATGATTTTAAAACACTGTATGATTTCCAAATTAAATTTATTCGACTCAAACAAGGCTTCTAAATATATTTTACATAAAATAAATACCCGCGTTTTCACATCTTCATTTCAGCGATGAAGTATGCCACTCATCCTGAATGTCTTAACTTTTATTGGCATGGATGGGACGATTTGCGTGCTTATTACAAGCAGTTGATCTGCTGACTATCCTACATGAGGGGGTTGCCTTGATGGGATGGAGAAAAAACTATGTAATTATGTATTAATAAAATATTACGAGTACTAAAATCGCAAATCACTGTTAATTTATTGAATTACAATATTCTGTTATTAATAATAATAATAAGAACACTTTATTGATCAGAAAAAAATCATGAGCAATTGGCGAGCTTGTTGCCTGGAGGCAATATCTGCAAGCTAACCAAAATAATGTGTGATACTATGTTGACAATGTGTAATTAATACTAAATGTGAACAGTTAATACTAAATTGAATTATAACTAATTACATTCTTAGTCCTAAGTAAGCAATATATAAATCATGTTTCCTCTAATAAATACTACAAAATGAAGGATAAAGGCACGGGGAGGAACTTTTTAGGATAAGTCTATGGATTTTAGGTTATTCTTAAAAACGTGTAGCGTAGAGGAATTTCTAATATTGCAAGGTAGATTATTCCACATTCTAATTGCATGGGTCGTAAATGATGAGCTCAAGAAGGTTGTGGTGTGGTCAGGGACGGCAAGTACCTGGTTATACTGAGATCTCAGAGGACGTCCATGTGATGACAGGTATTCAAAACGCTTAAAAAGGTATTGAGGGGCATTGTGCTTTAGGATGTTGTACAGAAAGTAGAGTATATGTAGATCGCGGGATTGTTTGTATGTTGGCCATTTAAGTTCTGCTCGAAATTTGGAAATATGGTCATATTTTTTTATGCTACTTAACGTATTTCACCTCCACGCCATAAGCGTATTGTTCATCATAAAGATGTTTAGAAATTTTCAAGAACGTTTAAATTTAATTCGCCCTAACAGGTAGGTTCGCAATGGGATTCAAACCAGGCAAGTAGATACCTTAGGCTCTGACGTTCGAGATTGTGTCATCAGATATCAGATTACACAACGTTACAATTATATCATTCATTCATACCATCAAGTAAGGTAGCCATTGAACCAACTGTATGTAATAGACACGCAAGTCGTCCTCTCCGTATCAATATTCAGGATAGTAGACATACCTCATCTCTAAACTGAAGATGTCCAATGTCTTGAAACGTGATATTTACGAATACCTGCCTCTTATAGGACACTTGAAAACCTACTGAAAATAGTGGGACACCTTTTCTTCGTCGAGGACTCCACGGATTGATAATTTTTTTTCAGTGACTTAATCATTTTTCTTTCCTTTACATACTTCATAAAAACAGGACTGTTATTCCTATTTTGTTTCGCAATATTATTTTTATTTATTGTTTCATTTAAACAGCGGCAAACCTAACTCAACTTTATGATCATAAAAAAACATTAAATATTTATTTTAGGTTAGTAAACCGGGGTTAAACGTCACAAATATTTTCTCAAAATACTATTATTGTTTTATATTACGAGCTCTGGGTGTGTATTAGATTTAGTATAGCTGTATGTATTTATTTATTTTCTTCTAGATCACAAACCCGACGTACGTCGTTATGAAGAGAATCAGTTTTTTTACTACCTAGATTTTCTACTTTATTTTTTTTAATTCCAATTCGGTATTGCAATTATATTTACTGCAAGGGGCTCTGCACATGGCGAATGATCATTCGAGATTGATGGTGATGCTGATTTTTTTTTTTTTTATTATATTTTTCACAATTACAATATAAAAACAAAACTTAACATAATATGCCATTTACAATAATTTTACTCCACTCCTTTTAAGCAACTTAATGCTTGTGTAAGGAGTGGAGTATTTACCAATATTATTCTTTTCTTTTTCCTATTATCTTATTCCCCCCCTTCTAAATATGTTTTACCCAATTTATTTGAAGGTCTCAAGTAATTTTAGTACTGTTTTCAATTTTAGGGGATTTTAATATTGAAATTTAGATTTTATTGTAATTTTAATTTTGAATGACTGCTAGCTTATTTGTAAATATTTGTTTTTGATGTTTTTTACTATCTTACTCATTTGGAAAGTTATAAGCTATTAAGTACTAAGTTTTATGTCGTTTTGATAATAATTCATCATAAATCACTCGATTGCGGGTGCATTGCCGTAAAATGAAATAAGAAGATAATAATTCATTTATCTTTTTTTAAGACTTCAGACATCTATGGTTAATTTGGAATCTTTGATGGTCCACATATTGATAGTATATTGTGTTAACATATTCTGTTATAATTAACTCTTTGATTCTGTTAAAAATAAAAAATAAATAAAGATCAGATGAACAAATTATTGATTTATAAGTATGAAATTTGACAATGCAGCTTGTTCATCTACATCTAAATATTATATATTGCTTAGTAATATAACATGTTTCAATTTAACAATATTATTGCAAACAATTCAAACAAACTGGCTAAAATATTAGTCTGACGATTATTTACATTGCGAAGGGAGTTTATTAAAAAAACCTCAAGCAAATTTATTCAGATTCATGATTAAAGAAGGCGTAACCACATGTCGTATAACATTTTTGAATTAAAGTTTATTTTTTCACATATAGGGTAACTTGTTTATTTATTTTCTTTAGAATAATAAACTGTTTTTAGAGGTGATATATTTTTCAATACATACCTACAATTTGAAACTACAAATAACGAGATACACAGCCATGAAATAAATTTTAAATACATCCAAAAAATATTTATTATGAGATCTTTTTTTCAACTGTTAACTATTCTATTTGAAGTGGCGGGCAGTATGATTGTAAAATCCCAGACCTTGAATTGTAAAATTTTGAATTTGAAACACGCAATATTGACCAACTTCAACATTCGAAAACTTGCTGAAAAGAGTGGCAAACTATTTTTGTTGGGGGCTCTACGTTACAAAAAACTGAGAACTCAAAAACATTTTATTATTATTTATTTGCTCATTCAAATATATACGGCAATAAGCCTTTTACATGTTTCCATAGTATAAAAAAGATACATAGACATTACAATGTGTAAAATATTTTATGGTTTCAAAGATCAAACAGTAACTAGAGAATATTATAAGAACAATATGAAATAATAATAAACAAATAGTAAAAAAAACATCATTATAATATCAACAACATCACAAGAACGATCGATTGAAATAAGAATTGTAAATTATTAAATAAATCCCACTGAAATGAAATTTATACAAAATATCAATAATATGACAATAAATATAAAAATCCATCTGAATTGGCTACCTTATGAAAAATACAATCGATATTTTGAAACAGGTACGTAAAAAATATATTAAAATTTATAGTATGAAAGTGTGCAGAGGGAATTTATTATGTGATGGAATTTCAATAAAACGTCGTCTTTGGGAGAGATTTCTTTACATCACGTAGCCGAGTTCTAAATGACAGTAACGTATTATAATAATAATAAGGAGAGAAAATAATCGCAATGCCACCCCTGGGGATTGTGTGAACATAATATAACTACGTGATCGATTCACTCTTTTTTAAAATCTTAAAATCGCGCACCGAGAGCAAGAATACCTTATAGATCAATACCAAATTTTATAGCCGGGTTGAAGTGGTCACATAATTTTACAAAGAGACGAAATAGTCACTTCATTTTACAAAAGGTTGAAATAGCCATATCATTTAACAAAAGGTTAAAATAGTTGCATCATTTTACAAAAGTCGAAACAGTCGCATGAAGTTTTTACAATATGTATTCAATGTCGATGTTTAGGCTATAGAATTCCATAATGAAATAAAAAAATTCTTCTACCTGTATTGATTTTATTGAGAGAGACGTCTTTCGTCTTTAAGGACATTATTTTTTTTTCAAAAAGATATATCTGGGTTTTGTTATAAACCCAAATACAACATTATACACCTTTCACAGTAAGCTACTAAAAGCTTGTGATTATCGATTGACAATGTATTCTGTGTCGATGTTAAGGTAGTAGAATTCTATAATGAAAGTAAATTGTCCACATTATTTTATAAAATATCGAATAAGTCATAAATACCTAGGTACTATATGGATAAAAAAGTAGCATAATTATATATCAAGTTGAAAAGCCACAATATTTTGGATAAAATATGGATCAAAACATGGATCAGTGGGAAGATATCAAGGCATATTTGAGCTTACTTTGATTCAAAAGGGTTTAAAGAAGTCACACAATGTGTGCATATTACATTACATTAAAAAACAACTTTTATAATAAGGATTTTGATGCTTTTGAAGTTCACTATAACATTTCTGGTAATTTATACGGATTTCAAATTCAATCATTTAGAAAAAATCATCTTATCCTAGAAAATTTTATAAATGGACCTTAAGACCTTTGGATTGCGTGCACCAAAGTAGATATATCACAGCTTAAAATGAAACTTTCAAATTCTTCAGTAAAACCTTCAAGCTTATTTCTAAGAACTTCTTTAATGCATTGATATTTAAAAATAATAATAATCTTCATCTTTGATTAGACATTTGAATTTAATATTATTCGTAATCGTATGGTTTGCCCTTTTGATATTATTCTAATATTTAAAATATGAGTTTTAAAATGTTATACTAAAATACTGTCTAATTTTCACGTATGATTTTGTATTTAGTCAATTAATAATGACTAAGTGCTGATTGCCGAGCGCTTTTGCGGCATCTTCAGGGCAAGAATTAGTTAAAACTCGAGTTTTAAGTAAGTAATAAAAAGAGTTTTAAGTTACTCTTGCCCTGAAGATGCAGCAAGACGAAAGCGCACGGCAATTAGCATTTAGTCATTATTAATTGACTAAATACAAAATCATACGTGAAAATTATTTTTTTTTCACAATATTTAGAATCAAACAGTCGTTATACAATATGTTGACAATTAATATATTTGACATGTAGACCAGCGAAGATTCCACTCTTACCAGAAATGTTTCAATCTTGAGGAAAAAAAAGTAAAAGTTAAAATGGTCCAAAAAAGTCAAAGTAAATTTAAATTTAAAAACAACGATAATACAATACTTAAAACAATACAAAAACATAAATATAAAAGCAAAAAATCCTAAAATACTAGAAATTAGTCCTTCAGTCACATTAGTCTTTAGATAAAAAGTAAAGTTAAAATTTTCTGAAAAAAGTCAAAGTATGTAAATCTAAAAATATAAATATAAAATCTAAAATCCCAAAATACCAGAAATCAAAACAAAACAAATAAGCAAAATCACCCATCCAGTATGAGTTACAAAGCCCAATCAAATACACAGCCAATATCCAATGTCCCAAGGATGCTATGATCGAGAGAGCCATGCATTCAAGCAAGCACACCCATCCACCCCCCGCCAAAATGTAAGTGATCCGATGCTGCCAAACAGTGAGAGACCGAGATCAAACCACGGGGATCGCTGATGACAACAAGGCCCCGGACACTCCCGCTCTAAAGTCTTGCTTATTCATGACGAGTATGTCAAGGCTTTGAAAGAATGAATCATAAACAGAACAAGAGCGTCTCAAAAAAGAATTCTGCACATAGTTGGTGGTACACAGTGGAAATCTGAACAAATGATGGAACCGCGTGCTTCGCGTCGGACAATTAAATGGTATACTCTGCACTAGACCAATCGAATCGACCTCGTTATTCAGCAACTTATACAGATACATCATATCACTTACAGTTCTACGATTTTCAAAGGTCGAAATATGATAAAAACGTGTAGCAGTTTTATAATCATCGAAGTGATTCTGAGTCAGAAAACCTAGATGCTTTATGAATTTTCCCTGCAATTTCTCAATACGTTCAATGTGTGTAACATACTGGGGGCTCCAGACGACTGAACAAAACTCCAACTGGCTTCTCACAAACGCATAATACAGTATCCTAAAAGTAAATGGAGATTTAAATGGTTTACTCACCCTGATCACGAAACCAAGCATTCTATAGGCCTTATCGAGCACAGCATCGACATGGTCTTTAAAGAGTAACTTCCTGTCCATAATCACTCCCAAGTCCCTAACCGCAGTTTCCCTTCGAAGTAACTGACCCTCAATCCGATAGTCGTAAATAATGGGCCGAGCACTCCTAGTAAACGATATTGAGCAACACTTTGAAACATTTAAGTATAGTTGGTTACTCCTGCAGTATTCCGAGAGTCTGACCAAGTCATGTTGAAGCAATTCACAGTCATACATTAAACAGTGTTTTGGTATAACATTTAAAAACTTATATTAAAATGAATTTTCACAACGTTAACGTACCTACATATTTTTAAATTTAATTAAAAATATGATGAAGCCACGTAACAAGCATTATTTCTAGATGCAAAACGATCGGCAACTTTCAAGAACAGTGACAACAAAAAAATAAGACTTTCAGGATGGGTGGCGAACCTCATCGCTGAATTAAGGGTGTAAAATGTCTTAATTTTTCGAACACCTGCCTTTTACAGGACAATCGAAAACTTACAGAGAAGAGTGGGAGACCAATTCTTTACCGGGTGCTCCATGGGATAGGTATAACTTATTAAAACAAATTACATAACATTTTTACTAATAATCACTAGTTTAACAATTACCAACTGTTGTAAGTTATACATACATACAATAATAAGTAAAATAATGTTACGTTAGAATATTCTCATTTATTTTTCATTGCCTGAAGTAATATTTCAGACTGTATCTCCTTCCCAGATACCTTTTCAGTAATAATTATATCGAAAAGTTTTAAATGCTTACTTCAAAAAATTACTCCTACAAACTAGACATTATTTGAAAACAGCGTCTTAAACCAGTTTGATATTCAAATTGCAATAAAAAAATCTCATTACCCTTTCTGTAGCTAGTCTTGGAGTCGACGCCAAAAGCATAAGAGTATGTAGGCAAATTACAATTATTAATATGAAAATGTACCCTTTAAATAACAATAATATCTTCTTTCTTTCTGCACTTTAAAATTAACGGCATATATCTTAGTGTCTTTTACAGATAGAAATTTGTTTTACAGCATGCACAGTCTCAGGAGATTGATTAAAAGTCTTCTTGTTCAGTCCGTTCTACATACTTTCAGTTCTTGATTTTGCTCACTGTCTTTGCGAAGCCCTGGACGTAAAACTATTTAGCGAACTGGAAAGGTTACAAAATACTGGCATCCGTTTCACTTTTTATCTGAAAGATCTGACAGCATAACTTGCTATAAAAAATAAACTGAAATGCTTACCGCGCGTTAAAGACGAGATATTCAAATTTTGCGACTTTTCTATAATTGTTTTTATTCTACGTATTCTCAAAGAAGTGTTTGAATATCTGTAAAACCATGGAGATCCAATAACAAGCGTCTTCTGTGATACTCGCTCATAACTTTTCTGTGGACGTATTTTCAGTTCATGATGCTTTTTATTGGAATAATCTGCCTTCCAGATTGCTCCATACGCCTTCAAACGAGCAATATTAATGATTATGTTATCATCCAAAGTGTTGCATCCGTATCCTTGTTCCTATTCCTTTCTGTTTTTTTTCTTTGTACCTAATCTCTTCTTGTATTTGAATTTATAGTGAAAATTTTGCATGTTACCGAACCTGTCCTATGAAATCGCATACCAGCTGCATTGAAAACAAATCAACCAATAACCATAATGTTGAAGCAAATTTAAGACTTTACTGTTTATCGCCCCCCTTTAACGGTCTAAGTACTGTAAAACAGCGCCAAAATTCAAGTCATTCATCACCATCATCTTCTCTGATGATGGGTGTAAATTTCATAAATGTGAAAAGCTCTATTCAGATTAATACAATAATTTCATTAGTCAATTGACTAATTAGGTAACAAAAATATTAATTGAAAATAATGATGATGTTCGAGAACATTGTAGGTGTTGAGATATTATTTTATAACTAGTTAATATTGTTGAAAATATTACAAAATTTTTAAGAGGTTCTATCTGTAAATCAAAGAAGGCTACACTTTTTAGAATCACGTCTCATTGTAAGGGTTTTATATAGACTATTGGTCAAAAACCAACTACACCGAATCGTCATTCATATAATATAACTCTCTGAAGATATGGACTATCCAAATTGTACAACGAATCTACCTCTAATACTACTATACTATGCACCTGCTTTTAACGAGTGTCTTGTAAAAGGCAGAATTGCGAAAAAATATACTTATTGCAAATAGCCTGGATTATTAACAAAACGATATTATGTTATTTCGATCATTTTAAATATAACTTGTATTCCACCATTAGCTAGTATATTAAAATAGTTTTAATAAAATTCGTTTGCTTAAAGTAAAGTTTGAAATTTAACGCAAAATTAGGTGCCTTCTCAATTTTCACACTATTATTGTTAATTAAGTATTATCTCTTTTTTAATGTGGTTTATTATCCAACATTATCTACCATTATTTTGAGCAAAAAATCTCTAAAGAAGAAATATTCAATAATTTCATCCTTGATAAACTATTAGCAACAACAAAGCTGTTTTTACTCTGAACTAATTTAATTCTTTAGTAATATAATTCAAACCAAAAATACAAATTCGAATGTAGACAATTATAATATTTTAAAATTTATGTGCCTACAATTTTTTCACGAAATGGGATGTTTACCCTTTTTTCTTATAGAAATTTGGGATGACAATCTTCGAGTTTTTACACATTTGGAAGAGGTTTTTAGCACTTTTTCCATGTAGGTACCTACCAATATGTGGGATTTCTTAACTTCAAGCTTTTTCATCGGGACGAGGTTCTTAGTACTTTTTTTCCATGTAGGTTCCTACTTATTATTTTTTTACATAAATGTGAACATCTGAGGTGCCAAACTTCAAGATTTTTCAATGGGAAGAGGTTTTTAGCACTTTTTTTCGATATAGGTTCCTACCTATTTTTTTTACCAAAGTATGGGCATGTGAGGTATCAAACTTCATGATTTTTCATTGGGAAGAGTTTTTCAGCACTTTTTTCGATGTAGGTACCTACCTTTTTTTTTTTACCTAAATATGGGCATGTGAGGTATCAAACTTCATGATTTTTCATTGGGAAGAGTTTTTCAGCACTTTTTTCGATGTAGGTACCTACCTATTTTTTTACCTAAATATGGGCATGTGAGGTATCAAACTTCAAGATTTTTCATTAAGAAGAGATTTGCAATGCTTTTTATGATGTAGGTACCTTCCTATTTATTGTTACTAAGATATAGGCATGTAGGGAGTCAAAAATTAAGTTTTCTAATTGGGAAGAGCTTTTTACTTCTTTTATCCACGTAAGTGCTTACTCCTTTTTTTCAATAAGATTTTGTTGTTTTAACCCATGTATTTGCAAGGTTTTCTATTTAATTAAACCCGAGCGATGCCGGGTTACATACGCTTGTATATAATAATACGACATACCCATATCATGTTCTATATTACTGTACATATGTGAGTGATATTATTATAGGTTATATGTGTAATAAGAGTACCTATATTACACAAGGTTTTATTATAGAATCTACCAGGAGATCATGAGGTATGAGGGTGCTTCATGCTTCATAATGTATAATGTATGGAACGTGTTCTCATTTACCTCATGCCCCTTTCAAACTACTACCTACTTGGTACAGCATTATGATATCCTGTTAGAATTTATTCGTGCAACACCCAAAAATGAACTGAATTTCGTATAAATTTCAAATATCTCATGCTCATTTTCCTGTGGCGTTTTAATATTTTCTGTTGGATAATTATATTTTGTAATCGTCAACTATCACATTATAACTGCGTTTGCTTGAACCACGTATCACTGTATATGGATACATTTATGTAGATCCTTTCGTATTTCTGCAACCCTGATACACGTAGACATTTTAGAATGTATGTGATATTTCAAATATTGCCTATTATGAGAAAATACTCTTAAAATATAATACATGAGCGTGCTCTTAAAAGAAGTAAGTTTTTTTTATATTTCAAATGTAGCATAAATTTAAACAAACGACGTTTTCAAGTGTCTTCCAAACGTGTTCAATAAAACACCTACATATAAACAAAATCATATCAGTCATATTGATAGTGAATAGGGAGTTGACAATACCTAAAGTTTACCATGATTAAATAATAAAACTTTATTCACAAATCCATTTATTTTATGATATAGATACCTACTAAATTGTACCATACTCGCTCTCCCATAAGCGGGCGCTTACTGTACATTGTACAGTATGTAGTAGTAGTATAATTATAATTGTTACCCGTCTGATGCTGGCGAGACGTCATGTCATACATTCCGTTGTTATTTTGATTATTTTTTATGAACTAAATGGGTAGAAATGCATATAAATATACAATTAATTGTTTGTGAAATTTGTTATTTAAACTGTATTAATGTTCTCTGTGTTTTGTATGAGATTTATGAAAGATTGTATGTAATTGATGATGTGAGATGGATAAGTTGATGAATTGTTTTTGTTATGTTTTTAGTAATTGTTAATGCTTTTTATTGGAAATTGGTGATTCTATTATTGTGTAATGTATTTTCTTGATGTAAAAGGCGATAGCCGTTTATGTATTAAATAAATAAATAAATAAATAAATGTTATTTTTAATTAATTTTAACTCTCTCAAGTCCATCATTATTGACATCTCTGACTAAATTGAGCGGTGGACCCGGCTGACGTAGCAGATCTCAACTTGAGACTCACACATCAACGAATACAATATTTAAGTAAACAGCGTTCGTGTCATTTAAAAACACTTTCCCAAAGCAGATGGGTCGAGGAGTGTCAACAGCCATACTCAGAATCATTTCCTCTCTTGCATCCATCATTTTAGGTCATTCTCAAAAGATGCGATGGTTTGGACATGTGGAAAGAATGGAAGGAGAATGACAATGAGAATATACTTTTCTGAAAGAAGGGATGTAAGGAAGCGCGGGCATCCAAAAACTACGTGGCTTGATCACGTAGATCAAATTATCAAGGACGGCCGTATGCTGAGTAAGAGAAATTGACGTGCGTGCATGAGAGGTTGCATGGATGTTGAGGAGGCGAAAGAATTATGTAGGGACAGGTCTATTATATGGCGATCCGTTCTCTCTGCCTATCTAACTTAGGATGCGGTGTGAGGGAGTATAAAGATATAATTATATAAATACTCGTATAGAATTGAATTACCTATAAAATTATTTATATAAGGTATATTTGTTATAATCCTTTTGTTATATATATGTAGGCATTGTTTGCTCACTAATTGGATTAACTGATCGATACAGCCAAGTCACGTATTGGAAACACTCAGCAAACATGTGTCGCATAGAGAAGTGTTCTTGAGTTTGCTGATGACTGAGATGAGGAGCGGTTGGAGAATCTCCCTGTTATAGTTTAACTATTATAATAATTATCGTTTGATTTGGAACTACCTACTTATCAACATACAGGGATAATCACATGAGATTATTATCTATTACAGTATTTTAGCCACAAAAATCGCTCGCTATATTTGGTTCTGAGAACGATTGATGACTTTGAATATAGTAGATGAATCCACTTTATATCTTTTCGTAGAGTGCCCTAAATAGAAAAAAAACTCCCACTTTTTATGTAAGTATGCTCTATAGAATTGAATACTAAAAGTGACATTATCAGTTCTGCACAAGATTCCAAAAGCTTTAAAATAGAGTGGAAAATATAATTAATATACATTACTATTTTATGTAATTTGTATTAATATTATTATTGGACAATATTTAAGTGTCGTTTACGAGCCAAAGCATCTCAATGACGCTATACAATTTATCAATTCTAGGACATTACATCCACGTCATATTATAAGTACAATAAGAGGCAACAGCCGTTTATTGTATCAATAAATTAATACATAAAGTGTTTTCCACCACTTTCCAATGGATGTATTAAGAGCTGAGCGCCTACATCATCTAGACTCAACAAAACAACAAACTCACTGCAAGGATCTACTCACGAATACAATATTACAGTTTGTTACAATGTTCTTACCTAGGAATTGCAAAGAGCTCCACAAATATCATTATAGATTGGGACAACATACAAATAAACATAATATATTATCTCTTACTCCGCTTATTCTAGTTGTATCGACGACCTATTGAATCTGCAATATTTACATATTTCCTCGAGAGTTCTGTCCTTTGGTGCTTTCAGAACTTCAATACCTTAATTAAACTAAATATTTCGTAACAGCTAATCTTAACAGCTTCTTCTATGGTGGCCCACCAATATCTACATCTTTACAATGCTTATGTTTTTTTCTTTCTTTTTAAACTTGCAGTATTTTTGCACCCGGTAAAGAATTGGTCTCCCACTCTTCTGCGTGTCCTGTAAAAGGCAGGTGTTCGAAAAAATTAAGACATTGTACATCTCAAATTCTGCGATGAGGTTTGCCACCCATCCTGAATGTCTTGATTTTATATTGGCACGAAGAGGACAGTTTGCATGTTTCTTACATGCAGCTGATCTGCTGGCTACCCCACTTGTGGGATATGCCGTGATGGTATAGTATAGATGGTATAGTAGTATTTTTGTTGAATAATATGAAAATATCTTCGATGAAGAGTAGTTTCTTGAATCATGCTAAGATATTTAATTGATAAAGTTGGATCATACTGTTATACCATTGTAAGGACATTAAAAGACTCCTTGTAACAAGCTATAGTAGTGTTCTTGATTCCGTTTAAGTAGTATATACCATTTTCAGCCATTATTGTGACTATCCTAAGAGAAAAGATTTAAATACAAACCCATCTCTTGGTTCCTTTGCTTCACGCTCTCTTCGAGAATTCACAGTAGAAATGAGACTCCTCATACAACAACCTACATATTATGTTCCTTCTACCTCGTTTTATCATCTCGGCATCTTTCATAAGTAAGAAAGCCAGGGTAAAAACTTCATAAACCTGAATGATGGTTCTATTAGTAGAGAGGTATAGAAAAATAATAAATATATTCAACACGTTCTTTTTTTTACTTCATGCCGCCATCTGTTGAACGACTTTGTAATTATTATAAAGCATTAACACTACGTCTACATTATACTACCAGGCTGTGTGTAAATCTGATATAGGTTTGCTATTACGGATTCACACAAGCATTCTTTTGCTGCGTCTATAGAGTTTATCGACAGATAATATTTTTTCATTTCTAAGAAATTTCTAAATATATTAAAAATTTTCTAGTTTCTAGTTTCTAAAATTTTATATTATTTTGTTAACACTGTTATGTAATGATGATGTGCAAAAAGAATAAATAAATAAATAAATAAATAAAAAAACAACGGTATTTATTTTTTCACAACGATAATGTTATAAATCGACTCCTTAGACAAGATCTGAGTTTTATATTTTTTCAGTGTGAAAAATAAACAGTGTTGTTGTTTTTTTATTTATTTTTAGCAATGTAAACGTACTAGTTGATGGTCTAATAATTCTTGAAAATGTTTAACCTCCAAAGCAATGGATCTCATCGTTAATGATATTTTGTTTCTCTCAGATTTTGATAGGTAAATGGAAATATTAGAGAAGCAAAGAATGATGAAAAATCAAATCAAAAACATTATGCTTTTCATATTTTAGTTTATTGCACAACTTTGACTTACATGACAATTCTCTAAAACTACATTATGTACACTTTATATTAATTTACATATTCAAATAAACAAATAAGCTTAATTACCTAATGCAACTTAAAATAAAATTAAAATCAACTTTGCACGATTAAAATCATAATTGTATTTTTTTTAATGACAAAATTTTACTTAGATTTCTTTTTTTATCTTGTGAAGTCTCCGGTGAGAAATAGACCTCTCAATCTTTTCTGCTAGTTTTTGAGTGTTCTGTTAAAAGCAGATATTCGTCGAAAAACCGCTTGTAAGATATTTAACATCCTCAATTCAGCGATGAAGTGTGTCACCCATCCTGAATGCTTTCATCATCATTCTTAAGCTTTAATTATCACAAATTGGATGATTTGCGTGTTTTTTACATGCAAGATTTTTACCTACATAATAATCAACAATTATACTACTACTACTACTATTATACCATCACGGCATATCCCACAAGTGGGGTAGCCAGCAGATCAGCTGCATGTAAAAAACATGCAAACTGTCCTCTTCGTGCCAATATAAAATCAAGACATTCAGGATGGGTGGCAAACCTCATGGCTGAATTTAAGATGTATAATGTCTTAATTTTTTCGAACACCTGCCTTTTACAGGACACTCGAAAACTTACGCAGAAGAGTGGGAGACCAATTCTTTACCGGGTGCTCCACGGGATAAAAATCAACAATTTTAACTGTGCAGTAATGATTTTGATTGTGCTATTTTGTGATACGTTATTTTAAAGACGAACATTTTTATTCATTTACAACACCTTTTTTACGTTACAGTTTCAATAAGATTTTTGAAATTATGTTTTATTTCTCATAAATAGTATCTACTTTATTTAAAAGAATTATATTTCTAAACAGATATTAAATTCATTACCTCTAATATTTATAAAGCTTTGAGATACCCAAAATATTATTTCCATACATCTTTTGAAAATAAAAATATACTTTATACATTTATTTTACAGAAAGATGACAGAAAAACCGCGATGAAAGATAACATACCTAATATTAAGAACGTGAAACTTATTAAAATAAAAACTTAATTTAGTATAAAATATCTTGTTCAGTAATGATATAAGAAACCTGCTATGCTTAAGCAGCACATGAAACAAATTTCTTTGAAAAACTCTGAAAATATTACCAATTCTAAAGAGGCCATAAATGTGTATGTTACCTACGTCTTTACAATCTACTTTTAACTTAAGAATTTCGTTCTCTTACCTAAAGCACAGTTTGAACGAACTTTCTAATCGATTATGTTAAAAACAGACGGAAACTTTTCAATATCACTTGAAAATTTAGTAAAATGGTTATTTATGGCAATTATGTATCACACCACAGACAAAACAGAAATGTTTTAGGAAAACTTAGCTTGTGCTGCATTATTATTATTATTGGACAATATTAAAGTATTCGTACTATATACCATTAAACATGTCAACTTATCAACCGACGACTCCTGCTGGAAGTACAACACATTAGAGATATACCTACACGTACAGCGGAATCAATAAAGTCGGAGATTAATGCAGTTTTATGGGAGTGCTGCATTAAAATTTGTATTTTATTTATAATAAATTCAAAATAGTGAACAGGAAGTAAGCATTACATGTAGATAGGTAGTGAAACCAAATGGATGACTTTCGGACGGCTTGATTACAGTGGGTCAGTATTGCATTTGAACGGCCGTAACGTTGAAAGGGTGGAGAAATTTAAATATTTTCAAATAAAATATTTAAACTTGAATCACTATGTTTATTTGTTACATTAATTTAAATTACGCTATCGCGATTTCAGTGCACTTGCACCATTGACGAGCTTTTCAATTTAAATATCTCGGCAGCATACTAACACAATCTCTTGACCCAGATGTAGAGATAAAATGCAGAATTGAGGCAGCAAGAGCTGCATTTAATAAAATGAAACCACTCTTCTGCAATGATAGCATAAATTTGAAGCTCCGCCAAAGAATGGTCAAATGCTACGTGTGGTCTGTTTTATTGTATGGATGTGAAACATGGACCTTAAAGGTCAACTCAATGAACAGACTGGAAGCATTTGAAATATGGCTCCATCGCAGAATGCTCAGAATTCCCTGGACAGACATGGTAACCAATACCGAAGCCCTGAAGCGAGCTAGAGCTGACAGGGAGATGTTGTCAACTATCAAGGCTCGGAAGCTTTCACATCTGGGTCATGTGCTGCGTGGGGAGAAATACCACATTCTCCAATTGATATTGAAGAGGAAAATTGAGGGACGCCGAGGACCCGGTAGGAGACAGATGTCCTGGCTGCGAAATATAAGGGAGTGGACCGGCATCCGAAGTGTGGAGGAGCTGTTCCGAGCGGCGCAGGACAGGGTCAAGTTCGCCGAGGTGATCGCCAACGTTGGGGGGACCCCACAGGGCATTTAAAGAAGAAGAGGTAGTGAAAACATTATTTATTTCACTGTGTCTGGACGATGTAATAGCTCTACTCTTGAAACATCGAAAGTGGTAGGCAAGCCTTGATACAAATGGGTAGCGATGATTTGTGGACTTTTGAAAAAACGACAAGGATTGTGGATTAAGAGAAACTTATACTTTTTTAATTTACTTTAACGAGTGGTGCAAAAACCAATCACTTTGGGAGAACAAGGTAATGCAAGAAACAGATATTTTATTTTCTAAGAATTAATATACGTGAAAACGTTGCCGTCACATCAATTCAACTAAACACAATTTGAATCACCTAAAAAATCTTCTAAATTCTGCGCCAAGCTCTTATGGTTTCGATTTTCTCGATGTGTCTGTAGGTACTTGAGAAAAGTCGTGAGTTAATGAAAAAACACCGGTTAATCGGTTATACGGATTGATGTACATAATTATATATTTTGCCAATAAGTTAAACTTCTTTCATGTGTACTATCGAGTCGCCCGGAGGTTGACTATCACTTGTAAAAAATTGTCCCTATCTTGGGCAGCCCGAAGGAACTCCTCAACGTTCAGTATTCCTGCCTACTTGTGTATATTTTGGTACCTGGAGATCCACCTCCTTTCAACACCTCTTCGACCTTGCTCTTGATGATCAAGTGCAGCAGCTGTTATTTTTCTTCTCCGAGCACATGACTTAAATAGGACAATTTCCGGGTTTGATATTTAACACCCATTGTTTTCACTCTTTAAATAACCTTTAAGAATCCTGTATTTTTTCATGTCCATCCAGGGTATCCAAATCATTATTCCATACATCTACATCTCAGATTCTTCCAGCAGATTCATGCTATTCACTTTGTGAATAAAATATTACTAAATATTCATAAAGCAACAATTCACAAATGTATCGGTCCGCGGTTAAAATAATATCACCCGGTTAACCCCGATTATTTTCGTTATTTATTAGATACTATAAAATTATACATAATAACATTATACAGAAGTAGTAGTAGTAGTAACACCAGGTGGTCCTGTCAGCCATTTTGCGGTTAATATTATTATTTCCATAGTTAATATACAACTTTCTCAATAATAGAAGTTATACATGCTTACTTACTCTCCCAATCATATCAATATTGGGAAAGTTATGTGTTCCTCTTCTTATCGTAAGCTCATACAATACTTGCAAAAATCTTTTTAAACGAAACTTTCAGAGAAATATAAATTTTATTTACTTTAAAATCATGTATCGGGAAACACTTACAACCATACAACCATAATTCACAAATACAAAAATTATTTAGATAAAGATCCAAGTTTTATCATTCTTTAATTATTTTGAATTCATTCTGGAAACCTTTGGTAAAGCCCAGCTTTTTGGCTTGTATAAAATTTAAAACCAAATTTGTCATTTAATGTTTTCTTCTACTGTATTGATTTTCATTGAGAGAGAGATTTTTCGTATTTCAAGGACATTTGATTGACAATGTCAGTGAATAGCTTTGCATGTTTATTGCATGCGGCTGGTCTAGCTGCTGGCTACCCCACTTGTAGGTTGTGCCGTGATCGGATAGTAGTAGTTGTAGCTCAGGTTAAGATATCCATATTTTACGTTAGGACTCTTATCGCTGGTGGATAACAATATTTATCTTATTTGATCCAGGATTAATAACTTAAAACAAGTAATTGTATATTTCCACATATTTTAAGCCGTGGAATACCCAGCAAATAATTGGTTTCCCACTCTTTCTGAGCTTGCTTTAATAAAACTTGTCGATAGATTGCTGAAAATTCTTCGTTCATCATAATAATATTCTTATCATATTACTTAGAACGAATAATATAATATTAATGGAAATATGTACATATATTTGAATGAACATACCTACATTCTACATTTTAAGGTTTTTTCATTACTATTAAAGGCAGATTAATAATATTAAATACAGATTGGTACTATATTTACTAGTTTTTATATCCATCAAAAAAACAAGTAACATAGTAAAATTTTTGAAAAAAAACACAATATATAGTTAACTTTCAAATGACTTTTATTAACTTCGCTTACTAGTATTCGGAGACTCTCGACTCCATCATCAGGCGATTAGTAAAACTTTATACTATGATAATGGAGTCGAGAGTCTCCGAATACTAGTACGTGAAGTTAATAAAAGTCATTTGGAAGTTATCTACATATTGTGTTTTTTTTTTCAATTTTATCTTGAAATGGACTTCCAACAAGTACCTTCGGTCAACAACATTAATGTTTTGAAGTAACATAGTAGAAAATATAGAAGAGCATAATGTAAGGGTAAGAGGAACCATACGTCAGAAGTTGACGGAGATAAGAAGTGTGAAAAAACTATTTCGTGCTATGCAGGACAGAGGACGTTTTGGTACGATATGATACACAAAGAAGAAAAACAAACATACAAGCATAATTATCTACGTACGAGCTTACTCAAATATTAATGTGAAATAACATAAAGAAATACATAATTTTCAGTAATAATTTCAGAGTAGCTTACATTTAATTGCTCATAAAAAAATCCAATCGATTTTTTTATTATCAGTTGGTACACGGAGATAACGCAAGAGTATAATATTATATTATACATAGCTACTTCTTCTCTTTCTGGGTTGCTTTCTTTACCTGTCAGTATTTTTGCCTCAACTACCTGATTAATCATTGCTCTCCAGTCCTACGGACACGCCGCAGTCCCCAAAGCTTCCACCACTGTTGAATCAGTGGCAAACTTAAATAATTTAGTGTCTCCACGTTTTAAGGACTTGTCCTCTTCGTCTTGCCCTTTCTATGCTACTAGTGATTATCAATCTTTTCCTTCTTCTCTCTCGTCTTACGATGTGTCCGAAATGTTGAAGCATATTCGTATGTCTTGAGCAAATGGATGAGAACCTGTCTTCATAGTTACATACTTACGTGATAATATTACATCTACATATCTATGTACATCAGTAAAACATCTTATTTAACAGATACTTCTTAAAAAAAATATATCTTTAAAACCCAATATTTTATCGTGTCCTAACATTGACATTTTTTCTGAGCTCCACCCTAAATCGATTAATTTTATCATTCATATCCATTGTAGACATTTTGATTATTATTATACTATAAATGTATTTTTGTATAAAGCTGCATAAAATCAACTTTCACTTCTACACAGATTTATAATCAATCATAAATTACATCATTTCACTTATTTCAAGGTAAGGTAATACTCATAATATTTACTTTTTATAAATAATACAATTAATAGTTGCTTCTAAATCTACATACTCATTCAATTGAGTTTATTAAATTTAATGTTCCAGTGTTGACATTGTGAAACAACATTTTAATAATATAAAATATAAAAAACACTGTTTTATGTTTCACATTAATGTATACCAAAGTATACTACAATTACGCCTAGCGCTTTCACCAATATATTGGCATCATCAGGGCGGAGTATAAACATAGTCATATTGGTGAAAGCGCTAGGCGTAATAATTGTAGTATACTTTGGTATACATACATAAATGTGAAACATAAAACAGTGTTTTTTATATTTTATATTATTAAATTGAGTTTTTGGTTAATTTTCTCATTAAATTTCGTTGCTTCTTTAACCAGCAAAGAATCCATGTCCAGCACCTTGGCCGCCGTATGTGAATCCAATTCCTAAACCACCAAGAGTATCCCGGTAAGGAATCTCTCCAGATTCATCCAAATCACTCTTTGGATGATGTGTCGGCTTCACATGATGATGAATGTGATGAAGACGTTCGTGTTCTTCCTGTTTTTTAGCATTGGTGATCAAAAAACGATGAGCTACTGGAACAACGGGATTGAACTGTTCACCCTGAGGATCAACTTCATTGTCCAACTGACTGAATGTTTTCGGTACAACAGGATACCTGCCATGTCCATAATACGAAAGTGTGTGTGTAACTTTGTTATTAGCGGAATTTTGTCTTGATTTTGACATTGATCTAGGTGGTGGAATATTTTCATGGTTACGATGTAACGAATAAATCAAATGTGGCGAATTCTTCAATTCTCTCACGTGGTCAGGAATTTTTCTAAAATGCGAATTGGGATCCGGTTGATCTATCATGCGAAACGGATTCGGTTTTGTAGTTATTTCACGATGTAGTGCTGCAGCTTCTCCTATTACGTTGTTGCCATTTCCGGGAGGATGCAAGTCTAATTTATGATCAGGATTATGGACATTGTGGAATGAGATGAATCCGCTATCCAATGGCGATCTCTTTTGTATTTTGTTGTCATGTTCTTGGTCTCCGTACTCTTCGAAGATTGAGAATAGATTCAATGGTTTGCAGAAGATACCAGTGACGAAGAAGACTAAATAGACTGCGACCACCTGAAAGAAAAAAATTATATTTTATATTATTTTTCTCAAAATATATTATTAAATTAGGTATAAATAAATCACGCCTCTACGATAAACATTCCCTCTGTATGTTGATTGTATTCGATATTGTACCTATTTGATTCGATATTGCCATGTATTAACGTGTTTGTAATCAGTGTACGGAAAAGAATATATAAATTTTAAAAAATTACAAAATTCAAATAAACTTATTATAATAATTAACAGTACAGGCATATTACAATGCACAGTAAGAGAATTTATGAATATAAAGCAAATAAATCAACGATATTTTTTTTTCGTATGTATTACAAATTCAAATATTTATTTTTATTGCGCTGACTTTAATGTTTATTTCATACAGTTAGTCCACAGCTATCTTATTTGTGGGAGATGCCGTAATGTTGTAGAGCAGTGGTTCTTAACCTGGGGTGCCCGCACCCCCAGGGGGTGCGGGGAGCTGCTCATAAGGGTGCGAGACAGAGCTCTCGGTTAAATAAATAAATAAATGGGATAATTAAGTTATATTAATTATTTTTATAATATTACATTGCTAATGCTAATTAAATTACATCAGAGGACGTGCGCTGAATCATCGCATCTTTCGAGCTTTTTGTGAAGAAATCGGTGATACACATATAACACTTCTTTTTCACACTGAAGTGCGGTGGTTATCTCGTGGCCGAATGTTAAGCAGAGTATTTTATCTGCGCGTGGAGATAATTCAATTTCTTAGAAACCAGCGCAGTAATTTAGTTGAAGACTTTGAAAAAAGAGAATCAATCCTTAGATTGGCGTATTTGGCCGATATATTCTCGCACCTGAACGAAATAAACATATCTATGCAAGTATTTGGAGTTAACACAATAACGGCAAGAGAAAAATTGTCTGCTTTTATTAGAAAACTTTCGGTATGGATAAAATGTGTTCAAAAAAATAATTTCGCAAATTTCCCTTTGCTTGAAGAAATTGTTTCGGATATTGAGTTCAATACAATTTCACAGGAGATTGCAATTCACTTGCACCAATTGAGTGAGTCTTTTCAGGGTTATTTTACATCAGGAGATATTGAAGCTGTTGATGGATGGATAGTACATCCATTTCTTTATAGTACATCACTTTCATACATAAATATTTGTAATAAATAAATATAAATAAATATTCGTTTATTGGACTAAACATAAATAATTATTTTAATAAAAGAAATTACTTCAAAATCGCATTAATCAATGTTATTTCCTTTCATATTTTTCTCCTAGATATTTGGGGGTGCCAAATCATACTTGAAGATACACGGGGGTGCGAACACCCATAAAGGTTAAGAACCACTGTTGTAGAGAGATGGATGCTACAACATACAACTTTTTCGGAATAATATACATAAGTATTCATACATTTGAGTACGCATATCTTTTATTTGTAGCCAAATAGAAGTTACAAAACAAGAAATATCAAACACCTTACTTCAGTCTTGGAATATGAGTAAATGATACTAATATTTTCGAATATCCTCTAAAAGGCAGGTGTTTGAAATTAAAGACATTATTCATCTTAAATTCAACGATGAGGTTTGCCACCCATCCTGAATGCTAATTTAATTTAGGCACGGAGAGGACAGCTTGCATGTTTATAACATGCAGCTGATCTGCTGACCCCTCGCGAGGTATTCCAGGATAGTGTTGTAGTAAGTAGTTGATATTATAATAATAATTTATTGATCAAAAAAATCATTAGAAATAGACAAACTGATATTCCGAAGGCAATATATGAATTTCAATATCAGAGTATTTTGGATTTAATAAAGTAGTATCTACATTTTTTTTAAAAGTTAGTCCGATTTTTCGAAATGTTATTTGTCGTCGCTTCTTTGAAAATAATAAAAAGAATATCTATCTCAAAATTGTGATTACAGCAGAATAAAAGACTTAGTACATTATTTCATTCCATTTCTAGGTAACTCATGAGTAGAAAATACAACACAGACTAAAGACTAAATCTTTCCTACATTCACGTAAGTATTAGGGATGGAACGGATAATAGTTTGAACGGATAATGAATATCTGGCGATATTCTTAACAAGAAAGATGATATCTGACCACTACGGATCTTATTTAGTTTAGAACTGTGATTTATGAGATTATCCTGTTTAAACTTTTAGTCGAGCATCATATTATGGTAAGTATACTTGAAAAAATATTTTATTTTATTTTATTTATTCAGTAAGGATCAAACAGTTGAAACAATTAGTATAGAAACTAAAAGACACAATGAGCACACCAATTAAGATCCCCTTCTTACCAATCTAATAAATATAAATTTGAGACTTAAAATGATAAAACACATAAAAATGTAAAAAAAATGTGAAAATGTAAATATGATATTGCTCAATCATTGAGAAAAACCACAGAAAAAACCACTTTAAACACAGATAAAAAAAATATTATTTTATAAGATGATAAGTATAATTATGTTCACGTTGCCAGTGAAAAAAATAAATAAATAAATAATAATAAATAAATAAAGCTTTATTGGCATCAATATTTATAATGTGTACGTGTTTTTGTTCCAATAAACTACCAAAAGGCGGGCTTATCGCATATGCGATTTCTTCCAGCCAACCCGAAAAAATAAAAATAAAACAATAGAAAAAACATATAGATAAAAGTATATAAAAACAAGATGCTAAAATAAAAACTACAAATGAAATATATAATAAAAACAAGATAAAGCACACATACAACAAGAGTAGGAAGGGAAAGGGAAAGGGGAAAAGGAGAGGATCTGCTCGGCGTAATTATTACGCGAAAGTTTAAAAAAGTAAAAAAAATGAAATCGAAAAATGTGTATGATTGTGAAAATGTGGATGAAAAATATATCCAAGAGATAAGAACATGTTCTTTTATAATACCGACTGGTGGCTTTTGTCACAAGAATTAATAAATCCAATCCAATATTAATAAATTCATATAAACAGGGACAATATATCACCAATGTGGTTAAAATTATGTTGCAGCAGCCTCACTAGTTTGCCCTGTGATTTATTGTAGTGTTTATGGTTTTCAAAAAAACGGATATTTCAGGAGTCCAAGGACTCCTATTAAAATGTATCCGTTTAGGTGACAATTTATTTATATTTCAACTCTCTCTAGTCTAGTACCACTATGCCAGTGTTGGCATCTCCGACCCTACCACGTCAGTGGGCGGTGGACCCTGCTGACGTAGCAGATCGCATCTTGAGATTGAGACCCACACATCCACGAATGCCTTTAAGCGTGAAGCGTTTGTGGCATTTAAAAACACTTCCCCAAACCAGATGGGTCGAGGAGTGTCAACAGTCATACCAAGAATCATTTCCTCTCTTGCATTCATCATCAAAGGACATTCCCAAATATTTTTAGTGGTATTAGTAAAGTTTTTTGACTCTAAACATTCGTGATAATGTTTAGAAACTACCACAACGTTACCGCCAAATCAATAAATAATATTTATGGTTTTCATTTAAATATTATGTTTCTGGTAAGCAACTGGTACAACCAGCAATGGAGAAATGGCTGAAGGAAAAACAGTATCTTATTTAATAAAAGAATAAGTTCTGTTAGTGAAAATATTATTCCACAGGTTTTTATTTTTTTTAAGGATTCGATAATCCGATAGCTAATATTTGATTACTCTCCAGTACATCGGATAGTTGCCGGATATTACATTTCACATCTAATCGATATCATCCACCTTCGCAGAATAAGATTTTTATTAAAACTTACACGTAGATTCCCTGTCTCCATTCATTCCACTTCATCCCCATCCCTTATTGTATATATATTGTTAGGAAGGACACTCCTTAATAAGAAAACCACCCTCAAGAAAATATTATACTTAAGAAATGGAATTGAACAAGTAATATGTCTCATAGTATACAACAGTACCTACACTGATTTACGATACTGAACTACGCTTCCCTGACTCAAGCAGCGGTCATATTTTGGTGTAAACGTTGAAATGTTGAAACTTACTATTTTCGGCTACCGTGAAATTGGCATTCACGTATTTTTGACTGTAGTCCCTTCGTGCATCGTAGAGTTTAAGACCAAAACAAGATTAAAATCTTATTTGGATCATGTCATGAGTAACCGTACTGGAATGGCGAGATCTAATGGCCAATGGCCTTTCCTAATGGCCACTGTTTCCTTAAAAAAAAATTTCATTATTTATTTTTATTTGATTTTATGATTATCTTTGAATTTTACTTCATTTTTACTATTGATTTTTTAATTATTTTTTTCTAAATTTTTACTTTTTACTATAACTTTTTTTAATTATGATTTTTGTAAAAGGTTATATTACTTTTTATAATTATAATATATATGTGTGCTCAGATCATGTGAGAGATGCTGCAGGGGGTACTATGTGTGAGGCGTTTAGGCAGGCGGAGGACAGGGCACGGTGGAGAAGCTTGTCGCTTGGTTGGGGTCATGGTGGTCACGATCCTCAGCATTGAGGGACCGACTTAGGAGAGAGATATGTGTGCTCTTTTTATCTTATAATCTCAGTCGAATACATTATTTGTAAACATATGTATGTGCACTCTCTAAGTGAGTTAGTGTTATATCTAATTGCGTGATACTTTACTTTCGTAAAAAACCTGTCGAAATGGTAATACAGAAAAATAAATATCTTAGGTTCAGTCCCAAAAAGAATAAGTACCTAAATTTGCTTCGATCTACGATAATTTCATACATGTGAGATTCGTAACATTGAGATATAAGTGTAGTAGAGAGGTGCCTATTATCTTTCCTCACAACACACATCTTTATAATATAAATGATACTAATTTGTTTCAGAATCTCATTACACTCATCTCTCTCTCTATATTATGTCTATCTATTGTAACAATCACTACTCTCCATATGAAATTTTATGATGAAACAATAACATTACATGATGAGCAATTATTATTCTTGTTATTATATTGAAACCATACACGCTTTAACTGCTAAGGCACAAAGATTTTTTCAAATTAAACATGTTGTCGCCATCAAAGAATAGGTATTCCATTCTCTTTTGTAATTTTCGAATGTCCTGTAAAAGTTATATCTTCGTGTTACATCACGTCATTATAGACACTTAATATATTCAATTCAGCGAAAAGATGCGCTGTGCTAACCATCCTTAGTGAATTATTCCTCATTGTCCTCAACGTTCAGGAGTAAGCTGAAAACACTGCTTTTCAAGAAAAGCCATGGCTCCCTTGAGATGGTCACGGATCATTAAACGAACGGCGCCAAATATAAATTGTCTTTATTATTATTATTATTGACGCAATTATTACAACCCGAATTTTGATAAAATGCAGTAAGTCCACTGGCAGTCTCAAATATGGGATTTTCAGAAAAGCCCAACAACTCTCACCTAGGTATTCAGTTTTTTTTTTAACGTTTGATTGATATTTATTTCCCGGACAATATCAAACCGTCGTTAACGTGCCGACTCTGTTAACTTTCTTAATTTTTGAAAACACTGTTACTTTAATATACAATAGGTCTCCCGCTCTCTTTTGTAAATTTTTTAATGTCCTCTGCCAATGGCCAACCCTTGAGGACAATTTTGGTTTGGTTTGAAATTTGGATAAATAGGAGTCTATGACTCCTGAAATATCCGGGTGTGAGGTGGGTCTCTCTTCAATGTACTGTAAAAGTCAGATTTAGTAGTAGTAGCAGTAAAAATTATGTTTTTATTGCACTTAGAGGATAACCTTTATGTTCATGGCGTACGTTAGCCTTTAGGTTAGTGCGATGGCTACCACACATGTAAAGAACACCGTATTAAAATATACATATATTGATATATCCCTGCTCCCTCAGAGTTTCTACGCAGATGGGCGGAGGATCCGCAAATATGCGAACCTTTCCTAGCCTAAAAACATCTTGCTGAAGGAGGCGATCTAGACTATAGGAGATGGAAAACCCTGAATCGTCTAAGAAACTGCCGTGAAGAATAGAAAACTATGGGGCTTCCTATAAGACGAATCTGGAGCGTATGACTGTGGTGCAGCACAGACCATGCTACACTTGATGGTGAATCCATTGTGCCCTGTCACATGGAGTATATTTCTCCAATGCTGTGCATTTTGCACAGTACTAGAAATCAGTTTGATTGTTTTTTTTTCTGGGTTTCGACACGATAAATAAATATATAGGTACAAAGAGAAAAAAATAGTGCACTAAATATTTAGAGAGTCCATGAATCAATGCATCCAGTCATTTTCAATATTTTAAATTGGTAAACACTTTAATTTGTTTTTTGTTACTGTACCTACTACAATCTTCCAGCAAGTATTTATTTGTAGACAATAATAATAATAATGAAGAATCTGATGTAACGTTACCGACATTCTCTTCTCAGTTGTAATACAGTTCTACCCACTACCTACTCTACACCACGTAATAGTAAATACTTACTCATCTACGTTCGTGGTGAAAGCTCCGCAAAATCCTCACATACATGTCGTATAAGAATTATTATTAAGCCTTTATTTAAGTGTGTTATTTATTTTAAAGAGTTGCACTGATATTATCGATAGCAAACTGTGAAAAATAATAGTTCCTCTACTGTACCCTCACACCGCGTCCCAAGTAAAGAGAACGGAACGCCATATAGATCAATTCATAAATACTTTTTTTGCTTCTTCTATTTTCATACCATTTTTCATACACGCACGTCCATTTCTCTCACTTAACACATGGCCATCCTTGAGAACTTGATCCATATGATCAAGCCACGTGGCTCTCGGACGCCCGCGCTTAATATAATAGTTTTCAATACCCATTTATATGTAATTATTCGAATAGTATTTTTGAACGAATAGAGAGAAACGAGTACAAATAACTTTTGACTCAGTAATTATTTAAGTTCGTTTAAATCTCACGGTTTTGGCGATAATTATGTCAAGTTAGTATGAACGTAGAATTTTATCAAATTTTCTACTACTTCTACTATACCATCACTGCATATTTATTTTATTTATTTATTTATTGCATGTATAAAAGAAACAATGAACAGCATTGCAGTAAAAAAACCTTTTCGCTGTCATTATACATAAACAGTTAACAATCAACAATAATAAAATATAACACAAAAATACAGACACATATAAATTCTATGACAACTTCACATCCGAGAACTATTTGTTAGAACGTAAAAATACAAATTTGTTTTCCATATTCATCATACAAATCCTCATTACACAAGCTAACTAACATATATTTTTTTCACTTTTCTCCCTTTATAAATAGAGAAAAAAAAATATGAAATAACCATAAAAGATAAATTGCTACGTTAATAATAACACAAAAATTTTCATTATTAACTGATTATGTTATTAATACCCACACAATATGTTGTGAGAATCATAACAATTTATTTTTTTATCCATAAAAACATGTTAAATTATTATATAAAACACGTCTCTAGTTAATTGAATAATTAAAAAATATGTGTACAGTACCAAAACTATTATTATGTACAGAATACCAAAGGACTTATAATGAAATACGAAATATAACATGTGATACTTGTATAGTACCTACTCATCAAATAAATACAAAGTTAATTGGTGTAGATTGACAAAGGACACTGTTAATGTAATGCTTAGAAGAGTTTTTTTTATTAGCTTTGTTTGCATATTACACTTAACAGACCAATAAGAGACTATTTTATGTACTTAATGGTTAGTAAAAAAAATATATAGTGAGGCAAACATTCCTCTAAATGAATTAGAATGAAAAAATGACATGAAAAAGAGTAAATTACGTTTCAAGATCTCAAAAATTTCTATATATACATAAATATGATAATTATTCCTCTTGGCGTCCCCAGCAAAGAATAGGTTCACTCTTTTCAGATAGTTTTCGAGTATACTGTATAAGGCAAGTCATAAAACGATCATTACATACAATAACTTTATCGCCAGGATAGAGACTCTCCTTTGATTCTGTTCCTTTTTTTACGACGTCTTTTGTTTTTTTTCTGTCTCACTGTATTTTTTTGACTGGACGTTTCTTTGTTTTTTTTTTTCATCTTTCCTGCTGAGATCGCCTTGGCCAAAAGCTGTTATGGTCTCAGTGCGTGTTTTTAAAATAATAATAATAAAAAAAGATAATTCATAAAACATCACGTTTAAGACATTTAATATCTTCAGGTTGGCGATGAGGTTTGCCACTCATTCTAAATATCTTAACATCTATTGGCATAGAAAAACGATATGCATGTTTATAACATGCAGTTAGCCCGATGGCTACCCTAAGTAACTGTCTTAATTTTGTGTTGGTATTTTTGTTGGTTGGCGTAGAGAGGATGGTCTGTGTGTTTCTTGCATGTAGTTGGTCTGCTGGCTGCCTCACTTGTGGAGCATGCTCTGCTGGTATGGATGGAAGAGTGATAAAGAGCAGTGAATTTCATTTTAGTACATTTATCATTAATATAGATATTAAGTAAATAAGTATATATTATAGATTGGTTAGTATGTGTCGCAGTAATTTAAATATTCAACATAAATTAAATATCTCCGCGTAAATTTTGATACGAAATCATTCCTTTAATAAACCACATGTTATACTATAGACCAAAGAAAATATTTTCGAATTCCAACTTTTAACGCAGGTATCAGGTAGATTCCTATTCCATAGAATTAACTATTCCATAATTAACGCTGAAGGTATAAAATTCATATGAAAGTTATATTAGTGTCTTAATTACCATATTAATTAGAATATACAAAATACACATCGAGCTTTTACCAAACTGTGACACGAATATTTTATTATGGGTTTATATACAATATTATATATATTGTATATATACAATACAATATATACAATACAATACAATACAACAATACAATAACAAGGGAATATACAAACGCGAGGAAACGCATAAATATACAATGCATTAAACACATTCATATAACATACAGACTCAAGACAATTTGAAAATGCTTGTCAGCAATGGCAATGTATCAAAAGTAGCAAAAATGCTGGTGTACAATATCATTCTGGTACCGTCACATACGTATTCAAGCGAAATATTATGGGGGCTGTCCCTTGCTCGCACGTCTGGGATCATTATTGGGAGCCCATGATAGGGTGTACTAATAAGAAAAAGTGATAAAACCATACGTGTGATGTCCATGATAATGTATATATGTGATAATTGTCAAATGTTAATATATTGTAAGGAGAAAATAAAAACTTTTCTTGATTATATTGATTGAGTCGACGTTGATTTTGTAAAACTCCATTATATTGATATAATGAAAACAAAAATTGTTTTTGGTTTTACAACGATTTATTTGTTAAATAAGTAACCATGTTTCGACCTATGAGGTCATTGTCAAACCCCAAGACAATGACCTCATAGGTCGAAACCTGGTTACTTATTTAACAAATAAATCGTTGTAAAACCAAAAACAATTTTTGTTTTCATTATATCAAAAAACTTTTCATTTCATACATGGAAGAAGTTTAAGAAAGGCGAAAGTAGAATAAATGCAGTGGAGATGTGATTACTGAGAAGAATGGTTGGTATAAAGAAACGTGATAGAGTGAAGAATGAGGATATTAGAAGAATGAACGGATGCAAGAGTACTGTTGTGGATAGAATCCGTGTAAATAAGTAATGAGGGGATGTTAAAAAGCACAGACGTCCGAGAACTCTCAATGACGAATCAGAAGATATGCATGTCTGAGAAATTGTATAAATTTAGAAAGAAGAATATAAAGATAGATCTATTTGGCGTTCCGCTCTCTCAGCCTACGCCACTTGGGATACGGCTTTATTCAAATATCTTTAGTCAAATAATATCGTCTTTACATTTTCATAATAACACATTTGAACATACTTAATACAGTCATAAAAAATGTCTTCCACACTAGCCATAGGGCTGTGTTGTGGCAGAAATACCAATGAGATATAGAACAATAGAATTATTGAAGTTAGCAAAAATAAAAATAAAGAAAGCTAAAACCTTATAATAAATAAATAAAAACAACTAGTCAAACAAAATCAATTATTTACAAACATGTCTCAATAATACTGTCAATTTATTATAAAAATAAACACACATTACAATACAAAGATGGGTCAGAGAATAATCTAGCAATGTCAATGAGTGAAATCCGTCTGCGAATGAGTTATTATTGGCTGTGTTAGTATCTTCAGTTAGTAATAATTGTCATGAACGTCCGTATATTAGTCTTCAATAATGAGATGGTGAGTTATTTAATGTTCACGCCAGTGCACTGGGTTTCGCAATGAGCCCTGAATGTCAGCAAAAGCCAGTGAATGAGCGAGTCAATAGGTTAGCGGCTGATTCAACAGTGTGTTAGTTTATTAGTTCAGGTAAAAAGCTATGTATGACAATGAGTAAGTTCGCAGGTAAATACGCGAGTGAGCGAGCGGCTTGAAGGTATTCAATTCTATTCTAAGGCCATCCACTCGTCTACAAGTGGTCAGAGTTGGATAGTTATAAAGCTAATACGTTGGTTATTGAACTGCCAATATTATTTTCAATACTACCTACACATTTAATTTCAGGAAATGAATAAATTGTACCAACCTAATTCAATCTCATTTTCGTGAGTTACGTTCTCTAAAGGTGGGCAATAAGATTCAATATATTCACAAGGGTAGCGAGTATCTACAAATTTATATATTTAAGGAGAATTATTAGTACCTACAACACAATGCCTACATACAACTTTTTACCTTTTTAAAAATTCAATATGTTTCCAATTTTCATAACAATACAATACATTATACGTACAATCCCTTCTACCAATGGATACGGGTTGGTAGGTATTTCAATATTTTGTATTTTTATGGCTATACTAGCAGAAGAATTCAACTTTTTTCTTGAACCACTAATAAATTAGAGACCAACCAGATTTTTGTATTTTAATATTTTTATTTAAATCCTATAAAAAAGGGGTACCCAGCGGAGCAACTATTTATAATGAATATGCAAGTCATCCGTTCCGAGCCGATAAAAATGAAGATATTCTGGATGCAAGGCATGCCTGTTTACAGGACCCTGGGAAACTTATCAAAAAGATTGGGAGATCTATTGTTCGCTAGGGACTCCGTGGATAAGGTAAAGATTCTTAAGTAAATATTGAAAAACATCATAATTTATCAACTTTTTATACATCAATTCGTGGGCTCCGTACTAGAACTAGTCATCTCAAAATATGGTTTTTTAAGACATGTGTTCTCGATGTTGTTCACCCTTAATGTTTGAGTAATTTCTAGTAATTTATTTATTTATTCTACAGAGACACACACAGAGAGTTGACAAAACATTAATAAAATAAGAAAAAAAGACACATTGATCCGGCCAGGCCAACCCCCCAATTAAGCGTGTCTACATCATACACGTTCAAACAAAATTATACAAAATAAAAGAAACATAAGGGTTAAAACTAACCAATGCAAGTCCAGCAAAACAGACTCACATTACCGCAAACAACACACTGTAAAAAGGATAGATGAAAAAATACAATTATATAATTAATTTAAACCCAGAAACTTAACCTACAAGAACATTAAAGTTGGCAGCAACACACTTCCTGAACCCCGTTAGGGAGTCACTAAAGACATCCACAAAAACATCCACACACGTAATAATAATGAAATAAGAGGCTTCTTTATACTGTAATAGAAGTATATCAATATTATTACATAATGCATTATAAACTACCCTTTTACCACTAAGACCAATAGGGACTTACCAATTCCCCGACATGTGCATTTGGAGAAATCCAAACAACGGAACACATTACTGACCACTGTCCCATATTCTCATTCATTGGAGGTATATAAGGCCTCCATTCTGTAACAGATGACGCAAAAACATGGCTTTGGACCCTCGATATTCAAGACTAGCGGGCCATAAGAAGAAGAAAAAGAAGATGACCACCCTTCTGAGTGTACATAGGTAATTAATTTTGACATGTCAAGTTATAGTATTGAGCTCACAAAATTATGTTAAGTCATAGAAATCTATGAGGTTATCATTTGAATAATTTTAAATATTGGTTTTTATAATAAAGGAGGAATAGAATTATAATTTTATTACGATCCCCTCAATATTGTTATGTACGTAAGTACCTATATCATTAATATATGGATCATATTTTCTATTTCATATTATTATTGGTCGGACCAATCCTTTGAATATTATTTCATAATATAATTCCTTTCGATAAACTTTTTATCCTATCTATGGATATTATCAGATTAGTATCTACTTATTAATATAATAAAATTTAGCATAATTTGATAGAAAGGTTTTTAAGAAATACAAATACGTGATACAAATAAATTTATAAACCTTTGAATTCCCTGGTAAGAAATTGATCTCGCACTCTCTCCTGTAGGATTTCGAGTGTGCTGTAATAGGAAAACGTTCGTAAAACATCACGGTTAAGGGGCCCCGTTTAGCAAAAACGATAAAACATTCAATTTTCAACAAGTTTGGTACACAAACTCTCAAAACTTGTTGACCCTACGAACATTTTGATTTGACAAAATATTAAAACAAATATTAATTACCAATGTCAAACTTTAGCTTTAAAAAAAAACTCGATTTTAGCTTCATAGTGTTCGTTTATAAAAAACATATTTCTAAAAATCGAATTCGGGGGTGTATTTGGTACATAAATGCACGAGAATCCTACAAATTTTCATATATTTATTTTAATATTGAGAATATTTAGATAGTTATTACAATTATTATAGAACAAAAAAAATCTATTTTTTTGTTTTTTTCATGGATAAACCGACTAAAATATTTTTTTTTTATAAAATTTCTCATATTTTGAAACCAAAAATCACCACATGAACTCAATTTTTTGTACACTAAAAAAAGTTTGCTAAAATCTATAGTAGGTCTTATATGCTTGATAGGATGAATAAAAAATATATATATTTTACAAATAATTTGTATTTTGATATAACAAAGAGTACCTAAATAAATCTCGTCAGTCTGCGATTTATTTATTTTTTAGTAAAAAACTAATATTGGTAATAAATATTTGATTTTTTATTTTATCAAATCAATATGTTCGCAAGGGTCAACAAGTTTTGGCAGTTTTTCTATCAAATTTGTTGAAAATAGAATATTTCACCGTTTTTGCTAAACGGGGCCCTTAAGATATTTAATATCTTTGATTCAGCTATGAAGTTTTTTGAATAACCTAATTTTTAATTTGAACGCAGAGGATAACTTGCATGTTTATTACTATTTATCACTACTCCACTTGTGGGATATACAATGATGGTTTATTAGAAGTAGTAGATTAAATTAAATTAAATCAAATTGAAACATAGCTATTCAACATAAATTTCTCGAAATTCATATGCAACCATTACTATTTTTTTCTCCAACTGATCTAGATACAAATAATATCTGGTATATCATACGAATTTCAGTTATGTAAACATAACGCTTTAACCTAGTATATGAGATCATTATTTTTTGTATTTCACATAGCGATTCGAAATGCATGCATAAGTTTGTCAAAAAATCGAAAGACGTTTGGGGTAGATAAGTACGTTTACTTTCTGTCATATTCTAAGCTATGAGCGATTGGGCACGGATGGGCATCTATATAATTACTACTACTACTATACTACTATACCATTCAGGCATATCCCACAAGTGGGGTAGCCAGCAGACCAGCTGCATGTAAGAAACATGCAAGCTGTCCTCTTCGTGCCAATATAAAATCAAGACATTCAGGATGGGTGGCAAACCTCATCGCTGAATTTAAGATGTACAATGTCTTAATTATAATTATTTTTCCCTTATTCATAGCAAAAGATTTATTGAACGTTTAAATACCCAACTTATAAAATAATTATTATATAGCGGGTGCACACAGTAATCTAAATATTTATACTTGATATTTGACACAAATCAAAGCAAATGTTTCGTCGCTTTTTAATTGATTTTATTTATATATTTAACCTTATTATAGAGCTGATAATGTGTCTTCTTGAGGAATGTTCAATAGCAATCAATTATAATAAATACACATATGTAATAATATGGTAACAGTTATTATTTTAAGTACCTACCGAGCTAATGAATACCACAAATACACACTTATTACCCAGTAAATACATACATGCTATACAAATTATACAGACACACATAATAATTAATCAATAATTATATACTATTTATGTCGTCATCAATACATACATACTTATGTACATCTACATCTACATAGACCTGGTAATACCGAAGTATATATATATATATATATTCTTACCTACATGTGAGAATTCAATAAACAGTAGAAACATATTCCTGGTTGAATTTACTAAACTACATACATATATGGTTAACCCTACTTTGAAGAGCTTACAAAACTTCCTGAAAGAATGTAACTTCCAAAAAATTCAAAATGTACTTTTATATCCGAGTTATACTTCATTTTTCGGTCTTCAATATCTATAATTGAGCTTACATAAACGAGTAAAAAACTTGTTATTTAACAAATTATTTAATTTTAATTTATAAATTATAATTTATTTGCTTTACAAAATATTTAAAATAATGTGACATATGTTTCGGCTGCAATGCCATAATCATACTAAAGTGCCTTGTCTTGTAGTTTAATTAATTTAATTTAAGTATTATTTAATAAATGCTAGAGCAATCTGCACGAGAGTGAAAGAACACCATGGAGCATTTAGAGGGTTATCTGGTCTTTCTGAGATGGCTGACCGTTGCATTGAACAGGATCACTCATTCCATCCGGACAATGTAATGGTATTACCCTCGAAAGATAAGGGTCGTAAACTAAATGCTATGGAAACAATAGAAATTAATAAATGCATATCTAATAAGGTAGCTACATTTTTAATGTCCAAATTCTTGCATTCTCACCATTATTAGATATAAAAAAAAAACATTTTTATAAATCCTTGTGTTCCATCCAACCTTTAGACTATATAATGTAGGTAAGTTTGTTCTATTCTTTAGTTTTTAGTAACTCTTTCCCTGAAGATGCTGCAAGGCGAAAGCGCTCGGTAATCAGTATTTAGTCATTGTTAGTTGACTAAATATAAAATCATATGTGAAAATTAAATAATGTTTTTAAATTACAATTTAAAACTTATATTAAACTTGTTATTTTCGTTCTTTGGTTGTATAATTCATTGTCCAATATTCTACAAATGAATTTATTTCCAATAAATCAATACAATGCGTAAATTAGCTCACTAAAGGAAGAATAAATTTCATTAATTACATACACAAAACTTTACTTAGTGTTTTATTCCACGTATCGTTTCATTTTACGTTAATAACGTAAATGAAGTATTTGATACACATCCCTACATTTATAATATTCTCCATATGAGCGTACTTATATGTTAAATTTGTAAGTTGCTTTTCACGTAAATATATTACAGTAATTAATTTTTGTTTTGTTCAATATTCGTTGAAATAATCAAAGTCCCTAAAACCAACGAGAATAATATATTATATGTATGGTTATGTTTACCGTGGAGCACCCGGCAAAGAATTGGTCATCCACTCTTTTCCGTAAGTTATCGATTGTACTTCAAAAGTCAAGTGTTCGAAAAAATAATTCAGAAATTAGACATTTTTGATTCGGCGATAAGCTTTGTTACCCATCCTGAATGTCTTATTTTTTGTTGGCACTGAGAAGACGGCTTGCATGTTTATAAGGTACAAGCAGGTGGTCTGCTGGCTACCCCACTTTTGGAATGTACCAGTGGATGGTTATATAATTACCGAGGTGAATACATAATTTACTTCATTTCTTATAGTTTCACTTCATTGTTTCAGGCACATTGTAGGAGAATTGTAACTAACTCCGTCAATTTGCAAATGAGTACGGTGCAGAATTGTCCACGAGGGCTTATCCGGAGATCACAACCCCCAAAATTGAGGAAACAACTTAAGAAGAACTAGGAATAATTATCGATTAAAGTGGAGTATTAACTATGATCAAGAGAACAAGTAAATAGGAAAGACAACCTGCATATTCATTACACACAGTTATTTCACTAACTAACCCACTTGTGATAGATGGAGTATCATAGGATTAAAATGGATGATATAGATAGGTATGTTATTAATATTGTAATGTATTGGTGCTAACACTGTGAAAATTTATTATTAATTTTTAAATTAATTAATTACAAAAAAAATACTGATTGATTTGCACTATAAATTTATATTGCCTCAAATATTTTCGTCTGCACTTAACTTATAATAAATTATAATAAACAAATTAACCATAAACTAATAATAGATTAAGAGAGTCATGTAAGATTTATAGTGTTTACTAAGAAAAAAAAATAAAAGACATTTTGAACCCAATAAGATTAGTACCTAACTAAAATAAAATTATATTAAAATGAAATAAAAATAAAATTATATTAAAATATTTTTTATTTAAATATTTATTATCTAAATTAAAATGAGTATATAGACATCCTACTACCAAGAGATGTATATGTAACATATTATTATTATTATTTGGATGATTTGTAAAGCGCCGTTTTGTGAAAAAAATCCACCTCAAGGGCGCTCTTTGCTAATTAAGGTTGTGCTTGAATTATTCCGTGAGATTTCTTATGTAACATAAGCAAATTTAAATCACAAGTTAGAATGTAAGTGAAACTGTTTAGTAATTATAATATTTATTATGTTATATATAAGATAAAATGTAATATAACCAGATATAAGATATGTAACAAATGTGCCAGACAAAAATAAATATACCTTCTAGAATGTAAATTAGAATATAAGGAACAGAAATATAAGAAAAATCATTATGTATAAAATTAGAAATAATGCAACTCCCCAAGAAGCACGAGTCAAATTTTTTCAAATTTTTTCGAGGTTGAAAAAAAAAATAATATTTAAGAAATTATTTGTATTAAATTGTTTTTATTATATGTATAAAAAAATAAATAAAAATGTATAATAATAGTTAAGAGTCCTCTTGAATATGTCTATCAGTGTAGACGAAAACGTTCGAGGCAATAAAAATTTAAAGCGAAAATCAAACAGTGTTTTTTTTTGTAATAGATGTTATGTTTCTTTTAATGAATCCATGAGTATGAAACCCCTTATTTGACCTTCTTATTTATTTATTTTTCCTTTTTGCACATCATGGCAACATTGTACGGCAGAAATTACAAAATATACAAATTTCGCTCTCACCATTTAATAATTATGTGTCAAATACGCATCATTTCAATTCCAGACACACCTATTTTAAAACACGGAATATTGTTGTAATATCTATAATTATTATGAGAATATCGACATCGTTTGAAATTTTCACGTCCGTGTAAAACCCAACATTGATCAATTATCAATGTAATAAGTTTTCCACAGCCTGTCATCAGAATTATTCTCTTTGAAATGAACAAATTACAAAATATTATTAATATTATTTACTGTTGTGAATTAATTATGCAAATAAAACACAAAAGTACCCACGTTGTGTTAATCCATTTATTTTACTAATTTCATTTTTATAATGGTAAAATTATTTAGGCGTGGGTTAAAAAAGATCATTGAAATGGATCAATGAATATACGAGTATAGAATCATTTTGATTTTCGAGTCACAGCTCTGAACCGAAACAAAGCTTTGATTTTTGGGGTATACTATGTCACACGGTAATTCTTTCTCATTTTAATTTCCAGTTCACAACTACTGAGTCCACGTCCAAAAGAGATAAAATAAATTTCTATATAGGTACCTCCCGTGTGGACAAATTTGCTGGTGTAGGGATCCCCATACTTCTGCACCATCCGATTTGTCAGCAGACACTTCAATGTTCACTGTATTCTATCTCTATACTGTCAAACCTCAATTTTTTGGAGTAGATAGAGAAGATGCAAGCCAATTTGAACTACATTAATACACTGCTTTCATTTCCTTCACATTAATAAAGTATTAAACGCATGTAAATACGCAGATTTATTCTTCTCGCGAATATTTTTTTTAAATTAAGGATATCTGATTAAAAACAAATTAATTAAAGAGTATTTTTTCTAGATAAGTACCTAAACTACTGAGATTTTTTCTTATTATTTTTTTTATTTCAAACAATATGAAACTAAACCTCTACAAAAATCAATAAAGCTAAACATAACTTTTTCTTAACTTAATAACAAGAGTTCTAAAAAAACAATAAGAAATGGGTTTTATTGAGATGGAATTTATATAGATCACTCATTCAATTAAAACTGACCAATTCAGTGATCTTCTTTCAATGATTCATTTCATTCATCTCTAATTATAAAATTAATTAAATATTGTAATGAATTACCACGACATGGACAGCAAAATAACGCGTACGTATCTATTTTTATAATGAAATTAAAATAAGCAAATTATTTAATTCAGATATGAAATTGTTAATCAATGGATAAATTACATTGAAATTAAATTTTCCGGTATCACAAATATTTAGACGTAATTAATATTATTTACAAGTTGAAATCAAATCATCCTGGGTCCAGTTAATTTTACTGATATAATAATAATCCTATTATTGATACAAACATGTCATATATATGATTGATGTAAAATTGTAAGTACTTTTATCATAATTTGCGGGATTCAATTCAAAAAATATTTCAATAACATAAATTTAAAAAGAATATTATGCCGTCGTGAAAAAAATGGTATCCCACTCTTTTCCGTGAGTTTTCGAGTGTCCTGTGAAAGGCAAGTGTTCGAATAAATTAAGACGTATTACAAATCAAATTCAACGATGATGTTTGTCACCCATTTGAATGTCTTAATTTTTTATTGGCGCAGAGAAGACGGCCTGCATGTTTATGACATGCAGCTGTTCTGCTGGCTACCCCACTTGTGGGATATGCCGTGATGGTGTAGTAATAGTAGTAGTGAATAATATTACAGAAAGCAATGTGAATAAATATTTTGATAGTCTACGAGTTAAAATGACAACGTCCAAGGGATACTTAATTTATTAAGGGTTGTGCTCGCTCTTACCAGTAAATATTACAAATATGTGATAGATATAATTCCATTGTATGTAATTACATAACACTCATCGGGACAACTATTTTGTTATTATTTTTTTTTTATTTATTTATTTATTTCAATAGATACAACAGCTTTAACAATGAATAATACAATAATATACATTTAATATTTTACATCACCAAAGTATCTAAACTATGAACAATTTAATAGCACAATATTTAGAAAATAATTATAGAAAGAGGAAGAGGGAGGATGTAAGGAAGAGAGAAGGGAATACAATCCAGTTCAATGTTCAATAATGTATCACATAGTAATTTATTATAAACATACAATGTACTGCAGCTACGACAACAAATTTAATAATAAAATGAAGTAAAATTATTAAAGAGAAGCCTCAAAGATGTTGATCTGAAAAACTCCCCTTACAAAACCTCCCATTGAACTTCTTTTTTTTTTTAAAGATATATCTGGGTTTTGTTTGTTATAAACCCAAATACAACCTTACACACCTTTCACAGTAAGCTACTAAAAGCTTGTGTCGTGAAAGGGGAGTTTGCCGGCACCTGGTATCGAACCACGGACCCCTTGTTCACGAGACTGAGACTCTACCTCCAGGCTACCGACGAACTCTAAATGGTTCTAAACACACATAAATGGTTCTATCCTCTCACACCCATAAATGTAACAGGAATATTCTAATATTGTTCCTAAGTCATTCATACTTTTAATGCAAGTTTTTAAATACCTTACTCCATACCAAAAAGCATGGAAGAATTTTGATAAGGCTTTTACACACCAACAGTAGAAAAATTAAGACCAACACGGAGTAAATAATTTATCGCTTCTCGGCCTGTTGGCTAAGATCAAAGTGTAGTGAGTAAATAATTTATTATAATATTTAAGATAGACGAAAGTCCGTTTAATATTGCTTTTTAGACAGATTAACAAAGCTGACTTAAGATTATAAGTGATGGCATGACTGATCGAATTAAGTTGATGAAATCTTAGAACACGAATAAGGATGGGGCAATGTGATATTAGTCATTCCACTACTGTTGAGGGTCAACAGCAAAAAATATATGACAATATCAAGTATCTATGGTGAATAGATAGATAAATATCTACTATGATTTAGAATAATTAACTTCACACAATTTGCCACACTTACACAGCACCATCAATTAAGATATTATCTTGAGATGTAGGGTAAAATGATCAATCATTAGGAACATGAATATTTTGGTGTTGATTTGTGAAATATTTAATGACAGTGTTCATTTTCAAAGTGAGCTTACTAACTGAATTATCTTGCTGATGCAATGAAATGCTCCGAAGAAATGACAAACTAAGTTTGAATTTATTTCCTAAATAGATACAGATGACAACTTGCGTTTGCTTGTTTTTGTTACATGCAGCTGGTCTGCTGACTACCTCACTTGTGGTATATGCTGTGACGGTATAGTATTGTACGAGTATAGTATTTTTTACCCAAGAGTCGTTGTAAAGCTTTAAAAGAAATGGGGAAGAACAGATATCTTTAGAAATGGTAATTACATCTTTTAGGAAGAACAGACAAAAAAATATTAAAATATGTCAACAATCTACTATATTCATTCCAAAAATAGCAATTATTATAACGGTTTGCTCAATCAATCACACTGTTTTGGCTTATTGTAACTTTTTAATTTATTTCGCTGAAAAAAAAGTATTTCTTACGTTCAATTAACATAATAATGCATATAACAATGCATCAACAACAATTACTTTTACCCTTCTAAAAATTATTATTTCAATATAGAATTCAATGCTCAATCCATCAATCAATATTAATCTATGTGATTGATGCGTAATATGTCCACCATCATTCCCAAGGATTATGCGTACCTACCTATCTATGGAAAATATTATCCTCCATTACTGATAGTATAGAGGGTGCTACAATATTTTGTCATAGATTATCAGAGCTGTCTCTAAATGTATTTAATAGAGCCCTTCATAAAAGCCTCTTCTGCTAATTTGTTTGAACTGATCAAATCAATCTTCGAATCTATAGCAAACTTAGATAGCTATATAATAGGCGATAATATTGTGTATCTATTAATTTATAATTGTATGTACTTGCGTATCATCTATATAAGCAGAATAGCCGGGCTTCACCAGGCTGAAAAATAGTTTTAAAATAATTGAATTACGCGCAGTTGACAATCCGATCACTATAAATATCGCACGCAGTCACGGCGCACTATGTACGAGAGTGAATTCCATCGGTCACTTTGATGCGACGCCGTTGAAATCATCAAACAACACTCGCTGTATGCAAACGAACCATGCTAGATTATTAATTTTTTGTGATTATTTTTATTAGTACAATATCGTTGAGAAAGAAGTTTAAAAACCTATACAATAAGGTGTTGGTAAATGTATTTTTAAAGATATTTAATTTATAAATGTCTTAAAATACCTAGCCGTAAATATTTTTTTTATTATTTGTACCTTAGGATAAATTGTAAGAGATTGCGCCTTTACTACTACTATACCATCACTGCCTATCTCACAAGTGAGGTAGCAAGCAGAAAAACTCCATATTATTCTAAGCACGCAAACTGTCCTCTCCATGCCGAAAAAACTAAGACATTCAGGATGGGTGAGCCTCATCGCTGAATTTTGAATGTTAAATATCTTTATCATATCTAAAGCGACACCCGAAAACTTCCACAACGGATAAGAGATCTATTAAATTCCAAAGTCTTCACGGCTAATATAGGTATCTATCGCATGCACTTAAATAAATAAATTATGTAAACTTGTAAACAAAATAAAATAAACGTTAGTGTTCTGTGTAAAATTGCTTTCAATTTTGTATATCGTATACAATGATAGTATTTTGTATATCGTATAGAATTTTGTATATCGTATACAATGATAGTTTTGAATATTTTGTATATCGTATAGAATTTTGTATATCGTATACAATGATAGTTTTGAATATTTTGTATATCGTATAGAATTTTGTATATCGTATACAATGATAGTTTTGAATATTTTGTATATCGTATAGAATTTTGTATATCGTATACAATGATAGTTTTGAATATTTTGTATATCGTATAGAATTTTGTATATCGTATACAATGATAGTTTTGAATATTTTGTATATCGTATAGAATTTTGTATATCGTATACAATGATAGTTTTGAATATTTTGTATATCGTATAGAATTTTGTATATCGTATACAATGATAGTTTTGAATATTTTGTATATCGTATAGAATTTTGTATATCGTATACAATGATAGTTTTGAATATTTTGTATATCGTATAGAATTTTGTATATCGTATACAATGATAGTTTTGAATATTTTGTATATCGTATAGAATTTTGTATATCGTATACAATGATAGTTTTGAATATTTTGTATATCGTATAGAATTTTGTATATCGTATACAATGATAGTTTTGAATATTTTGTATATCGTATAGAATTTTGTATATCGTATACAATGATAGTTTTGAATATTTTGTATATCGTATAGAATTTTGTATATCGTATACAATGATAGTTTTGAATATTTTGTATATCGTATAGAATTTTGTATATCGTATACAATGATAGTTTTGAATATTTTGTATATCGTATAGAATTTTGTATATCGTATACAATGATAGTTTTGAATATTTTGTATATCGTATAGAATTTTGTATATCGTATACAATGATAGTTTTGAATATTTTGTATATCGTATAGAATTTTGTATATCGTATACAATGATAGTTTTGAATATTTTGTATATCGTATAGAATTTTGTATATCGTATACAATGATAGTTTTGAATATTTTGTATATCGTATAGAATTTTGTATATCGTATACAATGATAGTTTTGAATATTTTGTATATCGTATAGAATTTTGTATATCGTATACAATGATAGTTTCACATTAGTCACGAAAACCGCATCAATTTTGTTTGCAATTGCATTCAATGTTGATTTTCTATTACTTTATATTACAATGCCATCCTTCAAGTGAATTGTATACCATTTGTTGTCCTTGTTTCCAGACCGTCTGTAAGAGGGTTATTCCTAACACCAGCTGTCTTTGAATTCTGCTAAATTTATATCTTGTTTCTAATAAAGATCAAATGAGTACTCCTAAAAAGAAATACATACATACCATCACGCCGCTTCCCTCGCGGGGTAGGCAGAAAGGATCAAGCGCCACTTCCTTCTATCCTTGCATACATCTTTCGCTTACGTCACTGTCATACAATTCCTGATGCATGCTCTCCTGTTCAATGTGCTCAACACGTGACCGTCCTGTAGGATTTGATTTAAATGATCTTGCCATTTGATCCTCGGACGTCCACGTCTCCGAGCACTCTGTCCTCATTCATTCTTTCCACGTGCCCAAACCATCATAAAAAGAAATAGCATTTGAAATTTTCGTGATGTTGTCTTGTTGTAACGTATTCTTTTCCTCTGTCGTGCATCCATTAACCTTAGTTTTGAATTTTCAATAGATGTTTCAGTCCACATGCTGAAGCCATCATCAGTGATTATTAGTTGGCATTAAGTTATCGAAACAGTTTAAAGATGTAGACGACATATCATCATCATTATCAACACTCCTCTCAGTAGTACAAAGCAGAAACCAGCATTCTCCATTCAGAGCTTCTCTGCGTCAATTGAATCACTTCTTCTCACGGCATTTCTAACGCTCTGATGTCGTTCTCATAGTAACGATATTTTATGAAAGAGGAGCGTTGGAACCTTTGTGGACAATAAAACAGTGCCCTTTTTTACCGTCTATAAATGGAATTTTCAAAATGTGGCCCAACCGATATCATCGTGTCTCCTGTATTACATAGACTACAGATGAATACACGAAGAATTTCCTGGAATAAAAAAGTCCGAAAAATTATATCCGAAACGTGGAAAGATCATATGAAATTAACAAGAAGATTATGCAAGACTATACAAATTTTGTTACCTAATATCACAAAATATGTAATATCTTTGTTCATGAAAGAGACATTTATTATGTATGTCTACCTTGATTATTTCAAAATCTGATAGAAAGGCGGATCTTTTGTACAGAGGCTATTATTTCTCATATTCCTTGTCAAATAATGTGTCCTGTATTGCAGAGACTATAGATAAATAAACGAAGAATTTCTTGGAATAGAATACAGTACCTACGGTATCCAGTCCGAAAAATGATATCCGAAACGTGGAAAGATCACACAAAATGTGCATTAAACTATGAAAGTTTCGCGTTTCTAAAATTATTCTAGATAATATCTTAAATTAAAACACCTGCGCCACGTCGAGAGTAGCTCCTCTGGTTGAAGTGATTGTTCTATTGTACCGTGATATTGTCGAGTTATTATTTTATACAGCAGGTACCTACTATTACAGTCATGTACCAGACAAGAGGAAAATAAATTATATTTAGTCTTTTCTCTTCCATTTTGTATGAAATTACATTATTTGTTCTGCAACACTCTTTGTAACGATTCTTTGCACTTTTCAGGAAATTCAGTTCACCATTATTATTGGTTGTATTATTTTACGGAAATTTGACAGTTTTCTGTTTATTTTTGACATTTCGAAGTTGAGTCTTCATTTTTATAAAACTTGTGGAAGATAAAAGAACTTTAAAGATAAAATTAAAGAGCATTTTTACTAAAATTTGAATATTATCATATTAATGCAACTGGTTGTAACTATACATTACTTTAAATTATGTCATTCTTTTCTGTACATTGGTTACAAGCAATTTTTAATAAAAATACATTGAAATTATTAATACAATCATACAATCAACATACAGAGGGTGAGTTGAACGCGAAAGCGCGGTTTCTTCCAACTAACCCAACTCTCACATGCATGGAATAATTACTAATCCAACTGTTACTTATACTATACTATACTATACCCTCACGTAATGTCCCAGGTGGGGTAGGCAGAGAGAACGGAACGCCATGTTGATCTATCCTGACATACTTATTTCGCTTCCTCTACATTCTCATCCAGTTTCTCATACATGCATGCCGATTCCTCCTACTTAACACGCGACCGTCCTTGAGAATTTGATCAACATGGTCAAGCCACGTAGTTCTTGGACAACCGCGCTTTCTCGCACCCCCTCTTTCTGTACATAATTTTATCGTTACTTACGTAAATTATTACATACAATTAACTTATATTAAATCATTTAATATTTTGGCAGATGGATGCCGAGGATGGTGGTCTGATGGATTCCACCTAAAAGATGGAAGGATAGTTGGTCTTCAGCGTCGCAAGAAGAAACAAATTCCGAGCAAATAGATCAATGATCTACTACAAGCAGAGGAAGAATACTGAGGCTAATAATAATAAAAAATTGGTTCATGTTGCTGTAGATAAAAGAATTTTAAAAAGGAATGGCCTATTTTCAGCACTGGAGAGATGAAGGTTAGTTGTAAGCGTACAAATAAAAGAAAGAAATGCTTTACAAAAAACGTTGAAATATGAAATGCGCGCTGAAACCGAGAAATGAAAAAACAACATGAAAACATGTTTTTCAGAACTTCCCATCAACATAATGTTTGATTTACATAACTAAACAATCTTATTTTCCAATATATCTACACTTTGTTATATCAGCCACTAAATATTCAGAATATTTTTATATACTTAAATGTTTTATGTACTTGCCTTTTGTTATAATTTTGTAGCGAACGCGTCGATAGAATTTAACATATAGGTACTAGTGATGTAACGAATATTCGCATATTTCAAAGTATTCGCTAAAAAATATGCGAACGTTTTGTGATTATTATTTCGTTAATAAAGTATCGGATATTCGGTAAAAGTACCGGATACTTACCCGGTACATTGCAGAAAAAGGTACTGCAAGAACATGTTCTTTAAGAAAACTGAGAGGTAATTGAAAAAAACACAATATGTAGTTAACTTCCAAATGACTTTATTAACTTCGCGTACTAGTATTCGGAGACTCTCGTCTCCATCATCAGGCGATTAGTAAAAAAGTAAAATAAGATACAGAGACAAACAATATTTATAGGATTTGAACAAAAATAAAAATAATTCGCAATAAGGTAAATACTGGAGAAGTTAGATATTTATAAGTATTTTTCTTAAATTATTCTCTCGTGAATCCGTCCACAGCGGTTCACTTTCCAATAGTTTTTCATCAATGAATTGTAATTACTTTCTTATCAACACGGGCTTCTCCCAACTTTCTTTTGTTCAAATCCTATAAATACTGTTTGTCTCTGTATCTTATTTTACTTTTTTACTAATCGCCTGATGATGGAGACGAGAGTCTCCGAATACTAGTACGCGAAGTTAATAAAGTCATTTGGAAGTTAACTACATATTGTGTTTTTTTTTTCAATTATCTTGAAATGGACTTCCAACAAGTACCTTCGGTCAACAACATTAATGTTTTAAACTGAGAGGTTTTCAAATATTTAAAATTCCTTAACCATTTTGAAAATTCGGCGACGGGGGGGGGGGGGGGTGGTAGAAATTTTAATTATTAAGCAATATTGTCGAAATCTAAACAAGTCAATATTCGCTATTCGCAGTCGCGAATGTCGGCAACAAATATTCGAATTCGCATTCGCGAATATCCAAAACCACACATTCGATACATCACTCATAGGTACTCGTAGATACGTATTTAATTATGAATATCAATTGCAGATCAAACAATGAAACATTTGTACAATTATTGATTAATTAACTATAAAAGAAACATAATAAATTAATACAAAGTAAATCTTTCATTCAACTCGATCTTAATTTATCCATCTATGCTATCACGGCATACCTGATAACGGGATACACAATGTGAACTAAATGCTGAATGTAATAAACATTTAGGTCGTCCTCGCTGTATGAATAAAAATAAGACATGGGAGACATACCTACTTATTCCCTGCTGAAGTGATTTTTGTCAAGAGAGATGTATTTTGTCTTTCTAGGAATTTTCATTCATATTGACAATGTCCTTGAAAGGCGTATGACGTCTGTCTCAATAAAAAAAACAATATAGTAGAGAAAACACAATGATGCTACGCTTCAGCTTAGTGGAAAATTAATAGAACATATACACAACTTTAACAGAACACATTGACCCCGAAAAGAGGTGAAGTGCAGAATAGAGATTGCGAGAGCTGCATTCAATAATATGCGACCTTTCTTCTGCAATGATAACATCAATCTAAAACTGAGACAGAGAACGGTTAAGTGTTATATTTGGTCCATTTTGATGTACGGCGTAGAGACTTGGACCCTCAAAACGAATACAATGAACCGAATAGAAGCATTTGAGATGAGGCTTCATTACAGAATGTTGCGGACTCCATGGACCTATTTAATCACCAACAATTAAGTATTGCGGAAGGCTAGAACAGACAGAGAGATGTTGTTCAGTATCAAGATGAGGAAAATGACATGTTTGGGACACGTACTTCGAAATGAGAAATATGGTTTGCTCCGACTCATCTTGAAGGGAAAAATTGAGGATAGTCGCGGAAGGCGGCAGATTTCCTAGCTAAGAAATATCCGAGAGTGGATCGGAGTCCAGAGGGTGGAAGAGTTGTTCCGGCTAGCACAGGACAGAGAAGCCTACGCCAGGATGATAGCCGACGTCGGGGAGACCTGACATGGCACTTTAAGAAGAAGAAGAAGTAGAAAAACATTTGTATTTAATTTCATTGTGGAATTCTATTGCCGTAACACCGACACAGTGAATGAATTAAAATAGCTTCATAGCTAATTAGTTGTTTTCATAAAGCTGTCACGTTCTATAATTAGATAAAGGTGGGAGCTATATTGAAAGGTATTTTTGTATTAAGTATTTGATTTGACTGTACGCGCCTGTATAATATTGGATAAATAAATAAATACAGCCAATGAATAATGACAACAATCTAATTATTTAAATTGATTTTATATTGTCTACTCACCTTTTTCATTTGATCAATCATTTTGATTATATCCAAAATCACTTTTGCTGAACTTAATATTAGTTGAAACTTTCAACAGTTTATTTTCAAAAGCACAAACTCAATTTCAAATCAATTAACTATTCACTAAATACACTTTTCATTTTATTCATTCAACATTATTTAATATAATAATTAGTTTTCACTTTTATTCGTTCCTATGCCTGATTTTTTTTTAATTATGTTTTATTAAACTTCCACAGTAAATATTATTTTAATTAACTTACACATATAGTTTTTCAATAATATTAAAACTTAACCAAATCACTTGGTTATTATTTTTTGGATTAATTATCTATGACTGAAACAAAAAATATTAATGTATTAGTTTGTAAAATTTTGTTTTACTAATTTGTTTAAAATTATGGGGGTGAAAATAATGAATGTAATTAGAACTTTAAATTATGATTCAGTCTGAATCTTAATTTATAATTCTTTACATATTAAAATTAAATATAATTTTAAAAAATCAATATTATCCATTTTGGTTAATTTCAATGTATCGGATTTTCAAATACTCGTGTAATTTTTATAAATAAATAAAAAAAACCGACCGAAACATGTAAAACGCTATAAGAAATAAGTAAATAACTGCAATAATTCATAGCAGTAAGAAATATCTTTGATCAAGAATTTGTATTTTTTGTTCATTAAAAGAACACATTTTGACTAGAAACGTATTCACAATGTAATATTTTTAACCTTATTTTTCATGGTGCATGAGCTTATCAATTATTATTTCGTTTGTACGTGACAACCTTCTCACATCTGCAATAGATTTGTACAAACGTAAGTCATTTTTACGTCCCGCTGCCAATTAATAATGAATCCTCAATTCTTCATATTTTTAACTTTATTTATCTATCTACTTCTCCTTTACACTAATTTTTAGATGGTAATAGGCAAAGAAGACGAAACGCTAAATCGATCTATCATTTCATACCCCTTTCGCTTCCAACACCTGAAGTTTTTATTTACTTGATTTGAAATTCCACTGTTTTTATTGTTGTAACTAATTTTATTGTTTAGGTTTTTTTTTATCAAATAATGAACATATGTAATATGTTGTTATTCGATATTGTTTTTACGATTAACCATTTCATGAGGTTATATATTATTATTTATAAGATCACGGCAACCCGTCCCTTGTGGAACGATTTGTGCCAAGTACAATATTTTTAGAAGATATCACGTAATATTAAGGCATTAATTTATAAGATAATAAAATTTCTTTTGGCGGATTTCAAAATCTTGAGATATACAGAGAGGGTATCAGTGTGCAAGAGGCAAGACATGTTGATCGGATACATGAGGTTATATATGTATCTATGTAAATATTTCAATTTAATACACGAAACTACCACACAAGACTTAGAAAAAACAAAGTCACCTTATTTGGTAATGTTCTACTAAAAACACTACTTATTTGGCAGTTTCGTGAACTAAAGAATGATAACTTTTAAGATGAATTAATATTAAAGATGACCGGAATGATAGGTAAGTACCTACCTATCTTTTTTAAATTAATTGTGGCGCATAATGTTGGATGATAGCTGATCTCTGAAATATTTATATTTTTTCTGTACTTTATGAACATAGTTATTGTCTGTTTTGTGCTTACAATGAATAAATAAATAAATAAATTGAAATATTTCGTCAAATTTATTTAGTGTTAATTTTTTGTAATTTTATGAGTGAAATACTTTTCTTTAAGGTAATTAAATAAATTAACTTTGTAGGTACATTTTTTCATTAAATTTTAATCTGAAAGTATTATATCTTCATGAAATTATAAATACCAATGTCAACAATACACTGCCAGGCATAGATACTTTAAAATTGATTACAGTATGTCGATAATTTGTTTATATACAACTTTTATACAACTTTTGATTCTGTATATCTACCTATAAAACATAATATGTTTGAAACAAAAGCTTATAGTTATGTTGATGAGACACGTTTTGCATTGTCATGTGAGAAATTAGTTCAAAACTTACTTCAAAGAAGCTAAATGAGTTATTAACAAGAAAATATAATTATTCAAGTTTAAGTAATTAGTAATGTTTGACTTGTATAAGAAATTGAAATATTGATTTTGCATTACATGACAGGTAAATATACATACTTTGCAGAAAGATTGATAGAAAATAAATAGAAACTTTATAATTATTAATTTTGGTAATCTACCCGACATCTCTCAGAAAACAATAACTTAATTAAACCAAAATTGTGAAAATTAAGTTTATTTTTTTAAATAATTGTGCAATGCATTGGTGTTAAAACTGTGATTGTTTTTTAAAGTTAATTAATTACTGTTTGATTTTTGTAATTTATAAAGCAATTTAAAGATTATTTTTTTATTATTATTTTCACATATGATTTTGTATTTAATCAATTAACAGGCATTTTCAGAGCTAAATACAAAATAAAAAGTGCTTTTAATATTTATTACTTGATTTACAGATTAAAAAATATACATATGTATATGTACCTATGTGTAAAAATATACATAGTAAAAATAGGTAGGACTTGAAGGGTAGGACTATAAGTTTAAAACGGCAGATAAGCTTTCAAATTTTAGATATAATCTGAAAAAGGTATTTAGATGAATATAACTGAGTGTATTATCGTTTTATTTATTTTTTTATTATTTTTTGCATATAACTCTATCGTTATAAATTTTTGGTTGGATATTTTATAGTTGTGTATGTTTTGTTTGCTGAATTTAAGATATAAGAATAACCCTATATCCTTCAAAGCACGAGCTCTGCTCAATTTTGAAGGAACAAATAAGAGAAAGATATATGTTTTTATTATTATTTTGTATTGATTGTTTATTGTTTTAAATGTATATTTTTTACTGAATATCTCAATATATTTGAATTTGAATATTTGAAAAATATCTTTATTATTACTGATAATAAAGATATTTTTCAAATATTCAAATCTGATTTAAGGGTGGATCTTTTGTACAGAGGATATTTATTTATTTACTTAACACATTTCACAGCATAAAAGCCTTTTTTTTCTATTCTCATATTCCTTATAAACACACATATTGAAATGATTATCTATGTAGGACCTGTTTTCTATTTAATTCCATCAATATTTAGATAGTAACTTGTTCAGTATGAAGAGTCAAAGTAAGTGATACTTTGGTAAAGGGAAGTAGTTACGTTACTTTTGCAAACGTTCTATGATAGATAGATAGTTTACCTACAAAAGTTTATAACTAACTAACTAGGTATTACTTGTTTGTCTAAGATCAAAATGATTGGAACTAATGTTTAACTAACCTAACCTAACCTAACCTAACTACATTAATATTAATTTAATGGTTTATTATTTTATGATTACTGATATTGTATTTGTGTACCACAAAATTATATGTAATAATATTATTCTATTTAGTGGCGAGACTATCACTATACTTATCAATAGTTATTTCTTCCATCTAACAATTTTCCAACAATACTAGAATATGGTCAAACATTATTAGCATAAAATGTTAATAAAATATATAGAAATACTAGCTGACCCGGCAAACGTTATTTTGCCATAAACATTAGCCATACACTAATATTGCTATTAAAAAATAGGGGTTGATGGTAGAATGATGAAAATTTAGAACTGTATGTATTTTTAATGTCTCACCATAAATAAAAATTGACCAAAAAATAAAAAAATAAAAATTCGGAGTTGACCACCCTTATCTTTTAGGGGCATGAAAAATAGATGTTGGCTGATTCTCAGACCTACCCGAAAAGCTCACTAAGTTTCGGAGGAGTATGATAACAAACACCGTGACACGAGAATTTTATATATGAGATTAGATATAATTTTAGTGTGTATTGTTGCATTACTAACCATAGTACAAGATTTTAGTGCATAGTTCATATTTTAATTCGGGACTACATACACGACATACACTCACTAAAAATGGTGAACGAATTGAAACTAGTATTAAACTATCTGCTTTTTTATGAAATCTTTCAATCGAAAAGGCTGTATGAGTATTTTTTTATTTAATTACAAAATTCATTTATTAATTTATGTAAATAAACACTCAATCAATATTATCAATTAAACATTTACACTATTTTGTTAGATTCACTTAAACAATTTCATATTTTTGTTGAGACAAATTTATTTAAGTATTTAAAAATCACTGAATTTGTGCATCGGAATTATAGCTATTTTCGAATTAAAAATAAATCAATTCAAAACCAAACTTCAAATAATAATATTAAATATTCTAAAACACTTGCAATGGAACACTACTTGCAATGGCACACTTTTAAAAAATGTATATATTTTGTTTTAAATTTTTATCTATGGTGAGTGCATATTCACACTGAACACTACATTATCGATCGTCTAGAATACATTAATGTCCTTTTTGACAAACATATCGCGAGTGTAAGTACCTACTTCTGTACTATTATTTGTGTTTATCAACATTTAAAACCAATCATCATTGTATGTTTCTTGTTTGCTTACAATTTTTTTTAATCAGCACATTTTGCACGTAAGATGTTTCAATGTATAACCAAGTGTGTTTACTCTTAAAGAATACATTACCACAATTAAATTTAAATCATGAATATGCATGTCTGAATTTAATATGTAGCGAAAAAATTTTTTTACTTTTAAATAGTTTCATTTAATTGCCATACTTATGTAACTAAACAATATTTCATTAAATCATTACCGTAATAAAAGATCACCTATCACTTATTCACTTTGTCGGTGTTCAGGTAGTTTAGAATTTCATAACAAAATTAACAACATTTTGTTGATTTTTTATTAAGAGACACGTCTTTTGTCTTCTAAGGACAATGTCAATCTGCTTTGATTGACTACTAAAGACGTTTCTCTAAATAAAAAAATCAAGATTTTAGAAATAATATCCATTTTTAATTTCATCCCCTATCACTTTCTGTAGCACGTTTTCATCCCCTGCTGTTTAAACGCCTCTTCATTAATATGCCACTAATCTCAATACTTTGTCAACAACTAGTCAGCCATAATATTATCTCCACTGCTAGAAATAGGCATCTTTCAAACGTCACGATCTTGTGGTCTCTGTATCCATTTGCGTCCCGGGATTGGAGTAATTATGTCAGCCCATCTCTTTTGTGGTCTATTGATGCTTCTTTTATTATTCCATGATAGCCATTTGAAATATTGAAATATCAAACATTTATTAAGTTTCTAAATGGATAAAAATCATAACTCTTTAATATTTGCTTATTTGCATTATGTTTTCACATCAACCTCTTTATGTGTCCAGTGTTGGAGAAATACATTCTTTCGTATGCCTAAAATCTGTCGTTCGAGATACTTTATAAATTTGTGAACAAAATTTTGCCACAATATAATATTCGACAGCGACAATTCTTCTCAATTAATTATTTTCAAAAAATTATCCACCAAAAGCACTTGGTGAAAGTTCAGTACCTTTTTTCTGTCTTTATTCCGCGAGCCGGTTAACGTAAACATAAATGACACTGTAGAAGTAATAAATATAATATGTTAGTGTTTTATTTATATGCATAATTTTTATTTGGCTGATTGATTGTTTGAACTGTAACATAACTTACCTAATATACCTACATAACGACATATTGTATTGACCAATTCATACACGTTTTCTCTGTTTGTTTGTCGTGTTAAAATAACATATTTCAGCTCCTTCGTAAAAATATTGATTTTATTTGTTAGAGTTAGTGTAATCCAGTAGTACCTATATATAATAAGTTACAATCCATTGGATTGGTCTGCAACGAGTTTGGTTTTTCTTCTCCATTCGTCTCTATTCTCAGCCAGTCTTTTCAGCTCTACGTATGAGCCACAGTTCATGTCCCTCTTCAGTTGGTCCATATACGCGTCTCTTGGTCGGCCTCTGCCATTTGTCCCCTAGGTCTTACCCTCCGCGATGGCGATGAGTAGTCCTGGGTGCCTGATGTTGTGGCCAATCCAGTTAGCTCGTTGTTGGTAGTACCTATTTAGTTAATATGGACTCGACAGATATTTTAGTGTCTCTGTAGAGATATTAATTGTGTTGGTGCACATATAGTAGATTTCCATAATTCGGTGAATTCAAACAAGTATTCCTTTCTACTATAGATTATAAATCGTTAGAGGGACATCTTTCCACTTATCAGGTCATTATATATATATAATGAGTTACAATCCATTGGATTGATCTGCAACGAGTTTTGACTTATTTCTCCACTCCTCCCTATTCTCAGCTAGTCTCTTCAACTCCATATATGAGCCACAGCTCATGTCCCTCTTCAGTTGGTCCATATAGGCGTCTCTCGGTCGACCTCTGCCATTTGTGCCTTCGGTCCTGCCCTCTGCGATTGCGATGAGCAGTCCTGGGTGCCTGATGTTGTGGCCAATCCAATTAGCTCGTTGTTGGCAGATTCTTTTGAGGAGTTGCCTTTTTTCGCCAACCCTGGTTAACACTTCTTCGTTTTCGACGTGTTCCGACCAATGAATCTTCAGCATGCGTCTATAGCACCACATTTCAAATGCCGCTAACCGTCCGCTTTCCCTCTTGCTGATGGTCCACGTCTCGTACCCATATAACAAAATGCTCCACACAAAGGCTTTAGTGAGATTCTTCCTCACGCTTAGATCAATATTAAGGGATTCTAATATTTTGGAGTTTTTGTTAAAGGCAATTCGTGCCTGGTTTATTCTGCTCACAATTTCTGATTTGGAGCGTCCGTCCTGGTTTATTCTGCTGCCCAAGTACACGAATTCTCTTACTTGTTTGATGCTCACTCCATTTATGGCAATGTTCGCAGTCGCTTCCTCCCTTCCAACGACCATACATTTTGTTTTATCTTTATTTATTTTCATGTTGTACTTTGACAAAAGTATACTTTCTATTTTCCTTAAGGCTTCGTTCAGCTCCATCTCGGAGTCTGCGAGCAGTGCTATGTCGTCTGCATATCTAATCATGTCGACTTTTTTCCCATTTATTTTTACTCCTGTCCAGTTCTTCATTTCTTCTCTGAGTTCATCAATAGCTCGCTGTATATAGCAGTTAAAGAGTGCTGGCGACATTGAGCATCCCTGTCTCACACCTTGTTCTACCCTCGCTTCTGCGCAGCTCTCTCCGCTTTTAATTACAGCCATTTCATTCTTGTATAGGCTCCAGATTGCTCTTCTGTCCTTATAGCTCATTCCTATCTGGTTTAGAGTCTTAAAAAGTTGTTCCCATTCTACTTTATCGAATGCTTTTTCTAGGTCGATGAATGCTACATACGTGTTTCTATTTACTGTTATTCTCTTTTCAAGAACAAGTCTTAGACTCAGAATTGCATCTCTTGTACCTGTCTCTTTGCGGAATCCAAATTGATCTTCTGAAAGTGTTTCGTTGATTTTACTTTCCGCCCTTTTCATTATAATGTTAGTGAGTATCTTAGAAGCGTGTGATATCATGCTTAATGTTCTGTGTTGTTCGCACTTTGTCGTGCCTGTTTTCTTAGGTAGCGCTCGTATCAGACATTTGGCGAAGTCCTCAGGTATCTCTCCTGTGTTATATATTTTGCAGACAAGCTTATACAAAGTGTCAAGCATGCCGCTTCCTGCGCATTTAAGCAACTCTGATGGAATTAGGTCAATACCTGGTGCTTTGCCGTCTTTCAATTTTGATAAGGCATTATCAAATTCACTTCTTAAGATGTCATCTCCATTATTTTCTTTGTCATATTCTGTTTCCAGTGCTTTACTTTCCTCAAGTATGTTCTTTCCTTTGTAAAGTTGTTCTAGGTATTCTTTCCACCTTTTAACAATCAATTCATCCTCAAACAGTAGTTTGCCGTTTTGATCTTGGATAGCACATCGTGGTTGTGTCTTATCATTGAAAAAATTCTTGACTTCAGAATATGCAGTTTCAAATTTCCTTTGTTGCTGGTCTGCTGGCTACCCCATTTGTGGGATATGCCGTGATGGTATAGTAGTAGTAGTAGTAGATTTCCTTTGTTTTATATTTCTGTTGATATTCCTGCATTTTTCTTGCAGATAGCATTCCTTTCTCAATTTGGACTCCCTGTTGATTTTGTTTCTCAAGATTTTATATTCCTTTTTTCCTTCTTCTGTTCTCGAGTTCTTTAGCCTCCTTCTTTCTTCAATCATTTCTAATATATCGACCGTAATCCATTCTTTCCTAGCTTGCGGCTTTCTTTTCTCTATTACCTCATCTGCCGCTGTAGTAATTTTCTCTTTGATTTTCTCCCATACTCTGTTAACACTTTCATTGCTCTCAAAATCGCAAACCTTAGTTTTTTCGTCGTATTTCTCTTTTAGTTCTTTTGTTTTTAAAAGCTTTAAGTCCCATCTTTTTGTGGTTCTCTTCTCGAGCCAGAGGTCATTATGAAGATTGATAATGACCTGATAAGTCTTAAGTCTCACGGTTTATAATGATTTTATAGAAGAAAGAAACACTTGTTTCTCTTTACACCAGTTTTATCTGTTTACACACATTGATATATTTAATATTGATGTTGTATTTATGTTGAAATAAAAGTAATCGGATTGGTTTTCATTTTTCACAGCTGTATTGTTCCAGTTATTCTCAAAAATAGTCTGAAGTCTGTTAGTATAATAATTGTAAATTAGTTTGAAGAGACCTATATTTGCGATAAAATCGACCTCTGTGTATTGACTGTATTTAATCTAAATACATTTTGATGATATTATACTTTAAATAACACACAGTTTACTTTTCACTATGAAAAGTAAACTGTGTGTTATTTAAAGTATAATATCATTATAATGAATTTTCACTCTGTGAATGTACAAACTTTAGAGTTACTAAATACATTTCTTTTTCAAAATTGTTTGTATTATGGCCAAAGTACTGCAAAGAATGATTTTTGTATTTATTTTATTTATTTATTTTTTTCAACATATTTTCACAAGTACATTTTTTCATTTACACAAGTATATATAAAAACACTTTTTATAGATTAACCACACTAGCCTCATGGCTGTGTTGTAGCCGCAAAACAAACATTCAATAAACAAATACAATTAGAAAATCTCTAAAAAGAACTATCAATAATCTTACAAATTTAAGATGTAAAATATAAAATATATAAAATAAATAAGCACAAATATATTCTCATAGTAATACAACTTAGACTAACTAGAACTACGATGGTTTCCGCATTCGCCAACCGTACTGTCCGAGAAAGCCAAAATGATATACAAATTCCAAAATAAGCTGATAAAGTCCAATTATGACTTAAATATTCAACAGCAATGTACATATTTATTATATGGGGCAGTATGATTATTTCAGAGTGGAGCATATTCCAAGAACAGACAGAAACAGGTATGGTTTTCTCTACTCTACTTTGCTTATGATATGTATAATAATGCGTTACCGGAAGATGTAAAACAAATGAAAAACATTGCATAATTTGTATTGCATCTGAAGGAATATATTTTGGAAAAGCAGTGCTGTCTAGGGTTATAAAATTAACAGATCATGCGGCGTCCCACAGTTATAGGACAAGCGTATCCTCTTTCATATTTTTGTAATAGAGCGATGAAACATTCCGTTAAATTACATTTAACGGATCAAAGGGAAACATGGGCATACTAGGATAGACACAGCTTTGATGTTTTCATAATATTACCTATATGTTTACATAATATACATATAAATAACAACTAGCATATTCAACCAGTGTTGTTTTTCGTTAATTTATTTTATATTATTTTTAGACGTTCTCTTACTAGGCTACTGTCGTAGCATCTCATAAAAATGACAAAGCTGATGGAAATGCTGGATATATTCAAATTTCAAACACAAATTCTTTATTGAAATAAATGTAGTGATTCACCGATTTTGACAGGATTGGTTTAACATCTACGTCATTTCCAGAGGCCCCGGATATTTTCTTCTACACTTTCAATTTCAGTTTCTTTCAGCTTTTCTTTCAGAAGGCTCCTTTCTTGTCACTCATCACCACATATTTCAGTTGGAATGATTTGGACCGGACATGAAAACGAAAACGAACGAATTTAAATAATATAAATTCATTCACAACCTTGTGAATTTTAAAACACATCGAACACTACATAGTTGTACAATATATTGCAGGGTAAGTTGATACAAGGCACCCTATTGAATATAATTATATGAAGACAGTTTGTAAGTCGAAACCTGGTTACTGTAGCTTTTATTAAATATCTATACCTAGTAAAGCTCAAACCATTTGTGTTTATTTCCATAAATAAGTAAAGAAAAAAAAAATATTAAGTGAATTTAGATTAATTTTGAACCTAAATTCATCTTCAAAATTTCTCAGATTCGTCTTCTAAAAACTTTGTAATGGAAGAATTCAAATGCCTGTATAAACTTTTTTCTTTATTAGTAAACTTTTGTTTTATTCATTAATACTTTACATGTAAAATATTATTTTAATGTGTTTTTGTACTCGCAGCTGTTAATTGGTATTTTTTGTTTTAGTTGTTGTTGTCAAATTGTTTTCAAACATATTTTTTAACATGTTCAATATAAGCGCCGTGTATCTTCTTGTAAAAATCTTCTTCGCCCTCGCCTTTATCCCATTTACTTGGGGTCGGCTCTCCTAGTCCTCATCTTCCAAGTTTTGCGGTCCCCTGCATCCTCCGCGCGCAACTTTGCCTCCTTCATATCCCTGGCAATTGTGATGGCCGTGTATGACAAAAAATAAATTTAAAAAATTGTGAAGGGAATACATTTACACAAACATACCAATGAACTTTAGTATTTTTACAAAACTACATACATAAAATGAAATATTGTAAGTAGGCACTAAAAAAGTGAAATTACATTAATAGAAGCGTGTGGGAGGTTTGAGCAGGTGTTAAAAATTCGAATATAAAAAATATCGTCCATTTTATTCCATATTCCTTGTTATATTTTTGAAAAATGTGTTTTGACACATTTGTTGATTTTAAATTAGTTTTTTTCATATTTTTTTTTGTTGTTATAATACCAGGTAGGTATAATATTTTTTTTAATATTATTTCTATTCACACTAAGACTACAAAGAATAAATTTGATATAAAAATTTATCTATTGTTAAGAATATAAATACATTATTTGTACAATTTTTTAAAAGTTGTTCTACCAGAATAACTTATGTGAGCTTCCAATTTTGATACGAATAATATTGTGTTCAATAAAGATTTTTTTATTACTTAACTTTATTAGAGTGAAAGAAGTATCTTGGTAAAGTTGTTGATTTAAAAGGACTCGTTTCCGGAGCTTCTTATTATATAGCTAAGAGGTTAGAACCTATATCTTCTTTCTCTCAACATGGTTTGATCAAAGACTTATTGTTTTCATCCTAGTTTTATTGCCGGCTTTCTAAAGGCTTCTGTTTCTGTTTAACTTTCTGGATCTTTGGCCGTACTTCCAGCTTCTTCTGGGCTGACTAACCTACCTTTCAGTATTCTGTCTTATCCACAACTCTTCAAAAGATCTCAGTAGTATTCTTTCTTCAGATATACAACGATAATGGAAGCAACTATTTTTTGGGATCTCTGTTTTTGTGCCGTAATCAGGGCTACTGCGATTTGATGTATATGTGTGTACCTACATATAAAAAGGGCAAGATATTGATTATTTCTACTGTATTTTATAAACTGTTCTATAAGTATATAATATATTATATTGTTTGAAGTTCGGTGCTGGTTAATAAATAATTAAGTATCACTTTTCTCATATAGAATGGATCAAGAGCTGCCATCTAAATGGCGCTGGAACGATTAAGTTCAAAACTTTTTCGGTTGCTATGTTAAGAATGTTTAAAATATTAACTAGTTTTTTGTTCAACTGTATTTGGTTCCAACGCGCAGATGACCAAACCAAGGAGATATCTGGGTTATTAAAGCAATTTCACGCAATATAGCATTGTTCAAAATCTAATGGTGGGAATAGTGAGAAAGGGGTCCTAAGGCATATCTAAACAAAAAAAACTGTAGCATATTACTTCAAATACCTTGAGATTTATTTTTTATATTAAAGTGAAAAACTTGTATAATTTTTTTCATGGCTATCTTCTACAAGATACGCCTGCAAGATTGCTGAAACATTGAGAGCCTTCAAGGCGACATGACATACCCGAAAGTCCATCATCCTTATGATATATTTATTTCACGTAAAATTTTGAGCCATTTCGGACATAGTACGTTTGTTTATTTTCAAGTCTCTTATAGAAATCTTAATGTAACAGTATTGGTGAAATTAAATTGCGTAGTAGATGTACTTCAGATAACGACAATATCTCACGTGATTCTTACTAAGCATAGGTATACAAGTTCAACCTTATTATAATCCACACATAAATATTTGAGTCGGTTCGTATGTGCGTATGTCCTCAATGGACTCTGAAATAAGGAAAGACAGAAGTAAAACAATACACTCTATACGAGGTCTCATCTCCTGGGCAGGTTTAAGGCTAAAAACATTTTAAATATCTTATGTATTGATAAAGATATTACAATTTTAATGAGATTCCCATACATTCGCTTGACAAAATTGCCAAGCGAATGTATGAAAATCCAATATTTATAGTCAAACATTTTTCATTGTATTGAATTAATTTCAAAATGGATGTAACAATAAATAAAACAATACTGAAACTAAATAATTAGGGACTATTTACATAATGAAACATTGTGATTGCTAATGACAAAAAATCCTGAATTATGAGAATAAAAATTGCATATTTTTGACATTTTGAGCTATTTTCATAATGGAGGATATTATGAGACCATAGAAATCCATACTGTAGAATAAGAATAGTATTATGTAAAAAATCCATAAACAATGTTAATTGATTTTTTGTATAAATAAATACAAAAGTACCTCGGTACTAGCAATAAGAACCTATTTATTTTCGCCTAATATTTTTCTTTACTTTTCATGGCAAATCACGAAGATTTATGTATGTACTACAAACTAAAAATACCAATTTTAACCCATGTATTTGCACGGTTTCTGTTTATTTAAACCCGAGCAATGCCGGGTTACAAAAGCTTGTATATAATAATATTGTTGTTATTTTACATACAACATAATAAAACAAGTCTTTTAAGTAAAACGAGTAATTTATCCTCTGTTGCGTCATAACCTGCTTTTAAATAATGTCGACAAGAAGGTACCTACCAAATAATTGCACAATAACATTGATGATAAAAAGTAATTCTTATCATAATATTGTGAATGTAAATACTCCAATCTACATAATACTTGTTAACGTTCAATTTTTTTATTCAGTATATTGATTGTATTTCAAATTTTCGTGTATTTTTATGTGTAAAAGTAGTTAAATAACGCGTGCTACTTATTCTAAATGTTTATACTTTTGAGGACACAGGAACACCTTTTGATTAACGAGAACACGTGCAACGAATCAGCATACAAACTAGTGATGTAACGAATATTCGCATTCGCATTCGCATTCGCGAATATTCGCATATTTCAAAGTATTCGCATTCGCATTCGCATTCGCAAAAAAATATGCGAATGTTTTGCGAATATTATTTTAGTAATAAAGTATCTGGTCTGTTCCGTGTTGGCCACATTTGTTGTATTGTTTCCTGTGTTCGTTTGCTTGATGATGTTATTATTATTAGGAGAAATATGCATTTGTGGAGATTTAATTTATATGTTTGTTTTAAGTATTACAACTGCTATGAGTATAGGGCCCTACAATAATTTTATATTCTATTTAAGGAATATTTATATCATACTACAAGGTGAACCACACTAAAGTATTCTCTCAGAATTTTCGGGGCTTGAAGACTAAGATCGAGGAGTTTAGAGCAAACTTATTTGCAAATAGTTATGATATAATTGTTCTGACGGAAGCTTGGCTAAATTGTGGCATATTTGACAGCGAACTTTTTCAAAACGAATATACAGTTTACCGCAAGGATAGGGATTTCATGTTGAGTGGTAAAAGGGATGGAGGTGGGGTCTTAATTGCTAATAATTGAGAAGCATACACCTAGATATGAAGAGGGTGTCACCTAATAATTTTCCCAAATGGTTCTCTAATAGAATTCTGTTATTGTTTAAGAGAAGTCTAAGGCTTGGCGTAAGTTGAAGATGAACCGTAATGATTCTGACTACAATTGAACCATCAGTTTTAAGAAGGGAACAAACGCCAAAATATCAAAAATCGAAATATTTTGTCAAAGTGTCATTGAAATCTAAACGCACACCTCCACGTGAAAAAAAACGCAAAAACAATATTTTCTGAGGAGTTATGCATTGTCTAAATTCTGAACAGTTTGAAGAAGGAAATAACTCCGTGATTTATTCCCTTCTTAAAACTGTTTCTCGGAATTTTCCCTAAATGGTGATCTTTTTTCTTCTAATTTTACTCATGATGTTGATACTTGTCAGTTGGTTGTGTTTTTAATAGTGTCAAGTATGATTGTGTCTTTCTTTTTTTAACAAATTAGGTACATTTTTTATGTCTTGTAATTAAGCTGAGGAAATTCCTAGGAAATTTATAATAGGTGTAAGAAATACAAATTTTTACAATCATGAAGTTCAAAAAAAAAACAAAAGATTTCGTTATAATATTATGTTAGTACAACAACTGGGTGCAATATTCCTTCGAAAACCAATACCGATGATGAGTGCGGCTGTAAAAATAGAGAGTGTTTTCTAAGGAGGAAAAAAATAATATAGAAACAATTTTTTGATCACGGTTCGAAAAATGAGAAAGACACTGTTCTAATGGGTTTAACATTACCTTCATTTATTACTCGTCGAAGGTCCAAGAGCAAAAAAATTAATGATTGAAAAAAAGGTTTTTCAGTTCTATACTCAATAAAGAATAAGGCTTTTCTCAACTAACTTCATTGGTTGCTGAAAGAAAATCGCCAGAGGATAAACGGGGAAACACCAAAACTGCGGAAAATTTTATCAACTCAAGTACCTAATTTATATTATTAACAACCATATAAGAACATTTTCTACCTAAGTGTCTCACTATTCCAATAAATAGTAAAATATTTGAATTTCGACCTCAATTTTAAAATGATGTTTAATAGCTGTAGTGTACAAAATATCCAAATTTTACAACAGTTGTAAAAAACGATTTTTATAGAAAATATTTCAATGAAAATTTGGGATTAAGATTTGGTCGCCCACAAGTAGATGTGTTTAAAGATTTGAACAAAAAAATAAATCTTCTTCATTGAATGATACTGCTAAACGTGTTGTGTGGCAGAAAAAAAATATTCATATTAAAAGGGCCAATTTATATGACCATTTTATATAGCCAAAGGGACTTTTTATATACTGTTGTATTTTTTTTGCATTTATTGTTGATATTTTACAAAATTAGAAATAAATAATGTAGTTTTATAGAACCGTTTTTTAATTATCATACATTTAACAAACGATTGCCTCAAAGATGTTTTGTAAGTTTGAAGAAGGGAACAAATCCACAAAGTTCGATCTTAAATATCTCAAAAAGTAAAAAGTGAAAAAAAAAATCTCATGTTACACATGATATAAAACATTATTTTTTATATCTGTCCCCTACAACAACAGACACGAATATTACAAATGAAAGAGTTGTGAAGTTTTTTTCGGTTTTCTCAAATGTGGTTCACTTGGATTTATTCCCTTCTTCAAACTGATGGTTCAATTTATTTTTTCAACTAAGAGCTCAGTTGAAGTTGTCGCAGAATCACGATTATAGGTCTTTTATTAATAACACTGAGAAGTCACTTAAGGGCAATGTCAAGTCTTTCTTTTCATTCGTGAATTCCCTTAAAGAATCTAGAGGCTATCCAAGGGTAATGGGTGACGGTGACCAGACTTCGAGCGATCCAGAGGGAGTTGCAAACTTGTTTTCGACGTTTTTTGGTTCTGTATTTTCACTGAATAATTTGCATGATTCTAATACTAAAGAATTGGAAAATATTTTAACTAACTCATGTTTATCCATGGTTAAAATCTTGAAATCTGATATTCATAAACGTTTATTAGGTATAGATGAGACAAAAGGAGTTGGCCCTGATGGTCTAGCACCAATATATTAAAGAGATGTGTAAGTCATTTAACCAAACCATTGTATCTGACATTTATTAGAACACCTTGCTGCAGGAGGCAATCTAGACTATGGGACATGGAAAACCCTAAATCGACTGAGATCTGGTGTAGGAAACTGCCGCGACAATAGAGAACGATTGGGCTTCCTACAGGACGAATCCGGAGCGTGTGACTGTGGTGCAGCACAGACTATGCCACACTTGTTGGAGTGTCCATTGTGCCCTGTCACCTGCACTATGGAGGATATTTTTGACGCATATCCACCTGCTGCGCGTTTTGCGCAGTACTGGAAATCAGTTTGATGGGTTTTTTCTCTGGGTTTCGACACGATAAATAAATTAGGAGTTTACAAGAAGGATGCTTTCCATGCAAATGGAAGATGGCTAGTATTATTCCTTTGCATAAATCTGGCAGCAAATCGGACGTTCGTAACTACAGACCAATTTAATTCTATCACCTATTTCAAAAATATTTGAGGGTATAGTTCGTGAACAAATTACTTTTTTCCTGAAGCCGTATCTTCTTGTAGAGCAGCATGGATTCATGAGTGGAAGATCGACAGTAACAAATCTGATTTTTTTTCTCAGCTATGGACAATCGTATACAGTTGGATGCCATTTATATCGGCTTTCAAAAGGCATTTGATAAAGTAGAACATCGACTTTTTTCAACTAAGGTGGATTGACTCATATATTTCTGATAGATTGATGACAGTTAAACTTAACGGTTACTCATCTGGCAGTGTCAGTGTTACATCTGGTGTCCCTCAGGGGTCTTCTTTGGGTCCTTTACTTTTCACGATATTCATAAACAACATAAAAAAGTGCTTTGACCACTCAGAGCTTCTATTATTTGCGGACGATTTAAAAATATACTGTCAAATTCAATTATTGTTTGACTATGAAATGCTTAACGAGGACTTAAAAAGAATACACGAGTACTGTAAAAGAAATAACTTGCACTTGAATCTGGAGAAGTGTAATCTGATCTCTTTTACCAAAAATAGAAACAAAATTCGATAAATTTACAATATCCATAATCATGATTTAAAAGAAGTAAATAAGATTAGAGATTTAGGTGTGGTGTTTGACTCTGAGCCTCACTTTGATGATCACGTGAACAAAATTATCGAAGAGAGCAATAAAATACTGGGATTTATTCTGAGATCTACAAAGTCATTTAGGTTATATGAATCGTATTTGTACTTGTACTTATCGTTGTTTCGCTCCAAGCTGGAGGACTGTTCCTCTGTATGGAATCCACATTTAAAAAAATATGTCGATCAAGTTGAGAGAACTCAGTCTAAATTCATTCGTTTGGTTAGGAAGAGATTGCATTATCCTGTATTTATTAAAGATTTGCCTAAATTGGAATTGTGAAGAGTTTTGCTGGATGCATGCAACCTGAGAAAAATAATTATGCTTGTCCGAATACGATGTGCCTAATATTTTAGATAGGATTAACTTTAGAATGCTTCCTTTAACAAGATCTTGTTTTCCGTTCTACAAAAAAAACAAAAACGATTGCAGACTCAAGAAACCCTGTTTATAGAATTTTAAAGTGCCAATTACGTCAGGTATGTGAGAAAGGAGAGTTGAGGGTAGAATAAGATGAAATAAATATAAAAAAAATGTATATGTTTGATAAAATGTGAAGTGTTTGGGATAGTATTAATTTTTAGACTGTTTTTTAAATTTTTAAATTTTTGATTTTTCTTTTTTAAGAGTTTTTTTGTATTGTTATTGCATACATTAGTGAAGTGTGAATGTGTTTGTGCGAATGAATGTATTAGGTATGTGTGCGAAATTGGGTGAGCAGCGATTTGTAATAGGAATGGGTGATTGGATGTATTGTGAATTAATACCTATATTATGTGTAAGATTTTCTATAATTGTTTTGTGTGTTATTGCTGAAGTATGCACTGTTTCGATGTAAGTCTATTGGAATGTTTTTGTCGCTTACATGTTTATATTTATATGTCTTTCATCTGTTGTGTACCATGTAAATGAAGAAACAAATCAGTAATTCGGTGAAAGTACCGGATACTTACCCGGTACATTGTGGAAAAAGGTACTGCAAGAAAATATTCTTTAAGAAAACCGAGGAGTTTTGGAATATTTCAAATTCCTATACCATTTTCAAGTCAATATTCGCATTCGCATTCGCATTCGCGAATGTCGGCATGAAATATTCGCATTCGCATTCGCATTCGCGAATATCCAAAATCAGACATTCGTTACATCACTAATACAAACTATACAATTAGTACTGAGAACAGTAAGAGAAAATTTAATATTGATTAAGTTTCATATCCTTTCATCTTCCGTTGTATTTGTGAAACATTATATCCTTTTAGTTTCAAAACATAATTTATAATAATCTGTAAAACTAGATATGTCACGAATAGCGATTTTACCGAACGGCCACGCTCTCGACCGAAGGGCCAAATGTTCGGCAAAATATATATAGGTAGTTAGGTAGGTACATATCGCGGGTCATAAGTTGCGACCTGTCTCATTCCAGTTTGTGCGACGATTTTTCTCTACTTTCCACTTCCATTTCATCACGTGGGGTAGCCAACGAATTAGCTTCTTTTAAAAATATGAAAGTCGACCACTGCGTGCCAATAAAAATAATAATATTCAAGATGGTGACATTCCTCATCGCTGAGCTGAAAATGTTAAATGTCTGAATTAAAACTTGATGTTTTACGAATACCTGCCTTTTACAGGAGACTGGAATAAAATGGAAGACCAATTCTTTATCGGGGACTCCACGAGATACCTCTTTACTCTATACTTGAATTACAGATCTTTACAACTGATGATCAACAAACCTCCAAGCCTGACAGAGTTCGCTGAGATTACATAATCTGTCGTCTTCTAAAACAATTGACAGAGTGAATATTTTTATTTTCTTAACCTCTTTATGAGGAAAAATACAATTGTTCTCAAGGCCATCCACTTGTTTGCGAGTGATTTAGTTTAAGATTGTTTATAATCAATAAATGTTTTAAAAAATGTTCCCATTCATCATATCTCTATTATAATTTGCGATTTTTATTCATATGTGCTTTTTCTTTCATGATAAATTATTCGATATTCGGCCAACAAGGAAATATAGCCGAATTGGCCGATTATTCGTAGCATCTCTAATATGTATACACATATATAATTGTTGTTGTTATAAAATACCAAATAATAATTATTACATCATTAATTATTAACAATATTGTTGTGCAATAAAATAAACATGTGATTGTTTGGATACATTGTTGCTCAAACAGTAGGCAAATAGATATTTAGATAGATAATAGTAGATGTAATTTATTATAATAATACCCTTAGGATACAGGTGTCCTGGTTGCGAATCATAAGTGAGTGGACCGGCATCCGAAGCGTGGAAGAACTGTTCCGAGCGAATCAGGACAAGGTCAGGTTCGCTGAGATGATCGCCAACGTTGGGGGGACCCGACAGGGCACTTGAAGAAGATGAAGAAGAATACCCTCAACTCACTGCCGAGTATTGTATTAAGATGAGCCGTTTCGATCCTGCTCTGCTGATCCATTTGAGATGGCTGTACAGTTCGATCCTAGACAGGCATTCATTGACATATTTGGGACGAGGCTTTTCCACATTTACAATGGGCCTGCGATGGCTGGCGTTATAAGTTCCGCTATAATTGCCAACAACATTCCTCCAACTTGCGCGGTCCGCAGTCATACTCTCCCAGTTGTCCTGGACAATTTTGCTACCTTTAGGGTTTCTGATAGAACATCTTAACAATGCTTGCGCTAACCTCTCTGTCTCCATCTGTCCTTAACGAGCTCTGAATATTAGGCTTTTTTGGTAGTTGGTTTTCCGACCTTCGGGAAACAAGGCCTGACCAGCGGAGATGAATGCAAGCTATTCATACTAACTGGATGTTAATGACTCTCTCTGAAATTTCATTGCTTGTTTGTGATGCCATCGCACATTCATTATTTGCCTTAGCAGACGCAGATATAATATTTATAAATAATAACTGACTAACGATATAAGGACGCCTTGATACATGAGATTGCATTTAATTATAATATATATGTTTATTCTAGAAGTTATAATTAATAATATATGTAGGTTGTTTGTTTATTAATTAGAAAGTTCTCAGTAGTATAGCTAGGGGAAAACATGAGGATATCAAGATGGGAAAGATTTAAAATCTAGGTCACGTGTAACGTGTATGTATAAAACATCATCTTTCATATTGACCCTTAGATAGGTACTGACACTCGATTTTGTATAACCGACACTTATAGCGGTCTGTGAGACCTACATAAAAGAAAACAATTAATTAGAAGAGAAGTAAATATGATTTTTGATTTTATTTAAATTTTAGAATTAAATTAATTATTTTGTAATACACTTTGTATGCAAGTGAGACGTGGACATGGTTAAAGAAGGATGAAAGTGGCATAAATGCAGTGGAAATGAGATCGTTGAGAAGGATGTGTGGTAAAAGTCTGAGAGATCGTGTGCGTAACATTGATATACGAAAGGAATGTGGAATGAAAGTTGGTGTAATAACAAGGATGAATGTAAATAAGTTAAGATGGTTTGGGCACGTGGAAAGAATGAATGAGGACAGAATGACTAAGAAGATATATTTGTCTGAGAGGAATGGTGCTCGGTGACGTGGACGTCCGAGGATTAAATGGCAAGATCATTTAAATCAAATCCTACAGGACGGTCACGTGTTGAGCACATTGAACAGGAGAGCATGCATGAGGAATTGTATGACAGTGACGGAAGCGAAAGATGTATGCAAAGATAGAAGGAAGTGGCGCTCGATCCTTTCTGCCTACCCCGCGAGGGAAGCGGCGTGATGGTATGTATGTATGTATGTATGTATTTTGTAATATTAAAATGTTGAGTTACAAAATGTGTATTCAAGAACGCGCTGTGAGTCCTTAAAAATCACATATTTTTTTCTAAAATTAAGAAAAACATTTTTTTAACCAAATGTTAAAAAAATAACAGTCACGTGTTTATTGTACATCGTCAATGTTAAATAGATCAAAATAAGAAAAAAATAACAAGAGTTCATTTCAATAAGTACCTTCGTTGTTATGGGATCAACAGACATTTTATGTATTCAAAGGATAGATACATACTTAAGTGAAGTCCGTTGACTTGTAAAAGACAGAATACAGCAGGGTTACTCTTGACAAAACTAAACACGATCTTAATCTTGTCTTGATCTTGATCCTACGACGCACGAAGGGACTATGGTCAAAAACACCGCGCTACCGCTAACGCGCGATCGGTTTGCGTGTATTTTTGGCCAATAGTCACTTCGTGCGTCGTATGATCAAGATCAAGACTAGATTAAGATCGTGTTTAGTTTTGTCAAGAGTAGCCCTGCAGATTTTAATGCAATTATAGATTTTTTAACCACAACAATTCATTCTTCATCTATACCAACACGTGATTTCCCACAAGTATGGTAGCTAGCGGACTAACTGCAAGAATGTACATGCAGATTGTCCTTTCCGTGCCATTAAAGTATAAGACATTCAGGAAGAGAAGCAAACCTCATCACCGAACCGAAGGTTTGGGTTAGTTTAATGAAATCGCATCTCTGCGTTAAACTCACTCTCTGTATATTGATTGTATGATTGTATTTGTTTTAAAATGTATTTTTGTGTAAATTTGCTATACTACCTACTACTACTATACCATCACGGCATATCCCACAAGTGGGGTAGCTAGTAGATCAGCTGCATGTAAGAAATATGCAAACTGTCCTCTTCGTGCCAATATAAAATCAAGACATTCAGGATGGGTGGCAAACCTCATCGCTGAATTTAAGATGTATAATGTCTTAATTTTTTCGGACACCTGCCTTTTACAGGACACTCGAAAACTTACGCAGAAGAGTGGGAGACCAATTCTTTACCGGGTGCTCCACCGGATAGTGTTTAAATCTCACTTATTAATTGCATTACACTCCAAATGTGTAAATTTGCTTGTATTTAATGTACAGATAAGAATAAATAAATAACTAAAATGTTAAATGCCTTAAGTCGGATGGCTATGAATACTTACATTTAAGAGGACACTAGAAGGCTAACAAAAAAGTGTGGGAGGCCTTTACATTGCAGGTGTATAATTTTACCATAATAACAATATATAATATTAATAAGTCAAGCAAGTATCTAAACAATTTTGGCATGTAAAATATTTGTAGTGCGACCATTAGTCAAAGAGAATTAGGTACCTGCTGAGAGAACCTAATGATAATAATAGCATGTATCTACCTACACTACAGTGTATGTGTATGTGTAATATATTTAATCCAATCCCTACCCCGTGTCGTCTCAAAGGTCGCATAATTAAATAAGTAAATAGACACACTCTCAACTTTAGGCAGCACTGTTTAGAGGAGTGGGGGGAGAGAGGCAGATCTGGAATATGGAAATATTATAAAATGTTTTCTTATTTAAGTTTAAATGCTCCGAAGAAATCCCAGTAAGTAGGTACCTACCTTTAGTTCATAAATTAAAGGATTTAAATTTTAATTTGGCTCGACATTCGAAAGTTGGCTCGCAAATCTATAAATCACCATTATTATACGTTTTGTTTCATTTTAATTATGTACTTATTAATGAACTTCCACCAAGAATCGTCGGTAAATATTTTTTTCTATATACCATTATTCTGCTTCACTTTCGGAACAAACAGAAACGATTTAGAGCCATTAACTATTATTCTTGTAATTGCGGTAAATCATAAATTACATATTGATCACGAAAGAGACGTCTTTCGACTAATCAGGTAATTAATTATCTGTCTTTGATAATGACCTGATAAGTCGAAAGACGTCTCTCTCATGATCAATAATTTATAGTAGAAAAAAACACTGGTTTCCATTTACCTCATTATGGAATTCTACTACGTGTGGACCGTCACAATTAATATTTTATTTATTTATTTATTTCACAATCCACGGCGTGAGCCTTTTACATGTTCAAGAATAAATAATACACAAATCAAATATCTCATTCACAACACAGTTGGAAAACAAGAATTAACAAAACACAAAAGAGAATTATTTCATAACAATAATAATTTAGTCAAATCATAAAATATTGGAGTGTCAGTATATTATTATTATTATTATTGGACAATATTAAAGTGTCATTTACGTGCCAAAGCACCTCAAGGACACTTTACAATTTATAAATTCTAGGACATTAGATCCACGTCATATTATAAATATAGATAAATACATAGATAAATGAGAAATCTCGGATACATAAAGGTATCCACGTCAGAAGTTACATACTACATTGAGTTACAAAAGTAATTGCATAAAAATTTAAAATCTCTCAGCATTATACAACCAGATAAGTCTCTATAATATGATCAGTCATGGTCACACAAAAACTTAACAGTCTAATGCCGGGAAAAAATCACCTATCCAGATATACAGGATATCAAAGGATTAGGCTCTATCATTCATACTTCACGCTTCCATCACATGTGTTTCAACATTTTCAACTGGGCGACTGGAAAATCGTTGATAATAATCAAATTTACACAGATTCTCGAACAAATCAATACCTACATTTATCTGATTATGTTGTTTTCATACTGATGTGTTGAATTTCAACACTAGTCGAGCCAATTAAACGTGTTGACATTACTATCAATTTGATACTGCTAAATATTTGACAAATATTTACATCTACTGATGGTCGACATACTCCTCACAATACCAATGCAGTCAATGTAATAAGTATTTGTATACGTTCACATATACATATGTATGTATATCCACTTTAATTAGCCGAGTAATAGAAAAATCAATGCTCTCTATGCAAACTTGCATCTATTGAACGTTTTCCTGGAAAATAAGTTTTCTTTTATTTAGTAAGATTTTTTATCCCGTGGAGCAGTACCTGGTAAACAATAAGTCTCCCACTCTATAAAAGATTAAGGTGGTGTTGATAAAAGGGGGTGTTTATATTAAAAATATGTACCTATCTTCGATTCCACAAAAACACATTTTGACAAAGACAACATACATATGTCTATACACTGTGTCAGTGAGAAACTAGTAAAAATCTATAACGAAATTAAAAAGCAGAGGTTTTATTCTACTATATGTTCTTCATTGAGAGAGATGTCTTTCGTCTTATAAGGGCATTGTGAATTATTGATGAACAATGCCCTTATAAGACCAAAGACGTCTCTCTTAAAAAGAACATATGTGTAGTAGAAGAAAACATTTGTTTTCAATTTTAAAACGTATGTCTCCAATAATGAGATTATTATAAAGTATATTTCACTTTCTGTTGTGTTTTTAATGTTAAATATAAATCTAGCAAAGTTAAAAAGAATGTAAGACATTCCAACTTGTCAAGTTATGGAACTGAACGGTCGGTGAATATTGAAAGCGATTTGAGAAGAGAAATTTCTCTCCATAATTTTTCTTAGTGGTATTATGACCTTTCGCCCAGTACACTTCGCAGCCAAACTCATTGATCCAAAAATTTGTGGGGCTGATTAAGGCCCAAATCAGAGGTTATTAACACTTTTTTTCCATGTACGTACCAGCAATTTTTTTTAACTTAAATATGGTCATGTGGGGTGTCAAACATCAAGATTTTTCATCAGTTATTAGCACTTTTTTCTATGTAGGTACCTAACATTTTTTGTTTCCATAATTAATTGTAGCCATATTGGTGATAAATTGTCTCAACATTTGTACATTGTAATTGATTGATTGAATAAAGTATTTATTATTATTATACTGTTAAATAAAAAATTAAAAAAAATTCTCTACTTCGAGAAATTTACCGAGAAATTTGTCGAAAAATTATTTCTTGAGAATTCCACAACACTAAATTTTACGCAAAACTACGGCATTAAATACTAGTACACAATAATTCACTGTTTGTGTGTTTTGCCTGAAGTGTGCACTATTAAATTGATTGATCACGATTTCGCATAATAATGATTAGATACATACATAATAAATACCTACTTGATAATATGTGATGTTTTAAACACAACACTTGGATTGCTGACCAATTATTATTACCATAAGTGTTAATGATCACATGAGTGTAAATCTAAATATATACGAGTATGTAGGTACTGACATTAACTGATATATTGTAGCGCAGAGTAAAATTAATCATTATAACTAGGTGCTTTGCTAACCTTTTCATTTGAAAAAACAAAAAAACGGCTGCATCAGCCTTTACAAATAATACAATAAACACAAAACGAACAAGTGAAATAATGCATACTAGATAGAGACAACATATTATTATGTATTACCATTAGTTTCAAATAAACCCAAATCCAAGATACAACCTCATACACCTTTCACAGTAAGCTAAAAGCTTGTGTCGTGAAAGGGAAGTTTGCTGACACCAGGAATCGAACCATGGATCCCTTGTTCACGAGGCCGAGACTCTACCTCCAGGCTAACGACGAACTCAATAAGTAAATAATAATTCAAATAAAAAGTACATAAACACTAAAACAATATAAATATGTCAAATTTCTCATTCTTGACGTTTAACAAGACAATTGAAATAAATAAAACAAATGTTTTATTCTACTATTTGTTTATTTGACGAGAGAGACCTTTTTTGTCTTGTTAGGACAATGTCCTCGAAAGACGTCTCTCTCGTCAAATAAACAAACAGTAGAATAAAACATTTGTTTTATTTATTTCGTTATGGAATTCTACTACCTAAACACCGACACAGTCAATAAAGACAATTGAAAACTTCAGAAAAGAAAATAAAAAATATATTTTGTCAGGTAGACCACGAAATCGAATAAAAAATAATTAATTTCAGTGTGCCAATTCATACCTGTGATACTATCTGGTAGATAGTATATTATTATCCTGGCAAATATGTAAGCATCCTTACAGGGGCCTATCGCTAAGTGTATTGTCTGAAAAGATTAAGCATACCACGCTCCATGGGTCCGAATATATTAAATAGATGGTAGTACTAACGGTAACTGATGGAGGTACACCTGGAATCAGGAAGGTTTACAGAAACTAACACCAGCACCCAACCTGCCTTACATATCGAGTAAGAACTTTTTCACACTGCATAAGATTTTTTCCTGTAAGAGGTTAGGTGTTCATAAAATATCGCGTATAAAGAAATTAACTTCTAGAATTATTTTCTATAATATAAAGTGTTTATACGATGTTCTACCTGTTACTTAATTTTTTTTAATTGCTACCGATTTCAGCAAACCTTTGCCATCTAATTGTAAGATCTCGTGTTAACTTACAAATTGAATTACATCGTTTTTGCAGGAATGCTATCAGTCTTGTGTTGTGTCTTGTGTAATTTCGAGTGTCCTGTAAAAGGCAGGTGTTCGAAAAAACTAAGACATTGTACATCTTAAATTCGGCGATGAGGTTTGCCACCCATCCTGAATGTCATGATTTTATATTGGCACGAAGAGGACAGTTTGCATGTTTCTTACATGCAGTTGGTCTACTGGCTACCCCACTTGTGGGATATGCCGTGATGGTATAGAGAGAGATAGACTATCAGTCTTGAATTTATTTATTTATTCAATCAACAGAACTCTACAGACAATACATACATTTCTTTGGGATCGCATTGGCCGAAGGCTGTAATGGTCCCAGTAGATTATGGTGTTGTTTAATAATAATAATAATAATATCCCAACACAATAATTATTTTACAATGACAAGGAGTACTCAATGCAATATCCTATTTATAAGTGTTCAAATATTAAGTTAAACTACTTTTATCAAAGCCCATTCAGTCGTCATACGTATTAAAAAATATTTGGTTAAATTTACCCACGATTTGTTTGTGAAAAGTTAATATTATAGATTCGTACTAATGAATCTTTTGTACTATCTCTAGTCCTAATCTGATAGTACGTACCAATGATTCGTTGTGAAATTTCGTAAGTATTCTTTTCAGTGCTCCGAGCGCAATTATGCCTCATTCAGGTCCCTGGCAATTGTGGACATCCAGGTGGTCACTTGTCTGCCCGATCTTCTGGGTCCTACTTCTACGTCCATTGTTTTTTGATCATATTATCCTGTGGTAGTCTCAAAATGTGTCCGTACCATCTAAATCTGTTTTCGGTTATTTTTTCGCCGATAGAAGCTACTTTGAAACTACCACGGATATGGACATTTCTCACATTATCCAATCTTGTTCCCGACTAGGTAACGATAATATACAGAAAATCGCAAGTGTGAGAACGATCTAACAACGATGTTTTAACCTGGGTCATTTATTTAATTGGACATAAACACTCACTTAATTCACATTATATATAATGTATTTGGTAACTATAGAACTTGTATAATATATAGGTAATATTAGTTATTATATTCTAAACTATTTGTGGTATTCTAGTGATTTGCTTTATCTTCTTGTTCGCAGCTTTGTGACATTTATATTTTAGCTCAAACACAAACAGGGTTTCATACCAACATCAGAATGTACGTAGCATTTCATCATTTGGTTTACCTTAAAATATGTCCGTCTTTGAAACCATCAAACAACGCATAACTGTCGTGTTTTGAGATGGCAATTTCGAAATCAAGTATTTTTCATGGTAGAATCTAACAATAAACTTTCAGTAACAAAACACGAAGTAACACACAGTATAGGAAACTTGTTACATTTATTTTATTTTGTTGGTATTTATTTTGAAAAATCCATATTACATACTTAATTGAACTAAAATTGTTAAAAATATTTTTTTAAATCACATTGACCGTGCCCTAACAAGACGATAGACTTCTCTCTAGAGAATAAATCGCAACGTAGAATAGAACATTCGTTTTATTAATTTCCTTAATTTATTACTTACCTTACCTTGTTTTACCTTCAACCTTCTTATTATGTCCAGAACTGGACAAAGGCTTTCCTTTTGGACATCCATAATTCTCTGTTGGACGCAACTCTCTTCCAGTGCAAATACAGCATAGTTAAAACAACGATACAAAATAATATGGAGATGATATTATGCAGTGGTGAGATTATCAATATACATACTTACTACTCGTATACACATTGAGTGATTTCTCACATACAATTACTTACACTGTCTATTAATTGTGTCGGTGAACACGTAGTAGAATTCCATAATTATGTAATAGAAAAAAGTGTTTCTTTCTACTATACATTATTTATTCAGAGAGAGACGTCTTTCGACTTATCAGGTCATTATCAATCTTATATTGATAATAACGATAAGTCGAAAGACGTCTCTCTCGGAATCAATAATCTATAGTAGAAAGAAACACTTGTTTCAATTACATAACTTACACTGTCGTTTTGCATCACTATCAAAATCTATAGGTAGGTACATATAGAGACAAAGTACTTGTTAAGAATATCAAAATCTATAGGTACATATGGAGGCAAAGTACTTATTAAGAATATCAAAATCTATAGGTACATATAGAGACAAAGTACTTATTAAGAATATCAAAATCTATAGGTACATATAGAGACAAAGTACTTATTAAGAATATCAAAATCTATCGGTACATATAGAGACAAAGTACTTATTGAGAATATCAAAATCTATAGGTACATATAGAGACAAAGTACTTGTTAAGAATATCAAAATAATGTATCAAAAACATTATCAATATTCTTGTATCCTCTATAGTCTACATACATACCTGATTACGATATTTATTTATTTATTTATTCTACAGAGACACACACACAGAGTTGACAAAACATTCATAAAATAAAAAAAAAAGACAAATTGATCTCGTCAGGCCAACCCCCCAATTAAGCATGTCTACATCATGCACATTCAAATAAAATTATACAAAAAAAAGAGAATATAGAAAGAGTTTTTTTTTTATTACTTGTTGTCTGAACTTTTTTTATTTTTTTTTTCAAAATTATTAAATTTTATTTTTTTTATTCCTGATCTTAAGGATTTTTTTTAATTATAAATGTCGTTTTTGTTATTTGTTGTTGGAGGACATTGATATTGTAATTGTTTGTGTTTGTAATTATTTTGACTTTGCATATAAATTATAATATTACTTTTACCAACTGACATCTCAATATTTTTGTTGATTTAATTATTATTATTTTTACTTGTTATTTTGATTATAAGTTTTTACTACTTTGAATTTGCTTGTTGTTGTTATATTTATTTTGTGATATAAACATGTAAAAGGCGAAAGCCGTGAATGTGCTTAAATAAATAAATAAAATAAATAAAAACAAACATTAAGGTAAAAACTAACCAATGCAAGTCCAGTAAACCAGACTCACATTACCGCAAACAGCATAAATAATATACATTAATAAAAATATAAATACAAAACAAGCATTCCCCAGAAAGGATCGTACCTATGTTTTAAAACTTTTTTAACTTTCCACATTTTCCTGTTTCCCCGCTTAATTACTTACTTCCGATGGTCGAATAACTCAAGATCTTTAGCTTCAACACAACGAATCTTCTAGTATGTGCATTTTTCTCTGTTTTGTGTAATAAATTAGAAAGTCTGAAAGTTTTTAACTTGGGATTACTCGTATTGGAGTCTTAAAAGTTTTTGAATTTCTTTTTTATCCCATTACGAAAAACTTATAAAAAAGCACAAATTAATATCAGGCAGATATTTTCTAATATATTTCGGGTTAGCTGGAAGAAATTGCGTATGCTAGCATTTTTTAAATGTTTAAACAATTTATAAATTATAAAATAACACCGTAAAAAAATATCATTTTATTTTTTTAAGAAATGAGAATATGTATAAGTGTGGACAATAACGTTCGAATTTCAAAATATGCAGTGAAACTTTTAGCAGTTTTTTTTTAGTTATTTAAGATGAATTCAAACACAAATAAATACCCTTCATAAACTGAAAAATGCTGTACACTCTAATATGCCAATGAAATCTTATTAATTGCTTATTTATGTATTTATGTTTATCGTAGGTATTTAAAATGCTCCATCACCTGGTTGATATATTGTATGATCAGCACAGACAAAAGTATCTGTTATCAAAATTCAGTTTGTATGATCGGCACAGACAAAAGTCTTTATCTCTGTCTCTAAAATATTTCCACATCACCCTAAAGAGCTTACAGTAGATAATGTTGGGAATCACTGTTATGTAGTTTTCCTGACCTATCTAATGTATGGCAGCTTATTCACTTAGCACAGGACAATACAAGTTCTAGTAATAAATGGTTAAAAGGCTCTTTACACATTTACGCAATTTCCATCAGCAATTAGTGTTCGTCTCGTCGACATAGATTTTTCTATCTCACCTGCATAGGTGAACCTAAAGAAAAATAGATAGTTTTTCATGTGCATTAAAATTTGATTAATGAATTCATTAATACAGACAATTGAGTAATATTTAATTTTATACACATTTAAATCACCTTTCTTTTAACAGTAATTATAACTTTTATATTCAAATTTATATTAGCTTCCAAGTCTTTAAGTCTTATTTACGAATACAAAATTTTATTTCAAAATTTGAATTACAATTATTTAATATTGTCATTGGTTGACTCCATCTTGAGACAAAAAAAAACACAGAAATCTAAGTTTAATATTAATTCATGACGTCATGCCACGATTCTACAATTTGTTAAGTGTGAAAGCGGCAATTCAAATATAACAACAACATTAGCTGAGTGATAGAAATAATATCGTATGCAAATCTTATTGTGTGTAAAGATTGAAATAGGTTATTGTGAAACAGGATCAAACCATTATTATCATTATTAGAATATTAAACTATCAATGTATCTATCTATCCTGTAAAATGTCACAAGTAACGTAACGTCCTTTCTACACCTACTTTATTGTTATTGAGTGAAAAGGTCAGACCAACTTTCATTAGATTTTGTATTCAGAATAATTATTATTTTCAATATCATTATTACACCACGTAAACACGTGGATACCTTAAAACTAATACAATAAAATGTGTCGTTTATTTGTTCATTTGAAATAACATAATACAATTTCTTATTTAATCAGATATGTGACGTATTTGAAATAAAAGTAGGTACTTAAAATACGAGTACAAAATACAAAATACGTATTTTCATTTTGTATTTCAAATACATTTTCGTAAAAAGTATTTTGTATTTTATTTGAAATACTTTTTTGTGTATTTTGTATTTTACACAAAATACTTTTACAAAATACCTTTTTATTTGTTTGAAACAAAATTCTGCCATTAATTGTTATGCGCGTACGCAAGCTTTTTTTGTCAATTTGTTGAATTACGAATACAACGTTTCCATTAGAGTACTCCATATTTGAGATATACACACATAATAACGATGATTGAAAAAAATATTTTATGTTTTAAAGATTTAGGTATATTGAAAATTAAAAAAAATTACAAAAATTGCGTTTTCTCGAATACTAGACAACTCTACTTGCTAAGTTATGGGACTCTACAGTTGTTATGATTCTTCTTCTATAAGTGCCCTATTAAGTTCTTCAAATTCAGCATATTCAGAGGTTTTACCACCCATCCTGAATGTATTTTATGGCACAAAGAAGACATCTTGTAGTTTATAACATACAACTATTTTGTTAGCTACCGCGTTTGTGGAATATGCCTTGATGGTATAGTGCAACTATTTTAAGAGTGATAAGAAATTTTATACATAAATCCAAGAAACGTCAGATAATCGTAATAGAATCAAGTCACAAAATATTGTACGGAATAGCTTTACTATATTACCCAATAATATGTATGTAGGTGTTATTCAATTGGTGATATGTATAAGTGACAATAATTAAAAGATCTTTTCATAATATGTAGGTTGGCATTTATAGTATCATTTTCTATCTTCCACGTTCTATAAAATTTCCTGAAACATAAACATTCCCATAAGCCAGAGGTCGGCAACCTGCGGCTCGCGAGCTCTTTAGTTCCATATTATGTTTGTTATTGAAGTTCAAGTTAATGTAATGTATAATTTTTTATAACTTTTACTTAAAAAATAAGTAATTCTCCAATAATGCCATAGGATATATTATCTAATTTGTTGTGAAAATCACTACTTAATATACATATGAATAAATAGATATTTTTTCTTATTATTATTATTCTCTTTAAATTTCCTTCGCACATCATTACAGCTTTTGGCCAATGCGATGTACAAAGAGATAAAATTTATACTAAGTAACATAATATTCACAATATTCAAAACGACAAAACAAAAATAAACAAACAAGCAAACAAAAGATCACCGAATAAATAGATTTGTTTTTTTTTGTCAAAAAAACTTTATTTATGCGAGTAGGTACCTACTATTTATTGTTGGCAAGAAAATGAAATGTGGCTCTTTAAAAACTTTGAAATTTTGTTAATTGTAATTTTTGACCCTTCCGACTCAAAAGGTTGCCGACCCCTGCCATAAGCTATCCTCGAAGGTACAATGATTATATGATTTTAACGATGGCAAAAGTCAGGAAATGACAATAACGTGTGGAACTACCTATTACCTATAAATATAACCTAAATATGTACTTATGTATTGTTATACAAAGCTATCAAACAATATGGGATAGATTTAAAATACTGAAACCAATATTATGATCCCTACACCATCGCTGTAAATATTAACGAACTTTTATATTTGTTTCTGGATTATTCAGCATTATAGATCATACCTGATGATGTGAACTCGGAGTCCGTGAAACTTGTAGTGTGTTAGTTGTACCTACTCAATAATAACAACTTTTCAAATGTATTGTTACGGATTGTTATAAACATGCAAACATTGTATTTTCCACTCAAATAACTGTATTTAGTTATACAGTGTTTTCAGAACTACTTGTTCCATCATTAGTTACAATATGGAACATGTAGTTCCGAAAATGCAGTTATTTGAGTGGAAAATACAGTGTTTCTTTTATTTTGTATAAATCAATAACAATAAAAACACTTAGCAAAGATAAAAATTATTAATTTTATTAAACCTAATTTAATTTAAATTGAAGTGTTACAAAATTAATACCGATACAATCCTTGAAATATAACATTTATTATAAAAGCACGACTAATTCGCCCTTGAAGAGGGTTTATTCCAAAAAACGGCGCATTACTTACTTATGCAGCTATTCTGTCCACTGCTAAACATAAGCCTCCCCCATATGTCTCCAAGCATCTCTGTCCTGAGGGGCTAAAAAGGACACTTTATATGAATCGTAATAGGAATTGTAAAATAATTTAACGGAAACATTTCACCAAATATGAAATGTAGAAGAATTGCTCAATTGTGGCCATTTTAGGCCCTCTGGGCTTTCTGTATTATAAATTGTCTATTATTAATATAAAATGCCTAGTGCTTTTGAAAACTATTACATACCTAAGTTTCAACAGACTTATTCCATTAGTTATATTAAATTTTTGAAAGCTTCATGCAAATTATAAATTATAAACTTCGTAATACAAGTATTGTCAAGTGTTTAAAAGCGAGTAAGTAAGATTCCAGAGGCTTGCTGTTCGAATATTATTAGCATCTGGTATTTTATATTGTTGACCGCCAAGGGCTGCTTCAGTAGGACCAGCAATCATCCGCAGACAGTCGGAGGCAGGTGACGAAGAGGAGGAAGAGGAGACGTAGAGGGTATCTTTTCCCGGATTATTTTTGTTCCCGGGAAACGGGAAATTTAAAAATGAATTTCCCGGGATTCCCGGGAATCCCGGGAAATTCATTATTATATTTATAAATATTCAATTTTCAACAAATTTTGGTATAAAAACTCTCATAACTTGTTGACCCTTGCAAACATTTTGATTTGATAAAAAAAACAAATTTTTGTTACCAATATAAGTAATTTGCTTAAAAAAAACTAAATAGCTGACTGACGAGATTTATTTAGGTACTCTATGGCATATCAAAATAAAAATTGTTTACAAAATATATAAACTTTTAATTTTTGATCATCCTATCAAGCAAAAAAATGTTATGGATTTTGGCAAAGCTTTATAAAGATTTTTGACTTTAAAAAATGAGAAATTTCGACAAAAAAAGATTTTTTATATCGGTTAATATCCATGAATAAAACAAAAAAAATGACAGTTGGCTGCACTAATATTTTTAAGAACTATCTAACTTTTCGAAATATGTAAAAAAAAACATGATAAATTGTAGGATTCTTATACATTGTCGGCCAAACACACCTCCGATTTCGAATTATATTTAGAATAATTATGCTTCTTTGAAACGAATACATTGAAGCTATAAATAAGTTTTTTTTTTTAAGTATAACACTTATATTGGTAATTAATATTATTTTCCATATTTTCATATCAAAATATTCGTCAGCTTCTACAAGTTTATCACGACTATTACAGTTAACTAAACAAAGATTTCGGTATCGGTATGGCAATCTGCATGACTAATAATTTGTATTTTTTCCCGGGAAAGGATTCGTTTTTTCCCGGGAAACGGGAAATAAAAATTAGAGGGTTTTCCCGGGAATTCCCGGGCGGGAATTCCCGGGAGTAACCCTCTAAGGAGACGGTAATGAGGAGAAAAAGTTAAGTAAAATAATAATAGAAAATAGTTTGAAGGAAGATGGAAAAAGATGAAACCTCCAGGGCTCTTTTAAGGAACAAAAGGAAGGTACCATATTTTATTGAAATGTATTTAATTTTATTTTCAAGACTTTAGAACTAGGTGTATTTATATATGATCCCGTATCTTGGGTGGGGAAGGATTTTTCTCTATAATACATTCTGTGATATGTACCTAATTGTGGCGCTGAAGAATTCATGTAACACCTATTGGAGTATCTTCTGGGTCCAGGAGCATGGACAATGGGAGATATTTCAACGCTTTTTCAGCTGATTTTTAATTCGCTCAAGGCTAAAGAAATATTTATATCTATAAAGTTTGACGCATTAAAATAAAAAAAAACTGAATATTTTCAAATTGAAATAAATAAAAACTATTTCCTTAGTTTACCGTACTTTCTTGCACTATCGTAATTTTAAAATAGGTACTCGTTCTTCATAGCAAAGAACGATATAATCATCGCATCGTTTCGACATCGGCAAAATGTACCAAAAATTCATCAAATTCGATTGAGTATATCGTGTTTCAATACGAAATAAAAGCTACAAATATTTATTTCATCCCAAAATAGTTTAAAACCAACAATAAATAAACTTAATTTAATGTTGTAAATATGTTCAAAGTAGTTTCTAACTCTTGAATAATTATAAATAGTTTTTCAAGTTGAAATAAAACCAATTAAGTGATAATATATCTTGTTCGTAGATAATAGCCTCAGAAAACCTGAAAGATGTAAAAAACAGAATGAAAGGTCAAAGAAGTTATTAAAGAAGTTTTAGATATTAACAATTATTATTAACCCCTCTTTCAACTTCGCAATTAGATACCTATTATTATTTTTTCTACTGACAAACAACTTTTGTAGTAGAATATTATTCAGCTCCAAGATATTAAGATAGTTTCATTATAAAGCATGAAGATATTTGACCGCAGGTTGATGGATTTTTTTAAAGTAAAATAGATAGTCTTATTTTTTTTAAATATAATTCTCTATCTTTAAAATGCGGTAACCAGAGAGCTACATACATGTGATGAACATGAAAAGCGTCCTATCCTCTATCCTCTATGTGCCATAAAAAAGGATGTCACCTCACACCTCACAACAGAATTAAAAAAATTGTATATGATATTTAACAAGTACCTACTCATATTTATGATACAGTATACCCTCATACTTTATCCCAAGTGGGATAGGCAGAGAAAAGAGAATGCCATATACATAGATCTATCATTACATACTTCTTTCGTTTCTTCTATATTCAAACGATTTTTCATACACGCACGCCGATTTCTCTTATTCAAGACACGGTCGTCTTTGAAAATTTGATTCATGTGATAGAGCCACGTAGCTCTCAGACGCCTGCAGGGCTACTCTTGACAAAAATAAACACGATCTTAATCTAGTCTTGATCTTGATCATACGACGTACGAAGTGACTATTGGCCAAAAATACACACAAACCGATCGCGAGTTAGCGGTAGCGCGGTGTTTTTGACCATAGTCCCTTCGTGCGTCGTATGATCAAGATCAAAACTAGATTAAGATCGTGTTTAGTTTTGTCAAGAGTAACCCTGTTGAGTAACCCTGTAAGTACGGTTTGTCTAGGGCCTCTGAGGCCCTAGACACACCGTACTTAGCGATCGACTACTGGCGAACTTTTCGACAATCTACCTACACGTACCGTATAATTATGCGTTATTGTTACGGTTATAGTCGAAAATTCGTTTGTAGTCGATCGCCAAGTGCATGTTTGTCTAGGGGGGAGCCCCCCCTAGACAAACACTGCTGCGCTTTCTCACGCCTCTCTTTTAGATTTCATACTTGACACTTATCATTTAGGTACGTCAATTGTTTTCCTGTTAAAGGAAAATATTCGCAAAATTAATAAGACATTTTAGTTAATATAGGTAAACAGGTAGGTACATACATGTCTCCAAAGCTCTGCTTATAGTAGGTACCTACGTAGGTACTCATGCAAAAGTTTTACCATCCTAAGAAATTACAAACATATAAGATGTGGAGGGCGCACGACAAAAGTTTTTCAATTTTGTCTACAGAAGATTCATAAGCAATCTGAGACAGACACATAGACGTACATAAGAACAGCGCACAACTAACATAAGATGTATTTTATAAAATTACCAAAATCGTTGATTCTGAAACTGTAAAAGAATTCATTGTTTTATTAAATAGATACATTATTTAAAACTATTCCCCAAAGCACGAGCTCTGATCAAATTTGAGGGAATCAATTATATTTTACTGTATAATTATTTGTAAATAAAATTGTAAATAAATTTGGTTCTTCCTTACGCTTAATTTAAGCGTAAGGAAGAACCTTAAGAACCTTTCTAAAGCCTTTATATAGAGCATTCTGCTTTATGGTTGCGAGACGTGGACCATCAGCAAGAGTGAAAGCGGACGGTTGGCGGCCTTTAAGATGTGGTGCTACAGATGCATGCTGAAGATCCATTGGTCGGAACACGTCGAAAACGAAGAAGTGTTAACCAGGGTAGGCGAAAAAAGGCAACTTCTCAAGAGAATCAGCCAACAACGAGCTAACTGGTTTGGCCACAACATCAGGCACCCAGGAGTGCTCATCGCCACCGCGGAGGGTAGGACCGAAGGCACAAATGGCAGAGGCCGACCGAGAGACACTTATATGGACCAACTGAAGAGAGACATGAACTGTGTTTCATACGTAAGGCTGAAGAGACTGGCTGAGAAATGGGAGGAATGGAGAAGAAAATCCAAACTCGTTGCAGACCAATCCAATGGATTATAATCCATAAACATTCAATACTAGCTGACCAAAAAAGCTCTTTTTCTCAAAAGTCCAAATGACCATCTTTCACAGTAACCAGTTTATTACATAATATGAAACGATGTTAGAGCAACAGGAATGTCATGGGAGAACGAATTAACGCAAACACATTCTAAACAATGGACACCCTTTGAGTGTTTTTTAAAGAGTATCCTACAATGCACTTCTGTTACTTGATTGTAAATAGATCCCGGTCGATTTCAGCAGACCGTTGCCATTGTCGAGTTAAACAATACAAAGAATATAGGAGACTCGTATATAATCACCCGCAACATTAATTTATTTATTTTCGAAGAGCAAACATTATGAAAATTCGTCATAATTAAATATTTAGTTTGATTAAATTAAATTGAATACTTGAAGTATTATATATTTTTCAAAAGCTTTTCGTACTACGTTTGAGGATGAGCGTAGTCCGAATAGCTTTTGAAACATATATAATTCTTTAAGTGAAAGACACAGTGATTTAATTTAATTTAATCAAACTAAATATTAAAATAAAAAGAAAAAACATTTCTGAAATTTCCCATTATGTGTCAACGAAGCAAAAAAAGTATCTATGTATTTATTAAAATTAGTTTATTTAGATACGTATCTGGACGAGACAGTCTTTCTAACAATGCTAACTTATTTTTTAGAACGAAGTTAAAAGCCAACTCTGCTACACTAATTTATTATTGTACTAAGGTAATTATTTAATTTTGTATTACAATTAGCAAATTCATTCTCTCATAGTTAACATCTCGAAAAAACGAAACATTTTGAAACTTTTTTTTAGAGTTTTTTCACGGCAATTTAGATTCACGGCAAAAAATGGCTATCCCACTCTTTTCTGTAAGTTTTCGACAGTGCCGTAAAGGCAGGTGTTCTAATTTAGCGATGAAGCATGCCACCCATTCTGAATGTCTTATTCTTTTATTAGCAAGGAAAGGAAGACTTGCATGTTTATTTAATGCAGTTAGAACACTGGCTACCCCAATGCCGTGATTGTATTGTAGGTATACATATAGTGTAGTATTTTTATTTCATTCTGTATTTTTTTTTTAAAAAAGATATACTTATCTGGGTCTTGTTATACACCTTTCACAGGTAGCTAAAAGCTTGTGTTGTGAAAGGGGAGATTTGTAATTCTGTAATTTTAATTAATTCTTTACCATTATGTCATATCCCACAAAACAAAAAATAAGATATTTAGAATGGGTGACTTTCTTACATACAGCTGATCTGCTGGCTACCCCACTTGTGGGATATGCCGTGATGGTATAGTAGTAGTAGTAGTAGTAGAATGGGTGACAAACCTCATTGCTGAATGTAAAATGTCTTTATTTCTTTGAACACTCCTCTTTTATTTCATACCATTGTGTAACGACTGTTTGATTCTAAATATTGTAAAAATAAAAAAATTAAAAATAAATACCATTACGATATTCAAATTTTAATGTAAGAATTTGATAGCTTGATGCATATTATAAAAACCGTAAATAAAATTTATTGGTGAATAATATGAGATTGATTTTGTAACCGATGTAAAAAATTATACAAATAAAACCATTATTTACAGTTTTTATATTTTCATAATTTAGAAACAGTCTTAATAGGAAAGAATTTGAATATGTACGAGTTCTTTCATACAAATTTCCCAAAATATAAATCAATAGATATTTAAAAAAAATTGAAATAAGTACCTGCCATATTTTTTTGTCGAAATAAAAAACTTTACGAATGTTGAACATCTACTTATAAACATTTATCAAATCCTTTTAAGTTTGTTTTCTTCGAAGATGGCTTTATCTCGCAAAAACAACAAAAAAACCTTGAATATAATATATTTCTGCAAACTTTTCAGTTTACGATTAAGCTCAGTGTTGCCAAGATTGTGAAAATAACAATATTATTATTATCTATGCAAATTCAATGTTTTCTATCAAATGCTGCCATATCACAGATAAGGTACAGCCGTTAAGAAAACTATCAGCCGTTTAAACGGTCGTTAGGGAACTAACGGACCCGTTGAATGATACATTTTAAACCTTTCGAGAGGTGGAGATCCCATTCAACTTCTAGAACTTTAATAGGTAGATACATTTTATATCGATAGAAAACTAGTGAAGCTTTTTTTGTAAGGAGCTTTTGTTTTGATAGCTGCATTGATTTTCTAAAATTTTCTATTGATATGTATATCAGCTTTATGTATACATAAACCTATAAGCAGTTATATGAGTTTTCAAACCAATTTTCACGTTTACTTACTTATGCATTGTGATGTTTTTTTTCTGTCATCTGAATTTAATCGGGTTGATAAGGATATCAGAATACATGAACAAACTCACTTTCTGTACAATGAATGTTCTAAATTTGAATTCTCATTAGGTACTATGCAACACCTGTGTCATTCAATAAAGAATTTATTAAATAAATGTGTTTTTGTCATTCATATTTTCGTAATAAATATTTGATGTTCGTGTTAGGCATAAATAGATAGGTACAATACTTTTCTAAAATTCTAAAATTGAGTAGAGCTCGTGCTATGAGGGATTATAGAGTTTTTTTTTATTTAATAAATCATAAATTAAAATATTACATCTCACGAGATTTGTTGCATTATTGTTGTTTTATGAGAGGACACTGGGTGCGACTGCGAGGAGGTGCAGAGTGATTCTCACTTATTGCAATGCCCGCTGATGGGGAATGCATGTAATGTGAGTGACCTGATGAGGGCGAGTGACAAGGCGATATACGTCGCTGCATACTGGAGTGGCAAGGTCTAAAGTCCGAACCCGAAAAGTACCGTACTGAATCTGAACCTGTACCGAAATGTTTGTCATGGTTAAATGTTTGTTTTATGGAGTTGTTGGCAAAGATAAGATCTCTCACTCTTTTCTGTAAGTTTTCAAGTATCCTGTGAAAGTTAGTACTCGTAAAATATCCTGTTTGCGACTTTAAACATTTTCAACTCTACGATGAAATTTACCACCAAATCTGCACGGATAGGACAAAATGTATGTTTAAGGGCCCCGTTTAGCAAAAACGGTAAAATATTCAATTTTCAACAAATATGATAGAAAAACTGCCAAAACTTGTTCACCCTTGCGAACATATTGATTTGATAAAATAAAAAAAAACAAATATTTATTATGTACCAATATTAGTTTTTTACTAAAAAAATAAATAAATCGCAGACTGACGAGATTTATTTAGGTACTCTTTGTTATATCAAAATACAAATTATTTTTAAATATATATATTTTTTATTTATCCTATCAAGCATATAAATACCATAGATTTTAAAAAACTTTTTCAGTAAGTATACAAAAAATCGAGTTCATGTGGTGATTTTTTGTTTCAAAATACGAGAAATTTTATCAAAAAAATACTTTTAAATCGGTCAATATCCATGAAAAAAAATTGTTCTATAATTGTAATAACTATCTAAGTATTCGTAGTATTAAAAAAAATTAAGAAAATTTGTAGGCTTCTCGTGCATTTATGTACCAAACACACCCCCGAATTCGATTTTTAGAAATATGCTTTTTTATAAACGAATACTATGAAGCTAAAATCAAGTTTTTTTTTTAAGTTAAAGTTTGATATTGGTAGGTAATTAATATATGTTTTCATATTTTATCAAATCAAAATGTTCGTAGGGTCAACAAGTTTTGAGAGTGTGTGTACCAAACTTGTAGAAAATTGAATGTTTTATCGTTTTTGCTAAATGGGCATCTTAATATTATGTACAAGTAGTTTATTTGCTGGCAGGCCTACTTGTGGGCAATGTCGTGATGTTATGGTAACTATGTTTATTTTAAAAAAATACATATCATATTTATTCATTCATTGTCTATCGAATTCCTACTAAAGAAGAATATTCATTAATTTAATCTTCACATATTTAAAAAAAATCAATCCATTCAGATCGAGTGATTTGTGGTAGCTGTACCTGTTACATTTATAAGATTCAAATACCAATAGGTACGCATTAAACTTTATTTATCCCTATAATTTTTATTTAATTCAAATCCTTGATAAGGAATAGTGGTAATAAAAACATTTTATCTACACTTGGCATATATATTAAACTTTTTTCTATATATACCTGATAGCATAGGCGTCCGCAGGATTTTCTCCACCCGTCGTCAACTTTTCAATTTCGCATAGGAATTTGAAACGTGTTACGATCTCATAGTTTTTGTTCAAGAGTTTTAGAATCACCGTTTATTTAGTCTGACAAATATCAAATTTGTGAGGCTTTTATTTATTTTTAGTCTTAATTTTCGTGATAAGTTCTTTTGATTTACAAGCAAAAATTCTACTCTCCGAAGCCAGTTTATCAATTTGATATAGAAATTTGAAATATCTTACGATCTCCTCGATTTTGTTCCACAATTTAAAAGCCAACTTATATCTATTCTGACTTCTAGGAGCGGGAACTTCCCACAAAGATGTCAATTTTCCATACCTCAAACCTATTCTTGACTAGGTACTTTCCTACTATTTTCGAGGTTCAATTTGGGGGTGGTACAGTTGCCCCCTTGCTCCCCTTCTTGGTACACCCATGTCTGACAGATAGGTAAGAAATTGAACGATTTGGGAGAAGGTAGTGATAAAAAAAATCAAATGATACCTAGATGCGAAAGACATACCTAATAACCAATAAGATTTGCATATGAAAAGATAAAATTTAATTTACTGTATATTTTATAGTATCGAATAACATAATTATACTCTCTCTCATCCAATTCTACCTTCTAATACATTATATTTAACGTGTGGGTACATATCTATCTATGTACATAACACCTTGCTATGTAGGTATATACCTACTCGTTTTAAATTTCCATTTATCGGTAAGTGTCTAATAAAATGCTAATGAAATTGGCAGATACACCTACTCAAATTAAGTACAATTACCTTTGTATCGCACAATAAATTTAATTATCAAATTCCAATTAAGTAAAAACATTTGGATTTCCGAGGATCAAAAGCTTTGTACAGAAATTTAGTACACTTACATCTACAAAAATTCCGAGTTTGTAGTTTTTGTTAAAAAGTGTATTTTACCGCCATCTGTAAAATATATTTATAATCTCTCAAAATGGTAAATAAGCGTTCCCTGTTTTATCGACTCGGTCTATTGCAGAAATGTCAAAATTATAATAACCTCAATTTCGAAGAGTTGTGCAAAGTTTCGAGGTATTAATTTTTAAATTGTTTAATTAAATATTCATTTATTTAAATAGTTTTTTCAATGTAAATATATATGATTAATTTTTCTTTGTAGATGAATATCTTGAGGAGAGGCTTTTCTATATTTTCCTCAACAGTTTCATCCCTAGCTGTACAAACTTGTAATGGTAAGTTCTTCCACTGATTTTATAATTATCTTGTTGTTTATACCATATATTTATTGATTGATATAACACGCAACATTTTCTTATACGAAAAAGTTCATTTGATTTCGATTGATCTCAGAATAGCTCCAAAATTATGTATTCAAAGAATTTTATAACCTTAAATAATACTCCAAGTTTAGTGTGTATTTCTATACTGTCTTTTAAAAATTATGCTCATCTTAGTAAATTTTGTGTTATTCTGAAGTTTACAATTTTTTAATAATTAAAACTGGGTTCATTTTCTCAATGTGTATTTTAATTAATATTAAAGTTTCCATTCATATTCCTTCATACTATGCTTAATAGTATTGAATATCAATTTTCTAAACTTATCTGAGAGAAGCAAGATCAACAAGTTAGATGTTATTTTAGAATCTTGTATATACATTGAGTAATTAACACAACCTCCAAAGACTTCTATAAAATGTCGAAAATGAAGATATTATAGACAAGTTACAGAACTGTGTCGATTTTCCCGATGCCTGCACATCATACTTACTGCCACCATATCTTTCAACATATTTATATCTCAACTACCTATCACGCTATTCAATGAAAAGACTTTACTTTATGCAATTAAAATTGTCGTCCGACGGTACTTGGTGGAAGTTCATATTAAAATATTTTATTTTTTTATCTGGGTTTTGTTGTAAACCCAAATACAACCTCATACATCTTTCACGCTAAGCTACTAAAAGCTTGTGTCGTGAAATCGAGCCACGGACCTCTTGTTCACAAGGTTGAGACTCTACCTCCAGGCTACTGACGAACTCAGTAATAATAAAAATATGACACTTATACTTAGTACTTCCACATTTTTAATTATGCAAGTACGTATATTTTTAAGATACTCAAAAAAAGGCTCAAATTTTAATAGACAAATCAACATTGACTTTATTATTCGTGAGCCAGCTTTCAAGAGCTTCCGTTCTCATTGTCAGGCTAGCGTCAAGTGATTTTTATTCTAATGCATGTTGTAAATGATAAAATAAACAATAATTAGGTATAGTAGATATAATGAAGTCAGTGGTAATGGTCAATGGATAAATTGATATTGTGCGCAGATTAAAAGATAACATCCCCAGCATTTGCCTTTGTGCGATATGAGTCTTTTTGTGGTTTCCCCGATAAACTACCACACTTTGCAAAATTATATGACGGTATATAGATCAATAGTTCAAAACTTCTTTAATGGTCCACTAGCCCTTCAGTATGAAAATAAATGTGTTTTCGTACCCTCATGAAAATAATAACCTACGTTCAAAAGAAATTCTTGCTTTCATTTTGCATGAAGCACTTTTCTAACATGCCTGTAAATGTTTACCCACAGCCCCATAACCACTGTTACAGATAGATAGATATAAAAAGCTTGCATCCTAAAACAATAAGAGCAGTATAATATTAAGTCGTATTTACATAATGGATTCTAGGAACACATCTATCACTCACTCTCCATGTTGAATAGAATATAGTGTCCAGTGTGATTTTGTTATTCAAATCCAATCTTGCTTCTGGTCTCCTGATACTACTCTACTCTCCTTATAAAGATACACACTACACACTGTTTACTAATGCATTATTAGATACCTTGTCCTTGCATATTCAAAAAGAGGTATGTGGGAACATTTTTATTTAGGTATATTTTTTTTAAACTGTTTATTAAGGCATTAAAATTGTTGTTAAGAATATTTAATAATTTTTTTATTGTTTAACCGGATTTCGGTGCAGATGACAAAACCAATCAGAAACCTCGATTGGAGAACCATGTCTACACAATGCAACATTGTGTAAAATCTAATCGGAAGAAGTGAGAAAGGGGTCCAACGCTTACGAATTGGCTCTAAACTGGCTAAAGTGATCACTTCTCGGTATCCATGGACAACGTTCACCAATTCCACCATTCTCACTGTCACGATGTAAGGTCCACCAATCGAGAGATGCTTTTTGCAAACCTTAGAAGCAACCATCTTTTTGGGATCTCATTTTTCAGATCTCAAATGGATCGTGATCTCCCGTCTAAATGGCGCCGGAACAATTAAGTTCAATACTTTATCGGCTGCTAGTTCGACCAGTCAGCACTTCTTCCAATTAGTTTTAACACAATGTTGCATTGTGTAGACATGGTTCTCCAATCGAGGTTTCTGATTATAATTGTTGTTTGGACTTTTCACTGGCATGTAATATTATTCTTTAAGGATTGAACTTTAATATTTGATACTAAGAATCACTTTATAAAATGGTTATGATGTCATTATAAGCAGTTTATTCTACAAATGCCAAAATATTTGTAAATTCACATACCCCTTTTTGAATATGCAACGAAGACTTGTTATTTGAATTTACTTGCAGTGTTGTATACGTTCCTTAGTTTCCTTTGACGTTTCTCTTTGCAGTGTAGATTATTTACTTTTTTCACGATTTGATTATGTTGGGAGTTTTATGTGTTAATTTTTATTTCACACTACAAATAAAATATCTTATCACGTCATGTTCCACAAATGGGGTACCCAGCAGACCAAAGGCGTGCAACTCGTCTCTGTGCCAATTAATAATTAAGACATATAAAGTACCAACAAAATAAAGTAAAATTAACATAAAATTAGTAAAATACTCAATTCAAAGGAATATATTTATTTATACCATCACAGCATCACCCATAAGTAGGAAACCAATGAATAACTGAATGTAATGAAGACACAGGTTTTCCTCTCTGTGCCATAAAAACTAAGATATTCAGGATCAGCGGTATCCTCATCGTTAAATAGAAAATGTTAAATATTATAATTATAATTAGTAATTGTTTTAATAAAACAAATAATAAAAACTTTGTATAATTCCACTATTAAGATTAACTTCAGACTTAAAAATAGTTTAGAGTGACTATGCACACATTACAGTAACATATATATAAGTGCATAGTCGCTAGACAATGTTTAAACTCTGCGAGAAAATAAATATAGTGGAATCATAGAAAACTTTAATTATTTGTTTTATTAATACAATCTATCAAAATGCTATTCCACAATGTTGCGCTTAATAAATATTTTTTTAATAATGATTGTATAGTACTTGGAATAACTTTGTAAATTCATTTTAATAGAATTAATATAGATTTAAAATAAAACATTTTATTACTTTCACTATGAACATTATTTGACTCTGAGGCCTTTCTGATAAAAACTCACTGATGATGGGTGTCTACCCGAAATGCATCTGAGTCAAATATTATTCATAGTGAAAGTAATACAGTGTTTTATTTAAGTCTATTTAATTATAATAATTATCAAATATCTTGTAAGAGAATACCTACCTCTTACAAGACACAATCTCACTTTTGTGGATTGTAACGAAACGTTGTAATAAAAATTATAACTCGTGTGTTTTTTTTCTATTTCATTTTATAGTATGATCCACGACCTGTAAGATCTATTGTACTCCCCCTACTTAACTTTCTTAGTGTTGCCAATCAAAGCGAACCCTCAAGTCCTAGACATCTTATGTAGTCCAGGATCTTGAGGGGATCTAAGGTGTGGAGAGATTCCACATCTACCCAGAGTTTACCTACGGCTTTGGTTCTTGGGCATACCACACCATTGCATTCCACCAAGAGATGTCGAGGAGTCTCCACCTCTTCTTCAAAAAAAACTAATGTGTTAGTGTTAGTAATGTTAGATTGTCCTGGGTCTGGGTGTTACATGTATATGTGTTTAGTGCATTGTATATGTGTATCGTCGTGTTAGTACCCATAATACAAGATTCATATCTTAGTTTGTTAAGCTCGGTCTGTGTGAATTGTCTGTACATGTTATGTTATATTGCAAATCTCATAGGTACATATTTTTAAAGTGTACAATTTTTTATATTATTTGATATGTATCATTACTCTTATATTATCTCCAATCTGTAACAGATCTGTACATTCTCTGGTGCATCGTCATCAAAAACAAATCTTTCATTTTATCAGCAAAAACTACTTCCGTTTTATCTTCTCGCTCTATAGTATTATGCATATTAAAACAACGTTGCTTCCATAAAATACACCATGAATGCTGCTTGCGCTTCTATAAAATACATCATGAATAATGTTTGCTGCTTCTCGATACATTCTATTCTTAAAATATTGACATTTTATGTCAGTATATTTTCCTCGTATATCCGAGATGACATAGATTTTACTATTATATAGTACTCTCTCTTTTTCTTTGTCTCCATGTTACCAGATTTATTATCTGAGGTTATGTTAGATATAGAAGCATTTCGCTTATGTTGCAACATTACAGGTTCCACTATTGACATATTTTGTTTACATTTTGCAGCATCCTTTTATTTATGATAGGTACTAAATTTTATCTTTTAATTTTGTGGATGCAATCATCAGAGAATATATTAATATCGCGCATAAATTGTACATGGTTCGTTGATTTATTTCTGTAAAGGACAATCTTTGTTTGTTTGCTAGGGATGGAAAATGCCATAAGGACATTGAAAGAAGAAAAGTTAACGGTGCACTTCGACCCATCGTTAGCAATAGCAATGTGACGAACATGGCAAAAATGTAGGTGCCCAGTGCCATTCTGGTACCGACACTTAAGTGTCTATGCAAGTGAAACTTGGACATGGTTGAAAAGGAACAGAAGTGGAATTGATGCTTTGGAGATGCGAGTTGTGCATAGAATACGTGTAAATAAGTTACGATGGTTTGGACATGTGATGTATATTGTGCGAGGCATTTTTTCAAACTCTTGAGTAGCATTATAAGTAATCCAATGATTTTGAGTGAGTTTTGTATCTACATCCCAATATCATTCAATTGTTCTCGACAGCATTTACTTTTTTACCCCCCTGGTAGCAGAACAAACATAATACCAATCTCTCCTGTCCGAAGGGCTGTAAAATTGTTTAATAATTTGAATGTTCATGTCGATATTTTCAACATAACATTCAATGAATTTATCGCCAGGATAGAGATTCTCCTTTGATTGTCTCTTTTTGATGATATCTTTTTTTTTCTTGACTTGGCATTTCTTTGTTTTTTTTTCTTTTGTTTTTTCATTTTTCCTGCTGAGACCGCTTTGGCCAAAAGCTGTTATGGTCTCAGTGCAGGGTGATGTTTTTATAATAATAATAATAATAATGTGGAACGAAATAATGAAGAAAGGATGACAAAGAGGATATAGCCACTTTTTTTGAAAAAAGGGATGTTAGGAAACGCGTCCGAGAACCACGTAAATTAATATCGTCAAAAAGGACGACCGTGTGTTAAATAAGAAAAATCGATGTGCGTGTATGAGAAATTGTATGAATGTAGAAGAAGCGAAAAAGGTGTGCAAGGATTGATCTATATGACGTTTCGCTCTCTTTGCCAACCCCACTTGGGATACGGCCAGTACCTACCTGTAGCATAGCACGTTACGCACATACAATGAAAACTATTGGAATCTGTTTAATATGCACTTAGTTTGGTAGATACATAGATAAATATATAGTCACTTTCCCGTATGTAGTGTGGACTGTAAATGCGCATTGTCTTATCAGGGATTCCCGTATCATCTGGTTTACGATCGGTTCCTTAATAAATATTCCATGAACCGGCGGGATTCAGCCTCTCACGCTCCTAGGAAAAGTAAAATAAAACTTAGACTTATCCTGGGAATAGTTGTACCTACAAGAAAAGTAACAACCGTGTGAAAAGTAGTTTTTAAAGTCACTATTCTTGTTCCGTGGAGCAGCTGGAAAAGAATTTGTCTCTCATTCTTTTCCGTAAGTTTTCGAGTGTCGTATAAAAATGTCGTAAAAATACATCTTGAATACAGCTGTGAGGTTTACCACCCATCCTGAATGTCTTGATTTTATGTTGGCACGAAGAAGACAGCTTGCATGTTTCTTACATGCAGCTGGTCTGCTGGTTACCCCACTTGTGGGATATGCCGTGATGGTATAGAATAGTAGTAGTATATTTTAGTTTTTAATAAACTGAATTACATTTCAGACATCCTCACTTAAAGTAATAACTTGTGGCGTGTAGATAAAGTAGGTTGAAGCGGCATTCGACCTAGGATCTTTGATTCGTAAATCCATGTGGTTTATCTCCATGTTCGGTCAAATCCAATTCTGACCTAAAATGGTTCATTACATTTACCTTTTTATGAGTTACAATCACTTGGATTGTTCTAGTTTTTCTTTTCTATTTCTCCTTTGTCATCTCTTTCAGATCTTCAAATGTGCTAAAGCGCATATCCTCCACTAATACTTGATCCATGTAGACTTGATTTTTTTTAAAAGTGCCCTAGCACCGCTACGCATACGGTCACAGGTGATTGGCTGGTGCATTGTGTGGTGTGTGTAGCATACTCATTTCTGAAGGATGTGTTATAGTAATCATTTATCTATGAGCGGGGCACTCTTATATGAATACTACTCCAACTATAAATTACGGAGTATGAAGTTTTGCTGAATTGAATAAATAATTGATATTCTGAGACTGACTGTCCATGGATCACATTCGCTGTTATTTTTTATGTTATTCAAAATATCTGTGACCATCGTGTAGGTATATCACGTATGTATGTAAATAATGTAGTTCCAATGTACATATTATTATTAAGTAAATGGACTTAGCACCCAATGCACAGTGGACAAGGCACTATGCATGTATGTGCCTGGGGGTTAGGGGATCAAGTCCATACAGTTAGGTTAGCATTTTGCCAAAATGCCTGGCAGTTTCCACTGCATTCTCGTTATTTTTATTGCATGCAGAATTAGATACTACTACTACACCTTAAGTAATTGTCTTGAAGAAAACTGGATTACCACCGATAACTTCTGTCTCGAGAAGAATTTCAACAATTTCCGCTTCAAGAAATATAAGGACTGGAAAATTGTATGTTGTTTCCTAAGAAGACAATAATTGGATTGTTTTAAAATTATCTACCATTAATTTGTCGAAATGGCCTACAATTTTATAGGTACATTTTAGAATATCTCGTTATTTTATTTGTGTTAGAACGACCTCACCCCAATTCTATTATGGGGTAAGCAGAGAGGAAAGAATGCCAAACGTTCACATACTCGTATTACAATTGTATGTATCTCTATCTATTATAATAACACGTGAATGAAATAGTTGCCATTCAGAATGAAGGACATTATTTTCTACCGCATGAAACAGATACTTTATTTTAATAGTACGGAAATTATTTCCACTTGTGGTCGTTTTCTACGGATTCTCCTTCTAAAAAGTCTTGGAGAAAACATATTATAAAAATATCCCTCTGAAATATAAACTTTTAATAAAAATATTAATTTTCCCTTACTTAGACCGGAAATTCATTGTCTTTTTTTTTCTTCTGTCGCTTCTCGGGCCTCTTTTATTTTTCCGCTACACTAGGTATAATAATATTATATTTTGGATTTTATCTTCATCCAACGAATCTTGTAAGCTTAAATAATAATATCGTTGCATTGTTGTTGTATAAAAACGGACAGTACCGTTTCTGAACAAAACGGAGACAGTCGCTAAATGGTTTATTATTTCTCAACATCCGTTTTTACAGGGTGGTGGTGGTGGTGACGAGAGAAGGTGAAGGGTTGACTGGTGGTGGATATTTCGTAGAGCAGAATTGGGAAATTATTTGTATTTTATCTTTATTTCATTATACTGCATCAATTTAGCTGATTTTAAAATGTAGGAGTATGTATTGTTTGGCAATATTATTTAATACTTGAAGGTATATTCATTTCATGGTTTAATTTCAATGAGCAACAAAGTAGGATTAACTCTAAGGTTTATTTTAAACTTCTACTTAATATTTCTTCACTTAACTGGTGAGTTAAGTCCCGGTATAGATGTTGTCTACTCTTTTCTATACATTTTCGAGTATCATGTAAAATGCAGGTTTCTAGAAATAAAGACATTTTACATCTATAATTCAGCGACGAGGTGTGCCTCCCATTCTGAATGGCCTATTTTTTTATTGTCACGGAGATGGTCTGTTCCGTCGAGTAGGTACCCGGTGAAGAATTGGTCTCCTTCTCTTTTTCGAATTTTCGACTGCCTTGTAAAATACAGGTGTACAAAAAATAAATACATTTTACATCTTTGATTCAGCGACTAGATATGCCACCTATCCTGAATGTCTCAATATTTTGGTATGGAGAGGACAAGGCATATTTATAACATGTGGCTGGTCTGCTTATTGTGATTGTGTAGTAGTAGTATTTTTTAAGATATACCTATCTGGGTTTTTATTATAAACTCAAATACCTATAACTTTCTTCTTCTTCTTCTATGAGTGCCATATCAGGTCCCCCCGACGTTGGCGATCACTCTGGAGAATGCTTCCCTGTCTCGTGCTGTGCGGACCAGCTCTCCCATCCGTGTTATTCCGGTCCATTGCCGGATATTCCGCAGCCAACACATCTGCCTCCTTCCCACTCCTCGACGTCCCTCAATCTTGCCTATAACTTTCACAATAAGCTAAAAGCTTGTATCGTGAAAGCGGACTTTTTGACCGCACCTGGGATCGAACCACGCACGTCATGTGCACGAGGCTGTGACTCTACCTCCAGGCTACCGACGAACTCGAAGTTTACTACGAAATAATAGTAATAGTGATAAATAGTCGGCCGGTGTGGCGCGGAGGTAACGCTCTTGCCTTTGAGTCACGAGGTCCCGGGTTCGATTCCCGGCCAGGGCAGATTGAGGAATGGCCTTTTTCAAATTGTCCTGGGTCTGCGTCGGCCGGGTTCACCCCCGCCTGACGTCGGAGTGTCTTAGGGTTGGTTTTGCCCATTGTGGCGGTGGTGCGTGTGGCGAACTCGTCTTTTTGTTGTGTCGTCCTGTCTCCCTTGGTGGAGAGTAGGTTTGGTAGGGATGTCCCTTTTGGGAGGGTTTAATGTTTCCACACCATGCTGGCGCTGGCGACTCTCGGGCTCGCGCCCTTTAAACGCCTAACAGCACGTCTCTGGACACCTCACCTCGGCCTTCTGTACAATTTATGTATATATATTTTAGTATCATGTTTTTTTTATTTTGCTTCACGTTTTTGTATTATTTTTTTCTTTCTTTTTTTACTTATATATATTGTACCTATATAACTCAATAAACATTATTACCGCCCAGAGGGGACATTGAAGAGAGAAGTAGGATAAAAGATTCCCACGACGGCGGTTTTGCCCGGCCGGCCCTTCAGGCCTCCCCAATGGCCCGCCCGTGAGGAAAATTTTGGTTGAATGTGGGGATAAGTAGGAGCTAACGACTGCTGAGATATCCGGGTGTGTGGTGGATCTTTCTTCAATGTCCTGGGTCCGTGTGTTACATGTATGTGTGTTTAGTGCATTGTATATGTGTGTATCGTCGCGTTAGTACCCATAATACGAGTTTCATCTTAGTTTGCGACTAGCTCGATCTGTGTGAATTGTCTATGTATGTTATGTTATTTTGCCTGTCTTTTACAGACATTTGAAACCTTACAGCAATACCAGAGCAGAGGCCTGAGTCAATAACACACTTTCGTGTCACGTTCCCGCTCCGTTAGCGTTCGGGTGCAGACGATGTTGCGCCAAAGTGTTAATTTTCGTAACTATTGTGTATCTTAGCAACGAAATTGACACTTGCTTGCAACTTCGTCTATAGTCGAACGTTAACGGAACGAAAACGTAACGTGAAAATGTGTTGTTGACTCAGGCCTCAGGCCTGTTCTTTATCATGGACTCCGTGAATATTATAATCACCAAATATAGTATAGGTAAATAATATTTTTGTTAATCTTTAATTTCAAACCTATTACGGGCTGTGTTTTTCTTTCTCTGGTAATACTGGGAACAGTTCCAGCTCTGGCATAAGTATGTTAATACTATCTAAAAGTAAGTGTAGGTAAGTTGATACCTGGAAAATAACCCCCTGAAGCAGATCACGACTCATATCATATCCACGTCGGCGTCGCCAGAGCGTCTTCTTCTTCTTCTTATCCCATTATTTTCTTTCGTTTAATTTTTTATACTTACCTACCTCCCGCCCATCAAGTGTAGATGATAATATCTAGCAATGGTCAGACTGGGCGAATTTTCGCTATTGACAAAATTACATGAGTACCTAATAGCTAGATAATTCTGCGGTGATAAGGCAAAAGTTGATAGGTATAAAATCGTTGGCTCCTCAAATATACTTACATAAATATATATTAACTATGTAAGTATATTTTTGAATGCAATAAATTTTTTGTTTCAATGAGCATATCTAGTGACAAATTTGATTTTCAAATTTTTTTATTGACATATCAACTTATGGGATTATGAAATTAAAAACAAATGTTTTATCTAGAGAATCGATTATGATAAGAGTCCAAGAACATTATAGAAGTTACATGAGTATTATTGTAACCTAACGTATTGATAATCTTATATTTTCCAAAAATATAATTTATTTTGAAAGAAGATTTTCCGTGCTGTCACGTCGTGAACATTGTGTGCAAGAAAAATTGTGTTTTAGCCAACTCTCGTTTGCGAAATTAAAAACATTACCTATTTTTCTCTACCATGTTGGTATTTTTATATAAAAAGATGTCTTTCGTCTTAAACATATTAATTCTCTGAAATTTTAGCAGAGTTCGTGCTTTGAGGAATAGTTTCATTATTATATTCATGTATGCTTGCTCATAATTAAATAAACATAACGTCGCTAAACGAAATATAAAATAAATATAAGTCTAAATCTAATTTTTTTAAATCTAAATCTAAGTGAGTTAAATCTAAGTCAACTAAAATAAAATAAAGCAAAACAAGACAAAAGTGAATATAATAAAATTAAATTAAGCGAAGAAGAATAAAATAAATAAATAAATAAAATAAATTTCTTTATTAATTTCTACTACCTAAACACCGCACACGAGAAAGCTATTTTTATGCAAGTATTTTTCGAGCGATATAGCACGTCGTGTGTGGAAATTACCTTACGTTGATAATAGTATGTAGGTAGGTAGGTACCTACGTAACAATCTAGAAGTTTGTCTCTGCCGTCGCGACGCTAAGAAACCCTCCAGCGTCGCTTCTGAAGGTAGCATAATAGTAGGAAATGAGACTGTACCTACTACACCCACCTCCCATGTATGTATGATGTCTTCATATTATTATTATTAATTTTAATAAGTTCCATTATTTCTAGTATTCTTCACTGCAGATCTTAGTTTAAACTCTACACAACAGTTTAAATTACTTTCCCAACGTTTTTCTCATTGACAGATTATTATTATAAATTTTATGGACGCCCTATCACGAAACTTAATCGTACACCAAACACTCCAAAACAATGAACATCAATTAGCTGATGTTTAAGATTACAAGCCGTGGAGCACCCGGCAAAGAATTGGTCTCACTCTTTTCCGTGAGTTTTCGAGTGTCAGAAACATTAAGACATTTTACATCTCGAATTCAGCGATGAGGTTTTCTACCCATCCTAAATATCTTATTTTTTTGTTGGTACAGAGAAGACGGTTTGCTGGTTTTGTTTGGTAGCTGATCTGCTGGCTACCCTACTTATGTGATATACCGTGATGGTATAGTAGTGGTTGTAGTAAGATTACATCTATTAAACCTATCCAGCAATGAATATTTTACTATATTATGTTGTTTTATTTTATTTGGCATTTCAACAGACTTTTTACAATTTATTGTGTGTAAAACATGAGAACAACAGTTAAATTAATAAATTTCATAAAATAATAATAAGTAATACCTACTGGCTGCCTCGTTGTGATAGTATAGTAGTATTATTATAATATACGTACTTATTTTCCATATAATATTAGTATGGATAGTTGATAGTGAATGACAAAGAGAATATACTTATCTGAGAGAGAGGGTGTGAGGATCGTGACTTGATCGTGTGGTTCCAGATCTCAAAGATGACCGTGTGTTGATAAGATAAATCGACAAGTTTGTAAAATTGTATTGTATGAATGTAGTAAAAGAAGTGAAAGAAATATAATTATAAGAATAGATCTATATTGCGTTTCGTTCTCACTGCCTACCCTACTTGGTATACGGCTTGAGGTTGTTAAAATAATATAATGTAGTAGATAGACACTAATATTATTCAAACAAGAATCACATTAGCTTCATAAATCACAAGAACTTCTCGTGAAATCAGAAAGACAAACATTCTTCTCTGATTAGATACCTGCTTTACTAGTAGCTGTCTACATCGATAAAAGGGACTAAGATTTACTCTCGATTCCTTCTTAATCTAGTATTTTTAGAAAATTATAATGGAACTCTTGAATATAAGCTATTTAGCTTCAAAAATACCAAATATCTTGTAAAAGTGGATAGTTTAGTTAAAAGTTAGAAGATGTTACAATACATTCGCCCTCTGGTGGTTGAATTAAGTTTGTGACTGTTTATGTTATCGGGATCCCCGCGTGTTAGATGTTTTTGGCTCAAACTTCAAACTCCTGAAGATGGACACAGCACGTTTGCCGAAAGCTCGAGCCAAAAGGAGTCACGACACGGGAATCCCGACCGCCAGACAACAATAAAAATACGTGCAAACTTGAAGTTTTCGAAAACTGATTACTGATACTTTGTGATTTATATTATTATAACCAATACGAATGTTCAATAAATAAATACCTAGTTTAACGATTTATAAGATCGTCATTTAGATTGTAAAGAACTTTAATAAAAACTGCAGTTTATTTTCAAGAATCGATTTTTATTAAGACGTTTTTAAGATTGAAATTCGAATCAAGACTAACTCTGACGAATACAGACGGTCAAGCATTATTTAGAAAATGTTATTGTTAAACAAATTCCCATTCTTATAATATAGATTTTATAAAACACTGTTTTCCTATACGAATCTAGTAGCACTTTTGTATATAGGGACTTATACTTCATGGTCTCTTTCCTCTATTTTATTTTATCGAATTTAAAAATCAAGTAGGAAAACAAAGTCAGGAAGAGCTGTTTATGTACTAAATCGAATTTGAACCTGATAATAGAAAATAAACTTTGTTGTTCTCTATATGCACTTGTAGTAGTAGTAGTAGTATAGATACTTTCTGTCCACTGTAAGTCTGTAAGGTACTGGAAATTTCATTGAAGACTGAATTTTATTTCAACGTTTTTCACCTCTACCCATTCCATTTAGAATCTCTCGAGATTTGAGATATAATTGGTACAAAATACGAAGAAAAATCTCTGACTCGGTCAATTTGTAAACGAACGAACTGAAGAGTTTTCTTTATGATGTTTTAACATATTATTTATATATGTAGATAAGCATTCATGAAGTTTTATTAATAAATAGGTATAATGTAGTTTTATCACTAAATATAATGTAGTTTTTACATATATTTTCTATGAAACTTTTTCATAATTGATATGTGCAAAAAAATTTGATCGCAAAAAATGGAATATCCTAACATTGATTTAAAAAACTTTGTCTGGAGTGTTATGCTATGTGGTAATGAGACGTGGACCATCGACAAGAGTAAGAGCGGACATTTGGCCGCCATTGATTGGAACATTACAAAAACGAAGATGTACCTACCTATTAAAAAAGGCAATTCCTTAAAATAATTAGCCAACAACGAGCAAACTGGAATGGCCAGAACATCAGTTACCCAGGCCTGCTCATTACTATCGCAGCAGACAGGGAGGAATGGAGAAGAAAAACCAAACTTGTTGCAGACCAATCCAGTGAATTGTAACTCACTATGTATATCATCTCGCCCTCAACGCTCCTCTCGGGAGCACAGGGCAGAAACCAGCCTCCTCCATTCAGAGCGTCTCTGCGCCAATTGCGTCACCTCTTTCCACGACATTCCCTGCGCTCTGACTATGTATATAACTTAATAAAAAATATGAATGAAATATGTTTCCCTTGTCATCTCTTCATAATTACGTGTTCGTTGATGTCGTAAATATCCAGTGTAAAATAATAAATTAAAAAAATGTGAAAATATTTTCTATCTTTGGCGACTTACTTAACCTAATTTTAGTAAATGAATATAGGTCGATAGCTCAATATAAAACACTATCAAATTCTTCTTATCTTTTAATTTCATAATATTATCAGTAGCAATAATACTTACATGTTTCATAAAATTTAGAAATTATATGAGTATCGTATCATCAACATCGGTCATTTCATTAATTATTATTGCTTTTAATTGAATTACACAAAACTGAGCAGCAGTGTCTTCTACCTGTAGTGAGTATCTTCTACGTAACCTTTACATTAGTCTAATTAATTAAACTACCACCCTCCTATACCTACATGATTCATTTTAAAAGGATACTTCTTTATATAAAAGTCTGATCAATGTTCAATCATCATTTAAGTTTTCCTTTTTCCTTTGATATGGGTAGATTCATGTAATAGATTGTACTATGTAATTTTGACAGACGGCTAGTCCATTAGAAACCTTATATATATTTATTGATTTTAAGTTTTGATATATTTTATTTAGGTACTTATTTTTGAAAGGGACAGTCATCACAATAAATATTACAAAAATCAATATTAAATGCAATATAGATCACAAAAGTCTCCCTATAAAAATTCGAAGCAACTCAAACAAAATTAAGACAAAATTATTAAATGTATAAATTGATTTAAATATATGTTATAAAAGGTACCTAAATATCTTTAATTAATTGTAGCGCATGGTGTTGGATAATAGCTGACCTTTGAAAGAATTACCTTTTTTCTGTATTTTATATAATATGCAGTAATTATTGTCTGTTTTGTGCTTGTCAACAAATAAATAAAAACACACATACCACATGATAACAAGTTTCAAAGAAGTAGTCGTGTGTATACAATTTTCTGTTGTGCATTATTTTGTTTTTGTTATTGTTTGTTTTTTAATGGTTATCGCGAATAAGTTGTGAAAAATTATATTATTATTGTACATCATTCGAATCTAAAATTTCGGAAGAAAAAATCGATGACTTCTATTTTTTAGGAAATATTAATAAAAACGTTAAAATCGTGTACCTATTTGACGCAAAAAATCACGTGTATGAATCATTTTACTTGGATCAGACAATTATGTTTATTTATTTGTTTTTCAATGCAAACTTTTTTTGGAATAAATATTGATAGTTTGTAAATAAAAATGTAAGTCTAATAGTAGTGTACATAAAATATAGACATGTGTTTAGATACTTGTACATTTTATTTTATATCCATTATGATATTATTATATAAATATGAGACATTTAACATACCTATTATTATTCAAATCTGTGATAAATTATGCCACTTATCCTGAACGTATTAAATCGATTAATATGCCTGCAACAAGATAAATATTATATTCTATTTAGAGGAATGGGTGGATTCCGCTATTAATAACTCTTAGAAAACAATATCAAAAGACGCGTTAATTGAATTAAGTTGATATATTTTATTACTTCAAATAGAACCTGCTCCAATATAATTATTATTGTAGAAGTATCACCATTATCATTGATCCATTGCTGGCTTATTGCGTCGTTATAAATCTTTTAAATAAATCTTACTTGGCGTAGTATACCTAATAGTAAGCTCCATTATTAAAAGGTCCACAAGCCCCTCTCTTTATCGTAGTAGATGTATCTAAGTAATACCTGATAAAATAATAATAATATCTCCAATAACCTTCAGACCTCATCGTATTTCCCTACCTCTTCTCACCATCTTGATTTTGATACCTTTATCAGTGGAGGTGCCCTTGTTCTTGTCTCATTATTCGCCATGCCCTAAAGAAGTTATTATGTACTGTAGCCATAAAACACAATGTCAATTGAATATTATTAATGTGTTTTTGGGATTCCGAGTCCGTTTAATTGCTTCACGTTTTTATGGACAATGAATTTCTCGTAAATACACAATACAATTACCTAGTACAATTATGTAGTATCATTGGTAGATAACTACCTACTGTTGTCTAACGTACCGTGTATAAAACTTGGACATCATTGCAGAAGAACGAAAGTGGAAGAATAGCCGTGTGATGGAGTAAGTAAAATCGGCGTGCATGTATGAGAAATTGCATGAATTTGGAAGAAGCGAAAGTATGTAAAGGTAGTCTAATATGGTTCCGTTCTCTCTGCCTACCCCTCTTGGGATACGGCGTGATGGTGTAGGTAGATAGATAGATAGAAAAATAATAATTTGATCATCCTTTCTCTTTGGAGACTGATGGTATTATCAAATACTTAATAAATATTCTTATTGTTTTCTTTGCATACTCTCCCATATCGGGTGACAATTCGGGTCTATTCAAATATCATATCAAATTATTGCAATAGATACGTAACATGAAATTGACCAAAATAATATCATCATGTCTCAAAATAGTATCAACTTATGTATTACATCTACTGAATATTAATAAATAATATTCACACCCTTCATGTATTATCTACCTTCTGACTGATTCTATAAGGAAACTTCTCGTCATATTATTATTAATATTACGAACTTGTGTATGTATTAGTCGGTAATGATATTAGCATAATATTATAGACAAAAGGTAGTGATGTTAACTAATAGGTAAATACTTATTCCACGACAACTTCCGTTGAATTATAGTATTCATATCAATGACGAGTGCAAGTCAAGGACATTTCAAAAAATATTCACGCGTTTGAGTAATCTCAAGATATAGGGAACTTGTTTATTGATTTATCACTTGTTCATGAGTTTTCACTACCTTCAACCCTCCTCTCGAGAGATTTTGCGCCATTCGTTATTGGAACAACGTAGTGTGATTGACTAAATTGTGACAAACATTTCAGAATACTTTCTGAAGAAGGTATTTCAAGAAAATACACCCTCTCACAATAATAATATGGATGACTTATATATGGCGCCGTTCGTTCAATGATCCGTGACCATCTCAAGAGCGCCGTGACTTCTCCTGAATAGTAATATTTTCAACTAGTAGGCATGTTAGGATGATCTCTAAGGAATTTTGAAAGCATTTTTTTCTACAGATCCTTACAGAGGTAATTGATAACCTGATGATAGAGGCTTTTAATCGAAAGATTTTACATTGCTGGTTGATAACCTGATGATAGAGACGTTTAATCGAAAGATTTTACATTGCTGGTTGATAACCTGATGATAGAGACGTTTAATCGAAAGATTTTACATTGCTGGTTGATAACCTGATGATAGAGACGTTTAATCGAAAGATTTTACATTGCTGGTTGATAACCTGATGATAGAGACGTTTAATCGAAAGATTTTACATTGCTGGTTGATAACCTGATGATAGAGACGTTTAATCGAAAGATTTTACATTGCTGGTTGATAACCTGATGATAGAGACGTTTAATCGAAAGATTTTACATTGCTGGTTGATAACCTGATGATAGAGACGTTTAATCGAAAGATTTTACATTGCTGGTTGATAACCTGATGATAGAGACGTTTAATCGAAAGATTCCGGATTCGATTCCTTAAGGTGCTATCCTACTCTACCTTTGCGACAAAACTTTGTTTTGAACTGTTTTAAAACTGTAAAATGTGGAAGCCGTTTATTGCTTAAATAAATGAAAAACACAATATTATGAATTGCTTTGAGTGATACCATTTTGATGTAGGTGTTTGGATTTCGACACTTGGAACAGATTCATTTAATTAAAAACACAACAGCTTCCTTTTTGGCATCCTTTGAACATTCTCATATCCATTTCATTGCCACATCATTATTGAAGACATCTCTAGTAGTATACCCCTCTCGTCAGATGTCAAAAGGTAGCACAGAGGGAGGGATCTGAGTATTGTATAATAATATAATATGTACCACACAGAGGTGTTAGCTTGTGATGATGTCCTGGGTAATTTTAATGCTCTGTATCACCACCACTACCCATCAAAGGACCTTTTAGTGAAATGGACTCCAATTTAGAAGTAAGGATGACGACGTGCTGGTCCCGATGTATTACAGATAGGTACCTATTATAATAATAGTAATGTAGCACCTTCGCTGCGGCAGTCAGGACCATAATAATTATTGTTAATACCTACTACGTGTGAATTAATTCAACCCGTCATTTGTCAACCTTTTAAGTGTAAGTAGATTTATATTATCTATTTTGTATTTTGGAATAGGTACGATTTACCATTTTGCATTTTGAAATTAATATTATAGACGTAGGTACGTACTAAAGCATACTTATTGTATTGTTGCACAAGTAATAGAATTCCGCAAGTGAATCACAAAAAAATACAAGCATTTTTTTTTTCACTGTGAATGTGACCATAAGTGAACCGAAAGTGGAATAAATGATTAAGTGGTGTTCTCACTTTGGCGAATATCGCCAGGGCACCAAAATATCGCCAGCCATTTGAACCGTGTGAACAAAATGACAGCTAGTCTAAAACGATAAAAATCAGTAAAAACGATATCGTCTCGAGTTGACCACCTTCCAACTTTTTCGTCAGATTGAACGATTCGCGCATGCGCAGATATACGCGGCGTTCGTATCTATGGTAAAAACTTTATAACCTATAAATTTTATATTATTTCCCGCTTCGTGACAGCTATTATCTTTGTTGTTGGTTTATGGCGTTTGTTTCCTTAATTAAAAGGCGCCTTATAACCTCTACTATAACATTTTCGACTAAAAATAAACACTTCGCGATCTCCATCTCGACTTGCCATTTTGAAAACAGTGTCAAAATCATAGCGCATCTGACAGATCGTTTCTATATCGGTGGACTGTGTGAACAGATGTGACGATCAATGGATGTTCGGCGAATTTTGTTTTTTCGCCTGGCGTTATATTTTGAAATTCGCCTGGCGATATTCGCCAAATGTGAACACCCCATTAGATGGAATAAATCACTTGATAGTGATAATCTCGTAATCTCGCCACTGCATATCGTTCTAGTATTTTTAAATTTTGTATTATTTTGTTTGGTATTTTAAATTTTGTATTGTTTTGTTAACACTGTTATATAATGATGCTGTGGAAAAAGAACAAATATATAAATTAAATATTATGGTGATGCGATCGCTGAGAGTAATGATAGGTATAACGGTAAAAACAAAATGAGGATTGATTGAGTCGACATTGATTTTGTAAAACTCCATTATATTGATATAATGAAAACAAAATTGTTAATAACTAATTATTTGAAAACAAAATAGAATGAGGATATTAAGAGAATGAACGGATTCGAGAGGAGTTTAGTAGACAGAATGCGATAAATAATTTACTATGGTTTAGACATGTGGAGTGAATAGGTGATGAAAGAATGACAAAAATGGTGTATTTATTTGAAAAAGAAGGTATGACAAAGTGTAAACGTTCGAGAACTACGTGGCTTATTTTGCGTAGATCAAATTCTCAAGGACAGGTGCGTGTTGAGTTTAAAAAATCGGCGTGCATTTGTAAGAAATTGTATGAAAGTATGTAAAGATAGATCAATATGTCTACCTCACTCGAGACACGGCGTTTGAGTATAGATAGATAATTGTAATAATTTCGTGACATTTATTTTATTTATTTATGCATTCTTTACTGTACATTGAACACAATACGAACAAATTTATAGAAAAATCAATAGTAAATGAGAACGCTTTATTTTGTTAATCCAATTAATGAAATACGGTTTTGAGTTTTGATGAACTTAGTATTTCATAAAAACTCTATACCGTATTAGTATTAATTTATAACAGTGTTCTGAAATGGTTTGAATTCCATCAACCTAAATTGTAATATAGGTCAATTCTGAACACTTTAATTTTAACATCGCATAAAGGGCGACCTGCGTGATGTTCATTACAGTCCGCCAGCTATCTCATTTATAGGAAATGCTATGATGATATTTATAATTATAATAAAGATAGGAAATAGACCACTTTATAACATTAAGCATTATTGTTGACCACTTTATCCATTCATATTCAAAAAAATTTTTCTTCTATTATAATATTTTTTCTTATTATAATCCGAAGCAGGTGATAAGATGTTATTTTGGCGATGAATCGGCAATAATAATTGTATTATTGTAATAATATCTAATATTTTATCCTATTGTAATTTATTTGTATGTCTATTCTTTTTTCTACTGGGAATATATTATTGCAATATTGCAACCATATGCCAAAAAATAGCAATGCCGTTTGACAATGAGACATTTACAATGGTCGACAATAGGGACGTGTTATGCTATTATGAAAGATGACCGCTGTTTTTATGAGAGATGGTCAATCAGTTAACGAGGCTCGAGACGTTGTGCCACGATGGATTTTTATCTACGCAAATTTACAACCTCATACGAACCTGTAGTATGTACCTACTTTATTTAATGAATGTCTTATTTTTATTGACACGAGAAGACTATTTGCAAGTTTAGTACCTACATGTAGATGGTCTAGGGTTGTAACGGATGTCAATATCGTTACCTTACTTTGATAAGGTTCTATCTATATAGGAAATTCTGTGTATTATAGAACTTTTTCAAACTGAAGTACCTAACGATTTAGCGGATGCGGATTTAAAATTAATGAGGATGCGGATGTTGATACATTCAATTTTCAAGATAAAATATTAATTCATTTTTTGATATTAAACCATGTATTTCGTATTTTTCGGTCGAAATAATTCGTTCACATCAATTTATACCATCACAGCATTTTCCACTAGTGAGGTAGATAGTTAACCCACTGCAAGTAATGAAAATTCTAGAAAAAATGACGTCCTCAACTCCTCATCACGTCGTCATATAATTATTGAGGATGCGGAGTTTTTAAAATAAAAACTGCGGATGCGGATGACTGTTGAAACCTAAGGTGGTCTACAAAAAATTGTTTTATTTTTTTACCAAATTGCCAATTTATGACTGCATAATATAGGTACCAGAATTGATTCATTTTAAATAACCCAATTATTTACTACTTCAATAACTACTATCCCATCACGTCATATCCTACAAGTGGAGTAGCCAGCAGACCAGCCGCATGCAATAAAGATGCAAGCTGTCCTCTCCGAGCCAAAAAATTAAGACATTCAGGATGGGCAACAAACCTCATCGCTGAATTTAATGTGTAAAATGTCTTTATTTCTTCGAACACCTGCCTTTTACAGGACACTCGAAAACTTGTGGAAAAGAGTGGGAGACCAATTCTTTTCACTAACCTAAGTATGATTCAAGTCATGAAGAATTGACTTACAAAAATATCTTCGAAATCTATCACGCCGATAGTTCACTAATATACATGACATATTTGGATTGTGGTTGTTTTTTTTTTTCAATCTAATTTATGTAGCTATTTTTCTTATTGTTTGTGTTTTTGTTATTATTATTTTTATTTCTGTTTAGTGTAAATGTGACATGGTTAGATGGAAGAAATCACTATATAATATGATAATCTCGCCACTGCACATTGTCACATTTTTTCTTATGTGTATACTGCTTTATTTATTTTGTTATATGAATGATGTGCAAAAAGAATAAAATAATTAAATAAATAGACATTCTACTGAATTGGTCACTCGGTAAAACTGTTAATCGTAAAGGCGGACAATCTCTTTCGAAAAATCTTAACAATACACTATCTCATTTTTAAACAACCTTTATGTCCAATTTCCCCATAATAATAATACCCACATGGCTTCGTTATCTGGTATCAAAGGGTTGCATCGCCAATATATAATATTATGTGAAGGGACATGCAATGTGCTTGGGCCGGTCACATCTTCTCATCATGGTCATTAGAATGGGCTATTATTTATTATTGTTGTATGTATGCATTATGAGAATGCTGTGGACTAGGAATATGGTATGAGTATGGAGTATGGACCGTATGCTGGAGTATCCCACAAAGTAAAGAACCATAACATAACAATAATGAATGGGATAGGATAGGACGGGATGTCATCTTCACTGCTTCGTATCCTCAATGTCCTAATCTAACGTGTGGCTAGGTTACATAGAAGTCCTGGGTGCTACCTACTATTTCCTGTTATTTTATTTCCACTCAATAATTTGAAGCAATCATTTTATCAATATCCTCTTATTTTGTAATAGGTACTTATTCATTAGTAGCTCAGTTGTTCATGTTAATTTAGATTTATGTACATTTTCTTTAAATTTTCAATTAACCGAGTAATTTTTGTTCGTGTTCAAATTGTGTCAATTATTCTACTATACCATCACGGCATATTCCACAAGTGGGGTAGCCAGCAGAACAGCTGTATGTAGTAAATATGCAAGCTATTCTCTACGTGTTAACAAAAAGTTAAGACATTCAAGTTGGGTGGCAAACCTCATCGCTGAATTTAAGATGTAAAATGTCTTTATTTCTTCGAACACCTGCTTATTACAGGACACTCGTAAACTTACGGAAAAAGGTGAGAAACTAATTATTTGCCGGGTGCGCCGGGTAACCATTAAGCTGTTAATGCTTTTTATAAATTTTCTTATACTTCTTTTATTAAGTATGTCTTTTGAATAATATATTCAAAGGGAATTGTATTTTTAAATACCATATTCTCTTCCCCAAAATGGGGTTACCAGTAAATTCGCTGCATGTATTTAGGTTCGGGATATATACATGGTCTCGACAGGTACACATAGCTACGTCATTGCGTGCGAAGAGGTGAAACAAAAAAGATATATCAGAAATGCTCCAAATATATTTTAAATATATAACTTTGAACAGAAAATTAAATAAAAGAGACCATAAATTATTAGCATTAAAGTCGTCACGTGATATTATATATTTACACGACACAGGACCTATGCCTACTATACATTTAACCATATTGTATGTCCTTTAATAATGACATTAAGTTAAGATGTCCTGACTGGACACAGCACACAGAAGCTTGCTCTTAGGCTGTCATATGTATTATCAATGTTTAGTACAGCGAACACAACCACAATGGACGTGAACGTAAATTGTGATAAAGTGTCTTCGAATGATATGCAGTTTTTAAGCATAGGTACCTACATACATACACAATATAATATAATGTGTTGGTCTGGTACAAATGTTTCTTATCATACTGATTATTTGGTATTGCCATCAGTGTTCAATTAAGGGTTGTTACACGTTTATACCTACACTGAGAAAAATACTCACAACGAATCATCGGTACGTGCTATCAGATTAGGACCAGAGATAGTACAAACGATTCGTTAGTACAAATCTATAATATTAACTTTTCGCAAACAAATCATTGGTAGATATACCAACAATTTGTTTGCGAAAAGTTAATATTATAGATTTGTACTAATGAATCGTTTGTTACTATCTCTGGTCCTAATCTGATAGTACGTACCAATGATTCGTTGTGAAATTTCGTTAGTATTTTTCTCAGTGTAGACAGATTTATTTTGTAATGCTCATCACTTACATTTGTTATAACTTACTGTTTATTTATTTTTTTACTTTAAATATAAAAACAGCACCATTCACCGTGACAGTGTTTACGTTTTCGATGAGTGATGCGCTTTATAATAATATAGTAAAATACGAAATTACACACAATTAAAATAGAAATAGGATAAATTAATAGAAAGAAAAATACTTGAATAACAAAAATGTTAAATTAATATTCCAGGATATAAGATGAAAACGCTAAGCTAATGATGTCATTGTACTAATATTAATCTATAACTTAATTTTTTTTTAAGTATATAAATTAACCTGTATTCTTGTAATTAGGATTCAGATGGCTAGTTTATCGCTATATGACGATATTACAGTGATACGTCCCTTTTTTATTACTAAAAATAAAATAAATGTAAAATTAATATTCCAGGATATAAGATTAAAACGCTAAGCTAATGCTGTCATCGTACTCATATTAATCTATGGCTTTAAAGATATTTAAAAACCTGTATTTTTGTAATAAGAATTCAGATGGCTAGTTTATCGCTACACTGTGATGGTAAGTACGAATGAATGGATAAATTATAGACGTGATTAAATTACGAGTTTTTGACTAGGTATGTGTTATCGCTAATTATTTTTCAATCTAGGTCTGCGACGAATTTCGATACGTTAGTTTCATCGACGAGCAGATTTAAAACTATAAAAAATAATAAGTGATAATTTTAAATACATAGTCAAAAACTCATTATTTAATCATGTCGCGTAATCAATGCATAGTTAATGCCAACGACAACGAAAATATTATTATAGACTTACCTCCTTCATTCATTGTACAAAATGTAATATCTCGGGATCTATCCACTGAAAATCAGTGTGTTGTAACAATTTCTTCTATTTCTCACCAAACGCAAGATGTTACAAATATAGTTTATTCAATTCAAGCAATCATGTTTAGTTCCTCTACGCATGTATCGAACATTATGTTTTCATTTTTCATAAAAGACATCCATTTAAGACGAGTTTCGTCTGATTGACTGTTGATTATTCGGCAATATTCTACGTCTGTCTTGTATTTTTGTTTGCCGTGTGAAGACTCTTGTATTCCCATGTTACGGTGACAATGTACGCAATCAAACATAACGTAATACATCTACGTACTATGTAATAATGCGCCTTTTCTGCACAATGCAAACTTACCACACATGATACATAGTATATACTAAACTACTGTACTTGTAGTCGATGAGAGATATAGAAGAATATCATTTTGTATGTTTGTAGTAATCCTGTATTTTACTAAAACATAATATGTTTTACAAATATTATTTGTAAATAGATAAACAATTTTGTGTTTTACACTTTACAAGTTGTTATGGCCTGAATTTTACCACATGGCCACAAAATTTTAATATGATTTTGATCTACAATTTGATGTATTATTTTACTATCACACGTCTTTTATAAGACACTAACATTTTTTTTATAAAAAAGTGGAAATCTTGATCTTTTACGGATTTCTCCCTGTCAATATCACGACATCTCGTACTTATACCTAAGTGGGATAACCATTAGATTAACCGCATGTAACAAAAAAGTAAGTCATCTTCTCTGCGCTAATAAAAAATAAAGACATTCAGGATTTTCGGCATCGTAATATACTATACCCTCACGCCGTGTCCCAAGTGGAGTACGCAGAGATAACGGAACGCCAAATTGATCTATCCTTACACACTTCCTTCGCTTCCTCCACATTCATACAATTTCTCATGCACGCACGTCGGTTCCTCTTACTTAACACACGGCCGTCCTTGAGAATTTGATTCACGTGATCAAGCCACGTGGTTCTCGGACTGCCGCGCTTCCTCACACTCTTTCTTTCAGGCAAGTATATCCTCTTTGTCATTCTAACCTCGTTCATTCGTTCGTTCGTTTCGATCATACCCTCCTCGTTCGTTCTCGTTCATTCGGCATCGTTATATTATCTATTAAATTGAGCAACGCTGGGCATAGTTATTCCATTTGTAAATAATATAGGCAATAATATGTGGAATTCAATACTCCATGCAAATGTACCGTTGCCTTATACCTATGGCATAATGAGGATAGACGTGCGGGGATGGTAAACCCCTTCGCCGAAGCGTAAAGACTAAAGACATTCACATTGATAATATTATGGTGATGTTAAAAGAGAGCCGACCATACCCACCGCACAAACTATCCCACACTCACCCTGCGGCTTCTCAAATCGTAGATAGATACAGTGATATGTTATACCATATCACTGGTTAGATACAAAAATGTCAATAAGTTGTTAGTCAATAAGTCGTAAGTAACTAATAGATTTTCACTGTAGATAATAGTTATGATAATTGAAAGCAAGATCTTAAAGAATGGGCAGTATTTTTTTTTATTGCGAGTTCCAATCCACTGGGTTGATCTGCATTGAGCTTGGTTTTTCTTCTCCTTTCCTCATTATGTTCTGACAGTCTTTTCAATGCTACGTGTATACTACAACGCATGTCATCCTTCACTTGTAGGCATCTCGTGGTCGGCTTCTATAATTCCTGCTTTCAGTCATGCCCTTCGCTATGGTAATGAATAAGCCTGGCTGCCTAATTTTATGGCCAATCCAGTTTGCTCAGTAAAAATTTACTAAATACTCGTTTGGAAATATTTGGAAAAAATCTGCCTATTTATGAGATAACTATATTTTGTCTGAGAATTTTCGTCTCTTTCGTTTCGTTATATGGCTACTAGGTATTATATTGGATGAGTTCTTCTGTTGTGTATGAAAGATTTCGCAATTTATTCAATCATTGAATATTGATATTTTACATAATGTTTCGACGTATTTTTTTTATGGAATCAAATATGAGCACTGATCAGTTAAGATCGACTATTGGCATTAATTAAATATTTTAAATTTTTATTCAAAACTTCAAGTTTATCAACTTTAGCACGTAGCATTTATTGCTTTAAAGACGACAATAAAATAATATCGTAAATGCCAAAATTACTATAAAACATTGTACCACAATTTTGAAAACCATCAAACATGGAAGTTTCATATTATGGGTGTGGTGATACTTTTGCATTGTGTCGCAATAGTCTAGTAATAATTTGAAATGTTATACAAATATTATTTTGTTAGTAGATATAATATTGTAATATAATGGCTATGTGTATTGTGTCATTCGCATGATAATAGTGTAGGCGATTGTGTACCTGTGCAGTGTGCATATTATTATTGCACATGTTGTGTTACACCGCTTTGTGCAATGCAATGTGCATGTTATTATTATTTACTATATACGCACTATGTCACAATCACTATGGGATAAACAATGCGACCAAATATACCGACCACACGCATCACAACTTACGGTAAATCCTTAATGCTTTGTTTTTATAGGCACGGAGAGGGCGAACTGCATGCTTGGTAGATGCAATTTGTCTACGTACCTCTTCATCGCATATTACAAGGGGTAATGAGCATCTAAAAGTGCATAGGTATAATTGCAATATGCCAATTCGATTTAATTTCCCGAATTGAGTGTCCTGTGAAAATAGAATATTTGAAAAACTTCACGTACCTATAAGACATATTTTATTTTAAAGATAAGTTAAGTCACCTACATATTACCTACCGAGTATCGCATTTTTGGACGTCATATATAATGAAGCATTTGAAGCAAAAGTGTACTAAGCCACATGATGACCAATATTGAGTAAACTATGGGAATTTATGTAAAACTTGTGATTCTCCGTTTCAAAAGTAGCTTAACTTCATATGTTAGATCAAGTTTGGTTCACTTTTGAATTGAAACAACTCAAGATTTACATGAAATTCCATGGTTAATTCAACATTGGTCATCATGTGGGTTAGTTCACTTTTGCTTTCACTGAGAAAAATACTCACAACGAATCATTGGTACGTACGATCAGATTAGAACCAGAGATAGTACAAACGATTCATTAGTACGAATCTATAATATTAATCTATTGCAAACAAGTCGTTGGTAAATTTACCAACAATTTGTTTGCGAAAAGTTAATATTATAGATTCCTATTAATGAATCGTTTGTACTATCTCTGGTCCTAATCTGATAGTAGGTACCAATGATTCGTTGTGAAATTTCGTTAGTATTTTTCTAAGTGTTGAATGCCTCATATTATATATTCAGTATATCCAGTTAATCATTTGTAAGAGATGTCACGAAGGTATAGATTGATAGATAGATGTTCATTTACATGGGTGTCCGACATAATCGCATCCATCGCCCCTTTCATATAAAATGCATGAGTTATTTTTTTTTTTCGTATGCAAAGTTACGTGTCTCCCTCAGATTGACCCAATCATCTGATGGAAATTGTATTTTCACTCCTATCCTTTGATATTCGTATCTCTTCCATCATTTTTCTTGTCCCTTCTTTCAATTCAATCATCTTATGGCGCAGAAACATAAAATACCTAGTACATATCTCCGCTATCCCTTCAACTTTGGAAAATGGATTTCTCCTTTACCTTCCATTATTTTAGTAGGTACGTCTATTGACCTGAAAATACATGACTTCCATTTCTTACTGATGTTATCTCATGAATCGGTTGGATCCGAACAGCTTGAAATTACCATACGCGTTCCAGATGACCTGATAAGAAATTGGTAGGAATTATTACTTTTTCGATGCTTGAAGATTTTCGTAATATCGTATCTAAGGTCGAAAAAGTCAACATTGTAATTTATCTGCAGAAAAATTCGGCTTTTAAACCAATTTTTCTTCAGACTTTCATTACAATCCAAATGGTCTTTCGACAATATTTCGTTTGTGTTTTTTCTATGTCTATCCATTTGTTGTCCCAAACTCTTTGAACTCATGTAAAGATTATTTCTCATCTCTCAAAGGTGGTTCAATTAACTTAGAATGCATATAATTTTTCCACATATTTAGATATGCAGGTACTTAATTGTGTACATTTTCTTCTTCTGCTGCTGCTTTAGTTAGAACTGTGTCCTGTTGTTCTCGGAGTTCGCTTCTGGGATGTGGATGCTCAGCTATCCCTCCATCGTTTGGGTGGTCTTCCTGGCGGTCTTCTTTATGTTATGCACTCGTCTGCTTCTATCCTCACCACTCTATCTGAACCTGCTCTCCCCACATAATCTCTCCAATAGCATATTCTTGCTTTTCCCCATCGCACAACATCTTCAACATTACAGATTCTCCTTATTTCTGAGCTTCTTACTCTCTCACGAAATCATTAAGCCTGCTCAAAGTCTCCATTTCAGTGATTCTAAAAAAGGTTTTTTATTCTGGTGCTGTCAGCTCTTGTTTCATTTTCTCAAATAGATAAATCATAAATATATTTCAGTGATGTGTATCTACCGCTGTTCTCTTAATTTTCTTTTGATTTATTTGTTTTTTTTTTGTTGTTAAAAGTTATTGAATCATGGCGTTTGTAGTTTTAAAATAATAGCCTCATATCTTGGCCATTTTAGAAAAGTACTTATGCTATCTACAAGTGTGAATTTGTTAATATGATTTTAATTTCTTGAGCGTAGTCTTGTAAAACTATTCTAGTAAAAGTGATTGTTTCTAGTATTGACTACAAAATTGTTAAAGCTCAACGCTGAGAAAAATACAAATGATAATAAATAAGAAGTGTTATACCAATGCTCCAACAATGAGCATTCAAACTGAGGACTTGTTGTGATGCAACATTTTCCAGCCATCCCTGCATATTTACGGGAGAAAGCTGGATTTTTTTTTACAACAATATCAAACTAAACTACTACAAAAATCAATAGGTATAACTAAACATAACTTTTTCCTAACCTAATTAAATGTGTTCTAAAATCAATAACAAGAAATGGAATTTACTGCCTCACTAGATTTTTGTCTACTTTGAGGCAGTACGAGTCCATCCCTCCTTAGTTTTAGAATTCAGTAAAAAAAAATTTTTTACCAATATCTTTGAGACAATTGAACATCTGATGTGTCATCATTATGATAAAAAAAAATGATTACGTGACCGAGCTGTTTACACGTTCAACACAAGTCTGTAGCACCAATGTAGTAGGTATGTATATATTATTATGAACCTTGATATTTTATGTAAAATAACTTTTTAGGCGTCTACATTTACAACACCTAAGTATATTATTATCTGCTAATACGTTTCAGTGGCGTAGTGCCATACATACAAAACACCAAACCGTGTAATGTGAAATGAAATACCATGCCTGAAATTTATAGATTTTTAGCTATAAGTTACGCAATATAATTTTAAATCATTTCCTCAAAATTGAGACACACACACACAGACACGACGTCATCAAACAGTTTCAATTCATTCTATAATAGGCAAATATAAACAAAGCAATATAAATAATGTATGTATAGAATTACTTGCACGACTGCAAAATTTCTTAGAACTAATATACACTTTATAAAATGGCATCTTCAATTTAGAAATTACCAAGTCAATAAAAAAATTAGTCAATAAATGATAACCTGAATTACAATCATGTTAAAACTGTTTGTTTGCGAAAGAAAATAATAGGTATTAAATAATATCAATGACTAAAAATTCATTACGTAAACACGACCACTAAAAGAAATTGTCCGCCACTGCTTCATGCGAACTCCTATTACGTAAGATTCTTAATATCGTCCTTACAAGTAGGTATTAGTGAGTATAAGGATGGATGGGAAAACTTAATTCACGTTCACAATAGACCAAAGGACATGATGGGTTTTTTTGTCATATTGATATTATTATTATGGACTTCATATCGTATTCAGTAGATTAATGATAATATCCTTCTTAAGGATAATAATCGTATTGATAGTAACACTAGCAAATTATGATAATTCCTCCCACACCCAGTACCTAATGGGGTATTCACATTTGGCGAATATCGCCAGGCGAATTTCAAAATATAACGCCAGGCGAAAAAACAAAATTCGCCGTACGTCCATTGATCGTCAAACGTGTTCACACAGTCCACCAGCATAGATTCAATCTGTCAGATGCGTTTTGATTTTGACATTGTTTTCAAAATGGCGGACGTCGAGATGGAGATCGCGAAGTGTTTATTATTAGTTGAAAATGTTATAGTAGAGGTTACAAGACGCCTTTTAATATTAAGGAAACAAACGCCTCAAACCAACAACAAAGGTAACAACTGTCACGAAACAGAAAACATTATAAAGTGTATAGGTTATAAAGTTTTCACCATAGATACAGATGCCGCGCACATCAAGCATCGTTCCACCAACGAAAAAAGTTGAAAAGTGGTCAACTTGAGGCCAACATTGACGAAAGCGCTCGAGATTTAAATAAATCTAGATATCGTTTTTACTGGTTTTTATCGTCTCAGCCTAACTGTCAATTTATTCACACGGTTCAAATGGCTGACGATATTTTGGTTTCCTGACAATATTCGCCTCGTGAGAACAACGTTTAAGCTCCACTATACTTGACTAAACCACTCAGAATATCCTCGGCTGTCAATATGGTATTATTTTCTGATAATAAGACCTTTGAATAATATCGGATACTTTTTTCACTTCGGCTTTTTTATCCGGTGCCACCATTCAAAGGCTAAAATGAGAAATATTAACTTAGAAATAATGCTTAGAAAAGACAATGTCACTTTATTAGTTGTGCCCTGGATGGGACTTGAAACCGCAACCCGTCCTTATCGCGAGGTGTGTTTTGTCCAAATAAGCTTCAGGGAGACATACCGAAGGCTTAGAAATTGTCTCTTATAAACCACAATGACTGGGATATTTGCATTTAAACATTATTTTTCAATTTGCCTACGACAGATTGATTGTTTGGTCCCTTTCTCTCTTTATATAATGCCAAGACGAGATAGCAGTAATAGTTATCACAGCGCTGTTCCCCATCTCACTATCTATTGATAGGGCCATTTACATACCTGTCTTTTTTTTATTACACCGTAACTGTTAAGGGCAGATTGGAGTCGTTATATGGATAGCCCAGAAGATAATATCATATGTAAAATAATATACGTGAATTGAAAATCTACAAAGTATCCTGTATTCCATAGCTTTTCCCTTTTCTTAATAAGTATCTCTTTAACCCGAAATTACAATGCTCTCTTAGTTTGACCACTATTACGAAGCTCGGCTTATTAGGATAAATTTATTATGTCGTTTCGTGGAAAACCCGGCAATGAATTGGTCTCTCACTCTTCTGTAAGTTTTCGAGTGTCCTGTAAAAGGCAGGTGTTGGGAAAAATAAAAATACATATATTACATTTTTAATTCAACGATGAGATTTGCCACCCATAGTAAAGTTCACCTGGGATCGAACCGCACACCTTTATGTATATTTTTTATAATGTACCTATGCTTGTGTGTTCCATTAATTTTTTTTTGTAACGTCTTCATTATTTTATTTTTTAATGCAAGTGAAAGAGCTTGAATAAATTTTTAAAAAAATATTTATGGTGTAATTAACTACTGAATGCCATCCCTACGTAGATTTTTCATTAATAGATTTATGAGCATTTTTTTCCCGCAATCCGCACGAAAGGGGTGATTTTTGGAGTAAAAAGCTTGCTGTTTGGGAAATTCAAGAGAATATCATGATCAATATAGTCCAATAGATTTATTTACGTACATAGATTCCTAATTATTTTTCCTTCATACCAGCTGGAGATGTTCTCCAATATAGAGAAAGGCATGATTAGATAATGAGTTTAATTCACGATGTATTTAAATTATCACTTGATTTTATATATAGGTCTGCGACCGGTTTCGATACGTTAGTATCATTCACGAGCAGAATATAAATATCAGTTTATATTCTGCTCGTGAATGGTACTAACGTATCGAAACCGGTCGCAGACCTATATATAAAATCAAGTGATAATTTAAATACATCGTGAATTAAACTCATTATATAATCATGTCGCGTAATTATCACATAGTGAATGCCAAAAACATCGAAAATATAGAGAAAGGCACTAGATGTTCTCCAATATAAAACAGCCGTCATGCACGAAGCGAATATTGTATTCAGGATTTGACAATCAATGAAATGTTCCCATTCAGATTTACATCTTTCAATATCTACAATAATGTATTCATCTCGCACTGAGATAGGACTTTATTACTCGTATATGCTCTACGTGCTCGCAATACTGAAACATTTCCTGTTGAATAATCTACGGTGTGTGCATTAAAGTTAGTTTTATTTAATACTCTCAGGAGACAGAATGTTTTATTTATTGTTTGCCTATATTGGAATGAATACATAAACGACGGTAGATGTAAAGACAATGTAGAGACATGTGGAAATATAAACAATTATGCAAGCGAACAATTATTATTCTTTCATAATTTTTAGGATCTTTAGAGACAAACCAATTAGGTTTCGATATCCTTGCGAATTACCTTAAGCTGGTCTACATCTCTATAGATATTAAGGTGGTATGTGTGGGCCAGGGAAAAATGAAAAATTGTCCTGGGTCTGGGTGTTACATTCATATGCATATCGTGTTAATACCCATAAAACATTCTATTCTATTCTTATCATGGCCATCCACTACCCATAAAACATGATTGATATATTTGTTTGGGGCTAGCTTGATCTGCGTAAATTGTCCATAAATATTATATATAAACAAGGGGTCCGCGGTTTGATCCCAGGTGCCGGCAAACTCCCCTTTCACGCCACAAGCTTTTAGCTTACTGTGAAAGGTGTATAAGGTTGTATTTGGGTTTATAACAAAACCCAGATATATATTTTTTAAATATATATTTGTAAAGCGCCATTTACTCATAGCATGACCTCCAGGGCGCCTTATACCGCATCCATCACCCGAAACTTCCAGCAAAAAGGTACGTCTTCAGCCCTCTTTTAAAGCTCTCTCCATTCACCTCCTCTCGCAGACACAGAGGCAGCTTGTTCCAACATCTAATGGAAAACAACCCATTAGAGTGATCTGCAACGAGTTGGATTTTCTTCTCCATTCCTCCCTGTTTTCTGCTAGTGTCTTTAATTTTACGTATGTGCCACAGTTCATGTCCTTCTTCACTTGATCCATATAGGTGTCTATTGGTCGACCTCTTCCGGTCAGTCTTGCCCTCCGCGATGGTGATGATCAGGCCTGGGTGCCTTTTGCTAAAAACATTCACTCACACTCAATCAAATCAGTTACGTAGGTACATAATGAGCTGTTGAACCAACTATGAGCACTTGTACTTTTTAAAAAAAAAAATCAACCCGGGGAACGAACCCGTCTCTTGATTCATAATATAAATCAAATTTGATCGCTATTCTAATTTCGTATTATATTTATGACATGGTGTATCTAAATTTCATGTATAGCTGTTGTGGTCATGTCGTGTATCTCAAAATATCAAATTTCCCTATACTCCATATTAAATATTTTATATTATTAGAACCATGCATGATGGTAAGTGGGTGATGTAGAAGTTCCATATATTGGGCTGAATTACACTTCCACTAAGTGGTAATTTTATCCAAATTTCCCACCCTCCAATATCATTTTTATCGCCGGGATCTTATTTTATGTAATAAGTATTATTATTATTCCGAACCGTTCTATCCGCCGGTCTTCATATTGTCTCTTCTACAATTTTACTACTACCTACCACTACGTGGTGTCGTTTCTTACATCAATTTTCATGAGTTTGTCCTTCGAATAACAATATTTTTTTTTCCAAATTTTACACTTACCAAATTTTATTAAGAATTGCCATAATACAGAAAATGTGTTTCATATTGGATAACATATTATTATTATTTGTATTTCCTGGTGGTCGAAAAATTGTTACGTAAAAATTGACAATACAGTGTTATTTTATGCTGCTTATTGTAGATGAGAATTTTCAATATGTTTCCTCACAGTTCGTATTCCGATAATTTTATTGAGAGTGATATAGAAAAATAACCCTCTTAATGCCTGGAAATAGAATAGGGGTTTTCAGTTTTCCCTTGAAAGGTGTGGAAACACTCATATCCCGCAATCGGATGTGGTATTATAGAATATTTTTAAAAGAAGTTTTAACTTTAAGTTATATAGTTGTAGGTGATTTTAACATTCCGTGGAGTACCCGGCAAATTGGTCTCCCACTCTTTTGTAAGTTTTCGAGTGTCCTGTAAAAGGCAAGTGTTCGCAAAATAAGGACATTTTACATCTTAAATTTAGCGATTCGGTTAGCCACCCATCAAGAATATCTTATTTTGTTGGCACGGAGAGGACAGCTTGCATGTTAATTACATGCAGCTAATCTGCTGACTACCCCTCCCTGAGACATACACGGGTAAGGGAGGGTGCAACCCTTAATGCTGGCTATCCCGTAGTGGTAGTAATTTTAAATTTATTATAGGTATCATGAAATATTACATTTTTTAGAACCTTAGGACTAACTTTTATACGACGTGTGATGTCACTGATGAGGTTCACCACCCATCCTGAATCTCGTAATTTTTTTGCACGGAGAGATCTGCTGGCTACCATACTTGAATAATATGCCGTGATGGTTTAGTTTAGTTCAGTTTTTTTGTCAAAACTTTGGGACCGAATGAATATTGATAAACTGTATTTTTTTCTCATTTCCATAGAAAATAATTTGGCTCAATAGTAAAAGGTGCTTCATAATCTCTCAACTATGTATATATTTTTCACAGCGTTTCTTTATTTTTCAACTTCTTTCAATCAATTGCGTTGAATACCCTGCTATCGAAAAAAGAAAAAGTAATATAAAACAAACTTGTCTTATAATACATCTGTCGCGGTCGTTGGTACGTTTTTCTTTTCTTTCGTAGAGATGATTTCTCGTGTACTATTTCCATTTAAATTTAATAAAAACATGTTCAAAAATATTCATGGTCGTATCTCGTACAAGTGGGAGGATCGAGAAGTTTGGAAGGAGAAGAAGTAAAAAGTGTCCACCTCAACTACCCTACTCGATTCGTGTCTTTTGACCCACTTGGTATTATCTAGCACTAGTGATGATGCGAGAAATCGAATGAAAACAATCGGTTTGTAAAATCGAACAAAAACAATCATTCATTTGATGTTTTCAACTTCTCGATCGCAATCGAGAGACTCACTTGCTTTTAAATTAAAAACTCTTTGTACTCAGCGCGATTGATTACAATCGACTTTTTTATTCAGTTTGTTGCGTTCGAAACATGTTCTTTTATTTTTTTCAATTTACATAACAGCTTGAACGATGGGTAATACAATAGTATAGTTAGATAAGGATAATAAATATTTTCTGTGTTGTTATTCCGGAACCTACGAAACCTGCAGATTATGTATTTACTCTTTGATTTTCGGCCGATGGAATAAATATGTTTTCACAATATTCCTACTGCTCTGGAATATTATTATTTTACATCCATTATAATTTGCTACACAAAAAATATTGAATTAAAACTCTATTTAATCATTCATTACTGACAATTCAATGACTTTTAGATTTGAAACATCGGTTATAAAAATCATTCGAGTGTTGTCATCTCTAATGAACGCTGTCAATATTCATAGCAATTTCCCTTTATTACACAATTTCCCTTGGTTCCCTCTTTCTCTTCTTCCTTGTTCACACACATTTATCCGAAACCATGTACCTACCTAGTACTACTAAAGTGTCGACCAATTATGTACCAATAACACAGCTTCCCAATGCTCTTCATACGTTATAGTGTTGTGTTTAGATGAATAATAGAGATGCCTGTATCAAATTTTAGTAGCGGTGAAAGATATAACAGTGATTTGGTAGTTGTTGATTAAACTATTGTAGGGTGTGATTAGAGTAGGTAACTTATTGTCGAAAAAAAACTGTGTTTTGAATATTTCAATTAAAGATATTGTCGTTGATGGTTTATGTGTTGTTTTTCTTGCATCTGGAAAATTGTTGAATATTTATGAAATGCAATTATAAATCTAATTAAATATAAAAAAACAATACCATAATACTCAAAGCATTATACTCAATCACTATTATATTCAAAGCACGTACTCTGCTCAAATTTGAGGGTTAAATAGATTTTTTTTTATTATTACCGGCAATCCACCCGTAACGAGTGATTTGTGAAATAGATTATCTACTATAAATAAAATATTTTTGAAAATATAAATATAGTAATAACATTTATTTACTTTGTTTACTTATTATTTTTATTTTCTTTTTTGTTTAATGGGTTAGTTGGAAGATATCGCGCTTGTGCGATAAACTCTCCCGTTGCACAAATTTATTTGTCTGGTTCTACAATGTTTAAATCTTATTACTGTTTGTTTTTTTGTGCAATAAAGATTTTTATTATTTTATTATTTTTTTTGCAAAGCATCAATTACCATTATTTTGCTGTTATATCACATCTGTTTGTTAATTTTGAAAATTTTGTTTGTTGTATACGCTATACATAATATTCGTTTTCACATATTTTTTCTTACCTTAATACGCTGTGATTCAAGAGAAACCCGTGACTGACATTTTAAAACATATGTAATGATTTACTTTAAAATTATACCTACATCTGTATTGAGTCTTGTATTGGATAGACACCCCTCTCCCTTCATATATATTATACTAAGAAAATATCTTCTTCTTTTCTACCTACCAACCTTCTCAGTAAAACAATTTTCACGCTTTTTTATTATCACCGTCCTCGCAGTATTATTATTATTTTAAACAATTTTACTTCCTCGTGTCGCCTCAGTCATATTATAAAGCCTCATTCACATGACAAGGTTTGCAGCGAGTGAACTGTTTTTTTCATGTTATTTTTCAGGTTCTACTAATATTAATTTGTTGACTCAATTGAGTAAACTGCTATGTTAGTATTTTGAAGCCAAGTAATTTGGCAACGATCGTTTCGCAGTGATATAAACCGACATCTGCAGAGTCCAAAACAATCCAGAGGCCTGAGTCAATAACACATTTTCACGTTACATTTTCGTTCCGTTAACGTTCGAGTATAGACGAAGGTGCAATCAAGTGTCAATTTCGTTGCTAAGATACACAATAGTTACGAAAATTAACACTTTGGCGCAACATCGTCTGCATTTGAACGCTAACGGAACGAAAACGTAACGTGAAAATGTTATTGACTCAGGCCTCAGGAACGTTCAAGGGATGGATTTTGTCTTTTTTATTTATTTTGAAGTAAAAAAGAATAAGAGATACCATATAGAGATACTTACGTTTTAAGTCAATTTTACATTAAAAAAATATCCGTGTCAATATTATCTTTTTATTATCTTTCTTCTATTTCTTCTTCAGCCATCTCTCCACTGCTAAATGTAAGCCTTCTCCATATTCTTCCAGGCTACTCTTTCTTAGCGAGTCTTGCCCATCTCCTACCCTCGACATGGATTATATTATCGTCAGCCCATCTTTTCTCAGGCCGACCTATTCTCTCGTTCTAAGGTCTCCATTGTAGAACTTTGGATATCCATTTGCCTAGCCACATGGCCTACTCATTGACATTTTAGTTACGCAATAGGTCGATTATGTCGATAATATTTGTTCAGCGTCTGATTTCCAAATCTCTCGGACTTTTGACCAGAATCTGTCTATTCATCAACCATTGACTTCTTCTTCTTCTTGGGCACTTATTAGTCCCACATTCTTGTTATATTTGGCCACAGTTCCGCATGTCTTGTCTCACTACTTGACGCCATCAGCGCTTTAGTCTTCCTCTTGGCCTCTTGGCGATAACCTCGATACATTGTACTTTATTGCCTATGTGCTCAGGCAGTCTTCTGGCCACTTGTGCACATTTTAATTTGTTAATAGTATTGACTGTTAATGTCATTGTCTTAATACCTTATTTTTTTAAAAAAAGATGTATACCTATGTGTTTTTGTCGTAAACCCAAATACAACTTATACACCTTTCACAGTAAACTAAAAGCTTGTGTCGTGAAAGGGGAGTTTGCCAGCACCTGGGATCGAACCGCGAACCTCATGTGCATGAAGCCGAGACTCTACCTCTAGGCTACCGACGAAATCAAATGTTTCAGCACAGGTAGGATACATGTTTCATAGTATCCGACGCATATATCAAAATGTGAAAAGGGTATTTTTGTAACCTTGCTGTGAATTGAATATTATTTAAATACTAAAATAAATTAAATGAATATTTCATAAAACACAACGCGTGAGTTCGTAAATGGTAATCGACAGAAAGTGGAACTGCGTCGGTATTATGTTATATGTACCTACCTACCTACCTACTTAGAAACCGTAGGCTAATCATGAAAACGTGATAATCTTTTTGTAAAAAGTCTAGACTCCCTGGATTGTCCTCCGTGGAGTTTTCGACAGTGAATAGGATTCCCACTTTTTTCTTTGTTCCCCTTTCTCCTGTAAAAGAATGTTTTTTTTTTTGTTTCTAGAATTAAAATAGATTTATATAGAACACTGTATTTCTTTCACTATGAACAATATTTGACTCAGAGGCCCTTCGGGTAGGCACCCTTCATCAGTGAGTTTTTATTAATAGAAACTTTTTATTGATTGTTTTTTTGTTATTATTATTACAAGACTTTAAGATATTGAAAAGCTTTAATTCAGCTATGAGGCGTGCTACTGATCCTGAATAATATTAATATTATGACAAATTATATGGCGCCGTATTGTGATAATATCACTTCAAGGGCGCTCATCTTAATATGGTAAAAAATACATTGTAAATAATAATATAGTAATGTCATGAAAAATATATATGTGATGTAATTTTTTTTAATTTTTTTTTTCTATAAATATTACATACAAAAATAACATAATTATGGAATATGTTGCCCCATCATCATCATCGCCCTCAAACGCTCCTCTCGGGAGCACAGGGCAGAAACCAGACTCCTCCATTCAGAGCGTCCAGGTTCCAATTTGATAAGATACATTTTAGGTGCTATCCCCAAGAACAGCCACGTATCAAATAAAATGGAACGGTAAGCAAGCGCAAGGAACTACAAGAATGTGGAAACAGTGAAAATAGTATGTAATTAATATATTTTTATTTACTTTATTCCAGTTCTTCCCAAACCTGTTCCTGCCGTCTCCACTATTACCCAACATCAACCTGTCAGCGCTCTGGGCCAACGTCTCTGGGATACCGTGTTTGGTAGAGACTATGCCACATTGGCAAGGATGCACAGGACTGGACCTTATATCAAAACTCCCAAGAAGAGGAAGCCTTTGGATGGAAAACCATTTATGAAGGTTAGTAGGCATTAAGAAATGGGTCAAGTAATATTATAGTGTATTAGTTCAATGATGTTAAATTTACAATTAACTTTGTATGAGGTTATACATATTTTTTTCATCGTCTGCGGTGCGCTATAGTGAGCCGTGTGATGGACACATCCCCCCCTCCATAATTTTAATTTATTATTAAGGTTATATATTGTTTGAGTTCATCGGTAGCCTGGAGGTTGAGTCTCGGCTTCGTGAATAAGGGGTCCGTGGTTCGATACCCAGGTGCTGGCAAACTCCCCTTTCTAGACACAAGCTTTTAGTAGCTTACTGTAAAAGGTGTATAAGGTTATATTTGGGTTTATAACAAAAACCCAGATATAACTTTAAAAAAAAATAGATAGGTATATTTTATGTATCTGTATAATTTTAAATATCTTTGTTTTTATGTGAATGTGGAGTTGACTGTATGTGTGTGCTAGCAAAATGAGTGATTGATGTGTGCGTGTGTTATTGTGTTTTTCATATTATTAACTTAAAATTGAAACAATGTAAATTAATTGTGACGCACGGTTTTTGGATAACGACTGAGTGAAATGTTTTATATTTATTTTTTGTACATTGTACATTATATAATATATAGTTATATAATATATCTGTTTCGAAAGGTGTATAAGGTTGTATTTGGGTTTATGACAAATAAAACCCAAATATATTTACAAAAAAAAACAACCGGGCCACATACCGAATGCTTCAATATTTAATTTAGAAATATACACGTCTATAAGCCTTTTGCATATCATAAAATGAAAAAAAATTTAATTACAAAAAAAGTTGGCACAACAAATTCATATTATTTTTTATTTTATTTTATTTATTCTTAAGGGACACAAACAGTTCAACCTAACAAATATTAACGTTCATATTTCTCCAGCAAACAAACCAATGAAGGTCCCGCAAATTACCGAAGCGTATGACGATCACGTTGCTAATAAACAGTAATAATACATACTTTACCCTACTTAAATCAAAAACAAAAAACAAGACAATAATCATGAAAATAAATAGTTAAAAATTACACTTCGATAGAATTTATACCACTATACCATCACGGCATATGCCACAAGTGGGGTAGCCAGCAGACCAGCTGCATGTAAGAAACACGCAAGCTGTCCTCTTCGTGCCAATATAAAATCAAGACATTCAGGATGGGTGGCAAACCTCATCGCCGAATTTAAGATGTAAAATGTCTTATTTTTGCGAACACCTGCCTTTTACAGGACACTCGAAAACTTATGGAGAAGAGTGGGAGACCAATTCTTTACCGGGTGCTCACGGGATAAAATTTATAATAATAGAATAGATAGAATTTATAATAATTAAAAATTAAAATAATTAAAATTAAAATAGTTTAAATTAAGAATTGATCGAATCTCTGTTTTTCAAATTCAATTTGCAAATACAAAGCAAAAGCAATGAAAATAATGATAATAATGGTAATGTCCTAGAATTGATGAATTGTGCAGTGTTCTTGAGGTGCTTTGGCACGTAAACGACACTTAAATGTTACTATACTATACCCTCACGCCATGTCCCAGGAGGGGTAGGCAGAGAGAACGGAACGCCATATAGATCTATCCTTACATACTTCTTTCGCTTCCTCTACATTCATCCAGTTTCTCATACATGCACGCCGATTTCTCTTACTCAGCACGCGTCCGTCCTTAGAATTTGGTCCACGTGATCAAGCCACGTGGTTCTTGGACATCCGCGCTTCCTCACACCCCTTCTTTCAGATAAATACATCCTCTTCGTCATCCTTTCATCTTGCATTCGCTCAACATGTCCAAACCATCTCAACTTGTTTACACGCATTCTGTCCACAACACTCCTCTCACATCCGCTCATTCTCCTGATATCCTCATTCTTCACTCTATCTCGGAAAGTTTTACCAACCATTCTTCTCACTTTAATGTTATCCAATAATAATACAGTATATAGTTTTGAATTGGCACGGAGAAGATGATCTGCATAATACCTACCTTTACGACAGCAATAATATGTCTATCGAGGTTTGTGTGTTTACATAGCGAATAAACTTATTTAAAATGTGTTAAACAACGCTATTTATTTTTCTCATCAACTTTTTTATATCCCGAGTGCTTTAATATCAAGGGAACTGAATAATTGTTTTCATTTCGGCTTTATTTTTTTTAATCAGTATAATATCAAGTTAGCTCAACGAAAGGATATTGAAAAATATTTTGTAAACTTTTAAAAGTCTAAGCAATTTTTCTTTTTCATATTCGGTCTAGATTTTTCCACTCCAAAAAGTTGCAACAATTATCGCCTTGTCGTTATCCAGAATTAGTTCTTCTGGCCTACAGTCATCCTTTATCAGTACTTTTACTTTTCGGGTCCGGACTTCAGACCTTGCCACTCCAGTATGCAGCGACGTAGGTACATATATCGCCTTGTCATTTGCCATCATCAGGTCACTCACATTACATGCATTCCGCATCAGCGGACATTGCAATAGGTGAGAATCACTCTGCTCCTTCATCAGTGAGCATATTACAGTAGTAGGTGGCCGTTGTTTTGAATTGGACGGCATGTCACCACACTGTCTTCTGCAGGCAGACATCCCCATTTTGATTGGTTCACTTAACACCTTGTTACACCAACTCTTAGTACTCTATTCTTAGCAATAATTGGGATACATTACAATATCTAAATACAAATTAAGTATAAGAAATGTTATATCTTCTCCCCAAAGCACGAGCTACGCTCAATTTTGGGGAGTAATTGTATTAGGAAAAAAAATATATTATTTTATTGTTCGATTATTGTAAATGATATTTGTGTTTAATACGCGGCGGCAGAATTGCCATCCACACTTCTCAGCATTATACAACCAGATAAGTCTCCATATGATCAGTCATGGTCACACAAAAACTTAAAAACTTAAAACTTAAACTAAACTTAACAAAAACTTAACTTAGTTTAATAAACTATTATTATTATTATATGTTATATTAATGTTATTTTGTTTATATTTTATGGTTATCAATAAAAAAATAAAAAAATAAAATATTCTCTAAGATTTTTTGAGAATATATTAATTCTACCTATATACTTATAAATACTGACACTATGATCTTTCCAGGGTATCATACTTAAGACCTTGATAAAGAAACCCAAGAAGCCAAACTCAGCCAACAGAAAGTGTGTGCTGGTGAAACTATCCAATGGCAAGGAGATGGTTGCCTATGTGCCAGGCATCGGGCATAATCTGCAGGAACACAATATTGTGCTATGTAGAGTTGGAAGGTATGAATTTAAAAGATAATATTTAAATTAAATCAAACACTGTTTCATTCTACTATGAGATTGTTTTAATTATTAGAACGTTTTCAACTACAATGTACTCATCATCAGTAATAACACAATACTCGTAGTATTGTGTTATTGAATATTAAATAGTATTATATACATATAGTTCGTAGGAAATATAAATGGACATTTAAACGGTGATTCATAAAAACCTGTAATGAGATTTTGAGATTTTCATATACGGTTCCAACAATCCTACTGGCATAGTTTTTTTTTGTCAAATCCACGTTTTATAATAAATCCAAATACAAATACAGATAAAAAATTGTTAAATATTTCTATCTATTGTTTTTACGCCAAATAATATTTAAACACATAGTTTAAAGGGTGGAATTAAAAGTAATTTTTAAATAACTATCAGAATTTATTTTATTGTGATTTCATTGTATAACATCTATCTAAAAGTCTATGTGCCGTTTTTAATTGAACAAGTAAATAAATAAAAATTAAGTACCTTCTCGAATGTCCTCCAAATAATAATATTATGCTGTAGATTTACTGTAGGATTCGAAGTCGGTACAGTCTGAAATTTTACCGGCGGATTTCTGATTACCTTGGTGTACCATGAAGAGAATTATTATGAATTATACAATGTTCTGTTTATTTTTTCAGAGTTAAGGATTGTCCTGGTGTGAAGATCAAATGTGTAAGAGGGAAGTATGACTTACCACATGTAGTAAAGGTGGACACATCGTAGATATGAGACCCTTTTTGTAAATGTTTACCTACTTATTATTATTATGCGAATATGATAAATAATAATGCACTGTAGAAAATAAAAAAAAATCATCCGACGGTTCTTTGGTGGAAGTTCATGTTAAATTAATTATAAATAAAACACTTATTTAGTAGAGTTTCTGCTTAAAATTATCTTGTAGTTAATCACTTAACATATTACAAAAGAAAATGAAAACTTCCTATAGCTCCTGAAGAATATATAGGTATTTTTAAAGATTTTCTCCAAGATATAAATATTTATAATCGAACATAGTTCTTTAGATCGAGGTAAAAACTGCCCTGAAAATATAAACAATGATCCAATAAATATCAAACAGCATCAATACAAATAATAACTGAACGATAGGTTGTCCCCAAGAGCCCAAGACTCCAGGATAAAGTAACTGACCTTCTCAGAAACTCTCAAAACTTACTAATGCATTTCTCTGTTGCCTGTAGAAATATTAGATAGGTTGTATAAGTTACATGAAATTATTCATAAGATTTTTATGTTGACTTGTGAATACAAATATATTGTTTAATTGTAAAACAAATTGTTTTTTTAATCTCCCAATAAAATTGTGGCCGATAGTTAAGTTATGAACAGGTATTTGTAATTGAAAAAGGTTAAGCTTGGATAGGCTGCATTGCATACTAAAGAAAGCGGAAATAAAGACTAATAAAAAGCTATTTTATTAACTTTAGCTACACCATCACAGAATATCTCGCAAATGGTGTAGCCAGCAGACTATTTTCATATAATAAACATGCAAGCTGCCCTCTGTCAATAAACTTGAGACTCTTTAACAATATTGATGTCAACATAATAATTAAAGTTTAGTTTTATACTAACATGCCTAATTTCAATTGATCTTTGATAGCATTATAAGGTGATATAATAAGTTTAGATCCCTATATCCTTTCAATTAATCTCCGCTTATCCTAACATCTCTTTGAGGGGAAGCAGAATGACAAATTGTAAAATAAAAGGAGTCATATTAGGAGGGTTAAAATGTAATTAATTTCAAAATGAATATCAATAGCTGTATTAAAATATACATTAGATTTTATTAGGCCGATTGAAATGAAGTCAGGTAAAGTTAAATACACATCACCTTTTTTCACAACACACTGTTCCTAAAAAAATGATATCAAACAGTTTTGAACATCGTAAATTTGTTACCACGGTGTATGCACTTCTGAGAGAGCTGTAAAATGTGTAGAAAGAAAATTCTTTTGACATCCTTTGGAGGGAAATTACAGGACTTAAAGATGATGCAAGAACCAGAGAAATACAGTAACTATAAATTGAGTACCTATTTACATAAGAACTATAAAGTACCTATATACATAACAACTAAACAAAATCATTTTGTGAAAAATTTTCACAACACTGTTTTGTCTCTCTGTTCAAGAGTTTAAAACGCATCTTTTTGAGATCTATAGGTTTATTTTATTTTTTTCATGACTTATGGCATAGCATCCTACAAGAATGATTTGTGCCAGTTCTACAGGTTTAAACTATATATTAAATTTGTTTTTCATTTTAAATTTAATCTATCCATTATTGACAGTGCTGCCTTCAATTCGATGGAATTTCGATCATACCTCCAATATATGCAAACTGTGTTTACAAAATAAAGCGACATCAATATACCCTCATCGGCCTCATCCCTCTCTGATATTAAATTGAAATTTCATCCTGCAGGAGGGTGGTGGGGAAAAATAAATTGATTCAGTCGAATATTATGTACACAGCGAAAATAATTATAATTAATTTAATGTTGACTTTTCATATTTTTTGTTATAACTGTATTAAAATAAAAAATATTTACTTGATAATCATAAACATAATGAATGCCTTATTTTAGAGGCATTAACTATGTAACAATTACGAGACATTTTTAAATAAAATATTCAAACTTGAATCACTATGTTTATTTGTTACATTAATTTAAATTACGCTATCGCGATTTCAGTGCACTTGCACCATTGACGAGCTTTTCAAGTCTTGAATGTAACAAATAAACATAGTGATTCAAGTTTGAATATTTTATTTAAAAATAATGAATGCCTCCTAGGTATTATCCTGTTCGTTTATGAAAGGAAGCGTCCTCCATCTTTTTGTATACTTATTTATTTATTTATTTACGGCTAATTAGCCTTTTACACAATATTTTTTACATAGGTACAATATCATAACAAAACAAAACATAGGTACCAAACACAATATTAATAAATCAATATTACAAACATATATAAAAAACATGGGTAGGTATATAAAGGAGGAAGGGTTCATGCTAAGATGTTGATTCCTGATTATTGTCCATATAAATGTGATTGTAATGTGCAAATAGATTAAACTTTAGTATGTGGATTGGATCATGGAACAAGTCTATTAAATTATTGAATTTATTTCCGAGAATGTGAAGGCGATTTATAATAGAATGTTTGTATAATATCTATCTATTCATCCTGTCATGGCATCTCTGACAAGCGGCATAGCCAGCGGACCAACTGCTTGTAATAAATATGCAAGTCACTTATACAAGTTAAGACATTCAGGATGGTAGACCTCCCTTTTACAGGATAATCGAAAACTTGCAGAAATAAGTGGAACACCTATTCTTTACCGGGGGGTTCCACAATTCAGTATTGTTTTTTGATCAATAGATAATACTTGAAAGTATGTATTTAGAAAGTAGAAACGTAGCAGTGATGGGACTATACTTTTTACATTGGTAATGCTTTGTTTCGTTATGTACATTTTAATTTTTTCCACAATTCGGTACATGTATTAAGAAAATATCCCCGACACCTCAAACAGCTGACCCTCTCCCCTCCCCTTTGTTAATATTGAAATATTTCACAATCCCATCATTATTTTTTTTATAATTATTTAAGACTTTTTTGACAGGCATGCGATGGTTTTTTGCATATATGGAGGGCACACCACTGGTACAAATAGTACCTAAACATAAAAATATGAAGGCCGAGATACTTAACTAGATAGGTACGTAATCAATTATTTTCAGATGTGACATCTTTGACGTATGAGCCTCGCACATTATAATATGCACGCAGTATCAACACACCCACATGATAGATAGAGTAAGTAGTATTATATACAGTAATATACAAAAGAGAAAAGTACGTACTAAGTGTATATATGTTGTATTATTTGATATATGTATTTAGGAAGGTAGTTGGTTTAATACGTTGTTCATTATTTCTCAATTTGTTGTTCATCATTCATCCATCATTTATTATTATTATGATTTTCCTATTGTGGGAGGAGATGATATACGCCCTTATACCACACAATTTCTCTCCAATAAAAAATACAAATTGTGGACCACCTCTCGTAAGAGATAAAACGAGAGTTTATTGCGTATTTTCTTCATTATTAGATTCTATTTTATATTTCAGCTAATATACTAATATCACTATTAAAAAATAGTGGTTGATGGTAGAAGGGTGAAAATTTAGGGCTGTATGTATTTTTAATGCCTCACCATAAAAAAATAAAAAATTGACCAAAAAATAAAAAAATAGGCCGGACCACCCTTTACTTTTAAGGGTATGAAAAATAGATGTTGGCAGATTCTCAGATCTACCCGATAAGCACACGAACTTTCATCAAAATCGGTCCAACCGTTTCGGAGGAGTATGATAATAAACACCGTGACACGAGAATTTTATATATTAGATAAGATTATCAATAGTGTGTCCGGAATAGTTTACGTCTCATAAGTTTTCGAATGTTTTGAAAAAGGCGGGGTATTAATATTATTTTATTTTATTTTTATTATTTATTTTAACAAATAAACGGCTAACGCCTTTTACAAACATTATTTTACATAGCGTGCTCAGGAACAAATTTTATGTATAAGAACAATATCAAACAATTAACCCTCCTTTACACGAGACTTGTCTCCATATAATAAGGAGGATGTTTAGATTTAAGTTTTTATCAAATAGGTAGTCTATGTATTGTTATATTTGTATTATTTGTTATGTTCAATAATTCAATAAATTAAAAATAAAATACAGACACAAAAGATAGATTATTGATATAATATCAAATATACATTTACAGGAGTTCGTCGGTAGCCTGGAGGTAGAGTTTCGGCCTCTTGAACAAGGGGTCCGTGGTTCGATCCCAGGTGCCGGCAAACTCCCCTTTCACGACACAAGCTTTTAGCTTACTGTGGAAGGTGTATAAAGTTGTATTTGGGTTTATAACAAAACCCAGATATATCCTTTAAAAAAAAAAGAAAAAAAAAAAAAAAAAAAAAAAAAAAATATCAAATATACATTTACATTAAACTTAAAATAATAAAATTAAATCATAAAGACTTAAGCATCTGTAATATAAAGATTTAAAACTAGGTACACATGAAACATTCAAAGATCCTATATCAAATTTATATATATAATCTTTATTTCATATTTTATACATACAATTACAATTCACATTTATCAAATCACATATAAAGATATATTCATAAAACTGTGCAACCAACGAACGAAGCGCGTTAAGTCATTGAAATGACTTGTCAACAGGCTCCGCTCATCTCCACATCCAGCTTATAACCAAAATAAAAGTTAAATACAATGTATTAATCCTATAAATGCCCACAAATCCATTCAACACTTACACTACAGTTATATGTACATATTTCTATTTTTTCTGAGCCAATTCTTAAATAATAATTTTAATTTTCCAATTTTGTCACACTTTTTTATGCAGAGTGGCAGTGAATTGAATAACTTAGGAACCAAGCACTCCAGAGTGCGATCACCATACTTATTGTTGGTTTTAGGTATTTTTAAACCTTCATTTTTTGTGAACCGTGTATCATGAATATGTATTAATATGTATTCACATATGTTTAATTAAATAATTAAACATATGTGTTACTATAAGTAACTACTTCCTCATTTAAATAAAATTTTACAAATAAAATACAGTAACAAAAAAAACTGGATTTTATGAATGAATTTATCCTTAAAATGGCTCGTTAATGATTTTTTATAAGTTGTAATAGAAATAGTAAAAATATCAGCCAAGAACCCATATTCATTTCCCAGTCTGTGAATCCTTCTGATAAAACTATTATTATTATTACTGTCCAAAAATGATATTCTAAAAATATTATTTAATTATTACATCTTTCTAAAACGCCACTCGACCATTGGACAATCTGTTGGGATAAGCAAGGGGACCAGGCAGGCTGTTTCATATTACATTATTATAATACTAGGTATGTAGTTTGTAGAATATTATTTTTTGTGGCATTTCTTTGGAAAAATTGGTTATGACAACCGGCATTGTCAAAAATACATAATATCGCAAAAACCCTTTCAAAAAACACAGTGGACACCAGGGCTGGGTCAAGAGATTAAATAGTTGTTAAGCACACATAGCTCTTAATTTTTTTTATTAATGTATCATTTTTGTGCATTACTACTATTACTTATTATACCTTCACGGGATATCTTACAAGTTAGTGGGGTAGTCAGCAGACCTGATGCATGTAATAAACAGTAATGTAATAACCTTCAGCTCGACCGGACCATCCATGTGGAATGATCTTCCTGAACAAGTGCGTAAGACACAGTCTCTTGATCTGTTCAAGAGTCGATTGAAAACGCACTTGTTTGGTATATCATATAAATATTGTACGACTTATTGTTATTTATATATGTATAGTTTTTATAATATGCTTACTAATATATGTATTAGGTGTGTATCACGGGTATAAACACGATATTTTAGGATGCGCCCTTGAAGTGAATATATTCCACAAAACGGCGCACTATAAATTGTCTAGTTATTATTATTATTATATAAACTGTTCTCTGCTTGCCAACAAAAAAAAAATGACAATCATGATGGATGGTAAATCTCATCGCTGAGTTTAAGATGTAAAATGTCTTTATTTTTTTCGAACACCTGCCTTTTACAGGACACTCAAAAACTTATGGACTATTGGAAGGGTTTGGGGGGCGGATACTGAATTAAAAGACATTACTCAAATATTTTTGACGTAGTACTATTTATATCCATTGAAAGATTGAGCTATTCTATGTGAAGAAGGCCTTAGCTCATTGTTGTTTTTTTTAATATATTTTTATTAGTAGATGGGTATAGTAGGTTTAACTGAAATACTGAATAGTATGATAATTATGATAACTACGTATTTTGATTATATATAAAAAAAATACTCTATTTAAATTTAAAAAAAAATACTTTATTTATACGCATATTTACATTTAAAATAATTTTTATAATCGTCACAATATAATAGTTAATAATGCATCGAAAATTCTATGTAATGATAGACTTTACATAAATAATGCACAAAAATATGTATCTACATAGTTAATAAAAAAAAATTAACAGTTCAGTAAGCAATGTAATTAATTTCGTCGATGATAATCGAGAACTTTCACATTTCAAATGAATCTAACAATTTTGTCTTTTAACGGGCACTATTTTCCTAAATACAGCCCTTTTACAACACATGCCATCCTTACATTTCATTTCACATTTAGTTATGTAAAAATATTTAAGTCCCTTATGTCCCGTTTTGTCTATATAGAGATAATAATAGGTATATCTATAAATTCAATACATACATCAAACCTTTACAATATCGCAAATCTTTTATACAATGTGTGCAAAATGTGATTGTATTGTACATTATAACTGGATGACAATACAATTCATACTAAATAATACTAAAATCCTTTACTGTTCTTGTATAATATGGAACGTCTTTCCATTCCGAACAATCACATTGACAAGTGACAATTTAAAGTAGGTAATGTGTAATTGCGTGTACTACAATGAAATGCAATTATTTAGCTGCTTTTGTACCTATTCTTAGAAATAAACATGTTAAAAAAAAATCTCGTCCATGAAGTCTCTGGATTAGTACAACAGTACAACTCCCCCATTCTTATGATTTTTTATGAGCCATGTTGTTTATCATTTGATAAAATGAATAATAGTTAATTGTGATCTGTAACTAATAAGTATAACCTCACGTGTAACTAATAAGTATAACCTCACGTGTAAGACAATTCATATCTACAATTCAGTGATGAAGGATGCCACCTATTTTGAATGTTGTGTTGTTTTTTTGTTCAATCTGTACGTTTATTACTTACAGTTAGTGTTGTGGAATTCTCAAGAAATAATTTTTGGAGAAATTTACCGAGAAATTTCTCGGTAAATTCTCGGAGAATTTTTTTTCTTTTTTATTTAACAGTATAATAATAATAAACACTTTATTCGATCAATCAATTACAATGTTCAAATGTTGAGACAATTTATCACCAATATGGCTACAATTAATTATGGAAACAAAAAATGTTAGGTGCCTACATAGAAAAAAGTGCTAATAACTGATGAAAAATCTTGATGTTTGACACCCCACATGCCCATATTTAAGTTAAAAATAATTGCAGGTACGTACATGGAAAAAAAGTGTTGATAACCTCTGATTTGGGCCTTAATCAACCCCACAAATTTTTGGATCAATGAGTTTGGCTGCGAAGTGTACTGGGCAAAAGGTCATAATACCACTAAGAAAAATTATGGAGAGAAATTTCTCTTCCATCAGAGGAGAAATTCTCGGAGAATTTTCTCTTCTCACATCACTACTTACAGTTAGTCTGCTGGCTACTCCACTTGTGGGATATGCTGTGATGGAATAATAGTAGTAGTACTTATTTGTAACACAAAACAAACTTATAAATTAACTTTTGAAAAATATTATACAGCTATTAATAATTATTAACTAACTACTATATGCATATCCCGCAAATGGGGTAGGTATGCCATGGTGGTATACATTGCCTGACAATTTTCGATTTATTCGCTACAGTGCTGTCACCTAAATAGCTAAAATGTTCACATAAACTGTATAAATAGTCGCTCATATTAATATTATGTCTTTTCGGCTCACATTTAGTCACCCAATCAGTAATTCTGTATGCTCATTTCGATATTATTAAGCTTACAATTTGAATTTTCTGTCACTCGTTTAAACACTATCCAATTATTAGTACCCACATATCATTTCTTTATGTTTTTGTTTCCCAATAATGACACGAGTTCGTCACATCCAGGAAGTGTTTTGAGATGAGATAACAATATTAGGAGATATGTATGTTTGTACACCTATCTAATGCGTATATGTGTTTGTCCTACATAAAAACATTTGATATTGTTTGCATTGGCAGGCGACTGGAAGTGTGCTCTGAACAAACATTTTCGTTTCACAAAAGGAGATGAACTCTCAAGATTATACTATATAGGTGTAGTAGAGATGCAAAGAATAGTAGGTATATTATTGTCGAATACCGAATATTATGCAAGATTATGTGCCAAATAAACGAATATTCGGCAAAACAATGGTGAGAGCGTGCGGTACTTCGACTGCGCATCTTCGTGTAGATATAGATATCATGGACATTTTATGTATCTACTAAGCTTGCAGCGCGGTACATTTTTTCAAATGTTTTGTGTTCCGACATTAATAATAACAATAATAATAATTATGTTGTTCAAAATGTAGAATCTAATATTGTTTTGTAAAATAAATGAGATATGAATTACCTATGTTGTTTCACTTCATATCAAATTAAATTAATTAATTAGATATTTGAGGATTAATAATTATGAATCTCCAGCTGACAATGAAATAGCAACAATCTAACTTTTCAGCTTTTAAATTTAACTTTTGCTTTTTATCTTAAGATAAGACATTTCTAGTAAGTGTGGAATCTATGCTTGTCCACATGTCGAGTGTATTAATTGTTAACGTTTTATGTTATGCCTACTTGATTTTCTAAGATTGTAAAAATTTTTAATTTACTTGTAAGTTTTGGTGTTGGGTTACAGGGTGGTGGATTTTTCGTATTCCTTTGCGGTGGGGGGTAAAATGTAAGACAATAGGTAGTACGCTTTGACGCATATGGCAGCGATGAGGCTTGCCACCCATCATGCCGCGTCAAAGTGGGTGAAGGGCACAAAGAGGAGAGCGGAATGCAGGGTGGGAGTTTTGAATGTGAGAGGAGGGATGGTAAGAAAGACGGACGAAATTTTAGAGATGATGAATGATAAGTATTTGGATGTTTTGTGTGTCTGCGAAACGAAGAGGAAAGGGTGTGGTATTAAAGAAAGTGATGGAAGGATCGAGTTGTGGTCTGGTGTTCCAGATACACAACACGCATGTCAAGGTGTGGGTGCTTTTTTATCGGAAAGAATGAGCGAATGTATGAAAGGGTATGAATGTGTAAGTTCCAGGCTAATCTGGATCCGTTTCAAAGTGGGGATGACTAGGATCTTACTCATAGTTGGGTATGGTCCTGGGAACGATGCCATAGAGACGGAAAAGGAAGAGTTCTGGAATGGCGTGAGAAAGATTGCAGAAGATAAAAAAGAAAATGAAAGATTGATCTTGGCAGGTGATTTGAATGGATGGGTGGGTGTTAGGAGGAATGAACTTGAAAGTGTTTTGGGAATGAATGGAGACAGTAGAGTGAACGATAATGGCAAAAGAATAATTGACGTGTGCTTGGAGATGGACCTCTTTGTGGCGAATACCTTTTTCGCCCACAAGGAGATCCACATGTATACCTGGGAGAGAGGGAATGAAAGATCGATGATTGACCTCGTGTGTGTGGACTCTCGTCTCAGGAAGGCGACCACGGATACTAGAGTGTATCGAGGCGCTGAGCTGGAGACGGATCATTTTCTTGTCGTCTCAAGAATAAATCTATTCTCCGGTTGGCGTTCGAGAACACAAAAGTCCACGCCATCTATGAGATTGAGAGTCGAAAAACTGAAAGATGAGAGTGTAAAGAATGAATATGTAAAAACTGTGAATGAGAAGCTGAGTGCGAACGAAAAGAATGATCTAACGATGAATGAAAGGTGGGATGTCTTAAAAAGTGTGCTTGTAGGAAGTGCAAAAGAAACATGTGGTGAAGCTAAAGTTGGACGTAAGAAAGGCGATGCATGGTGGGATAATGATGTGAAAGAAGCTACAGATAAGAAGAAGAATGCTTGGAAAGACTTACTGAGTGTGAAACAGTGTGACACATGTGAAAAAGAGCGAAAGAAAGAAGTTTACAAGACATGCAAGAAGGAAGTGCGTGAAGTTGTGAAAATGAAGAAAAAAATGCTTGAAGATGAAGAATGTAAGAAATTGTCTACGTATGCGAGTGAAAATATGAAGATTTTTTGGAAGGAAGTAAAACGAAAGAGGACGGGTTCAAGTGTGAACAGTATGAAAGGGATAAAAGACAAGGATGGATGTGTGTTAGTGAATGATGAATGTGTGTTACGGAGATGGAAGGAATATTTCGAAGATCTGTTTGAATGTGATGGTACAAATGCAAATGAGTATGACGACAGTGAAAGCAGTGTGAATGAAAACGATATGATAGACATGAATGAGATTATGAATGCATTAAAAAGAGCGAAGTGCGGTAAAGCTGTAGGGTATGATTGTGTTGCCGTTGAGCTCATCAAGTCTGGTGGACCGGGGGTTCTCGCGTGGTGTTTGGAGCTTTTCAACGATTGTTGGAGAGAAGGTGTTACTCCAGAGGATTGGAGGAGGGCTATCATCTGCCCCCTGTACAAAGGGAAAGGCTCTAGACTTGAATGCGGGAGTTATCGGGCTATTAGCTTGCTGAGCTCAATAGGGAAACTGTATGGTAGAATTTTGATTGAGAGAGTACGAAAGATAACTGAGTGTAAGATATGGGATGCGCAAGGAGCTTTTTTGAATGGCAGAGGGTGCACCGATCAGATCTTCTCCCTGCGAATGGTTATAGAGAAGTTTCTGGGTAAACACCAGAGGCTTTTTTGTGCGTTCGTGGATCTGGAGAAAGCATATGATCGAGTGGACCGTGAAAGGTTGTGGCGCGTGTTGTCGGAGTATGGGGTGAGCAGCCGGTTGATCCGCGCAATATCTTCACTTTACGTGGGAAGCTCCGCTTGCGTGAGGGTAAACAACACTCTCTCGGAGTGGTTTGTCCTCACCAAAGGAGTGAAGCAAGGTTGTGTCATGTCTCCGTGGCTGTTCAACCTATTCTTCGACTACTGTATGCGACCTGTGAAAGAGATGGATGTTGGTGTCGAGCTGAATGGGTTTCGGGTGAATGCATTGATGTACGCAGACGATTTGGTGTTAATGGCTGAGAGTGAAAGGGACTTACAAGAGATTGTTACGTGTGTGTATGATAGTTGCAATTTGAATGGTTTGAAAATGAATGTTATGAAGACGAAAGTTCTTGTTTTTGAAAGAGAGAATGAAAAAACGATTTGCGAGATTAAAGTTGGTGACGAATGTTTGGAGCAAGTAAGTGAGTATGTATATTTGGGAAGTATGTTTACGAGGGATGGAAGATGCGATGGGGACATTGAAAGAAGGAAAGTGGCCGGTGCTAGAGTAAACGGTGCACTTCGACCCATTGTCAGCAATGACAATGTGTCGAACATGGCTAAAATGCTGGTGCACAATACCATTCTGGTACCGTCACTTACGTATGCAAGCGAGACATGGACGTGGTTGAAGAAGGACGAAAGTGGAATAAATGCAGTAGAGATGCGATCGTTGAGAAGAATGGTTGGTAAAACGCTGCGTGATAGAGTGAAGAATGAGGATATTAGAAGAATGAGCGGATGCAAGAAGAGTGTTGTGGACAGAATGCGCGTGAATAAACTACGGTGGTTTGGGCATGTTGAACGAATGAACGAGGTAAGAATGACAAAGAGGATATACTTATCTGAAAGAAAGGGTGTGAGGAAACGCGGGCGTCCGAGAACCACGTGGCTTGATCACGTGGATCAAATTCTAAAGGACGGCCGCGTGTTGAGTAAGAGGAACCGACGTGCGTGTATGAGGAACTGTATGAATGTGGAGGAAGCGAAGGAAGTGTGTAAAGATAGATCTGTTTGGCGTTCCGTTCTCTCTGCCTACCCCACTTGGGACATGGCGTGAGGGTATAGTATAGTATAGTATAAAAATAAAATAAAATAAAATCTACAAGCTGTTGGCTTCTTCCAGTTTTACATTTAAACTATTCGGCAGAATACCGAATAAGAGACTAAATATTCGGTATTCGACCGAATAGTAAAAATGTTGCCGAATAGGCAGAATACCGAATAGTTGCCTAATATTCGTTGCATCTCTAAATGTGTAGACATGTGAAGTGTTGATGAAAAGGATAATGACTTGCTGACATAGATATTAAGAACAAAATGCACAAAGACTTTTTAGATGGACTAATGTTTTGATAACAACACTATATTATATAGACGATGTTATGTAAGTATTATTACTTATAAAAGGATTAGCGTAAGAAAAGACATAGAAAGGTAACGTATTTGAATGTTTGGAGCAAGTGGATGAGTATGTATATTTAGGAAGTTTGTTTGCGAGGGATGGAAGATGTGACAAGGATATCGAAAGAAGAAAAGCAGCCGGTGCTAGGATTAACGGTGCACTTCGACCCATTGTCAGCAATGACAATGTGTCGAACATGGCAAAATTGCTAGTGCACAATACCATCCTGGTACCAACACTTATGTATGCAAGCGAAACGTGGACATGGTTGAAGAAGGACGAAAGTGGAATAAATGCTGTGGAGATGAGATCGCTGAGGAGGATGGTTGGTAAAACGTTGAGTGATAGAGTGAGGAATGAGGATATCAGAAGAATGAGTGGATGCAAGAGGAGTGTTGTGGATAGAATGCGTGTAAATAAATTGAGATGGTTTGGTCATGTGGAACGAATGAAAGAGGAAAGAATGACAAAGAGGATATATTTGGCTGAAAGGAGAGGTGTGAGGAAGCGCGGGCGTCCGAGAACTACATGGCTTGAACATGTAGATCAAATTCTCAAGGACGGCCGTGTTTTGAGTAAAAGAAACCGACGTGCGTGCATGAGAAATTGTATGACTATAGAGGAAGCGAAAGAAGTATGTAAGGACAGATCTAATTGGCGTTCCGTTCTCTCTGCCTACCCCACATGGGATACGGCGTGAGGGAATAGATAGATAGATTTTATTTACATGAGTAACATGAAACGATTCTATAAATTTATTGATTGATTTGACTTTTATTTTGTAAAACTCCATATACTCGTATTTCTGTGAAAATAAACACAAACTGTTTGACTTTTGCAATGTTCAGTATTTTCAAACTCAAAATTTGAAAACGACATTGCATGTACGGTTAACGACCAAGCCGTTCTGAAAATACTTTATGAATTTTGATTATAAGTTATTGCCTCTCAGCGATGGTGTGTCTGGATATCAGGAAATGACTTTTTTTCTTTTTAAAAGTTTGTCTCCTCAATGTGCTAATCTCAAAGGAATACAATAAAATAAAGTGTCATATTTCACGAAATAACATAATACCTAGTATGTATTTATTTATTTAACACAATGGACCCGAGTCCAAATTTTTTTTTAGATATTATCTTATACAACGTTATGCTGGGTTAGGCAATGTTATAACAGCTAACATTCATTGAAAAGAGACCCACCATCCACCCAGATACCGCAGAAGACTGGGGACTTACATTTATCACGCAGGTCCTCCCGATTGCAGTGGAATGTACGAGTATGTCAAAACCAATCAGAAACCTCGATTGGAGAACCATGTCTACACAATGCAACATTGTGTAAAATCTAATCGGAAGAAGTGAGGAAGGCGTCCCAACGCTTACGAATTGGCTCTAGGCTGGCTTAAGTGATAATTTTCGGTGTTCATGGACAACGTTCTATGTATTATTTTACATTAAATTAATAAATACTTTTACTATACTATCACGGCCTATCCCACAAGTGAGGTGACCAGCAGACCAGCTGCATGTAAAAAACATGCAAGCTGTCTGATCCGTGCCAACTAAAAAATAAGACATTCAGGATGGGTGGACAACCTAATTGCTGAATTTAAAATGTTAAGTATCTCCATCGAACAAATTTATAAATAATTTGAAGAATATCAAACGGCTAGACTAGATCCACAAGGATGGGCATGTGTTGAGTACCTACAACAATAAGGAAAGCATGTATGAGAAACTGTATGAATGTTATAGAAACAAAAAGAGTAGGTGAACAATAAAGAACAATTTTGGTTTGGATGTGCAGACAAATACCTAGGGGTCTACGATTCCTGAGATGTAAGGGTGTGAGGTGGGTCTTTCTTTAAATACCGAACTCATTATAAATATGTAGAATGTAATTGTGTAACTTTCACGAAGCAATTAAAATTTTAAATTAACACGAATGCCTACATTACTTTATTAGGTAAGTGAATTTAAAAAAATCAGACATAAAATATTTCAGACATAATAATATCCACATAATAATTCATAATTATAACAAACATAGCTTTTGATGTGCGAGAAAGTTACAAATTTTAAGGAAAGGCACGTGATACCTAATTAATTCTCTGTATATGCTACGTTTTAATTATAACCTAAATAATTACTCTATTATTTTTGATGAGTTTAATGAGATAAAGGTATCCTCCATGTTCTGAGTATTTTTTACTTATTATTTATTTATTATTTACTGTACATTGATTACAAACAATTACATAAAAGGTTTAAACATTCAAGTTAGATACAATCAATATACTGAGGGCGAGTTTATTACATCCTTTAAAAGGCAACATATTATTTATGAAAGGTCAAAATATACTAATGTTTAGGTACCTACTCATCATCATCATCATCGCCCCCAACGCTCCTCTCGGGAGCACAGGGCAGAAACCAGCCTCCTCCATTCAGAGCGTCTCTGAGCCAATTGCGTCACCTCTTTCAACGACATAGGTACCTACTAGAACACAAAAAAAATGTAGTCAGTCAAAAGAGATGTATTGAGTTAAGAAGCTAAAATTTTGCATGAAATATATTAAGAATTATTTTGTCAACCTAAGAAGATTTTCGTATTATTTGTGAAAGAATAAAAAAAAATCAAAACAAGATTTTTTTCTCTATATTCTGTTGAATCTTCTCTATTACATGGTGTCGATTCATTGATGAGTAATAACTATAATAGTCAGACGATGATCTCGTAGCATAAAACAATGCCTGACTTCTGGTGCTACGACTGGGGACGCGCAAGTTCACTAAACTAAACAACTCTGGGCAATGTAGAGAGCCAGTCACTATCCTTTTCAATGAAAGAAGATTAAACATCACTCTGCGCTCATGCAGACTAACGAGCCTCATCTCCATCAACAACAAAAAATGTTTAAAATATCAATAGGAATACTCCTATTCTTAATTATAAATATACAATATTTATTTTTTCCTGAAAATTTGCCGTTGAAATGAAAGCGACGAATAATAAACTAGAAACAACGTTCTATAAATAATTTCTACGACAATTTTATGTTATGCAAATGTTACATTACAAGCATGTAACAGTGTGTTTACAGACAGAGTCGAGCAATTTAAAATTCCCAGTAAAGTAAAAATAATATCAAAAGTTCCAAAACAATTCTATTCGAGTTGAAATTCCCAAATGTGTATTTTTTGCCCACTCGCGTTATTTCAATTAAATATTATTATTATTATGTGAACAGCAGATAAACCTTTTTATACATTCTTTACAAAGGCATGCAAATTTAGGGATGAAGCGATCCCAATTTCCCACTCCTTCCTGAAGCTTTCCGGACCGGACGTTGGTTAAGTTTCGTTTAAATTTCATCCCGTCACAAGCAAGGATGACCAACAAATATTTTTCTATTAAAATATTTATGTTTTAAACCTCGAAAAAGGAAACTTTTAAAATTTGAAAGATACTTATGGAAATGAAAAGAGTTATGCTGTATTTCACGAAATAAATTCTTATTGGAATTAGCAGGGTAATCGAGTTTCATCCATACTAATCAAATGCCATTCCAAAACCTTTTTGGCCCACTGACAATCGGAAAACCTGCGACGTCACTTTTAATTTTATGGATTTTACTTTTTCATTTAAGATAAAATTCTTTACACGTTTTAAACGGAATATAATTAAATATTTAAATTAAAAACTAACGAAATAACAAATTAACAAATATTTTTGTTAGCGACTTTTAATTTATCTAATCAAATATCATGAATACAATCCCTCATTTACTTAACAATTAAAAAATCAGTCGAGGTAATCGCTGTATTTAAATATTTTCTAACTGACAAAAGGTTTTGTAAACACAATGATTACTTGTATTTATTATTTATCCAACTAGTTGAACTTAATCTATAGTTTAATTTAACGACCGGCGGTTGTTGGTGGAATATCATATTAATAATTTATTAATAAAACAAGATATAGGTACCTATAGTTATTCCACTGTTGACTTTATTAATTTTTGCGAGCCGGCTCTAATTTATTAGAAATTATAATCTAAGGATGTATATATTATACTCATTTTCCAGCAGTCAGCCCTGCACTTTCACATCTAACAACATGCACTCAAAATCATACATTCATAATATTATATTCACAGAATAATAATATCATATGTGTGTACAACATACAAAATGTACATACATCCTTCTGTACTATGTTTTTATAATGATAGCCTATACTGTGTGAGATAGAATAGATGTCCAAACTTGACCATATGTCGCATAGTGTTGTTGCTTCGTTTCTAATACGGATGTTTTTGAATTACTATTATTATTGTAAATATCTAATCATAGGCGTAATCGGGTGGGGCAGGGAGGGAAACAGCTACCATCAAAAAAAAAAAAAAAAAACTATCAAATTAGGTACATACATGTGCGTAGCCAGGAAGGGAGTAGTATAAAAGTAGGTAGACAGTTCAAAAATAAATAAATAAATTAGTGCTAAAGATAGGAAAAGTATAGAAAAGTAGCATTGAAGTAGGCATTGGCTCCTATCTAGGAGTCAAACCCAACATACACTGTATACTTACTTTACTTTTCATATGGCTCAGTGTGTTGATAAATCTTAACCCATGTAGGCTGCGTCGTATCCTCTACAGCCTTTGCTCCAGCGCTGACAGCAAGTTCACCGCCTCCGGTCCTGCTTCATGGATGTCCTGCAGGTCCATGAAGTGTCTGAATTTTTTGAGATGGCAGTCTTGTACTATGTGTCTTACCGTCTGCACATCTCCACATTCACAATCAGGGAATATCTTTTTCTTGGATAAAATGGAATCTCTAATTCCGAATCTTCCATCACTAAGCATTTGTAAAATCAAACGTAATTCATATTTTTAAGACCTATATTGTATCAATGACTATAGGTACTACAAATCGATACGAGGAATGCCCCTTTCCCCTTGAAAAAATCTGTATACGTCCTTGGTTCTAATATTTGGTTACAAGCACGCATCCGTATTATAATCTCCTAATTACATATTAAATATAATTTCTTACATCCTCTATTATAGATATGCGGAAGTTAAGTAAGGATGTACACTTGCTTTATATGTGGGTATTTTCGGGTTAGCTGGAAGAAATCGCATATGCGATAAGCCCGCCTTTTGGTAGTTTATTGGAACAAAAAACATGTACACATTATATATTGATGCCAATAAAGCTTTATTTATTATTTATTTATTATTTATTTTTATATTATAACTTCAACGACGTTTCATTACCCATATTGACCAAATGGCTGAGATGACATTAGCTATAAAGATCATCTTGAGGCCATATTTTACCTTCTTTTTGTCCTTGGACTATTATTAATCCCAGATCATAGTGGGATTTACCTTCTTAGTTTTTCTTTCAGCCTTTCTGGTTCTGTCCAGTGCGTTATTATTGTGTAACATCGCAGTCTCACATGTCGTAATATTTTTTGTTTGTTTTATATTTTATTGACAATATTTGAGTTTCGTTTACATGCCAGTGCAGTTCAAGGACACGATGTAATTTATCAGTGCTTAGACTTGATATCTACGCTATAATAAAAATCTTAATTCATTTCAATGACGAGGTTTGCCACCCATCCTGAATATCTTAATTTTTGTTGGCACGTAATGGACAGCTTGCATGTTTACTTCATGCGGCTGGTCTGCTGGCTACCCCGTTTGTGGGATATGTCGTTATCGTATAGTATTGTATAATGTAAACATAATTTTATCAAAATATAATAAAATCCACACAGAGCTTGCTGCATGGGGACCTGCACATAGAGGGAAATCGCTCAAGGTGGAGACAGATAGTCTACGGAACGAGGCATGATGGTCACGATCCTCAGAACCGGGGAACCGACGGAGATGATGATAATAAGATCTATAAAATTATTTATTCACAATATTGTTGGTTTTTACTTTGTAAAACTCTACATTATTAAAAATTCAAAATACGTTATTCGAGTTTCACCAACAGGTACTTTATTATAGTGTAGGTACCTACTCTTCGTCTTTGTCAATCCCTTAAAGACATTACATAATATAGAACCTCACTCTTATAATTTGTTAGTAAATCTAATATTTATAAAAACATTCATTTCTCTATTCGGTTACTCTGTTTATTAATAATACTTATGTCTATTCGAATCGATTGTTTATTGTGCATGCTGTCATGGGAACGGGGAATTTCCAAAGATTTTAGATTTCTATAATTCTCATTAAGATAAAGCACTCGTCGGAAGTAACCCCTGAATTGTTTTCTTTTGTTAGATAAAACAGTTGGTATTGTTTCAATTTTTATTCAATTTAATTCAACAATTATTATTCTTACAACCTCTTATCAGAATTCGTTTCATTTCTTGCCTTATTGTTCGCTGTTAAGCTAAACCATTAACAAAATAATAAGATTGATAGATATCATTTTGATAGACAAAAAGAAAATGATATTAATATTATGTTTCCGTTATTATTATTTTTTAAATTAAAATAATATTATTTGAATGCTTTGAATTTTCGTTTAGGATATTATCTTTTCGTTCGTACGTTTTTTTGAAATGAGACATTATTGAGGTTAATTTGTTGGAAATCCTTTTCGGAATAGTTTTAAAGTGATTTTTGATAGCATTTTCAAGATAACCACGTATTTTGAAAAATATAAGAGAAATTGCGTAAAATGCATTCAAAATAAGCGCTTTATTTCCTAAAAGAGAACACAACACATTAAGTTGTGAGATAAAAGTTTTATTTAAGTTGGGCGTAAAAGATTCGATTTTATTTAAGTGGATTGATACGTTCGACATCGATTCCATACACAACAAGTCATTTTTTTTTTTTTATTTAATTGGTAATTCACACAATCATCGCCATTCTTCCAATTCAACAAACAAATAACTATAAAAAAAATCATGGTTCCCTTTATAAATCAAATTTTTAGTTTTGGAAAAAGAAATTCCTCAAATAAATATTTCGATTGTGTGACTATTGAACAGAATAAAGACAACGTATGTCTTTAACAGTACGATTATCATATGGTATTGCCCCTAAATCACTCGAAAACGAGTGGATGGCCTTGTGAAGAATAGAATAGAATAGAATCATATGGTATATTTTATTTTCTATTGTGTTTTAAAGCATAGTATAAATAAGTAGGTATATCAAAATTACAAAATTTTGATAGATTTCGCAGAAATGAAATATTTTATTTCTTTTCATTGTAATTGTCTACTCTTAACTCTAGGTTTTCACGGTCTTTAACATCATGTTCGATGGTTTTCGGGACCTCCGTGTGGTGATTTTTAATGTGAACTTCACACTCCTGAAGATGGCGGCAGCACGTTCGCCGAAAGCTAGAGTTAAGAATCACCACACGGAGATCTCGAAAACCACCAAACACGATTGTCTATACTCTTATTTGGATATTTATTTATTTATTTATTCAATATACGGCAAATTGCCTTTTACAAAAAATTATATTAGTAAATAAAATAAAAATTCACATTTCACATAAAATTACAAATTATAAAAAGATATAAAAAGATATAATAAATATGACAACATGAAAATTAATAAAGACAAAACAAAATGTATGGTCGTTGGAAGGGAGGAAACGACTGCGAACATTGCCATAAACGGAGTGAGCATCAAACAAGTAAAAGAGTTTGTGTACTTGGGCAGCAGAATAAACCAGGATGGACGCTCCAAATCAGAAATTGTGAGCAGAATAAACCAGGCAAGGATTGCCTTCAACAAAAAGTCTAAAATATTGGAATCCCCAAACATTGATTTAAGCGTAAGGAAGAACCTTACTAAAGCCTTCGTATGGAGCATTTTGCTTTATGGTTGTGAGACATGGACCATCAGCAAGATTGAAAGCGGACGGTTGGCGGCCTTTGAGATGTGGTGCTACAGACGCATGCTGAAGATCCATTGGTCGGAACACGTCGAAAATGAAGAAGTATTAAACAGGGTAGGCGAAAAAAGGCAACTCCTTAAGAGAATCAACCAACAACGAGCTAACTGGATTGGCCACAACATCAGGCACCCAGGACTCCTCATCGCCATCGCGGAGGGTAAGACCGAGGGCACAAACGGCAGAGGCCGGTCCAGAGGTGCGTATATGGACCAACTGAAGAGGGACATGAATTGTGGCTCATACGTAGAGCTGAAAAGACTGGCTGAGAATAGGGAGGAATGGAGAAGAAAGACAAAACTCGTTGCAGACCAATCCAATGGATTGTAACTCACTATATATAATAAATATATGAATACAGTTGTAGTTTTTAATCAGAATGACATGTCTTTATAAGACGAAAGACTCTCAATAAAGACTAAAAAGTCTCTCTCAATAAAGAACATATAAGTAGTAGATAAAAACATTTGGTTTTTTAATTTCATTATTGAAAAAAATCCTTCCTCACTTTGCCCTGGCCGGGAAACGACCCCAGGATCTTGTAACTCAAATGCAAAAGCATTACCTCTGCGCCAGAACGGACGTTTTAAAACTTATGTAAATCTATTTAAAACTTATGTAAAAAATATTCAATTACAGTTAAGATTCCTTTACACCTGTTTAAGTATAATAAATATTCACTATACATATTATTTCTCAACCGTCTCAACATTACTACATTTACCGTTATTACATCCAGATTTATCTTATTATCTTCTCATTCGTCTACAGTTACACTCTTCAATCTTCACTTAGCTCCATCTCTCAAAATTTAAGAAGTTTACTGTAACTACTTATCAAATTTCATATTATAATTATGGATTACGAGTTTATTTGATAATAATAATAATAATAATGATAGATAGATAGATTGGATAACACCCGTATCAAACTTTACGATGGAAATCTTTGATAGTTTGTCGATTATAAACTACCAAACAATCTACTGTTTAAACATCCATATCCTTATCTAAAAGTTTTAAAGATGTTAACTTAAACTAACTAGGTATAGTAATATTATTCTAAGAAGTACTGTTAATACCTAAATAATAAACATCAGTTCGTAATGTAATAATAACTATGTAGAAATGTAATTACCCATGTAACTTTCAGATACAGCCTTAACCATATTAAAAAGATTTTTTTACATAATACTAGCTGACCCGGCAAACGTTGTTTTGCCATATACATTATTTCTAGATTAGGTACTAATATTATCGTTAAAAAATAGGGGTTGATGGTAGAAGAGTGAAAATTTAGGGCTGTATAAATTTTTAATGCCTCACCATAATTTTTTTTTTACCAAATATTAAAAATTCGTAGTGGATCACCCTTAACTTTTAGGGGTATGAAAAATAGATTCTGGCCGGTTCTCAGACCTACCCTATAAGCACACAAAATTTCATCAAAATCGGTCCAGCCTTTTCGGAGGAGTATGATAACAAACACCGTGACACGAGAATTTTATATATGTATAATGTACTAGCTTTAAATACCCGGCGTTGCACGGGAATCATGTTTATTAAAAAAAAACAGTATGTAGGTATGTATATATAAATAAAAATTATTTTATGTAGGCAGCAATAATTTTTGTATCAACTATGTACACAGTGTCACATTAAAGTAGATAACAGATAATAGAATATATGTTAGTGAGACTAAACAGTATATAAAATTATAACAATGTACCTACATTGCATACACATACATACACACCATCACGCCGCTTCCCTCGCGGGGTAGACAGAAAGGATCGAGAACCACTTCCTTCTATCCTTGCATACATCTTTCGCTTCCGTCACTGTCATACAATTCCTCATGCATGCTCTCCTGTTCAATGTGCTCAACACGTGACCGTCCTGTAGAATTTGATTAAAATGAGCTTGCCATCTTAACTTATTCACATTCATCCTTGTAATTACACCAATTTTCATTTCACATTCGTTTTGTTTATCACTGTTACGCACACAATCTCTCGGACTTTTACCACACATCCTTCTCAGCTTATATTTAAATTTAAAAAAATGGGTAGGTATCTACGTGGCTAAAAGTAATGAAAACCTCTTCCCACTGTAAAATCTTAAAGTTTGACATCCCACACGGCCATATTTCAATAAAAAAATGGAAAGGTACCTACGTGGATAAAGCACTGAATATCTCTCCTCACTGTAAAATCTTGAAGTTTGACATCCCACACGGCCATATTTCAATAAAAAAATGGAAAGGTACCTACGTGGATAAAGCACTGAAGATCTCTTCTCACTGTAAAATCTTGAAGTTTGACATCCCACACGGCCATATTTCAATAAAAAAATGGGAAGGTACCTACGTGGGTAAAAGTAGTGAAAACCTTTTCCCCACTTTGAATTCTTACAGTTTGACATCCCACACAGCCATATTTCAATAAAAAAAATGGGTAGGTACCTACGTGGATAAAAGTACTGAAAACATCTTCTCACTGTAAAATCGTAATGTTTGACATCCCACACGGCCATATTTCACTAAAGAAAAATGGATAGGTACCTACGTGGATAAAAGTACTAAAATCCTCTTCCCACTGTAAAATCTTGAAGTTTGACATCCCACACGCCATATTTCAATAAAAAAAATGAGTAGGTACCTACGTGGGTAAAGTACTGAAAACCTTTTCCCCGCTACAAAATCTTGAAGTTTGACATCCCACACGGCCATATTTCAATAAATAAATTGGGTAGGTACCTACGTAGATAAAAGTACTAAATTCCTCTTCCCACTGTAGAATCTTGACATCCCACACGGCCATATTTCAATAAATAAAATGGGTAGGTACCTACGTAGATAAAAGTACTAAATTCCTCTTCCCACTGTAGAATCTTAAAGTTTGACATCCCACACGGCCATATTTCAATAAAAAAAATGGGTAGGTACCAACGTGGATAAAAGTACTGAAAACCTTTTCCCACTGTAAAATCTTGAAGTTTGACATCCCACACGGCCATATTTCAATAAATAAAATGGGTAGGTACCTACGTAGATAAAAGTACTGAATTCCTCTTCCCACTGTAGAATCTTAAAGTTTGACATCCCACACGGCCATATTTCAATAAATAAAATGGGTAGGTACCTACGTAGATAAAAGTACTGAATTCCTCTTCCCACTGTAGAATCTTAAAGTTTGACATCCCACACGGCCATATTTCAATAAATAAAATGGGTAGGTACCTATGTGGGTAAAAGTACTAAAAACCTCTTCCCACTGTAGAATCTTGAAGTTTGACATCCCACACGGCCATATTTCAATAAATAAAATGGGTAGGTACCTACGTAGATAAAAGTACTAAATTCCTCATCCCACTGTAAAATCTTGAAGTTTGACATCCCACACGGCCATATTTCAATAAAAAAAATGGGTAGGTACCTATGTGGGTAAAAGTACTAAAAACCTCTTCCCATTGTAAAATCTAGAAGTATGACACCTTTCACGACTATATATCATTAAAAAAATGGGTTGGTACCTACTTGGATAAAAGTCCTAAAAAAATATAATTATGTATATATAGGTACCTATAAGGAAAACAGTTCTTAAAAAGGAACGAAATAATTAATGTTACCTAAATAGGCATTCCCTCCCTGTATTCCCAAAAGAAACCTTGATGTATGAATATACATTCTTCAATATTCTGAAGTATTATTTTCAAAGAAAATACCTTCATAAGATTTTTTTTAAAGACTCATGAAAATGTAAAAAATAAACAAAATAAATACTACTCGTTGATTGAAAAAAATCTAGTACCTACCTATGTACTTATTGGAAAACTCATACCTACAATATTGTCTATGAATTTCATAATTCCATTTTCACAATTATTTTTCTTTGTTTTTTTTCTCATGTTTCTCATTCAGTCTGTCATATGTGGTCTATGGAATTGAATGAAATATGCCGAAATTATGCAATTCTAATTTACACAAATTAGAAGTTTTCATGATGTGCAAGCATGATGTTTTATAACCAAAATAATCTCCAAGCTTTTAGTTTCAGTTTTGTTGTATTTTTTATCACTTCCATTTTGAAATTAATTCAATATAATGAAAATATTTTGTCTACAATTATAAAGTAAAAATAAATAAAAATACTAAGAAATAATAAAGTCCTTCAATTTTTTGAAGTCTGAGGCTTAAAAAACATTTCAAAATAAGTCAAGCTTTTTTCCTTCAAAGCGTAAAAGGACCATGAAAATAGAAGAATAAAACATACCTTCTCCTTTTTTGTAATTAAGATACTTTGCAATAATAATATAAATCATGTTACCTTCTACCAAAAGCTAACCATATCAAAAAAATAATGGATACTTACCTATTTTTACTTAATTTTCTTTTCAACTACATATTTTATAAAACATATCATATTATTTTTATTATTATTATTAATTGGTTACGGCAATACACCCGATTCGAGTGATTTGTGCCACAAAACATATCATAGGAGAAGAGAAAGTTTTATTATGTTAATTCATTTATTGCATCAAACATTCATGAAACGACTCTTGATCAACCTTTCAAGATTTTCTTGGAAACATAGAGAAGAGAATACAGCCTTTTCCGTCCAGTTTCTTTGCAACGATTGTTTCACTTCTTCCCACGACATTTCCAAAGTCATAATGTCGTTTTCATAGGAAGAGTATAATGTGAAAAAGAGGCATCTAGATAATCGCAACCCTTTCGCATGGAGTAACGGTACACCGTTTTTGTGTTTCTGCAAAAAAATAATAATGTTGACTCTTTCGTAACAAAAATATAAAGCAGGTATAATAGATTATAATTATTTAGATAGAAAACGTTAATTAATTCTCACCTAATGTTAAATAAAATATTGAACGTACTTTTTGACATATCGTTCATTGATCGCCATTTTGGAATGTTATAATGACACACATAATTGCCAGACGAATAACATATTGTTTTTGGCTTTTCAATTAGCACGTGCTTAATATTTTTAAATTGGATTATTTACGCAAAAAATATTTTATATGTGTTTATTTGCACGAAATTAAAAATATTTATAATGTTTTTATTTGCACGAACTTAAGAAAATTCTAATTGTGCTTATTTTTTACAAATTAATCATAAATATTTATAGTACTTTTCATAATTAATTTTGATATGGCAATATAATATGATACACAATTTTGGCGGTAAAGAGTATTTTCTTACCCTTTCAAACTCACGTAAAAAACGTATTTTTTATCTCATTCACACTTTTTTTTTACACTCTTTTTTGCTGTTTTTCTCTTTTCTCAAAAAGAAAGTACGGCATTTAGTGGGTTTTTATTTCAAATAGATACCTCATCTTGTAATGGTCAGGTCAATGGAACGCAAATTCCTTGAAATGGGCGAGTATAGCCCGGTGAAAGTTAGTACGTAGTTTGAAAATCAGATTTATATTAATAGATTAGATATTATAATAGTTAATTTACCTACTACCACTATAGTTACTACTATACCATCACGGCATATCCCTCAAGTGGGGTTGCCAGCAGACCAGCTGCATGTAATAAACATACAACCCGTCCTGTCCGTGTCAATATAATATCAAGACATACATGGTGGGTGGCAAACCTGATCGCCGAATTTAAGATGTAAAATGTCTTAATTTTTTCGAACATCTTCCTTTTGCTGGAGTCGTGGTGTATACAGTGTGGTAATCTTCTTCTGATTTAATTAATAGATTTGACATAAAATACAATGACACCAATATATTTCCACTAAGTTAGATTTTGGACATTGTGGACATCTTCAGGGATACTACACTTGTATTGTATACATCTACTAGATTGAGTAATTTGAGTATCCCTGAAGGTGTCTAGATACAAGTATAGGCGAAAACGTTCGGATTTCTAACTTAGTGGAAATATGACTGCCTACACAGAAGCGTCGACATTACAAAAATGGCAAACCTTTACAGAATATAATTAAATATCTAGTTTCAATTATGCACTTCTTTTAATTGCGGATATGACAAGAGATCTCAGGGCCTCAGGTCTTTTGAGAAGTAAAACATGTTTATGAGCGTCACAGATGCAATAAATTAATTACCTTTTAATTAATCAGACATTAAATGTTTTATAATGTTGCATAATGACAAACGTGTACTGATTAATATTTAGATGTAGGTAGGTGTTTTGTACGTAACTAGAACTAAACGGGCTTATTACGGAACTAAGCATACACTTCATTGTATACGGTACGGTATCTATACGGTACCCTCACGCCGAATCCCAAGTGTGGTAGGCAGTAAGAACGGAAAGTCACAATGATTCATCCTTACATACTTTTTTCGCTTCTTCTACATTCATACAATTTCTCATGCACGCACGTCGATTTCTCTTACTCAACACACGGCCGTCTTTGAGAATTTGATGAACGTGGTTCTCGGACGCCCGCGCTTTCTCACAGTCCTTCTTTCAGAAAACTATATTCTCTTCCTCACATCCCTTCTTTCAAAGGATGTTCTATTCAGAAATATGTACTAAATAGTCATTGCATAAAGGGCCATCTTTGGACATGCTGGACCGGATGGCAGTCAATTCTCAGCCTAGTGATTTAATAATTTGACTTACACTCAGAATTTAAAATGTTTGACAATTATTTCTTCACATTTGATAAAGAATGTATTAACAGAAACATAGATTTAGTATTTTTAGTGCAAGGACCCCGCGCGCCCTTATGGTAAAGACAGAACTGATTGCACTAACCATATAATATAATAATTATTAAATGCTACAAAACGTAGATACATTATTACTAAATTTGCAGCGATATATTAACTTCATAATAATATGTAACTAAATACCACTTTCTCAGAAAAGAAACTTTAATATGACATGAGTTACGTAATACTACTCCACTCTAACTATTATAGTATATATAGGTAGCTTTCTAAATATTATTCCTATTCTTATATAGATTATGTAACATGGTAACAACAACAGTAGTGTTTATATATGACAATAATTAAGTATTGTATGAGAAATTCGTGAATAATATTATTTCTGTAATATCCGTTAATATAAGATAGTGTCTTCAGTAGAGGTGACACTAATACTCGACAACAGCTATCCGGTATTCGTCTTACAGTGGAACTGAAGGACCCACCGAACACCTAGACAGTACAGACGTCTGGAAACTTCCGTTTATTTGATTCTTATTTCTACACTAGCAAATTTGTCCACATTGGAGGCGCCATACGAGTGGCCAGCTTGAAGGGCCAGCCGGTCAAAAACATCACGCGTGGAATCTTTTGAGTACATTACTTCGATGTCCCTTTAGCTGAGAGAAGCGAACAAATACAACAGAAAACGTAAAGGATTTTTAGATGGTAATAAAAGTAAACCAAATTAAACATAATAATAGGTACAAAATTATTATATTAGTTCAAAACGTTGAATTGAGATATCTCGAAACAAACTCGAAAATTGCCGATGGTATCCGACCTATCAGGATTAATTTACTGCACAGGCTAACGTCAAATACTCTTTATGTTCTTAAAGAAATATTATTCTTCGACGATTTTCTATAAGCCATTTTAGTGTCTATAGGAGTTTGTTTGTAGTATTTTTTTTAATTTGTCTTAATCGATGATCCATAATACTAAAGCCACTGTAGCATCCAAACTATCACCAGCTTCAGGAGCAAACTAAAGTCTACACTATTCATCAGCGTCCTTGAGAAGGTCTAAAGACTACTGTGGCGCCAAAATAAAAGCACCGGAAACATAATCATTAAAATTTGAAAAATAATAAATTGTTAGAGTGTTCAGCATGTTTTCAGTTGCTCACTTATTATAAAATACCTCGTCTTATTCCACACGAGATAATATAAACTAAACATGTCAAGACAGTGGCCGAATATGCATCCAAATCTCACCTAATATCCCTTAACCGGTCTCCGGCCAAACCATCATTCATTTCATCACTAATCCAAAGCTAAAATATTTTGACTAGGCATACTAAGTTAATAATTTCATAATCCTAATCGCATTAGTCGGTTTAGTAAGCAATTTCAAAAGCCGAAATTATTATCGACATTCTTAGAAATGAGTCAATCTATCAAAATACTGTAATATGAATATTATCACTACAATATGGTAATAAGTTTAACAATGAAGGCATGCTAAATAATATTATGTAATAATTTATTATGTAAGAACTTTGTGAAAAAAATATTCACTTTTTTGGTGATAATATCTGGAATTAATTTCAGTGGTTTGGGCATGTTGAAAAGCGAACGAAAAAAGTGAAGGAGATTATATATGATTGAGAGAAATGGTGGTCATAGACGTAGCTGACCAAGAATTAAATTACAAAATCAAGGAAACGAGGTCCTGCAGAATGGATACGACACGCAAGCATGCACCAAGTTTTGCAAAAATAGAAATAGATTGGATAATATTCAGTTATTCAACCCATGTTAGTCATAGTCATAGGGAGGGTCGTAAATGGATGAATTGGAGATCAATAACAAGAAAATGAAGTTTAGTGAGAAATCTGATGAAGATGCAAATTCTAAGCGAAAGACATTAGCGATGGACAAGTTCTTGTGGCATGAGAGTAAAGAGATTTTATCCCAAAGTGAATGAACGCATGTTGAAGATGAAGTGCTTACTGTTACTCACTTCACTCAAAAATAACAATTAAAATAATGCTTGTATCAGTGCTCTCAGGTTTGGGTGTGACCAGAGATCCCGGAAGGAATAACAATGAACAATATTATTGGAATCTAGGCGTACCTAATGATGAACTCTCAAACCCAACCCAGCTAGAACAATGTAAACAAGATGTATGAATGTATACACGTGCAAAGAGTATTGAATGAATGAATATTATATTTAGGAAGTTTGTTTGCTAGGAAAAGAAAATGTGACAGGAATATTGAAAGAATAAAAGTGGTCGGTACTAAAGTGATCGGTGCATTTCTACCCATATCAAATGAGATAGTACAGACATTTTACATTTTAAATTCGGCGATGAGGTTTGCCACCCATCTTGAATGTTTTAATTGTTTGTTGACATGTAGAGGACGACTTACTGCTGGCCACCTTACTTGTGGAAAATGTCATGAAAGTGTAGTTTTAGTAGAAGAAGTAGTACAATGGTAAAGGGCGGAAATTAATATTATTTTTGTTCGAAGTGTCTTAATAATAACTAGACCCGCCCTTATACACACGTCAGTGTCTACTGTGTGTCTATTATAAAAATTGATAACAAAGATATGTTAGAAAATCATCATTATTTATTCAATAATGTTGCAATTTCTAGAATAGTTGCGTTCTTTTATTATATTATAAATACTACATCTAGATAAAATATCTTTGTGCCTTCTAGATAATTTTAATGGTTTAAATAATATTATGTCTGTTTGACAATATTATTTGTTCAGCTAATTATCCTGTCTTCCAAAAATAACATCATTAATAATAAATGTTTCCTTTTCGCAGAGTTTGACAACCATTTATCTCGTGTGCTATTTGTACAAAATGTAAATTTAGTGTAGGTATTTATAATTTTAGTTTCTTACATATTAAATAAACACAGAAGGCACGTGCTCTCGTGTTTCTTCTTAAAACGGAATATGTGTGAGTTTTATGAATCAAATTCTCAAGGAAGGACACGTGTTAAATAAACAAAATTGGTGTGCATGTAGGTATGAGACGTTGCGTCAATGTGAAGGAAGCGAGAGAAGTACATATGTAAGGATAGAGCAATATGGCGTTCCGTTCTCTCTGCCTATCCCACTTGGGATACGGCGCTATAAAAAGGAGATAAGCATTCCCGTGCCTATTAATAATATTCGTGTATAATAAAATCTGTGATATTATTCAGTAATATGTATTATAATATGTAGCATTAGTAGTATAGGCACTTATTCTTACTTGCAGAGAATGTTCCTGAAGAGATTGCATAGAGACGGAGCAGTACAATAGTTATGTAGTACCTACTGTAAGAGTATCCATAACAATGCAGCTGAACAGAAATGATAGTATTCATATTCATATTGAATCCCAGAACAGGCAGGGGATATTATTACACAAGAATGATTACTTCTATATTACTGGCAGCAGTGGCAGAACAATAAACCTGGTGTGGGTCAAATGCACAGTGGCATTGATGATTGCTTGTTAATGGAGGACACGCTCATCAATCTATATTGTATAGACTAAAAATGTAAAGGAAAATGCGACCAGATAAATTGGTGTTGCAAGTCTTTGATTGCTTTTTTTATGTAGGGGTCATCATGTGGCTATTATTTATTATTTATTTACTTTATTCTTCACTATTCGTTGGTTACAATATTTCAAATCAATACAAAGTATCATAAAAATATCAGTTCCACAATTCAATGTACAGAAGGCGAGTTTATCGCTAGAATGCGATGTCTTCCAACTAACCCGGTATAGAGAATGTAATACTTAAATATAAGTGGGATAGAGACCATTGGCATCTTAATGTTACGGAATGAAACAGTGTAGTATTATTATTTGTAATTTTGTAACATGTTTTCTGAGAAAATTAGTACTACATTACAAGTCAATAGCATATAAGTCAATGAACAGACCATCAATATTTTGATAGTTCAAACCTCGTTGTATAGTGAACAACGATGACAAAAAAATAATAATAGAATAAATGCTCAATTATCCGTTAATTGTGTTGTGCAAAATTAAATATAATTTATTGGAAGGTGGTGCAGTGCATTGATGGCGTGTTTAAGATATTATTTATTTTATAACAAAATATTCACATCGATCGATCAAAACAAAACATTAAACGGCTTCATCTTGGTAGGTAAAATCATAGATATATTTAAAAAAAACATAGACAAATCCTTGAATTATTCATAATTATTATTATTGTGAACTATCAGTAATTAAAAATCGTTTATAAAATCACCAATGGTAATTTTTACTAACGGATGGATTCAAAGATCAACTAAGTAGGATGGATTACTGTTTGTATTTGCTACGGAAGTTTGATGCTGCGTTTATAAAATCGGCCCTTACTGCACTGCATTATTTGTAAAATGTTAATTAGATGTAACTGTCTGTGTTTGTTTTGTGTAAATTTCAATTAAATTTAGCAAGGTCCCTAAGTACAAATGTACCGCCACTGATTGCAAAAGGAAAAGTCCTATCCATTTATTAATATTTACATACATAATATTTCAGTTAATTTCCCTAGCGTATAAAGACAGGGAGCAGATATATTATGAAAGTTATACATACATCTAGATTATATGTATATAATACTATGTAGTACATTTAGCATACATGTTTTATGCTTACAACTTTACACTTAAAGACTTACCTATGTCAGAAATAAATATAGCAGATAATATTTACTTCGTTATAAAATATATTATGCGGAACAAAAGTTGATCGAACAACTTTTTATTTTAATTCACCCTAATTAATTAATCAGCCATCTTCGTACATTGCTGAACATAGGTCCCTCTTGTAACTCTGCAGGATTTTTTAAATATTTTTTATGTCGTCAAACCATCTAGTAGGAGGTCTCCCTCAACCTTTTTATAATCTTGAGATATCCACTACCTTTCTTGTCCTTTAATCTTTTTTTTTTAAATATAATAATAAATTAAGGATTATATAACACTGTAATTTGTTATTGGTATCCATTATTCTTGCTTTTTGGTTGTACCAGAAATTTGAAGCAGATAAAATTGGAACAAAGTTTAACGGAATTATAAAAAATATTTATCTACCTTTGTAGTACGTTTAAGAAATAATCCAAGACTGAAGTATTTTAATTATGTACAATTTTGACACAACAATGGGAATGAAGTATTAAAGTGCTTAAAGAAACTAAAATATTACACATCTGGTTCTCAAAATTAGTAGTTTTGGTTTGAAGTTTACCATTGGAATCTAAGTAATAAAAGAACTCTAATGATTTCCTACATTTCACACTAGCTTTTATACCCAGTAAAACTTACTATTCTAATTTATATCATCTAACTTTTTATTTTACAATTAATTTGAAATAGGTAGATACGTTTTACACCCTAAAGCTATCAGTAGATAAAAATTAAATCTAGAGTAGGAATGAAATTATGTAGGTATTCCTAAGCCTTGAGTAAGTAACCAGCGATAAGGAATGCTACCCATCTTGGAAGTCAGTTCCTGGGTACCTACCCCACTGAGGGATATCGTGATTGTATATAGGGAGATAGAGAGATGAAATTATATGAAAACCTGATCTAATTTTATTTAACTTTAAAGGATTTTCTATTTAAATACATATCTACGCCCTCACACCGTATCCCAAGTGGGAATCGTAGAGAGAATGGAACATTGTATAGATCTATCCTTACATACTTCTTCCACTTCTTTACATTCATATAATTTCTTATACACGCAAGCTGAATTGTTTTACGCAATACGCATCCATCCTTAAGAATTTGATCCACGTGATCAAGACACTTATGTCTTAGATGTCCAAGCTTTCTCACACCCCCTCTTTCAGATAGATACATCCTCTTCGTCATCTTTTCATCATTCACACGTTCCACATATTCAAGCCACTGTAACTCATAAACACGTATTCTATCTACAACACTCCTCTTGCATCTGCTCACTCTCCTTATATCTTTATTCCTCACTCAAAGGGCACGCTAACTTGAAATTTCTGATACATTATAAATTAACCACATTTTTGCTATAAAATACTGCAACTACTACACCATCATGGCTTATCCCACAAGTGGGGTAGCCAGCAGACCAGTAGCATGTAATAAACATGCAAGCTGTCCTCTCATATAAAATCAAGACATTCAGAATCGGCGACAAACCTCATCGTTGAATTTAAGACGTAAAATGACTTAATTTTTTCAATCACCTGCCTTTTACATGACACTAGAAAACTTACGAAGAAGAGTGGGAAACCAATTCTTTACCGGGTAGGTACTCCACGAATAAGTCAATTGAAAAATAATTACATGGTCAAGTTGAGGCACTTTTGAGGTTTTTTTACATCCTGGACTCCATGGAAGACACGCTCGAACATAGCAATACAATTTTATGTTGAATAGTTTTATCCTTTTATTGCACAACGACAATAGAGTCTAAACGCTGCTTTACAAATATGACCATAGTACTTACAAAAGTAGATCCTATAATAAAACGTGTCCCAGACATTTTTCTTTATGCATGCGCATGTCGCATCCCAACGGGAGCATAATCTAAAGAAATATCGCTTGCAAGTTTACAGAAGGCAGAATAAATGTTCTAAATTATGAAATATTAGATAGGTACTTAATTCTTCCAGGCTGTATGAAATAATGTTCCCAGTTGGTGATATATGTTATACGAGTATATCACATGTTCTATTTTCAGTATGGAACAAAATAATCTTAGGGTTTTAGAAGCAAAAACGTGTCGATCAATTTTTTAACAATTATTTAAATACGAATGCAAAAATGTTTCTATTTTCAATGGCTACAATTCAGTTTGATCAATATAATTAAAATCCACCTTTATTCTCGAGAGAATCGGTTTTAAAAAACTGATTAAGAAGCAAAAACACGTTTTTTTGAACCAATCACAGGCATTATTTAAAATTTTCCCATAAGGCGATTTACACAATTAGATATAGTTAGCAATCTCAAAGCATTGTACCTGACCATTGCAATCGTCATTCGACTTACATACCTATATGTATGTGAGATGTTTGATATTTCGTTTCACACTGTTGAGATGCAAAGAGGCATTGATGCAAAATTTATTTATTAATAGAATAACCCCCCCCCCCCCACCCCTCCTCCCCGTCACCAAATTTCCGTTTTTACTTTTTTCTAGGTTTGTGTTAGTTTAATTAATTTTTAATTTTCAACAATTTTAGAGCCATCTTCTAGGGCAGGAAGGAAGCTTGGATGTCATTTTTCGTTCTTTTCCCATACTTAAATGCTTATTTTGTCCTCTTGCGTACGTCCATTTCTGCTTTTATGAATTAGCTAAATATATTCCCAAAATTAGAGAATAAAAATGTTTCCTATCCCTGATATTTAACAATTAACTTTGACATGAGAAATGCCCAAAACTGCATAATATCCATTATATTTGACAAACACAAATATGTATGTAGTAATATGTCCTCAACAAATAATGATATCATAAAATACCAGTGACCAAAAAGATACCCATGTAGATATTATTCGTGAATACCACCCAACGACAATGGTGTCATTCAATAAATACCAGTAGCAATTAGGATATAACGTAATAGTTTACGATAACAAAACCAACCAATAAAATGTTTTAAAGAACCGAACCTAAAATTTGTGACTGATACACTCTTACCTCTTAGATATGTAACTTTAATGTTGGGCTTACACATTCGACTGAATTTGACATAGAGGACAAATTAATCATTGAAGTGCGGATAATCGACAGCGCAAACGATAGAGATGTATAGAGTGAATCAGCCAATGCAAGACAATGACAGGCGAAGATGCACGGAGAATCATCCACATCATTATTAATTAAAGCACGAAATTGATTAAATTCACACCACAAGTGTATAGACATATTTTAAAAGGTGAATCCGAGCTTGAAATAATACCAAACACCCCGACAGTAAACAATTTGAGTTCGTCGGTAGCCTGGAGGTAGAGTTTCAGCCTCATGAACAAGGGGTCCGTGGTTCGATCCCAGATGCCGGCAGACTCTCTTTTCACGACACAAGCTTTTAGCTTACTGTGAAAGGTGTATAAGGTTGTATTTTGGTTTATAACAAACCCCAGATACTTATATCTTTTAAAAATATATGCTGGCGCCGTGAAGATAGAGTAGGACGGTACCCGGTGAAATCGAACCCCAGATCTCAAGATTGAAAGTCCGAGACTCTATCATTAGGCTTCCAGTCACCTCAAAAAAACATGACGTAAGATATATGAAAAATAATACATAAATCTAAGTGTGATTAGATACTAGATCTTCGCATATGAAATTCTCGAACAAAAATAACTATTACTTAACGTAAATTATCATTACATCATTGTTACCAACATCCTGCTCTAATCCTTTATCTCCAACAGTTGTACCAACATACCAATAATATCCTTATCAATAGAATATTATTCTTCAAAGTCCTGTATGTTGTTATCCTGTTATATTATTTATTTTGTATGCAGTGTACAGTTATCAACCAAAGTCATTACATATGTATGTTTGTATATTATTATAATGTATGCAAATGATTAATGGTTCTGGTCCTTCATACTACATACTGAGTATTTCCTATTGACTATAATTGACACATTGACATGATTTATTATTGATATCATGATGACGGAATATTTTCAGACGATGATGATAGTGTAAAGTATTGCATATTTTTTTTACATATTTATTGTTTTAATCGTATATTCATTCAAATAAAAGTATTGAAAATTACTTCCTTGAAATGGCGACAGTGAGTTTTTTTAAACAAAATTCGTTCGTCGTAGAGTTCGTCGGTAGCCTGGAGGTAGAGTCTCGGCCTTGTGAACATGAGGTCCGTGGTTCGATCCCAGGTGCCGGCAAATTCCCCTTTCACGACACAAGCTTTTAGCTTACTGTGAAAGGTGTATAAGGTTGTATTTGGGTTTATAGCACCGGTTTTCAAAAAACCGGTTTTCGGTCAAAACCGGCGAAAATAAAATCTAGTTCGAACATAAATTGGCTCCACCCGTTGTCGAGTATTTTTTTTCTACAGAATAGTAATATGTACAAAACTGTAAGAAATTTATATTGGAATCAGATTTTATTTTTGCCGGCAAATGTTTTATTGTTTTGTATTCAATTTAGAAATATTTGAGGATCACGATTTGATGATCAATCTACTATTTTGGCGATCGCATTGAATTATTTGGTGACAATATTTTATTTTTTAGGGTTCAATTTAGGAATATTTGAGGATCACGATTTGATGATCAATCTACTATTTTGGCGATCACATTGAATTATTTGGTGACAATATTTTATTTTTTAGGGTTCAATTTAGAATTATTTGAGGATCACGATTTGATGATCAATCTACTATTTTGGCGATCATATTGAATTATTTGGTTACAAAATTTAATTTTTTAAGGTTCAATTTAGAATTATTTGAGGATCACGATTTGATGATCAATCTACTATTTTGGCAATCATATTGAATTATTTGGTGACGATTTTGGTATATTTTTGATGATCGCTTAAATACAAGCCTTTAAATAATGCAAATCAGCACCTGATGATGCGAACTCGGAGTCCACAAAACCAATTGTAGGTAAGTACCGTAAAATCGTATTACTTGAGACAGTATGCTAACTTGAGACAAAAAGAGTAATTTTTGTTTTTGTGCTCTGGCAACATTATGATGGGGGTGGCACTGATTATTTTTATCCTGGATGTCAATTATCGAGTGTGTGATTCCTTTTAAAATACGCGGTGAAGGATTATTTGCAGGTAAGTTACTGGATTATTTACATAAATTTAAATGAAAAAAATTACCAAAAATTATTTCAATATAACTTTGCTGTTCATTAGTTCTTCTAGATTTTTGTGACAACTCTTATACGTTTGATGACCTAACCTATCCTTTTGAGATGTTGAAACCATAGGCAAAATAAATATTGCCATGTAAGAAATTAAAAAAAATTTTTTTTTAATAAAATTTCATCGGAATGTGTGTAACTTGAGACATGTCTGAAGTTAAACGTTTGTCTCATGTTATACTCATTCTATGATCAAGTTATGTATTTCGATTTCAGATTTGATTCATGATGGCTGGGAAACATTACAAGCATCAGTTAGGTAAAAGAAAATATAAAGACTATGACGAGGAATCATTAAAAAAAGCTGTCGATGCTGTCAACAAGGGTATGACGCTGAGGAAAGCGGCAGAAAAATATGGTGTGTCTCGCTGCACAATTCAGCGAAAGATCAAAGGAAATCATCTAGCAAATGTAGGAAGACCAACAACATTAAGCAGTAAGGATGAAGATATTTTAGCAGAAGCCATATCCCTTGCAGGACTTTCGGTGAAACGGGGCCGATATTTCTTCCCGTATGAAATATGTTAACTTTTTAATTGTTTTTTTTTTATGTCTCTATTTTTATTTTATTGTATAATTAATGTCTTCTATTGCTTATAATAACTCTTTTTTACGTATTTCTTGAATTATTCATTTTATATTTTTAATAAACACAATCTCGAATATTCCTGTCTTTGAAAAATGTTATTTGTTTTTTTTTTATATATAAAATACTCATGTTTCATTAAAACGACAAGTACATAAAAAATAAAAACGATAGAAAATTCATTATATTTTGTCTCAAGATTGAAACGTCATAGGAATACTTTCATTTTCATACAAAAACAAGCCTTGTCTCAAGTATTACACCAGTGAGGGTAACTTGAGACAATCAATATATATGTATAAAAAATATATATATATGCAAATTTTTAATTTTTGTTGCAAAAATCATTAAGTATTTAGTACCACCTATAAAACAAAACATTAACTATTTGAATCAGATTATAAACAAAAATGTTATGTGCATTTATATATGAAAAGTGTCTCAAGTAATACGCTTTTACGGTACCTGTGTTGGATGATTTATTCGACGCCGTTTTATGGAGCATCCATCTCAACGGTAACAATAGTTAATCTCAAGAATAATACTACACAATAATAAATATTATTAATTTCATTATGAAATTTGAAGTGCTGGAAAATTATTCCCGATACAATCAATGATAAAAATAATTTTGTCCAAATGAAATAAAATGCAGCGTGACTTTACAAGATAATTTATTTGCCTAAGTTCACTAAATAGGTAAATATATAAAAATTTATAAATTTATTTATTAAAATAATGAACAATATAATTATGCATACCTACGATAAAAATTTTGATTCGATGAGATATTTGCAAACACAATATGCAATAGTATAATAATATTTAATTAATGAATTGGCGAAGAGTATGTAAAATACATTTGGGAATTAAATTATAACATTTACAAAATTTGTCAAATCAAATCATTCTATTATGGATAAAATTATTGGAATATCATTTACACATTGATATCTCAATAACACATGAAAGTGACACATACGACTACAAATTCTGGGATGTCTGTACACAATGCCTTCTTATAACTATGTGTACAGGTTGGACCAATACACATCCGCAATATCAGCGAATCTATTACCTATGTAAATGCTGAAGCCCATTATAATATGAGAACTGAGTTATAAGATAAGAATTAATCTATTGATGTCTAAGATTACAATAGAAGTGTGCCAACTCTCATTATAAACAGGATAAAGATGTCCTATACCTTAGCATTATGCACATACTTTTATATTATTCATAATATTATTATTATCATCTATTGAATACAATGTATGGCACATCTCAGATACAAGACTATTCAAATCACTTATTTTTAATAGTTCAGTTCTTTCATAATCACAATGCATTGTAGTACGTATACCTACGCATATAAAGGTGTTCATAATATGTACGAAGTTATAAATGTATATGTTATATTTGTAATTATTCGTACTAATGTATCGTTTGTACTATCTCTGGTCCTAATCTGATAGTATGTACGTACCAATGATTCGTTGTGAAATTTCATTAGTATTTTTCTCAGTGTGGGCTGCTTTATGAGATATGCCGTGATAGGATAGTAGTAGTAACTATGTACTGTTGTACTTTCATTTACATACGTCTTCAAATTGAATAAAAACATTCTGAAATACGTAATACTTTAAAATTACACAATAATATTATGCTTGCTGTGTGTTGCCTGTATATAATAATATAATTATGATGTTTGCTTGTCTAATAAATGGTATCGTAATAGTTTCAAATTAACTGAATGCGGATCCATTTCTAAATTATGTAATAATAATAATATATTATATCCACATAATAACCGAAACTTGAAATAATAACATAACATAACTAACTAATTACAAGAGAAATATAAACTTTCTATATATGTAATAAGATTACTAGTTTTAAATACGAAATCATATTGAACGAAAACTATAATACATTTCTGTCGCATTTACATGTTTTAGGTTCTCTTTGCTTTACACCGTTCTTTTTTTTAATGTTTTTTCGTGTATCCAAACACGATGAGCAGTGCGTTATCCAGGTGGACGGTGGATATCCTTCAAGATTGTAAAATTTAATAGATCTGCGACATGGTTTCGACACGTTAATATCAAAAACGAATGACAAATGAGTTTTGAAAATTGTGCTCTTCAATACTACACTAACGTGTCGAAACCGGTCGCAGACCTATTAACTTTTTAAATATAGGTCAAAAATGGTCATGTGGCAAGGCGAGAGGATGGCAGGTGGACTTCCAGAATTCTTGAATGGAGGCCGTGGGAGGACAAAAGAAGTGTTGGAAGACCCCAAAAAAGATGGGTCGACGATATTTGGATGATATAGGAGCTCAGCTCTTAAAACATCCAGGGGAAAGTGGTGGGTCGACGATATTGTCCAAGTGATGGGGAAACAGTGGTGTCGAGTTGCTCGAGATCGAAAAGTGTGGAAAAGTTTTGAAGAGGCCTATATTCAGCAGTGGAGAGAAGAAGGCTAGCAGTAAGTAAGTAAGTCAAATATAGTAAAAAACCCTTCATACAATCATGTCGCGTAATTATTACAATGTATACGCCATTATTTTTTTATCTGTCTTGTCTAATCAACGTGACCATCGGAGAGATTTATACAGACCTATCTACTAATGAACGAGATAAAATGGTTATGCATAGATTTTGTAAAGTTGTAATTAACATGTGTCTATGGATATTACCCAAGACTAAAGATTGAAATAATATTGTGTTACTTATTACTACCACCAATGTCTAATATTTCAGTGTGTCCTTAGAGTGACTCTTACCCTGGGCTAGCCCTTAATTAGTTTAAATTTTGGTTAAACTTCAATATTTCAAAATCATTCTAAACCAAAGTATTCTATAAGGGACAGATAGAGTGAGCTATTACGTTGTATACTATATAAAATTATTATGTAGGTATTACATACTTCTCTATACTTCTGTATGTGGGTGAAGTTTGAAATGACCTTCTATAGATGGCGGTAGTGTACAAAGTAACCACGATATGAATCACACCACCCGCTATTATATATTCGCTGAGCGACGTGCCGCAAGCATACTTACCTGGCGTAGGGGATACCGTGATCAAAAAGGCGGTTCCCCCGGGGTGAGGCTCTTCCATTGCACTCCGGTTGGGCTGACCCCTGCGATTGCCCCTAATGTGGGCAACTCGGGCGCGTAATTTTTGGTAGTGGGGACTGCGTACGCGCCGTCCCCTACTCACACAATTATATTTCATTACGCTCTCATAATGTTCAGAAAACAGTTTGATATTGCCATGTTATAACCTACAGACCATGCTGGACACTTACTCATGGGCTTATAATGTCCTTGGTCTGAAATTGAATGCGTCCAAGACGAAAATATTAACTACTCCAGATATACAAAATATACAAATATTATCTGATGGCCAAACACTGGAAAAAGTGGATCATTTCAATTATCTGGGAAGCATTGTGAACAGCCGATCAAATATTGATGACGAAATCCAGAACAGACTAAACGCAGCCTCTCGCGCATTCTGGAAGTTACGGGACCGAGTGTTCGGAAACCACGACCTGTCACTAAAAACCAAGACAGCAGTGTACCGCGCAGTTGTGATGCCTACCCTTTTATATGGATGTGAAGCCTGGGTTCCTTATAGACGCCACATCAGGTCTCTGGCAAAGTTACAGCAACGCCACCTGAGGCAAATCATGAAAGTAAGGTGGTACCACAAAATAAGTAACAAAGAAATCCTAGATAGAGCGAGCTGCCAGAGCATCGAGGTGTTGTTGGCCCGTGCTCACCTTCGCTGGTCGGGTCATGTCGTCCGTATGTCGGACAATAGACTTCCAAAGAAGCTCATGTACTCCGAGTTGGCTGAAGGTAGAAGAAAACATGGCGGGCAACGGAAAAGATACAAGGACGTTCTGCACAACACGCTGAAGGACACAAACTGCCAAAATGACTGGGAAAGCTTGGCGGGTGATCGGAAAAATTGGCGGAAGACCATAAATAACTACAGCGGCCCGCAGAATAGAACCACCCGCAGACCCATCACAAATGAAGAGCAGCCCTGTCCAAAGTGCGACAAAGTGTGCTTGTCCAGAATCGGCCTCCACAGTCACCTTCGATGGCATCACCGGCAGGAACAACTACGTAGCAACGATTCTCCGGATGCTTCATAAATATGCTCGGCAACGGGCTCTAGGCATTATTATTATTATTATTATAACATGCTGGAAGTTATTCTTAACCACTAACGGCACTAACCACGTCAATATAAATAAATACGTTTATGTTCATTATCGAAATAAGGTTTATCACTTTAATTTAATATTAGATATGTAATGATTGAGAGGTTACTCTATCTGTCCCTTAATTTGTGGTGTAAAATGATTATTAAAAATTGAAGTTTATTAGATGTAAAAGCAAATTAAGGGCTAGGTCAGGAGCATGCAGTGGCCGTCAACCTAAGGGCAAAATGAAATATTGAGCTTATGAAACATAAATAATTTGTTGTAAAAATCTAACTACTTAGTAAATTTTTTTTTTTTAATTAAAAGATATATCTGGGTTTTATTATAAACCCAAATATAACCTTATACACCTTTCACAGTAAGCTATTAAAAGCTTGTGTCGTGAAAGGGAGTTAGCCGGCACCTGGGATTGAACCACGGACCCCATGTTCACGAGGCCGAGACTCTACCTCCAGGCTACGACGAAAATATAAGCAGTCAAATGATACGTTATATTATAATAAAATATTTTTTAATTATGTTTATACCTATTTATATTAACACGATATATCCCACAAATGAGGTAGGTATCAATCACCAAAATTTTGTTTTTTTTATTCAATCTCATTGCTCTTCAATACTCCTCCTGAGAACACTGGGTAGAAACCAGCGTCCTGCATTCAAAGTCTTTGATCCAATTGAGTATCCTCTTCCGGCTTCCCAAAACATTCCTAATGTTTTATCAGATAAGAACGGTGTTTTGTGAATGAGGGACATTCAGGCCATCGGAAATTTTATAGATTAAAGAACACGGTCTTTTGACCTTCTCAAAACTTTCTACCAAGGTTTCTCCAGTATTACAGAAACTATAGATTTTTAGTGTGTCAGCGTATAGTATTATTTGTAAAAGCTCACACCTCTTAGCATCCAATATCTTTTCGTTAATTTTCGAGTGTCCTGTAAAAGGTAAGGATTCGTAGCACAACAATTTTTAAGACATCAAAACCTTCAGTTCCGCGATGAGGTATGCCACCTATCCTGAATGTCTGAACTTTTAATGGCACAGAGAGGATGACTAGCATGATTATTACAAGCAGTTGGTCCACTACCTGACGGAATATATATATTCATCGATGACATACTATTACATAGATGAATATAATATATTTCGCTATTATGTAATATTTCATATTTATATAACTACTAGTTAGTCCTATGTATGGTCTGTATTGCTGTACAGTTCTGAAACCTGGACCCTAAAAATGAATACGATGAATCGCTTGGAGGCATTTGAAATGTGGCTTCATAGGAGAATGCTTCGTATTCATTGGACCGATAGGGTCACAAATGCAGAGGTGTTAAGAAGAGCTGGAATGGACAGAGAACTCCTGTTGAATGTGAAAGTGCGCAAGATCTCATATCTGGGTCATATAATGCGTGGATAAAAGTACCACATTCTGCGTTTGATTATGACAGGCAAGATAGAGGGACGTCGAGGGGCTGGCAGAAGGCAGACATCGTGGCTGCGCAATATACGAGATTGGACTGGAATGAGGGGTGTGGAGGAGTTATTCCAGACAGCGCAGGACCGAGATGCCTATGCCATAGTGATCGCCAACGTCGGAGGGACCTGACAGGGCACCTACAGAAGAAGATATAACTACTAACCTAATCGCAATGTACGAGTATGTTACCAAATAATTTTACTACAAAACAAATAAACGTAAAAGATAACATTTATAAATACAAAACAAATTTGTACATAATAAATATATAATTGATAATTATATTATAATTTTTGTCATCATGAAAACATAAGCGATAAGATAATAGATCTCTGTTAGAATAAAGATTAGTAAAGTATGGTGTAAGCTATGTAATAATTTACATATTAATACAAGCAGTGATAATACAAGTAAATATTTATTTTATTATCTTTCTCAAAGTTGGTCAAGCCTCCTAAGGAATAAATTAGTAGGAATTATGCGTCATTTTTTGTACTAATAGGGAACTTGCACATATTTTTTTTATTCTTTAGAATCATAAATAAAGTAATCAGTAACACATATCAGTAAATTTTTTTTCGATACGTTGCTTAATTTCTGTTTTATAGCATTTTGAAATTTCGATTTTTGAATTTCCGCGAAAACACCACATCCGAAAGCGCCATTTTGATGACGTCATACGTCCCTTCGATCTCTCTGTCTACAAATGCTTAGTACATTTCGTAGTATATATCTATTAGTTTGACAAGGTTATTTACTGTTGTGGTTTGGGTTTGAACGCTTTTTTTGCCAAAAACTTCAAGATGATTAAATTTTTACGTATAAACATACATCAATTCCTATTTTTTAATTTAGTTATAATGACGGAAAACGATTTTCTCAAGGGGCGATCGGATATTTATCATGCATATAATAATAAGCCCGCCGGTAGGCGCTATAGCTTTGTCTTAAAATGTTATTACTAATTTGTAAATGCAATACAACATTGTGTTATAATAAATTACATAATATATTCAATGGCAATTATTATCAATTTTCCATCATTCTTAGGTCTGATTAGTGATTACAGGTTCTAAATACGCCATTACTTTTCTGTACTGGGTGGATGGTCGGAGTGAAGATCCTGCTAAAAAATCTGTCCAATGTTATTGGAAAAAATCAAAGTTGGCTGAAGTTACCACAGAAGTTAAATTTATAACTTGTGCTGAATTGAGTCATCGATCATCTACAAATTTAATATATCCACACCGAATGAGTTTCTGACAGGCATTGTGTCAAAACCAAAAGATTTTTATTGTAAATCAGATAATATTTTAAGGATATAGTAACAAATGTCGACACCATAAGCATCCACTACTTAATAGATGTGTTCATTACCTAATAACAATATTTATACTGCGAATGATTTTGTTTGTTTTGTCATTTGGACGATAGATATGGAAAGCTGCAAAGAGAAAGAAGTCGCTGAACTTACAGTACAGTATGCAGCTAACAATATCGGCATGCGTAGAAATAATTTATTCGGTGTCGTATAAGTTATATTAATTGTACACCTTGGACTACGCAATATTTGTATGATCTTTTTGGAAACATTTTGTATCAATCCAAGATATATTTACCTACTTCGAAAATGTTAAAAACCGGACTCAAATACCAAGCGATTGTTAATCCCATACATTACGATAAACAACAAAACATCACTCAGGACATGTGACGTCACAACTGCAATAGCCAGCAATATGGCGTTCAAACAGCGGGCGAAAAAGTGTGATTTTATTTATTAAAATAATAAATGAAAAATAATTATTTTTGAGTTTTAATCAAAATATAATCGATATATAACCTTTTTTCTACCTAATTAATGCATTTCACAAAATATTCCTCTCGAGTGCAAGTTCCCTATTGATAAGACAATAGTCCGTACAAATATATTATGTTATCAACCCTTTTGTTAATCAATTTGTTTTTCTACATTTATATTATTAGTATACACTGTATACCAATAATATAAATAATAATAATATAAAGCTTAAAGCTTCCAGTGACTAAGGCAACATTTTTTTTATTTATAATAGCTAATCATACCTGTAGAACAACATACCTAAACTGTCCTTAATTCAAGTCAATTACAGAAAGCTCGTGAGAATATTATGATAATAAATGAACAGGTAAAACCATGAAAACTATTAGATTTTTAGAAATATGTATCTGGGTATTTGTTATAAGTCCGAATACAACTTTGAACACCTTTCACAGTAAGCTAAAAGTTTGTCATAAAAGGGGAGTCTGCCGGCACCTGGGATCGAATCGTACACCTATTATACTTGAGGCCGAGACTCTTACCTCCAGGCTTTCGACGAACTAACTATTATTGATAATTATTTCTAGCATGTTCAGAAGTAGCACCACATCGCTGTTAAGGGTCGCAGTAAAAAAGGTGGAAATAACCCTGATGAACAACATTTGCAGAGGAGACGGCACTCAGAGAAGATAATGAACATGATGTATACTCGTATCACGAATTTATTAAATACATAGGCACATCCTGTTCAACTGCAACCTTTTCTGAAGGTCTTTCTAATGACTTTTCAATATTATTTCAATGAATAGGAACGTGAGTATGAGAACATTCCATATGCGATGACACATTATATCGAAATATAATTTCTAGACATATCGGCGACATAGCAATTTACTGCAATTATTACATCATACATACTATTATATATTCAAATGCCATCCACTCGTTTACGAGAGATCAGGGTACATCATACTACGTATGAGTTATTTGAATATATACCGCTTTCTTTTTGGGACAGGCAAAGATATAATTCTTACTCAATTAATTCAACTATTTCGCAACATTACCTACTTTGACTGATTTTACTAAAATTTTGTTGAGCTTCTCTAGCCCACATTCTACAATCGACCAGATTATATCATAGGACCATCTTTTCTGAGCTAAAAATACTGCTTGGTGAGAACAATAGACATCATAAGTCATAAGCATTGTATAACCGAAGAACAGAGCAGAGAATCACAATATTCTAATTCCACTTTTATACTTTGAAACTACAATGTTTCTTTTATTTTTAAATTAAACATTTTATTACCATATTCAAAGAATGTACATTTATGTTTTCAATTTATAAGAAAATCAGGATAAGGTAACACAGTATTGCATACTTAAGTTAATATTATTATGAATTACATTCATATGCTATTATTCAATGTGTTATCTTCATTATGAAGTACAAATCTACATTTTATACTAAGTATTTTTGTTGTGTGAAATAGTTTTGCCTAATCCCTTGAGGGGAAGGATGTAGAACTAAACATCACAACAATTAACACAATAAGAATATAATATTATAACTTCTACAAAACGTTTGTATTTGCATCTATTGTATATTAAATACATCCTTTACAGTTAGGTTATGCTGTAACAAAGTTACAATGATTGCATGCAAAAATTATTCATGTTAGATACATCAACCTATATGATATAGACTAAAAATGCCAAGGAACAATTGGTGATGCGACCACAATCAAATTTTGCGACCAAACACATTGATGCTGCAAGGCTTTCATTGTTTTCTTTGTGTGGTGTATTGTCTATGCCTAAGATTATTGTTACATACTTAACACTGGTTGTAGCAATTACTAGTAATATAATATATACCTATAGAGACCTCACTAGGTAGCGGGTTTTTTTTATACCAACCTGTCTGTTAAGACACAAGCACTCGTCTTTGAGTAACTATAGGTAGTGGTAGGACGTGACACTCAGTACACTGTATTGTATATAGTTTATTATTGTACATACAAGTTTATTACTGCACCATCATTATTCTGTTGTTTCTTTTTGATATTGTCTTTTTGTGTTTTTTTTTCTCTCTTATGTTTTTTTGTAATTCGCTTTTTTCTTTCTGATATCGCCATGGCCAAAAGCTGTTTTAATCTCAGTGCAAGGTTATTTTTTATGATAATAATAATGATTAGCATCTTAATGTTACAGAACGAAACGGCATAGTAAAATTATAATTAATTTTGTCACATGTTTTCTAAGAAAATTATTACTGTGTGTCTAGTCTATGCCATATAGGTCAATGGTTAAATATTATTTTTTTTGAAAACTTTTGTGAGAATCAGTCTCTTGTGCAAGTTAGTGTAGGTGTACTTATACATATTATTATTCTGATGAAAGACGAACGCTTTAAAAACGTTGTGCATTTTATTTATTGTATTCTACATTTTGCAAAGTCATTTTCTTTTTACATACTGCTGGTCTGCTGGCTACCCCACTTGTGGGATATGCCGTGATGATATAGTAGTAGTACCTAGTATTATAATTCCTTCAATCAACTAAAATATGTTTTGCAACCAGGTAGTAGATTGCCAGGACAGTATCTTTCTACCTATCCAATATCCTACTTCGTCAACGGAAGTTGAATACTGAACAATCTAAAAAGAAATAATAATTTATTATCATCGTCAAAATGTATGTCAATACTAGGGAAGTATTTCAATTATTATTCCATTTAAATGTCTCCAAAAGTAATAAAAATTTCGTTAACTTAATTTGTAATGAATCTAAATATTTTCAGTTTCAAAAGACCACAGAAGAGATGGGATGATGACATTACTCCAATCGCAGGACAAAAATGGCCATTGAAAGAGTATGGAACAGTCCTATATCCAGCAGTGCAGATATGGCTGAATACTTCCTTCTATTATTGACCAGTTTGTAGGCATATATCTTTTGTCATTATGTTTTATTTTCATATCATCCTTGTCTTTGTTTTTTTTTTATTTTATCTTCTTCAATAAACTTTCCTGCCTCGTACAAGGGACATTGAAGAGAGAGAGAGTATAAAAGATTCCCACGATAGCGGTTTTCGCCCTTCGCCCGCCTGGCTCGTGAAGTCAACCAACTTTGGTTTGAATGTGCGAATAAATAGGAGGTTACGAGTGTTACGACTCCTAAGATACGTTGAGGTGGGTCTCCCTTCAATGACTAGTGTGTGTCAGTGAGGAATAATGTAATATGAAAAATAATCGTTCGCTTTGAAACACCTTGAAACTTGTATAAAATCAGTATGCTGCTTTTTGTACAAGTATGTAAATTGTAAACAGTAGGAAAGATTAATATTATTCTTCTAAATAAAATGAAATACATTCGTACGCATAACAATAACTTATGAAAAGTTTCTCACAACCTATAACAACTTTATTCTCTGCAGACAGAAGCTCCAATTACGATGTGAAAACTACAAACATTTTTCAGCTCATAAAAATGGCGATCAAATTTCACAACATTGCAAATAAAGCCTTTGATAATGATTGTACAGTTATATCTACCAGTTACTCTGATATTACAATATTAATAATATGAATATGAATACAGTATTATAATTTTCTTCCCATGTTCCACCTGCCTCATAAACCCTGACTAATGTTCTAATATTGTGTAGGTGTTTGAAACACAATAAAATATTTCATTGTGAAGAAACTGCAGCCTTTTGTTGGTCGTGTGGTTTTTGCATGTTGTAACATTTTTTTGTTGTTGCTATTATTGTTATTTCATCTTACACGTCACATAACTAATGTTATATGCTTTTGCAACAATATTTTTATCATATTTTCTGTGTTTCTAAAATGGTAGGCATGTTTTATTTTGATACCTACATAATAGAATTGTGCCGGAATTTTGCTTATCATTTTTCAGTATACACTTGGTAACTTACATGTATATATTAATGTATTCAGCTTTCAGCAAAAGTGTGTTGTCTAACCCTGACTTTGTTCTTGTGAAATAACTGTTCTAAAGCTCTTACTGTAGTATTGTTTTTTCCTGAAGAATACACATCTTTGTTGTAATTTGTTTTCATATTCGTTTGTTTTTTGCTGTGGATTTTTTTTTTAATTTACTTCTATGAAATATTTTTTACACTCTGACATGGTGTTAAAGGGACCTTTTACATCCTTTTAGTACTGAAGAAAATGAATTTATGTTTGTACTTTGACATGGTGCTAAATGGACCTTTTACATCCTTTTAGTACTGAAGAAAATTAATTTATGTATTTATGTGTCTATATTTGTTTATTGTTGTGTCTTGACTTTTCAATTTTTTCTTGTATGTTGTGCTTTACTGCGCTCTTTCTGTTGTATTGATGTTTTTTTCCTTCTTTTGTACTATTGTAATGTTGATAAACCCAAGTGTCCTGTAAAGGACCTACGGCAGATGTTGGAGAATAAAGAATAAAGAATAAATACCTATGTACTTTTGCACAAGTTTTATATTTGTTTTGAATCAGTTTAAAATGATGACAAATCTTCCTCATCGAAGAAACTCTTGCGAATGGGATTAAGATGGTTTGATTGCATTGATATAATATGAATAAGCTTTTGATTTCATATAGTTAATATAGTAAACCAACGGTACTTAGTGGAAGTTCATGTAAAATAATCAATTGATATTTTATGATTTACATCTATCTAAAAAGACATTGAAAGAGACTCACTGTTCACCCTGATACCGCAGAAGTCTGGGGACTTCCATTTATCCGAGACAAATATTTCACTGTTGATGCAGAACTTAGGGTTTGAATAGAATATGGCTACCGACGAACTCAATCTTATTCTTTCACTAACTTTTTTTCTGAAATGTACAAATTATAATTTTCAAATATACCACTACTCTAAATTATTCTTTAACAAATTCTAGGAGAACGCGTAATATTTGAAATTCCTATACCATTTTGAAAATCTGGATACAGAGGAGGAGGGTAGACATATTTAAGTGCAAGGTAAATACCTAAGGTAATTTTGACAATTGAGACTTAGAAAAAGGTCCCTACTTTTGACTCAGCCAAATATAAGAAATTTGGGAATTCTGAGCTATTTTTTTTTCAATATCCAAGTTGGCTACACTGGACAACATGCGAACGCTGTACCAACAAATATCCAATTAATAAATATGCGGTCTCAAATTATCCTAAATGGTCCTTGACCAAAGAAGAGCGACGACCGCTTCTCTAGTTGTTCAGTCCACTTTGAGATCCTTTGCATTACAAATCTCAATCCCGAGATATTGTAATTGTAACGGTACATCATTCTGTATAGGTAATATCTCTATCCCATAACAATGCAGTGTGGGTCCCTACGTAGCATAATGAGTGACGTGACATATGTCTTATATCTTAACATTATCTAAACCTTCATCTCACTTATGAAGAATTATAATATATAACCATTGTCTACACACATTGTGGTCTAGAATTGTAATATATTGCAAACTACACCTTTTTTATTTATAAAGCAGGACACTTAAATATATATTTAATATTATTTAATAAGTAGAATCAATTTTCATGATCTATCCACAACCTTTCCCGAACATGAAAAGCTATTTAACCCTTTCATTATATTTCCCAAAGATATAATCTCAATTTTAGAGGATTTCAATTTATTTTTGACAAAGTAAAGCAGTTTTAGCAGATTTTTAATTTTTAGTACCGATTATTATTAATGTTAGTACCGATTATTAATGTTAGTACCGATTACAAATATTTTAACACATTATAGTCTAGTTTTAGTATTGTGACTCATTTTATTGATCGTCGAAAATATATTTCGGATACATTAATATTTACATAATGTAACTTCATTGTATTTTTTTTAGTTATAATTCTTCCGTTTTGATAATGAAATAGAGGTGGATAATTTATTAAATTACCTACTTGTAAAAATCTTAGTCTTGAAAAGGTTATACCCTCACGCCGTATCCCAAGTGGGGCAGGCAGAGAAAACGGAGCATCATATACCTAGATCTATCCTAACATACTTCTTTCGATTTTTCAACATTCTTGCAATTTCTTATGCTCGCACTTCGATTTCGCTTACTCAACACATGCCTTCTTTTAAAGTATGCCACCTATTCACTGTCTTAACTTTTTTTGGCAGATAGGACAACCTGCATGCTTATTGTATGCAGTTAGACCACACTGGCTTATCTCACCTGTGTGAAATGCCGTATAGGTGTTGTGTATTTAAAATCCCTTAACGTGCATCATGCAAACTTTGATATTAATCAGTAGGTACCTACACATTATTCTAAAGAAATGTCAGACAATAAATAGTGCCTACTTATGTAGCATTTCGAAACTATTTAGAAAGAAAAATAATGAATTAATTATTACTCATGAAAGCTTGTACTAATTATAATGTTGTTATAAACAATATTACGTAATAAGAAACCAGCTAAACTTTCTATGAATCAACTATTGTAAGGTAAAATAACTTTATGACTCAACAAAATGGCGTCGATATAATACATATTGCAAAACTCCCTTCTTCCCTAAATAAAATCGTTGTACAAGTTTAGTATATAGTATTATTACTCAAATATACCCATATACAATATATTACGTAGAGCCTACATGAATATTTCCTGAATCTACCCCAATATAGTCACAATAGCACCCCCAATTCTAATGATGACACAACCCTTCTCTGTGTGAAGCCTCTCCTCTATTGGACATTCATCAGTTCATCTCCAATCAAAAGGGGTGACTTATTTATTTATTTATTGAGTATGCATCGAACACAATACCACTGTTCTATATATTATTAAAGTATAGTAAATACATAACAGAAATATCTCGCATACATTCGATAAAATAATAATAATTGCATTTGGGTTTCGTGTCTACTATAAACAGACTTCGTTGAAATAGTTCCCATGATTTGGCGAATATTTTGGTGTCCTTTTCAATACATAATATTTTATAGATAATGTACCTAACTAGATTCATTAGCACATTATTCATTGAATTTCTAAGAAGTGAACTTATTATTTGACATTCATCATTCATTCAAACAAAATGGCGCCATCGTGCCTCGCAGAACTTTTTCCCCTTGACTTGAACATTAGAAGACATCTGCGCTCTTCGGAACTGACTGGGAATAGACTTACTGAGCCCAATAAAACCAGTAAGTCTAATAACTTCTATGAGAGGGCTTTTGGTGTTGTTGGGCCGGTTACGTGGAATCTCCTACCGGTGCCATTGAGAGACAATCAGACTGTCATCAGCTTCAGAAGCAAATTGAAAACTGCACTCTTCACTGGCGTCACGTTTATCCTGAATATTCTATTTTTGTGAATTACCAGTTAGTTTTCCACTTATTTTGGTTACATAATGAGAGGTGGAAAATATGCCATCCTACAACTAGTCATAAAAGGGGAGATTGAGGGGCGTAGGAGGTTTGGAAGAGAGTAGCTTTTCTGGCTTCAGAACATCCGAGATTGTACCGGAATGAGAGGAGAAGAGGAGCTGTTTCGTGCTGCCCAGTACAGACAAGTTTTTTCCAGATAATCGTCATACTCGGGAAGACTCGACAAGACACATAAATAAGAAGTTCTCCACTCGTGTTAAATTATGTATTGGTCTATCTCATTATATTACTACTATTAATATTACACCATCACCACATAATTATACCACAAGTGGGGTAGTCTACATACCAGCTACATGTAAAAAAAATTACAGTAGTTCATCCTAACAGATTGTTAAATAAAAGTTCCTCAACATGTCATCAATGTGGGAATGTCATAGTGATGTTTCTATCAATATGTATTTGGATTGAACCACAAGCTACTCCACAGGACCACAACACCCTAAACATCCGTCTCTACATTGAATCATACGCAGAAATAAATAACCAGTGAAATAAGCAATTGCGTTTTCTTAAAATATCCATGCAAAATAATACTGTTAAATTTTCACCTGAAATATACATACTTTATTATAAACCTACAACGCTCTCGTCAAGTAGACTTGATATTTTCATAGTTTTTTTTATAAGAGCAGCGCCCGCCACATACTTCGTGCCGTACCTGGAGATATGTATCTCCATAACGACACACACATGCACAAACAGGATTTAATGTCGCATTAAAGCGAGAAATGTTTTTTTTAAATTCATTGATTTCCTCTCTTCATACAATCACGGCATCACCCACAAATGGGGTAGCCCGCGTACCAACTGTTGGAAATAGTCATGCAAGCCATCCTCTCTGTGCTTATAAATGCTAAGACATTCAATAAAATATGTGGCGCATCTCGTCACTTCATTGAAGATGCCAAATATCTTACAAGTGATGTCTTCCAAAATACCTGCATTTTACAACTCTCCAAAACTTACAAATTAGAGAATATGTAGTAGAGGTCACATATTATAATTATAATGTAGAAATGAGTGCTTTCTTACAAAATCTGGCGTCCTGTCAAATTAAGGTTTAAGAATTTGTAAACATAAATCCATAAGCCAATTTTTTTGCTTTTCTTGAGGAACTCTTCATCCTGTAGAGACATCCTGTGAAGTATGAAACAACTCATCAGACTTCTTATCTTTTTTTGTTTACACCTTTTCTATAGTCCCACAGAACCACATAATAACGACTGTCTCAATATGAGAAAAACCTTAGGTAATATTACTAGACAGCATGAGAGATCTTACTTGGTAAAAAAATTACGTAAAAATAACAGATCTCAGAAAATGAAAAGTCTAAGTATACGCTTTGATAAGTTTAGACTTTTGACTAAAAAAAAGTGCAACGTGTTCGACCCCTGTAAAATTTAATATGTAGCACCAAATGTACATTCTATCACAAGGGTATACACTCACATATGTAAGTACATATTATATCTGTCAGATATGAGATAATTCCTATATACAACATCAGTGGTCTATTATTACTTAAGTATATAGCCACGTGGCAACTGGCAATATATATAATATTTGATACGTGGAGTGTGCTCTACTTACACCAGTGGCGCATCCAAGGTTTTCGTATCAGGATCTCACCTTCAATATAAAGTTATTACTTAGGTATAAGATGAAAGCAGTGGTTCTATTTACCTTGACAGTTATATTGTAGAAAAAAAACTGACTCCATATTGCAACATAATGGTCATACATCCAAGAACTAAGCGATATCAACGATGATTAACTTTGGTAATCGAACGAGAATCAGCGCGTTCATCATGTATCTATCGCTTGTGATAAGCCATGCTTATTTTTCTATACAACTTCACATATAGGTTTTGTACCTCTATTGAGAATAATACATTGTATGAAGCTAGAGAACACTAGTTGAATGCTGTAAATTAAAAAAAAACTTGAGCGATGCAAAAATATAAGCCTCATAAGAAGCAATGAGTGTTGTGAAATATAATAATTATGATGTAGCACACTTCTAATAATTATAGTATATAGCGAGGTTTGTTTGATGTTTCGGACGATATCGCATCGAATTCACTTACATGGTGCGTGCGAAATTTAAAATAATTGGATTTATAACTGCACTTAATTTTATCATTGTTAAACTTGGAAACCTCACGTAAAGCCCGATCTTTCGGTTTATTTGGAGGACACGCTACTGTTCTATATGTAATAATACTACATAAATATTATATACAATGCACAGATACATGTGCATTTGTCTCATTCGATTTCACACCTATCTGGTTAATATTTTGGGGTGTTTGAACATTCGAATGTATGTATACCTATATATTTATTTACTTAAAAATTCCCAATTATATAAAAACTCTAATTTTTGCATAAACCTCTTGTTTCAATTTCTTATCTATGAACTATCAATTTATTGTATTATGATTAGGTACTTAAAATAGTCAAAACAAAACAATCCGAAAAACGAAAAAAGGTCATATCTTCAATAGTAATGGGTAAATTTCTGTGTAATGAAATCATACATGCCTCTTATTTTATTTCTTGGCATAACATACTCGTATAGATATTACAGTTTTAGTAAAAAAGTAGGTACTAAAATTTTACTTCAGTAAGTAAACTATGGCTTACAGTCTTCTTCTTCTTCCTGGCACTGTCCCAACTTATTGCCGCTGAAGGCTGTTGAGGTCGGCTCTTCTCGTTCTGAGGTTATACAGTGTTTGGTAAAAAATAGTGTTCTTTAAAAAATTCTTTAACAAAGTTCACCATCAGTATTTACAATAAAAGTATGATACTTGCTTTAGGAATATGTTTGTCCATGAAGTCTCCGGCAGTCATTTGTGAGGTATACCTACATAGATACTTACTTTTTCTATTTACAGTATTTTCATGGCAATTTGATAATTTATCCTGAGCGACGCTGTATTTAAAGCTAGTGAATGATAAAACATAATATTATGCATTTATTTCACCCCCAATCAACCCTTGCTTCCGTGTCTGATATTTTCCATCAGCAGGGACACATAAGAACAGAAGGGTAAAATACTTTATCACAATACCACATATTTGCGGAAAACATTATTGGCATCTGGGAATGCGGAAAAAGAAGGTACCTACATACATACAATGACGGCATTTCCCATAAATGCGGTAGCCTGCGTGTAATGAACGCTATCCTCTTCATGCTAATATAAATTCAGGCATTCAGAATGGGTGGCATACGTCATCGCTGAACTGAAGATGAAACATGTCTTAAACGTAATGTTTTACCAATACCTAACTGCCTATTACCTGCTTCGAAAAAATTAAGACATTTTGCATCTTAAATAAACGATTAAGATGCGAAATGTTTACTGGCTAACCAATACCTAAGACTTGTGGAATATGCTGTGATGGTATAGTAGTAGTAGTAGTAGGTACAGACGTACAGTAACTGTACTTATAAATAATCAGAATAACTTCATGGTTACAACAAAAAGTTGTGTAACAAAGGAATCTACATATGTACACGGCACAATCTTTTAGCTTAAGTGTGAAAGGTGTATAAGGTTGCATTTGGGTTTATAACAAAAACCCAGATATATCTTTAAAATAAAATCTAATAACTCAATGTGAACTGCAATAGATAGATATTTGCATCCCTTTGCAAAATAATCTACAAGTTTTTATTAAAAGTTGTAACAGAAGTTAAAGCCGTGGTGTAGGAACTACACTTCGATCTTAGCCAACAGGCCGACTCTCTATTACCCTTTCTGCCTACCCCGTGGGGAAAGCAGCGTGATAGCATGTATAGTGTATAGTGATATCCTTTAAAAATGGCCGGGAATGCATGCCTGCATCAAACCAAAGCCATCACACCAAAGTCTCTGGAAAAAAATTACTAGATAGGTAGGTATTGGTTTATGTAAAAGCCATTAGCCATCACACCAAAGTCTCTGGAAAAAAATTACTAGATAGGTAGGTATTGGTTTATGTAAAAGCCATTAGCCATCACACCAAAGTCTCTGGAAAAAAATTACTAGATAGGTAGGTATTGGTTTATGTAAAAGCCATTAGCCATCACACCAAAGTCTCTGGAAAAAAATTACTAGATAGGTAGGTATTGGTTTATGTAAAAGCCATTAGCCATCACACCAAAGTCTCTGGAAAAAAATTACTAGATAGGTAGGTATTGGTTTATGTAAAAGTTTCAAAGTGTTCAATAAAAGATTAGTTCGGGTCCAACTTTATATTTATCAAAAATATTACAATCATTGTTTTATGTAGATAATATATTAGTTACGTTAGAATATTGTTCCTTTTTTAAAACAGACATTAGAATAATAAGATCATTTGGTTACAATTACTGCCCATAAAAAAATAATGTTTTTACAAATAAATAATAAAACTATAGATACAATATAATAATATATAAAATTTAGGTACGTTATAATTTGTTACTTTAGTTTTTAATAAATAAGTACAATCCTAAAATGACGTAAAATCCCACAAATGGAATAAAATAATATACATAAAATAAATCCAAAATAAATTATTTTTAATTACAAATTCAAAATTACTTATTTAGTTCAAAAATTCAAGATAATAATTATAATTTATTATTTCTAATATTTAATTTACACAATTATATCTTTTTACTTATTAATATTGCAATTTTCCTAAACAATACCCGTAATTAGCGAACTCATTTATGTTTTGCTATATTTACATACATTTATATGAATAAATTATTTTTTTTATAAAATTGTAATTCTAAAACCTCAACTAGGTATATCAATAATAAGTATTTACCTATTTCAGTTTTAAAAGTTATTTATATTTTGCGCCCCCTTTTTCGATATATTGAGAAAACATGCAAGTGCAATAAATTTTATTTTTCTATATTACTGTAAAAAATTACGAGACCCTCAATTTCTTCCGAATACCTCATCAACATTTACACATTATAATTTTTTTTAACACTCAAAACAAAATGAAACAATAATAATTATTCAAGTAATTTTTACATAGTTATGATTAAATATCATTATTATCTACCTATTTATTTATTTTTACATATATTTCGTGTTATATAATTATATATTTTTTTGTATTTTAATTTTTTCTTCAATTAAATTTAAATTAATATTACAAATAGTTATACACTTTTATTAATATTAAATTCTCAGTCTTTTAGTTTCTCCAATTGCTTACATATACAGGGAAATTAATTAATATTTAATTATATTGCAATCAATTTCAAATTAAAACCTAAACTATATTAATTACGTTACCTAACTTGATTAAGAAAATCATATTATACAAATTGAAATCAATAAATATTATTAAATTTAAAACCTGAAGACTTAAATTAGTAGGTGATGATATAATAACCAGGAAACAAACAGTTTTAATATAAATTTGCACTGAAATATAATTATTTTGAATTATTTTAGCATATTATTATAAACCAATGAATAAAGCTAAGGATTATAGGACATAATATATTTAGGATCATGAATCTACTTGTATTATTGGTAAGCAACAATAAGTAATATTAAAAGCTTTTCGGTGCTTCAGGAAACGGTAGGCCATGCATCGAAACGTATTTTTTAACTGTAGCAATGTGCACTTTTAATTCTAGGTTTTCTTTCTCTAAGAACGCTGCCCTAATTGCAATCTCATCTTCTTTTATTCGCCTCCTGTCTCTGGATTTTTTAGCGGCTGCATTGTTCTTCATTCTTCTTTCGACATATGTTTCGTCACCACGTTCTCCAGTGCTAGTCCCTGCTCCATCACTATTGCCAGCTGTGGCAATTGTCCGTCTCATCTTGGGATTTGTAACTGTCGCCGATCCTCCATTGGCCTCACAGATATTTTTAATCATAAGACGACGGAATTCGGCATACCTCTCAGCAGATTGTTGATCAATAAGGGCATCTATTGGTGTGAGATTACTTGCTAATGTCATTGGATCTTTAGGGTAAGCCTTGAATGGTCTAGTCACTTTACCTTCACGTCCTGTATTGATTAAAGGGTATTTAGGCATATGTGATGGAATCCCTTCAGATCCTGCTTCGGAACTTCCATCTGATTCAGAATTTCTTACTCTTTTAGATTGCAGTATGAGCGTTTGTTGGAGAGCTGCATTTATAATGTAAGGCGTTATTTGTTCCGGTGCTGCGTGATGTGCTGATAGTGTTGGTGAAAGCAGAGTTGGTGTGTTATTGTGAGGACTAGGAATATCTTTGCCATCATTACTGTACATAGAGGGAGACCTATTTGCAACGGAGTAAAAATTATTCAAGGATTCATTGGAGTTAAACTGCTCTGCAACAGTTTGGCTGTACGTATTTGGTGATGAATGAGGACTAACAGTTGGACTTTGTTGAGAATACTGTGACTGTAAGAGATTCTGACGGGGATGAATCTGATGGAATAATAAACTTTGGCGGAAATGTTCTTCATGTGAGGGACTGTGATCTTCGTGTGTCGAACTGACGAAATGTTTATGATTTTGAGGTGGACTGTGGAGTTTAAGATTTTGTGATGGACTGTGGCGTTTGTGATCTTGTGGTGGACTGTGTAGTTTGTGATCTTGTGACGGACTATGACGGGATTGACTGCCTCCTATAATGGATGGATATGAAGTGGATGTTTCAACTTTCGAAGAGATTCTGTGGTAATACTCATCATTGTGTTTCCTCTTCGACCTCGACAAATCCAACACCTCAGGCATTCTGTTTGAGAAGTCAATTGGGAACGAATGTGCATTGGTCACGTGTCCCATTGCGGTCATTATCTGGAAAGATGGAAAATTTGACTTTACTAAAAAATTATATTTTCACACCAATAAACGCTGACATGTTATATATTATAATAATAAACCTAAACAAGTAGGTACTGTAAACCTGTGGATCGCAAAGTGTAATGAATAACCAACTGATTGGCAATCTTTCATAAGTAGGTACCTACATATAATTATATTTGAGAAATGGGTAGAACAATGCCCTTGATACAAACTTACAGCCATGGAACATGTTCCATAATAATAAAATTGTATGTAAATATCTATTTATTTATTAAGAGCATTCCTAAATTATTATTTGTGTTTTATCTCGATATCTTCAAGCTAGCATATAAAAAAGCTAGGTAGAAAGCTAGCATATTATATAAAAGTTCTGAAATTCGCTTATAATATTTTAAAAAAGTTCAAAACAATAGGTATAAAACTCGAATAGAGAAAATTACAATCTCGGCAGTTAAACTGAACCTTGGAACTCGATAAAAAATTACCAAACTCTTCAAATATCAAATTGATATGAATAATATCTCTCAGAATGAAAAACAATTGTTTCAACACAGTACTCCCATACCTACTTAATATTAAATAGGAATATATTATATGCATAAAAACTATAATTGAATAAAAACCGCAAAAAAATAACAACATAACAATACCTTAAAAACAAACAACCCGTTATAAATTTGAAAACAATTATATTTGTTAAAAAAAACACTTAACAATTTGCAAAGAAACAATCACAGTGACAAACTAAAATAATTGTTAAAAGGGCACATAAAGTTATATAACTGAAAAAAAAAAACACAACAAAAATAGGGCACACTTACCGCAAACCGCAAAAACAGGTGTCAGCAATATAAAATGTCCTTTTCAATAAAAGTCACACAAAAAAAAACAATAATAAAAAAACACACAAAAAACTTGTAAAAAACGTCTCACAATATTAGAAATACAACAACTTAAAAAGTCCAATATAAAAAAAAGAATGTTCTAGTTTGATGTTAGAAATTTTGTTCCAATTTTGAATGAATTTGAATTGATGTTCGAAATTTGAAACAGCACTATGTTACGCGATGTTATATTATTAATTGATTATGTAAGATGACGTTTGCAATGATTTTGTCAATGTCAACAGAATCGACCACAAGCCACCAAAGGGGTAGCGATAATAATGATATTTTTGGTTATTGCGGATATGGACCTAGCCCAAGACATGTGTCATTAGTGGTGGGGGTAAAAGTACCTAATTTTATACAATGGTCAGTTGTTATTTGCTAAAACCATTTCGCCATTTCTCCAAAATTTCTACCTAGACCCGCTCAACTCTAATCTGACAGATATAACTTAAAAAAACTTCTTCACACACACGGAAAGATTACAGTTTATAATACAAGATGTGTTTATTTCAAACCTATATTCTTTAAAAAAAAAAATGATAAATAAGTATTTTTAATAATTAAACATTTGAATTTGAAAAAAATACTCGAATACATGTGTTATTATTCGTCACCAACAATATTCGATACTATCTTTTTGATTATTTTAGAAAAAAATATTATTTTTGTCGTTCTATTTAACTTTATTCAAGACTTCTAGGAATCTAAAAAAAATTTAGGGGTACTTTCTTATTCTCATATTAAAAAAAACAAGCTTGTGATTAACTTAAAATACACTTCGAAAAAATGCAATTTCAAATAAAACCTAAGTTTCAAATTTTCTTACGCCATTCCTAGGTATTTGCTGAATAACATAACAAAAATATTTCACAAAAATCGAGTTATGCCAGTATAGTTATTCCGATGCCACCAGATATGTTGCAAGATGCAAGTAGGTAGGTACCTATATTACATATTGTATATTATGATCTATTGGTAATGTATGTATTGATGATTGTGCACGCATGTATTGGTGTGTAGGGTAGCGTGTTTGCGTTGTGGGTTTTGGGTTCGAATTCTGCTGCTATTGGCCGAAGCAAGTCACAGTTGCGTTATATTATTATTATTATTACTAAGTCCTAACTGTACACGTAACTACATTAGATAATATTGTTAGTAGGTATGTATACGTACACAATGTTATGGTAGTGTACAAAATATTATGTACATCCGTTTATATAACATAACTTATGTACCTATAATATATGGACAATTTACACAATTCGAGCTAGTCCCAAACTACAAAATTTTGATTACTAACGCGACGATACACATATACAAAACACCAAACACATATAAATTGCATGTAACACGCACACCCAGAACAATTAGAAAAAGGACATTTTTCATTTAACTCTGACCGGGAATCGAAACCGGAACATCATGACTCAAAGACAAGAGTGTTACCTATGCGCCATACTGGCCGCCAATATATAATAAGTAATAGCAGAATAAACCAGGCAAGGATTGCTTTTAACAAAAAATCTAAGATATTGGAGTCCCCAAATATTGATTTAAGCGTAAGGAAGAACCTTACTAAAGCCTTTGTATGGAGCATTCTGCTTTATGGTTGCGAGACGTGGACCATCAGCAAGAGTGAAAGCGGACGGTTGGCGGCCTTTGAAATGTGGTGCTACAGACGCATGTTGAAGATCCATTGGTCGGAACACGTTTTAACCAGGGTAGGCGAAAAAAGGCAACTTCTTAAGAGAATCGGTCAACAGCGAGCTAACTGGATTGGCCACAGCATCAGGCACCCAGGACTACTCATCGCCATTGCGGAGGGTAAGACCGAGGGGACAAATGGCAGAGGCCGACCAAGAGACGCGTATATGGACCAACTGAAGAGGGACATGAACTGTAGTTCATACGTAGAGCTGAAAAGACTGGCTGAGAATAGGGAGGAATGGAGAGGAAAGTCAAAACTGGTTGCAAACCAATCCAGTGGATTGTAACTCATTATATATATATATATATACTCGTATAATACATACATATCAGTGCATATATAATCCCTCTTTCAAAATATACCGAGTTTAAGTTACCGATTTTTAGCTTTTCTCAACTTAAAACGCGTCCATCCTCCAGAATTTCACCCAAATATAATCCACTTTGAGCCACGTAATTCTCGGTCGCCTTCTTACACTGTTTCTTTCTATACATTCACATTCTTCTTCATTCATTTAAATCATTCAAACTGCATAAATGTACCTACTTCAACATCAACAACTGACTTGTCTTACATTAGGTATGTTTCGATTTAATTCTTAATTAAATAGTCTGTATAATATTATAATTGTATCTGTATTGATTGTTGAGATCAATAAATAAAAAAATCTTTGAACTACATGATTGCGTATGAAAGATAGTTAGTTGTCTGGCTTTTGATCTCTCTGCCTGCATCGCAAGGGACGTGATGTGAGAAGAGGTAGGTAGATATAATAATATAATATATTTACTCAGTAATAAGTTGTATTATATGAAATATATCTCCAAATTTACTTGTTTCAGAGAGGACCTTCTTTTATCGTTTTATTTTATTTTAATAAGAGATGAATATAGATTTGAAATAAACTCAAATACACCGCAGAGGGTAATCAATAATTATAATTGCTTTTGTCGTGAATTTGAAGAAGATTAATAGCGAGTGGAATCGAACCCTGGTTCTCTATATTGAAAGCCCGAGACTCTACCATCACACTACCTGCTACGTTTGATTCAGGTAGTCTACTAGGCTGGTTACCCTGCTTGTGGAATATGCCGTGATGGTATAGTATAGTGAAGTATATTTGCTTCTCCCTCGACTAGAGAATATCTAAGGACTGTAGTCTAAAGATTCCACGCTTAGCGGTTTTGGTTAAAATGTAAATTATCATGATACAGTAATGACTTCATCAGCAGAATCGAAACATCAAGACGAAGGAGGGAGAACAATATTAGACGCGGTGAACCTGGAAGAACATCAACATCTACATAATATGTATTATGTTATGTTATGTCATCTACATAACATAATATTATGTTCGACACACGTAGGTCATAATATTATTTGCTTATTCTAACAATGAATCGAAATGCACCGTGCACTCAAGCACCGAAAGGATGTAATAAATAATAAAGCGAATAAGTCGGTAATGGAATTTGAACCAAGAAATTATTGCATGATAATAAAATGTAAACTACGCTCTCAATCATGCTAAATAAGGTATCTTTTGTAATAATAATAATAATATTCACTAAATGTCTACAACGGTCAGTGGGTAAGAAAAAAATAATAGAATATCTAATTAGCATATTAAGACAAAGACAAAATTGCAAAATGTATTGTTATCTTATTTCATTTAAAACGTAGGTAGGTATAACAGAAATAACATAAGAACCTTTCTCCTAAATAATCTATTACATTATAATAAGGATAATTTACAACGTCTGAACATTCAGTAAGTGACTCTGTATATTATTATAAAGATGGGATACATAATACAAAGTTATAAAACAAATGTATTTTGAATAACAAAAAAGTATTGTAATGAATAGAACTTGGGTACCGCAAAAGTTTTGCAAATGGGTTGATGACAGAGTCGTTTTGAGGTCTACGGAAACATTGTAAATGCGTAAGGATTTGTATTTTCACATTGAAATTTCATTTTACTTTGTGTGATTAAATTGAAGGTATGTATTTATTTATTTAATTTATTTGCATCAATACAAGGCGTGAGCCTTTTACGTGTTAACGAAACAGTTCAATAGATAACAAAACACATACAGACGCAATTATCACAAAATCACAAGTCAAGAATATATATTTATGTATATCAATTTTGAGTTATTCAATAATAAGAAACAGTCAACAGTCAGAATTGAGCATAATTTTGCTAGATTTTAGATATCATTCGCTGTTAAAAATCAATTTTCTTTGTTAAAAACAATCTTTGTATTCATCGGGAACATTTTGTATCTTCAATACCTAACAATAAATAGGCATGCTAGTGAATTCAATATCTTTGGAGATACAGATTATATGGAATATTTTTGTTGTCTTCTAGTGATTCATAAAATTAAAACTTCATAAGTGATTCATAAAATTTAAACGTAATGAGAAATTCTTTAAAGAAAGAAAGAACGTGTAAGTAAATTATAAAACTATCACTCAAAGCACGAGTTCTGCTCAAATTTGAGGGATTGCCATTATGTTTTACTGTATATTTGTAAAGAAATGATAATTATTGTAATGTATAAAAATATTTGAATTTGTAAGAAAAACAAAGATAATCAAATACCTACGTACATTTTTATCGATGGCCTTTATTAGAAACCAGCGAAAGGAAAATAGCAAACCTAGAATCGGCCCAATGCAATAGTAAGGTTTAGGTTCAGTATCCCTATAGCTTTACTTTGAAGATTTTGGTTTCTTTTTCCATTAATAATTGTAATAATATAATTTTATTTTATTTTATTTTATTTTAATAAAATATACCACTGCCAGCTTGACAGTTGATGTATTATGTAGTATGTATCATTCATTATAATATAATATATTATATAATATATAATATAATATATAATATATTTTAGGTACATATATATTATATGTACCTAAAATAACCAACTTTTTTTGCAAGAAACTGCTGACTACGTAGTAACTTAGTGCACAGTGGAAGGTAGGTAATAAAAAATGTTCCTACAAAAAAATCTAGGATTTAAAACTAATCGGATCTTCCACGTATAGGTACTCCTAATATTTTAATAATACCTAATACCTGGGTACCTCGAGCACCCGGCAAACAATTGGTCTCTCACTCTTGTCCATAAGTTTTCGAATATCCTGTAAAAGGCAGGTGTTCGAAAAAATAAAGATTTACATCTCAAATTCAGCGATGAAGTTTGCCAACCATCCTGAATATCTTAATTATTTTGTTGGCACATAGAAGACGGCCAGCATGTTTATTACATGCAGCTAGTCTGCTGGCTACCCCAGTTGTGGGATATGCCGTGATGATGTAGTAGTACGTAGGTACCAACTTATCAAATCCAGAAAGATGGTAGAAATGCAAAATCATTCTCTGCTCTATGGAACACCCTTAAAAACTATATAGCTGAAGATTTGTCACCTAAGCGAAATATTATCAGGCTCAGATAAAATATTATCGTCATCATCTAGCCCTTTAACGTTTCTCTCGGGAGCTCAAGGCGGATCCTCCTCTATCTAGAGCTTATTTGTGCCAATTGAGTCACACCTTCCTACAACATTCTTAATGCTCTGATTTTGTTATCATAAAAACGGTGTACTATTAAAGAGAGATGCCTGGGCCGTCGAAACCCTTGTGGATAAAATAATATCAGATAAAACCAAGGACTTATGGATATTTTCCACTGGATAAAACAGCCTCACCTTATTTGGTAGAACCCCAGACAGACTTGAACCCGTAAGTTATCCTTTTTGCGGGGTGTGCTTTGTCCAATATTAATCTAGAGGGCGACATACATCAGCTTTGAAATACTTAAAAATCCCAACTACAACGTCAGGTATTGGTATTGTTCCGTATTTTTTAATTGTAAGTCTTAACATGACAAACATAAATGGACAATTGACACAGTACTAACGTGACGATACGCATACATAATATATAGACAATGCACATAACATACATGTCACACCCAAACCCAAAACAATTTGAAAAGTCATTTTTTTATTTTGTCCTGGCCGGGAATCGAGCCTGGTATCTCGTGACTCAAAGCTGAGAGTGTTACCACTGCGTCACACCGACGACCGCCTATTCTATAATATTAATATTCCTTTAAAGCTAATCACAAGATGTCAAACAAGAAGTCGGGAAATATTAAATACAATGTTAACAAAACAAAAGGAGGGTTTCAAGAAAATATGGATATCTATTTAAAATAATAATGCTTACCAACATCTAGGAAATTTTGAAAGGTTATATAATTTTCAAAACTTAAATCTTTTGTGTGAACTATTGTTTTTTTATTACTAGATGCATAAAGTTGTTTATTTAGCTGACGAGACGGTCCGGTTTTAAAATTTAGGTAATCTTTACAGAAGAGATAATATAATATTTTGTAGTTGTTGAAACGGCAGATGGTAGGTTTTTAAAAATATTACCAGGAAATACCTCTTTTCTTAATATTATTATGAATCAATATTATTATTTTTTTCAAATGTAACCGAATAACTATCTATCTATAATTCTATACCTACCAAAATAAAAGAAAGTTTTAATATTTATCTAATCATAAACTATTAATTCGCTTGCATTTCTAGTACAAAGAAGACAGAGAGTATGATGACCAAACAGTTTACATGCCTACATACATAGGTGCAGTGACTTATATGACATCTTGAATTAACTAGTGATAAGATAATATGCCACACATTCTGAATGTCTCACTTTACAATGGCACGGAGAAGACAGCCTGTGTATTAATTGTACTATACTATACCCTCACATTGTGTCTCAGGTGGAGCAGGCAGAGAGAACGGAACGCAATATGTTCATGTATCCTTACATACTTCTTTCACTTTTTCTACATTCATCCAGTTTCTCATTCATGCACGCCGATGTCTCTTACCCAACACGCGACCGTCCTTGATAATTTAATCCACATTAGCCACTTAGTTCTTGGACGTCCGCGCCCCCCTCACGCCCCCTCTTTCAGATAAATACACACTCTTCTTCATCCTTTCATCGTCCATTCGCTCCATATGTAGGTATTAATTATACCTAACAATTCAATCTACTGGCTATCTAATTTGTTAAAGATGCTTTGATGGTACAGATACTTTGAAAGAAAAAGTTTGCTTCTTACCAATGACATAGATCCGTCAATACTTCTCGAAGAGATTGCTTTGCTCAAAAAATCTATTTACGCGGCGGCAGAATTGCCATCCACACTTCTCAGCATTATACAACCATATAAGTCTCCATATGATCAGTCATGATCACACAAAAACTTAACAGTCTAATGCCGGGAAAAATTCACCTATCCAGATATACAGGATATCAAAGGATTAGGCTCAAAACGCGGGATCAAAATACCAGCATTGTGCCTGAAATATCTGTGTTCAGAAACCTTTTTACAATATTACAAGTGTTTATTATAATAGATTTTTGAATTTTAATGTACAAATTAACCGGTAAATCTAATTTTTGTAAATTATTTATTAAAGATTTCGGAGTTACCCCTGTAGCTGACATGACTAAAGGTATTATATAAACGGACCTAGAATGCCAAATATTTTTTATTTCTCCTGCTAGTTCTGTATATTTACGTATTTTTTCTGCGACGGTTGTTTGTATATTATGTGTATTTGGGACAGCGATGTCGATTAGGTACAATAATTATTGCAATAATTATTACAATAATTATTGCAATATTGTCATGTGTATAATATATAGTACAAAGAATATAATAAATATGAGATGGAGTTAAAAAATTTCAACATGAACAATGTTACCTACATATTATTATTAGGTCAATACCTACATAATAATATTATAATAATTTTGTTCGATATTCTTACCTAAAAAGTATGAAAACAGGCCAAGAAAATACCATCCGGGTATTTATCAATGACTTACTATTTTATAAAGTTCGTTTTTCACCCATATTTTGTCTGATTATAAAAAATACTAATTCAAATTCACAGATCATGAAGATTTACTAATTAGGTACCTACAGATATGATAATACTCCAAACATCAAAAACGATTTCCTACCTACCCACAGTACAATTTTAAGCTTGGCGGCAATATTTTGAGTGTTGCACGCACACTAATTATAAAGGTCAGTTTATATTGTTGCATCACAATGAATTGCTAGCGTAAATCATTAATCATTATGAAAACCTTTTAGAAGTTTCGAAAAATAATGACAATAATTTCTAAAGATTTGACTACATCAATGTACTTCATTATTGTCATCTTTGAAATTCCAAACTTTCTTCTCAACACATTTTTGCATAAATTAATGTTATGCATTTGAATATGAGAAATTCTTTCTCTTTTGATTTATAATAGCGCACCATGTATTAGCGCAAATTTCAAAAAAGGAATAAATCATTATTGTAGACGTAACCGTCTCAACGTTCTATTGAAATGACTAAAAAGACAATGAGTTTTATTTCCAACTCTTTCTTGCATACGTTTGCTGATAGGAATAGAAATGTGATAACAATAATTGTTAAAAGTATTCCTTATATTTATTTGCATAGTAAATATAAAAATGTTTACATTATACCCTTTTCTAGAAAATAAAACAATGAAGTGGTCTGCGTCTTCCATTTCTTAACTTCCGTTAATCCTTTAAAATTTACGGCACTATTGCTTTTCAAACAAAGGATTTTTAAAGAAACATTGTTTTGTTCATATTATCATAGCACAGTTTTTTCATGAACAAATTTGCATAAATCACAAAAGAAATATTTTTCAAAGGTTTGCCTACCTTGAAGTTTTATTATTGAAAGACCCGAAAGTAAAATGGAGTATCTATACATAAATTATAACAGTTATGCCTAGTAATTGTGCAATATTTCATAATATATGCATTATATTGATATAATGATATGACAATAATTCTTATCGCCAACCATGCGACACGGGATACGGCGTGAGGGTCTACCCGCCGGCGTGAGGGAGTGGGGTAGACAGAGAGAACGGAATGCCATATAAATCTTTATTTACATACTTCTTTAGCTTCTTCTACATACATACAATTTCTCATACACGTACGTCGATATCTCTTACATAAAAAACAGCCGTCCTTGTAAATTTGATTCATATGATCAAGTCACATGATTCTCAGACACTCGTGCTTCTTCACATCCCTGCTTTCAGACAAGTATATCCTCTTTTTCATCATTTCCTCTCCCATACGTTTCACAGGTCCAAACTCCAAACTATACATAATTATTATAATAGCATATTAATGTACATATTATGATATTATACTCGTATGAATGTCTCTCTATGCTATTGGAAACAAAAATTTTGATACATATTTTGAATGGATGGTAAGTTTAATTACTAAAATTAAGGTTGTCTTTCTATGTAAATATGTGTTGTAGAAATATAGGTACCTATATTACGGAACTCCATGGGATATTATAATATGGTAACTACAATAAGCCTACATTTTAAAATCAATTTAGTTGTCATTTTACTTCCATCTGCGTCATGTTCAGTTATAAAAAAATATTATATATTATACTTGTCAATACCCTTTCAATAATCGAGCGGTCATTGAATGTATTGTGATATGTCTATTTTATTATTCATCTATGACATGAATATGCATAACATATTGTTACATTATTGTTACATTATTGTTATGAAAAGGTCTTATAAACAATATTAGTTGAATCACTGAGGATGTGTGAGAACCTGAGATTTTAGTTTGGAGGTTTGAAGAAATCACGGTGGGAAGAACTTAAATATAGGTCGTTCAAGAGAAATTTCGCGTGAGAAAGTGTTTTCAAGACGTCGGAAAAAAGAAAGGTTGTTATTATTATGTATTATTACCGATATTGCACGTAACAGATGTGTGACTATTCTGGAGTACCACAAGGAAGGAAGTTTGGCCACATGATTATTATAATAATAATTTCTATTATGTTTTATTGTCCGTTTAAAGTACAAAAACATACTATAAAACACGGATATCTATGTATATAATAATATCGTAAAATGATGTTTGTAAAATTGCTATAGATAGTTTATAAAATATGTGTTAAAAAAAATATTAAGTTGTTTTGAATTGCACCTTTTATCTATTATTTTATGTAGGCATATTTTTAAGCCAATATGTATATAATACTGTATATAATTATAATGAGTTACAATCCATTGGATTGGTCTGCAACGAGTTTGGATTTTCTTCTCCACTCCTCCCTATTCTAAGCCAGTCTCTTCAACTCCATGTATGAGCCACAGCTCATGTCCCTCTTCAGTTGGTCCATATAGGCGTCTCTCGGTCGGCCTCTGCCATTTGTGCCTTCGGTCCTGCCCTCTGCGATTGCGATGAGCAGTCCTGGGTGCCTGATGTTGTGGCCAATCCAGTTAGCAGATTCGTCGTTGTTGGCAGATTCTTTTGAGGATATTAATATTAATGAGTTACTTTATAATTCAAAAATCTGTAAAACAGTCCGAATATACAAACATTCGTAAAAAATATTTTTATGAAATTATTTTATTTTCTACTTGTCAAATTTAGATTTATCTAAAGATTAACACATTTAGTGTCGATATAAAGTGTTACGGTTTATTCCTATATGCATTAGAAATTTGATACACTGTTAACCCACCGTTTCATAACATTACCTACAAACCCGCTTTTAGTACACATGTCTCGGAGAACAAATAAAGCCTAAACAATATTCCTACCCAATATAACAGGAAAATCAAACAAAAATAATGCTCACTTACTAGTATTATATAGGTTCAAAACATAATACGGAAGAGAAATGAATAATATAATAATAATGATATTTTAGATAGATATATAAATAAAATAGAGAAAATATCCATATGCCAGGTGCAATGCGTGTGGCTGCCTAACTGTATTACATGTCTGCAATATTTTTCATACATCTCATTGATACACACAAAAGGGTTGCAGATCAAAATCCTTTGTGATCAAATGGTTATTGTTGCAAATATAAATGCTGGGCTGTTGACAAATATAATGCGACTATACGATGTATAGTAAGGCAACGCGGAAATAATAATCAAATCACATACGCATTATTTGTTGTCCGTTATTATTATATATACGAGCACACACAATTTCCCTGAGAACCTTTTTGTATTATATTTTGGACAATTTCACATTATCTAAGACAGGATATGCGATTTAATGCACATCATATCTTATTTTATAAAGATGTTAATTTTTTCTTCTTTGATTGTCCTGTATTTAGTTAATATAGCAATCAATTAGAATGTTCAGAAAGAAAAGAATGAAATGTAATTAGATACTACCTATATGATTAACTAACAATGAAGAATTTTCCAAAAATTATATCAAAGATACCAAGTATATGCATGATTAAATATTATCATTTATCTCTGTCTGATTGATGTGAAGAAAAACATATTCTCATAACTTATTCTTTTTTTAAATGATGATGCTTAGACCCAGTTCCGGTTCATTCCATTTTCATCACGGAAAAATATGGCTTTTTTAATTTCGTTTGGAGTTGGTAATAACTTTTTAACGCATGGAGGTAACGCTCTTGGCTTTAAGTCACGAGGTCCCGAGTTTGATTCCAGGCCAGAGCAAAGTGAAGAATGACCTTTTTCAAATAGTCCAGGGTCTGGGTGTTACATATATGTATATGTGTTAAGTGCATTGTATATAATTATGTCTATCGTCGTGTTAGTACCCATAATACAAAATTCATAATTATCTTACTTTGGGACTAGCTTGGCCTGTGTGATATGTCTATCCATGTTATATTATGACAATTGATTGCGAGGAATTGCTTTTAAGCAATAAATTTACCATATTGAATTGATTTTTAACTTTATCATTGATATAATGAAAACAAAATTGTTTTTGGTTTTACTACGATTTATTTGTTAAATAAGTAGGTAACCAAGTTTCGACCTATGAGGTCATTGTCAAACTGGTTTGACAATGACCTCATAGGTCGAAACCTGGTTACTTAGTAAAACCAAAAACAATTTTGTTTTCATTATATCAATATAATGGAGTTTTACAAAATCAACGTCGACTCAATCAATAACTTTATCATTGTTATTGTATTATGTTGTTTTCTTACTTTATTATTTGGTTTGTTGGTTGTATTTTGTTTTATTGTTTTTGATTATTCTATTAGGTTGTACCTACAGTTATTATGTTAATGTATTTCCTTATTTTAGTTGCATCGAATTTTATACTGTGGTAATACAGGGGGACTCTTGTGGTCTATATCGTATGTAATATTGATTTTTGTAATGTTTACTGTGTTGACTGTTTGTCCCTTGAAAGAAACTAATAAATAAAATAAAATAAAAATAAAAAATATTTCTTGGCGCAATAAATAAAGTTTATTTAATTTTAATCAAGCAATCAGTCAATCGATACTTCCAATTTGGAATCAAACTAGGATCAAATACGAATACTTAATCCATGTCTATTCAAATTTTCTCAATATGTTTTTATATTCTTTTCAACTTTTTCGTTCATACTCGTGGACATTTTCAATAGTACTAAAACAAAAATAATATTCCAATGTGCTTTGGACTGAGAATAAGGTGGAGTGGTAGGCAACAGAAAGTGGAGTGGTAGTAGGTACAATGCTAGTTGGGGGTGGGAATAGTAACAAAGGGAAAGCGGGAGGAATTTGTATGTTTATGTCTTTGAATGACTAATGTTTCCATTACATTTAAATGCAGAACCACACACGAAATGTAAAACAAATTCTCCTTTACACGAGACTTGTCTCTATAAGGAGGATGTTTAGATTTAAGTTTTATCAAATAGTCTATGTATTGTAATGTCTGTATAATTATTGTTAAATAAAATAAATAAATAAATAAATAAAAATAAATGTACTTTTCGTATCAAATGAATAAATACACAAGAAAATGAATTATTAATGAACAAGTTCCCTTGAACAATATCTATTCACTTTGAAGTATACACTAAGAATCCTATTGCATCTGTAAAGAATTGGTTGGATAGAATCCATTAAGAAAATTTTTATAAATCGGAATTTATATTACGATTTTTTTAAAACCTTTCCATATTATGCAAAACAAAAAATTAATCTGCTTCAATTAATAGTTCAATATAAACATAGCTTTATTTTAGACATTTTTTGTATAATGGCAACAACAGATAGTATTGTCAACTTGTCAAGTTCCTACCCTCTGCTTCAGTGGCGGCCATCTTGGACAGTTATTGGGATGTTTTGAAAGGCGCCTAAATATCTTATTCTGTAATTTATGGCCTAAAATTATTTGTGTTGGGTGTCAAATTCTGTGATTACACTCTCAAATTCACGAGTTTTTAATTTGTTCGTTAATTTATACTGTATTCACGTCGGTAGCGTTAATTCGGGAGAAAGTAGAGTTGAGTTTTATCACTTGAAATGTGACGCTGATAAAAAGTGTACGCGTATGTATAGTATTGCTATTGTATGCGTTGGCAGATTGGTTAATAAACAGTGTTCATACACTGACGATATATCATCGCATTGTCATACGCACAACAGATGCTGGATACGGGAATAACTGGCACAGGAATGAACGCCAACTTCTGCGAGCAGGTGGGAGGAGTAGCCAACCTCTTTGAAGGTTGGACGACTTGCGAAAGGACTGTGGTATTGTGCGCCTTGTTGAGGAAAGTACCCACCGGGAGCCTCAAGTTAATAAAATACGCTATAGATGCTGCTCTTTCACAAAATGTCAGTGGTGAAGAATACAGACAGGAATGTGATGCCAATGATCCTGTATTCCTATTAAATATACTTCAAGGGAGCGAGGAGGAAGAAGTAGATGCCAATGTAGGCTGTAGAGTCATAAAGGTGGGCACTCTTGTCTCCTTACTTATTCCAGGGGTCAAAAAATAATCTTTGACCTTTTAAACATCAATAATATATTCTATATATATCTTTGCCGTGGAGGTGAAGTGATCCAAGCCACACTTTTTTGAAAAATGAGTTAAGTATGCAGTTTTGTTCAGAAAACCACGGAGAACATAGTGGTGAAGAGAAATAAGTTATTTGATATTCCTAAAGGGCATTTCTGGAAAATTGTGAAGTGATGTTAAGTGTTTTTACATCATTTCAAGTGTGTGTTAGAGCATTTCACTAACGCAGATAGGAATAAATAGTTCAATTAAATTATAGAAGTGAAAAGATCCAAGCCGCATAGCGCGTAACTTTCCAACAACTTTCCTACAGGTGGATCTTTCTCAGCTACAGTGGTGAAATAACCCAAGTGATAAATTCGTGTTTACTTCTTAAATATAAAAATTCTTTAATATTTTGTTATTTATATTAGTGGAATATGTGATCAAGAATATTGTGTAAAAATTTTAGCGAAATCTATGCAAAAATAACTTAGTTATAGTCAGATTAGTATTGGCGGATGCGACGGCATAACTTCATCACCCTTTTTCTCGAAATGTCTGTTTTGTGGGTTACATCACTTCACATCCACGGCTACGATATTCACATGGAATATTTATTTTTGCACAATTTTTCATCACCAGTTAGGTTTATTCATTACTTTAGAACTACAATAATTCATTGTATGTCCATAGGTCTGTGGAATAGGTTTGATGAAAAACTAAAATATTCAAAGATAGTGGAAACATTGTGAAAACTCCCTTTCAAATGATGTGTGTATGATGACATTTCCTGTCAGATTTGCAAATAAATTATTCTCAACTTTGTTTTCCATCAACATTGAGCTGTTATTGTACCTCTGAAATTATTTGTTTATTCTGTGAATGAGACTACCTGATTTCAAACGGAGCGTAAACATATTATCTATAATAAACAAAAAAATAGGAATGATGCATTATTGCGTCATTATTCTCTGAGATAAAATGGACATTAGATTACTTTGTTTATTAGCATCGCATCTCTGTTGGCTTATAAAAATTTAAGTAAACAAGTTTCCGTAAAACTTCAGATTCGATGAACACGTCAGAATTAAATTTATGATTTTTCTACTTATTATTCGCGTTATTAATAGTGGTATTCCATCTTAATTTGGTTTATTTTATGAACACAAAATTAATTATTTGCATTTTTCGTATACAATGCTGTAACATAAAGCGACTCCAGACCTAACCTAACCTTTCCTACAGTCTAATGTAAAAACAATTGTCAAGAAATCTGTCGTAACTTAAAATAACGCCAAACCAACCCTTACCTAACCTACAAACCAGTCAAACGTATAAACTTAAGTAAACTTGTTATGTATAAAACGCCTATGGAAAATGCAAATAATCAATTTTTTCCTTGAAATACTACAAAATTCCACCGGACTCTTACTCTCCAGGGGAAATACTTCGTATCTACATAAAATAGTTTTAACAAAAATTTAGACGTTTTACATAAAATTGATAATAAATTTGATTACATATTTGTTGATCTGTGGACTTAAAAACAGTTTTTTTTGCGTCCCCTGTAAAAATTGGTTTGGAGCACATAAGAGGTTTCATAGAACCGACGACGAGATTTTTATTCAGGAAACTATTTCAAATGTCTCTTTTTTGTAAAAAAAAATATATCTCATTTTGTATGTAGGTACTCAGCCATCTGCCATTTTTGCGACCTGGTAATGCACAAGCTAAGGAGGTATACCTGCGTTATGTGCCCCACGTGGTGCGACACTGCCTGGCACTCGGGGCTTCGCACCACCTGGACCAGTGCCAACAGATACTATCCTATCTCCTCATACACCCCGCCCTGGATGCCTCTGACAGAAGGTAACCACATGAATCCTTTATTTAAAATAATAAAAAAAAAATGTTCTCATATGAAGGATACTGAGAAAAAATAAGTGAAGTAAAAATGACAAATAATTATAAAATTATTTATTTTAGTTTTGCAATGCAGGCAATTCATGAAGCCTTTTGCCAATCCATTGTACATTTTTTGCTGTTAAAGTGAAGTAAATTGAGAATATGAGCAAAAATACCGACTGCATATATTTTACTCTGCAATTAACAGTGTCGTTGAGACATGTTTGTAAATAATTGTTTTTTTTTTGACTAGTTTTTATTAATTTATTATAAGGTTTTAGCTTTCTTTTTTTTTATTTTCGCTAACTTTAATTATTCTATTGTTTTATATTTAATTGGTATTTCTGCCACAACACAGCCCTATGGCTAGTGTGGAAGACATTTTTTATGACTGTATTAAGTATGTTCAACTGTGTTATTATGAAAATGTAAAGACGATATTATTTGAATAAATATTATTATTATTATTTTCACAATTAATTCTCATAATACTCACAGAGTAAAAAAATTGTATTATGTAGAATATTTAGAATTCTGCTACTCGTGCACTTATATTGTAGACATAAATAAACAATCTATGCTTTTTCTTTTCAGATCTTTATCTCACCTCCTCCGACTTGTAGAGAATCACACAAATGTAAACAACAAACTAAAGATGGACGTTTGGCAACAACCCGATCCACAGCAACCCCTCACATGCAGATCACCGTGGCCCAGCAATGGAAATCAAATATTCCGAAGGACAATCGGAAAGAATGTTGAATTCAAACCGAGCCTAGAGCAGATCATATCAAACAATACGGAACCTATCTGCTTAGGAAATAACGACGTGCTGCATGATTCTTTTTCAAAGAATGGCACGGATATGGATTTAAGTTGTGACAACGATAGAGTTCTATTTGATCCTGTAATCATACAACCTAAAGCTAGAAGGAGCAACAGTCTAACTCCGCCTTCCTCATCTTGCGTACTCATGTCCTCTTCTTCACCGGAAAGCATCATGAGTGATCCTAATTTCGTGCAGAAACCCAGGAGTTTCTCTCTGTCAAGTGAGCAAAGTTTACTCAATATGAGAGCCATGATGAGTCTTTCCAGTGGTGGTAGCGACTCCAAGTTGGATGACATGAAGTACACTGGATTAGGAGATCACGGAGGGATGTCCACTGTCGCACACTGGCTGAAGACCCTGAGGCTACACAAATACATCTGGTTGTTCTCCAATATTTCCTATGATGAGATGATGGCTATCGATGAAGACTATTTACAGAAATTAGGTAAGCCTCATGATTTAAGTAATTGTATAGATTATTATTATTATTACAAACCCAAATCCAGAACTATAAGAAGCCACAGACATTCGATAACAATGTGGTTTGATCATACATATCGAATTTTCAAAGATGACCACATGTCGAGTGAGAGAAATCGACTTACATGCTAGTGTGATAAGGCAGTATCGACTTCTGTCCACTCTGCCTACTCCACAAGCGAGACAGATGGATGTTATGACTGATTAATGTAAATGAAAGCATATATTTTTCTATTTTATCATGTACAGACATGAATGAACATATTGTGAACTACATTATTATTAAATTCTTTGATAATCAGTGAAGCGTTACATATAATGCAATTAATTTGTCATTGATTTTTTATTTTTAAATAATATTATATTCAGCTTGTTATTTTTAATGTTTATTTTCATTACAATGATGTTTTGTTATTATTATTATTATTATCATCATCATCATCATCATCGTGGTATGTGTATAAATATAATTTACAATCTGATCATGTCATTGATTGTCAATATGTTGTATATTATATTCTTATCTTGTGTCATGCAAATCATAAAAAAATATTCAATTCCTGTTCAACATTTACACATTTAAGTTTTTAATTATCTAATCAAAAACGCAATTGATTTATTGCTGTTTGTTGAGAATTTTCCCAGACATTTGTAATACATACATACAAAATTGAAGTTTGTATACTTTTATATGACGGTTTAAATGAACGATACCTATAGAGAATTTTCCCAGACATTTGTAATATGATAATGTAAATTTATTTCAATCAGTAATTATAAAAATTATGTATTTCAGTGTTGATTTAATGTTGTTGAATAGTTAAAGATTTTATTTTTAAGATACATATACCAATTTTTTCTCTTGGGACTAAAGAATTTTGACTATCTTCTTGAGCTATGTCTTTTTGAGTTAGGCAGAGAGGATAAAACACCGGATCAATCTCTTTGCGAGATTAAAGTTGGTGACGAATGTTTGGAGCAAGTAAGTGAGTATGTATATTTGGGAAGTATGTTTACGAGGGATGGAAGATGCGATGGGGACATTGAAAGAAGGAAAGTGGCCGGTGCTAGAGTAAACGGTGCACTTCGACCCATTGTCAGCAATGACAATGTGTCGAACATGGCTAAAATGCTGGTGCACAATACCATTCTGGTACCGTCACTTACGTATGCAAGCGAGACATGGACGTGGTTGAAGAAGGACGAAAGTGGAATAAATGCAGTAGAGATGCGATCGTTGAGAAGAATGGTTGGTAAAACGCTGCGTGATAGAGTGAAGAATGAGGATATTAGAAGAATGAGCGGATGCAAGAAGAGTGTTGTGGACAGAATGCGCGTGAATAAACTACGGTGGTTTGGGCATGTTGAACGAATGAACGAGGTAAGAATGACAAAGAGGATATACTTATCTGAAAGAAAGGGTGTGAGGAAACGCGGGCGTCCGAGAACCACGTGGCTTGATCACGTGGATCAAATTCTCAAGGACGGCCGCGTGTTGAGTAAGAGGAACCGACGTGCGTGTATGAGGAATTGTATGAATGTGGAGGAAGCGAAGGAAGTGTGTAAAGATAGATCTGTTTGGCGTTCCGTTCTCTCTGCCTACCCCACTTGGGACATGGCGTGAGGGTATAGTATAGTATAGTATCAATCTCTATTACTTTCGCACTCCTCTATCGCTTCTTACATATTCATACAATCAATCTTACAAGCGCACTAAGATTTCTTATTTTATGTGCTCCTATCTTAGAAAATTTGATCCACGTGGTTAAGCTAACGGTTCTTGTCCAGTCATTTTTCCTATTTCTTCTCTCACACTATCTTTCAAATTCTCTATTATATTGAGAACAAAGGCGGCCGGTTTGGTGCGGAGGTAACGCTCTTGCCTTGGAGTCACAAGGTCCCGGGTTCAATTCCCGGCCAGTGCAAAACCTTTTTCAAATTGTCCTGGGTCTGAGTGTTACATGTATATATGTTTAGTGCATTGTGTATGTGTGTCGTCGCATTAGTACCCATAATACTATAATAGATTCATATCTTAATTTGGGACTAGATCGATCTGTGTGAATTGTCCATGGATGTTATTGTTTATTATAATTTTCCTGCTTTAAGGGTATCATTTACTATTCATGACATTCGTATAATGCTTAAAAATGTATTGTCTCTGTAAAAAGTTTCCAGCCAGCCCTCCACTAAAAATTGTATTTCAAAATATATTATTTGCTTCATATTTTATATTATGCCTCAAAGATTTAGAAACCAATGTGTCGCTTCCGTAGAATAAAACGATATTTTACTTCAATTCACATTTCCATAATTAAATATATAAAGTGTCCCCTATTAAAAAGAATTATTAATTTGGGAATAACTGAATCATTTGTATCATTGGCGTACATGAAATATTGTAATTATCATAAACAAGTTGTTATGTATGATTTATGTTTCCGTGTGTATGTTTAAAATAATGTAAACTAGTTTTTAATCTGGGGTTGCTCAGGAAATAGTACTGTTGTTGATATGACATCATCATGATTATCGTATGCAAGTGACCCCTGCACACAAAGTGCTTAGAGCATAGCTCTGCGCTCAAGTTATTGGCATCACCTAATCCAGTAGCCTCAATTCTTTTCATCTCTGCGGACCAATCAACAATTGAAAATTTTACCATGACCCACTGAGAGGAAAGCATTGATTATTCACCTTTGAGAACCTCTTTTTTTATCTGTCAGCTCCCCAGAATTTTAAGACACAACAAAAAGGATTGAACTATCTATGCATTTAGTATCACTTGGTCCGCAAATGGGGGGTTGGAAACTTGTTGACTTAATGTGTCTCCTCCGTCCTTCACAATATGACTTATCGTCTCAATCTGGTCACATGCACATTGCAGGCAGTCTCTCTTGCTCCACGAGTGTAAAGGTTATCCGCATCTGTTGATATGACAATGAGTTTGGGTACAGGGCTTTCTCATACTTGTCTAGTTAAATTAATTAAAAGTATAATTAATAATGTATGCAAGTGAGTCGTGGACATGGTTAAAGAAGGATAAAAGTGGCATAAATGCAGTTGAAATGAGATCGTTGAGAAGGATGTGTGGTAAAAGTCTGAGAGATTGTGTGCGTAACAGTGATATACGAAAGGAATGTGGAATGAAAGTGGGTGTAATAACAAGGATGAATGTAAATAAGTTGAGATGGTTTGGGCACGTGGAAAGAATGAATGAGGACAGAATGACTAAGAAGATATATTTGGCTGAGAGGAATGGTGCTCGGAGACGTGGACGTCCTAGGATTAAATGGCAAGATCATTTAAATCAAATCCTACAGGACGGTCACGTGTTGAGCACATTGAACAGGAGAGCATGCATGAGGAATTGTATGACAGTGACGGAAGCGAAAGATGTATGCAAGGATAGAAGGAAGTGGCGCTCGATCCTTTCTGCCTACCCCGCGAGGGAAGCGGCGTGATGGTATGTATGTATAATTAATAATAAAAAAAAAAAGTATAATCTATTCAACATACCAAGGACCGCAATACTAGATTCATATTTCAATTTGCTCAAAAATTTACTTAATATAGTTTTCCTATGATTGAAAAATATAGGTGTAAGTGTACGGAGTAAATTATTAATTAATTTTGTAAGTCGTATGTCAAAAAATAATGTTGATAAGGTGATTGTATAAATCAAAGGTCTCCTACTGCGAGTTATTGCATATATATAAATATGTAGTTTGATAATTTCATGATAATAGTACCTACCTAATAATAAATAGTTAAAACACAACAAATTTAATAATAAATAGTTAAAACACAACAAATTTAATAATAAATAGTTAAAATACAACAAATTTAACCTGCGGAGGTCCCATGAAAGAATAAGACTCCCGTACTTTTCTGTAAGTTTTCGAATATCACATAAATAGTAGTTAAAACACAACAAATTTAATAATAAATAGTTAAAACACAACAAATTTAACCTGCGGAGGTCCCATGAAAGAATAAGACTCCCGTACTTTTCTGTAAGTTTTCGAATATCACATAAATAGTAGTTAAAACACAACAAATTTAATAATAAATAGTTAAAACACAACAAATTTAATAATAAATAGTTAAAACACAACAAATTTAATAATAAATAGTTAAAACACAACAAATTTAATAATAAATAGTTAAAACACAACAAATTTAATAATAAATAGTTAAAACACAACAAATTTAATAATAAATAGTTAAAACACAACAAATTTAATAATAAATAGTTAAAACACAACAAATTTAATAATAAATAGTTAAAACACAACAAATTTAACCTGCGGAGGTCCCATGAAAGAATAAGACTCCCGTACTTTTCTGTTAGTTTTCAAATATCACATAAAAGACAAAGTATGCATACAAGACAAGTAACATCACGAATGAGATTCTTGAATTCAGTGATGAGGCATACCACCCATCCTGAATATCTTATTTTTTAAATGACACGGAGAGGACAATCCGCATGTTTATTATATGGAGTTAGGTTGCATTAGCATTATATGAATGCGGTGAATAGTTAAATAATACCCTAAAAGCAGGAAAATTTGTTCTCAACAACATATGCAGATTAAGTTATAATTAATTGGAGTCATTGATTTTATTTGAAATATTTTTTTTTTTGCCTTTTTCAGGAGTGACTAAGGGTGCCCGCCACAAGCTTCTGCTCTCTATCAAGAAGTTATCTGAAAGACAGCTAGTCTTGGAGGGTATGGAGAAAGAGCTATCCAGCGGTTCCTTTGTGTCCTTGGCAGCTATGACAGCTCTTCTGGAACAACTTCGAAGTATAGTTGTCAGTCCCATTAAACCCGACTCCATATTGGCCACATTGGTTGTACGAGTTCTAGATTTGTGTAAGTGTCTTAACAACACCTTTCCATATTTTTTACATTGACATTTTGGAGGCGTCAAAATAAATTAGACCTAGAAGCAGCTTCTTCCAGCATCTGGGATCCGCAACACTAAACGCTCTATCTCCAAAGCGCATCCTGCGAGATTGATTGTATTGTATACTGTACAGTTTTAAAGCAATAAAAATACGTTAACGATTTTCCTATTGATTGATTCTTTATAACATATTGATATGTATGGATTTCCAGCATCATCCCGTCTGCTGTCAAACGGTTCGAGCTACGTGGACGGTGGTACTGTGATAGCTCTGCACTGCTGGCTCGTGGAGCGAGCCCTGGCGCACGATGCCTTCTCTAGGAGTGCGGCCCTGGCAGCTGAACTCAAGGCGCTCAAGTACAGGGTGCCGCCGCGACAGTTCCTGGCACACCTAGGGGACGCACCCTTCCAGAGGAGACCTAAACCAAGGTAAAATAATAAACGTGGTATAAGAATTCTTCATAAATAAATACAGAATGCTATGCTAGACTTTACTCTCTTTATTTGTTTACTTTGGTAAATGAAACAAATTTGTAACATGTGCATAAAAGTTTTGGTAATATTTTTCTCGTTGATTCCATTTATAAATTTTTATTTCAATTGTTGTATTGCGCATATTTTTATTTCACCCACTATCTAAGTCTGGGTTTTTTTAAAAAAGTTTTTTGTCAATTGGTAGTGTATTTGCATAAAATAAATAGAAAAATTCATTGTGACTATACTAATATTGGATATTTGAATATTCCAATAGCGTTGCAAATTGCAGATGGCGCAACGGCAGCGGAAGCTTATCCAATGGGTGGCAGCAGGCGACACAGGGCCAGGTTGAGGGGCGGGGGGGTAGCAGTGGCGGTGCAGGTGGCCGCAAGGGCTCCTATCCTCCCTTCCCGCCTCCCAGGCCTCTGGCGCCTGCCTCCTCCCTTGGAGATATCAACTCAAGGCTCGAATCACTATGCCTGCAGATGACTGAGCAGGCCATAAACTAACAGGTACAGAACATTCATTATAATGTTTTATTCTACAGCCATACACACGAACAGGGGATAACTACTATTCCTCCATGTTACATCTCACTTGCAAATAGAGTTTAGCGTTATTACAACCTTATGCCCGTATTTTTTTTATCCTAAATGTCAAATATTTTTGCTCATACTAATCAGAGGACAGCTGCCACTTAGAGAATTAAAAAATCTCATTATGGAACAATATTTATTTTAAATGAATATTTGGTGTCATATTGAGCTAGTGCTCTGTAGAACAAATTAATTGTCCTTTTACGATCTGTCTCTTCTGTCAGTTCCTCATGCAAGGTCTCCTATATTTAATGTGCTCAACAGGTATCGGTCCTCTAGGACTCTAGGAATTTTGCCACTTAATCCTCAGATGTCCATGTATCCGAGCACCATTCCTGTCAGCCTTATATATTTTTTATATTGTCTTGTTCTCATTCATTTTGATATTGATACATTGTATTTTTTTTTACATTTTCAGTGATGTTCTATCAGAAATTGATTATATACTACCAGTTCCTCACAACATCTACACTCATCCTAACGACTTGATTTATTGCTGATGTTTACGTGTTATCATAAATTGTTATTATATTAAAATTATATATACACTGGAAAGATGATGACGAATACATATATACAATGTTCTGTATTAATATCATATTATATTGTGTTAAGATATATACTAAAGTATAAATTATATAACACCAACTATACAATATACATAGTTATATATACATTGTATCTTTTTAATTAATTAATAATGTGTACATGTAGATTGTAGTTGACTTGCTTTCATATTGATCAATACTTTATATGTTGCACTGTAAGTATTACTGTTGCGCGCGATGTACAAAGTCACTTTTGGCTGTAACAATTTATTATATTCGATGTAGAGTGATTTTTCAGGAGATTATGAAAATAATTGTTGCATAAATAAAGAATGATTCAAACTACAATGTTTTGTGATAAGAATTTTCAAATGGTATTTTTTCTCTTCATGTTAAATGATTCACTAATTCTTCAATTTCAACTAGTGTCAAATAATTCACTAATTCCTTAATGTCAATAGTGTTCAATGATTCACTAATTCTTCAATTTCAACTAGTGTCAAATAATTCACTAATTCCTTAATGTCTATTAGTGTTCAATGATTCACTAATTCTTTGATGTTAATTACTTATTTTCCTGAACAATTTTTTATGTCAAAAAAATAGCTTTTATTTTTTTAAAGGGCAGCACCCGCCACATACCTCATGCCGTACCTGGAGATATGTATCTCCATAACGACACGCATGCACAAATAGGATTTAATGTCGCATTAAAGCGAGAAATGCTGCCCCGAGGGAGCACTCTAGATTTAGCGGCCACACACCAAAAAAATTGGTGCAAAAAGGGAAGGGAAGAAATGGGAATATGCCTTCTTCTCTATGCAGTATCGCTAAGTACTTGAAGGGGATATTAGGCTACCAAAGAAAGTACAGAAGTTTTTGAAGGCGAAAAAGTTTTTCCTTGTGGCCACTAAGTCCGCATGTCCTACAGGTCCAGAGGATGGACCACGAACAGCAACGAGCATCTCCTCTCTTTTCCCACTGATGTCAGTGTGGGAACAATCCCACAAAATATGTTCCGACGTTTGGGATTCAGAGTGACAGAAATTACACGAAGGGCATGATTTTATCCCAAACTGGTGAAGACGCGCATTGAATGCTCCATGACCAGTAAGGAATTGTGTTGTCCAGTACTCGGGCTCAATCCACATAGAGTTTACGCGCCACTTAACTTGCGGAAGAAAGAGAAAAGTTGTTCTACCAACAAAAAAAATAGCTACAGAATTAGATACATTCTTATTCTTTCGAAGAATCACTCTTCATCGTTATTACAAAAATATTACAGTTTTTGTTGCAATAAAGGCCAATTAAAAATATTTTATGAACGTACGAGCAATTGATTTGCGTATTTTTATTAATATTGACATGATCCATAATATTTATGTTATGGTTCGAATTTTGACACTTTTGTGTTTAATGAAATGTATTTTTTTTCTTATCCTTACTATGAAGGAATACTTTGCACGATTGATCATCGCCTTAAAATGTGTATTGTTCAAAATGTTTAATTGTAAGCAAAGTACAAAATAAAAATATAATGTTTAAGGCATATGTATATCCGAATGCTATTTCATATTTTTCCCGTTGACTTTTTTTGAATACCTGTATATTTTGCACACAATATTAAAAAAATTGATAAATTATTTGGAAAAGATAGTTGTCTTCTTTCTTAAATAAAAAATTAAATCTGATTTCAAAATTAATAAAAAAAAACCTAATCTAAATTCAGATATATAAGAATAAATGCCTATTTGTTTCTTTTTCATAGTTTTTCTTTGTAATTTAAATCACAATCACAATTTTTGTTTTTCTGATCGTTGACCGATTTTTATGTTTAGATATAAACGTATGTATTTGTATGTAAATAAATTTGAATCATCATTTTGCTGCTTAACCACGAATTTCATAATTTTTTTAGGTGTTCAAAGGGAATCGCCTGCCTTGTAAAACCATGTACTCCTCATGAAATGTTTTATTAATATTATTATGATTATAACTATGTAATTAGTTATTTGTTTAAATGTGATGTATTTTATAATATAATGTAATGTAGTTAAACCAAGTTTAATAATGTCATAACTTTGTATAAAATACACAAATTATCCTGAACTTGCTAACAACGGTAGCTTTGATATTGAAGCAGTTAAGGATATGATCCTTAAGGCTTATTCAGGACAATGTCCTATCTCTTTTGTCACCGATCAATATTTATTTGTCAGAAGGTTGTTTAGTGAAAAGAAAGAGATAATTAGAGGAGTTCACCTTACCAGATAAATGATTACTCGAGTAATATTAAATATTATTCTGTAGTACATAATTTACTACTGTTGACATTAGTACCCGTACTATATTGTGTAAAATACATGGGAATCAAAGTATGGTGCATTCAGCAGTACAGTTTGCATTTGACAGATCCGTAAGGAAAGAGTTACATACATCTTTCATAATTCTTCCTTGTTATTCTTATCAGTAAAACAGGATGGGAACTGGTGTTTAAATTCCACTTGCGAAATAATTGTGAATTGACAAATTAAAATAATAAAATTTTAAATTACAATATCCTAGAAAATGAGATGGTTGTTTTGCAAAAATTCGTTGATAAAAAGGAGTCTTTTTTTTAAAGTATTTGGTGGAAATTGTTCTTAAAATTGTTTAAGCAGCACACTCATTTAGTACTTGCAAGAAACTTTATGGACAATTTGTAATTGGCGCCGTTTGTGATCCGTGACCATTTCAAGGGCGCCGTGACTTCCTGAATAGCAATGTTTTCAGCTTGCTCTTGAATGTAATCTAACATAAAGACTAGCTTGATATTATGATCTGTAATCTCCGTTATACAGGAGAGACGATGGTCCTGGCTGGGACATGTTCTGAGAATGCCCAATGATAGTTGGCCAAAAAAAGCGCTGTTCTTCCGTCCGCAAGGGTTCAGTCGGCCCAGGTGTCCCTCTTTCACAATACACCGTTCCTATGAAAACGATATCAGAGCGCAAGGAATGTCATGGAAAGAGGTGACGCAATTGGCGCAGACGCTCTGAATGGAGGAGGCTGGTTTCTGCCCTGTGCTCCCGAGAGGAGTGTTGAGGGCGATGAGTGAGTGAGTGATATTATTATTATGTTGGATGATTTATTCGGCGCAGTTTAATGAAGCATCCATCTCAAGGGCGGGGATAAATGATAATACTACGAGTAAAAGATCTCAAATATCGGCTCGCGTCAAATTAGGTCCCGTGGAAGTACTAAACAAGTGTGTATTTTAATCTGTTTCTTTAATTATTGTATGCAAATAATAATTACCTTATTCATGTTAATTAAAAATATTGTAATCAAAGACATTTTTTACAAAGTTATGGCATTATTAAATTGTTTTTAACCAGAATTATATAACTTACCTAGAATTTTATTTTCACTTTTGATGTATAGTTATAAAATATATTATATATAATAAGTATATTGCAGTGTTCAATGTTACAATACATGTTTTTGCACTATGTGGCCAAAATATTTGAAATATTATTTAGAAATGAACCCATAAATATTTAAATATATTGTGTATTTGATGTAAGATTAGATTTTTTAAATAGTAGTTTTTGTTCAGGGCCGGCCCATCTCTAATTTTTGATATAATATCTTTAACAGACACGCCATTCCAATCATTAGCCTAATGTGTCAAACAAAATTAGGACAAAATGTTGTTTTTAAATTTATTTTTAAAAAATATTGGCTTGTATAATTATTTAACCTTAAAACACATTGTTTCGTAATGAAAAAGGTTGCTTTCGAAACTGTATTTTTAAATTAATCCATATTGCCTGTGAAATTGCTACATTGTAGTTTTGAATTGAAAAATATTAAATAATATGCATCGGTCATCTTTGTACCTATTGAGTTTTTAATTAATTTTTAAATAGCTCTATAAATTAACATTTAAAATTATATTTTTTAGTTTTTAGGCGAAGCCTTGATAATTTATTTTGAACACAAGTGTCAGGTAACACTTATTGTGTTATTTATTAAAAAAAATAAGTAAACATTTGATAGCTTTTATTTTTCAAGCAATATTAATTGCGTACTACAATTTGTTTTTTTTTTTTTATTATTATTATTATTTCTTTTAGTTACCCTTTTATTTTTTATTTTATTTTAATTTTCCAAAGATATTTTATTGTAAGTAGTTGTATTATAAAATAAATTAATAATAAAATCAAATTTAAATTTAGGTAGGTACCTATGCATATATAATTATTTATTGCTATTTAAAGTTTTGATTTATTTTTTCCAAAACCGGAATAAAAATCAGTCTAAGTACAGTCCGTTTTCTTTTATTTATCATTATTTAAAAAAAATTGTTACATCTTTTCTGCTTAGTGTCTGTTTTCAAAAAACTTGTTATAATGTTTAATTAACAGAAAAAGCAATTATGAAATAGTTTGCCAAATGTCATCGCATGACCATTAAAATATTTGTTTTATTTTTTGTTATTGTATTTATTTAATTTTTTTTTTAGTAAGATTATTTGTAAATGTTTTGATGAATGAATTAATGAATTAGATTATAAGCAGTTGCAATAAAGAAACATATTTTTAATTGAGTTATTTGTAACTATACAACAATCTCGACTGGATGTTATTTCATATTTTACTTACTTATTCACATTTGTCGAATCAAAGATTGCGTATCGTAGACTCCTAAATCGTAAAAAAAATGAATTGTAAATGTGTAATGTAAAGATTGTTTCTTTTTAACTTTTGGTAACCAGCTGAATCCGGATTCAGATTTTACTCAACGAAAAAGCACATGAAATGCTACAAAAGTTGTTAAATAAATTAGTAGTGAAAACAACTTTAATATCTTTTGTAACTGATAATTTTTCACTCCTACTAGGTTTAAAATAAGCAATTTTAAATGTTAGCAGTTTGTTTTATTGTTATTTTTAACATTATTGTAGAGTAATAACAAATTCATACAACGATTTTATATACTAGATGTTTTTGTATTTAAAATTTAATATAGAAATAGATGTCTCCCCTTATAGATGTCCAAAAACATTTTAGTTTTAAGCCAAGTATAAAATTTGATAAAAATAATATATTGCATATGATATATTAAAAATGTATTAAAAAAAAATTTCAAGCATGTTTGATCAATTTGTTGTCGAGCTGGCTTGATGCAATTTGTGTTTTTTTTTAAATCTCAGATTAAAAATAGTTGAAGAGAATAATTTTATATTTACAAATAGTAAGGGAGACATGAATATGCCTAATATTACAATTTTTGTAATAATTTTCAATTATTAAATTTGTAAGAATCTAGTGAGCAAATTTATGAAATTTAAGTGTAAAATATAGTTATGTGTATTCAAAGTTGCTGACAAAATACTTGTAAAACTGTCGGACAAGAGTTTTTTCATTATATCTCATTTCTCGAGATTTATAAGTTGTGTATGTGATATGTACAAGATCTTGACATGATTTAAATTGACTATGTATTTCAACATGAATAACATTATTTCATTACTACATGATTAACAACATTTCATCAGATTTTTCACACCTGTGTGACTATTAGTTAATATTCCTAATGTTTTATTGTCATGAAGAAAGCTTTCTTACAGCTTGTCAAAATTTTGACCATGTTACGTAGTAGCACTAATATTAAATATGCAATGACGATATGTCAAGTTTTGGACACAGGGGTAGATAAATTCTCGAGAAATAGTTAAAGTACAATGTTAATAAAAGATTTATATCTCCATTTAGTATTCTCTATTTCGTCAATCTTATCATGCAATTTATCCAGAGGTTAAATATTAGCTATTTCATTTTGTTAACTTTGTTTCATTTAATTCCATTTATAAATCACAAACAATACTTTGGAGTTTTTGTTTTTGTTTTGCTTTATTCTTTTTGAGTCTCCTGCGTATTCTTGTCTGCAAAGTTTTTGTCATATGTTAACAGGTAACAAATGAAAATATTAATTAATTTTATAAGTATGGTAGATAAATTAAATAACAATGATTCTCGTATTGATGCCCATAATGAATGCCCAGTTCCATAAACCAACAAATTTTCCAGGCAATATCATAATCAACCAAAACCACAATTAAGTAATATTTGCTTTTGAAATAAAGTATGTGAATTTTTGGAATTACCTATTTGTCTTATGGAAAGAATATCGCGCTGTGTTATGGTTCTACATTATGATAAGCGAATAACTCTAATTTGAATTATTTGGAGCATTGTTGGCATATGAAATTGTGCGATAAATATGTTGACAAAAGACATCATCTTCCATACAGTGTATGAGAAGATACTTGTCAATATTCATAGTAAATTATTAATAAATATAATGTATTAGATTTTTCTAAGTATATTTTATTAGTTTTTGTACTAAAAATATATAATTATCATTGTTACTAGCTATAGGACATTCTTGTGTACCACAAATTATTATTTGATACAACATAATATATTATTATGCTCTATGGATTTTTATTGTGATTCAAGGTGTGAGTGTATTTTTCTGTGTTCTATATTAAAAAAAAACAATATTTTCTCTCCTATTTATTACTTATAAAACTTTTTCTATCTCTTCGTATTCTTGTAGTCGTTGTAGTAAAAATTCACTCGTTGTTTCCTTCATACATCCATTGTAGAGAAATCAAAAATATTTTTATGAATTCATATCTATCATTTAGAACATTTTCCCAACTTGAAACGTTGGTTACGTCTTACATAAATTCATTTTGATTTTCGGAAGAAGATCTTGATTCATCAGATACATACAATGAGTTGATAATAGTATAGATAGATTGATCTAAACGTAAATATATTTTCAGTAAAATCATATTTTCTTGTATATAAGTAGTAAATTCCTTCATATTACCATTTATGTATCTTTCTAAGTGTGTCCATTTTTTTCACAATATTAGCTTTCGTCTCAGATGTTATTCACTATATAGATGTGTATATTTTCTCTTGTAATCTATTTTCTTATCACTTCTAGTTAGCCTAATAATATGTACCTAGTTAAATGAAATGTTTAATTGTTTTAAAATGAGTATTTTGTTTATTTATATTTTTTATTTTACCAATATCAACACATACACACACTCTCAAATCTGAATGTTTATTTTAGATAATTTATTATTATCATCTTTGAAATAAGATTAAATTAAACTTAGATTAATAAATATAATTATTTACATAGTTAGGAATGCTGGGTAATCATTCCAATGTCTAAAATTAAACCTAGTAAAATCTAAAACTTCAAAATTATTCGCTTCACTGTCTTTTTATAGGAAATTTTTGTAATTAACATTTTCTCTTGAAAATCAAAACTCTTAATTAGACGTTTTAACTCTTTGATGGGTGAGTTGTAGGATATAAATCTATTTTTCTTATTCAAAATTTTGAGGCAATGTTTGCTTTGTAAAAAATATTAATGATTTACAGGAATCTGTGTGATTTATTTAGTGAAATTGTAAAGAAATTAAATTATTTAATTTATTATAAATGTCCACTCTTTTTTCATGAAAAGCATGCTGTTTTTTTTTTAAACAAATGCGAATCATTAATTTTCATTTCTGTGTTTTGCATTTCTCCAGAAATAATTAGTACTATTTTCCATAAAACTTTTGTCTGCAGTTCAATGTTTTATTTTTTACCTATACAAAACATTATTTGAGACACACTCATTCTTGAATTCGTTGACTTTTTATTTCATCGCATCAATTCATCGTTTAACTCAATCATTAATTCAACGTAATAGGAATATTACTTTGGTTTCATATCCGTTCCATTGATAATATATAGTCGACGGTTCTATTAAACCTCTTATGTGCTCCAAACCAAATTTTACAGGAGAAGCAAAAAAACTGTTTGAAAGTCCATAGATCAACAAATGTAATCAAATTTACTATGAAATTTGATAATAAATTTGATTACATTTGTTGGTCTGTGGACTTTTAAACAGTTTTTTGTGTCTCCTGTAAAATTTGGTTTGGAGCACATAAGAGGTTTCACAGAACCGACGACAATATGTTGAACAAGTGTGAATGCGACTTACAATGCCAGAAATGAACCTTATTGCAGAATGTCCTCTGCATGGCTTTGATTTTGATTGGAAGGGCCTACAAGAAGTGGCCACCGATACGGCCATGTGTTGAACATTTAATTTTCAAAATATGTTTGTACATTCTCATAGTTTATATTGCATCGTAAATATTATGATTTGATTGTTTGTTATTATTCGTAAATGAAATACAATTTTATAATTATGAAGCAGGCTCTTTGTATCCCAGTTAATAGTTTGTAATGCACCGTGTTGAATATTAATATTTTAATTATTTGATATTTTAAAATATTATTATTTTTATAATAATTAATCATCATATGAGGTTATGCATCGTAATGTCATGTAATTTCACATGCGAAATTATCATATAAGACTTAAAATAGACAATATAGCCTTATTTGTTGATTTGCCTGATAGAACTTAAACCAAAACTCTCAGGTGACTACGGAATGCTTCTAAATTCTCTCTTATAAACCCCAATCACATCTTAAAGCATAGCTCTGATTGGGTTGTTGGGTCAATTTTCATCTGGTGAACCATTTATAAGGTGAAGTTATCTTTTCTATGTCTTTTTTGATGGTTTCCTGTGTTAAATATAATAAATTATCTTCACCTCTATATAATTATCACGATTCTAAATGAATTAGTTTTTATCACAAACAACTGTAATTTTCTGCATCGTGATAACATATTGCTATTTTATATTATTGTGGATTGTCTTTTGTTTTGTTACCTTGCGAGAATATCAAATAGAACTCTAGATGATTTATTATTATAGCATTTCAGTTATCAAACGATAGTGTAATCTTTATTATATTGTGCATCATTCATTAATAATTAATTATCTATGATTTAGTATTTGAATTCATCACATACGAATACATTTGTTTACAATGTAAAATTGATTTTCCGTGGCTTTTAATTATAAATTTGTTTAATGATACCTGTTCTGATAGATTTAGACAAATTACAACACTTGTTGTCTCAGGTTCATCAGGCATTGGAAATCTGAAATGTGCTCTGAAAAAATCTCTCCGTTCTAAGCTATATAAATGTCCACTTCTTACGCAGTTCATTCTAAATTTTCTGATCTACTTCAACATAATATGTTTTCTATCCACTTTTTATCATTTCTATGCTTTGGCATCAAAATCTGACAGTTCCAAAGATTTATTAATCTTTTTAAACCAAGTATACAAAACATTCTTTGCATTGAGTTCTATAAAACGACATTTTTCAAAACAGTCAAATCATGTGAAATTTATTGATGAAAATTTTGAAATAAGTATTAATTACAGACAACTATCAATTAGTTTTTGGGTTCTGCGGGCATTTTATTTGAAATAAATTTGTCCTTTTTCGATCCCAAACCCCCATTTCCATTGTAAATTTCAGTTAAAGACAAAATGTTTATCAACACATAGTTTTAAATTTACCACCGATGATGGAGTTCTCAAATTTATTTTCAATTTATCATCGGTGCATATTTAAAAAGGGATATGTGAATTCATAAATGTTTTGACATTTCTTGAATGAACCGCTTAGAATGACGTCATAACCATTTTACAAAGTGATTCTTAATTTCAAATATTAAAATTCAATACTTCAAGAATAATATCACATGCCAATAAAAAGTCCAAATTTTAATTTTAATGCCTTAATGAACAGTTTTAAAAAAGTATGCCTAAATAAAAATGTGCGCACATGTCTCTTTTTGAATATGCAATGATGTTATGTTTACTATTGCACGTGTATTTGTTTTCTTCTTATTATTGTCATAAGTTTTACATAAGATAAAGATGATGTTCTCGTAAGGGAGTTGTAGTAGAAAGAGTGACACACTGAATATATTGTTTCAATAGAAGACTGACATTGTAATATTTGTATTGGGATAATTTAATTATTATTATTATATCTAAATATGAAATTGTACCTAAACCAACATATGTAGTACATCTATAATATAACATAACTACATATCGATGGATATATGTTAGCAATACATATCTTCCAACTAAAAAAGATATTTGTGGAGATAAAATTCAAAATAGATATCTTTTAAACTTTTTGGTGTAGATGATATGAGTTTTACAGATGTGGGCATTAACTCGTCAATTTGTTAATCATTGAATAACAAGCTTTAAAAAGTGATTAAATGTAACTTTTAAGGTGACCTCAAAAATCATTAAGTAATGAACAATTTTTTAGAGCAGTGATGCACAAACCGCGGCCCGCATTCAGCCCTTTGACGGTATGTCTGCGGCCCGCCAGCGAATTATATAATATAAAAAATTGTCAATACCAGTGATAAAGTATCGAATATTCGGTAAAAGTTCCAGATACTTAATATTTTGAAGAAATATTCTTAAGAAAACTGAGGAGTTTTTGAAATATTTAAAATTTCTATACCATTTTGGAAATTCTGCGACGGGGTAGAAATTCAAGCACGTAACATTTTAAGTATCTGGTATTGACACAAACAATAGTTGGTACAAATACCCAGTACATTGTAGAAAAAGGTACTGTGAGAAAATATTTTTTAATAAAACCGAGGAGTTTTTGAAATATTTCAAATTCCTATACCTTTTGAAAATTCAGTGACGGGGGTTAGAAATTTTAATGTGAGAGCATTTCTAGAAATCTAAACTTTTTGTGTTAATTTTCTTAAAGTGACCCGTCCTTAACTCATAATCTTCCCGAGTGGCCCCTGTTCCCTATAAGTCTGTGCATCCCTGTTTTGGTGCATGCCTAAAAAAATATTTGCTGGTGTGTTATTTTAAATATGCAACAACAATATGTTCAACACATTGCAGTTGCCTACGCTGAAAACATTAACTGCACAAAATATTTTTTATTTTTGGAAGATACGTCTTGTTAACATATTGCCATTTTATTACAATTGTGTTACAATACAAAGTGATTTTATTATATAATATAATAAGTAAATAAAGAGATACTGTATAAATATATATAATTTATTACATACAGCCCTTGTATAATATCACCATAGGTACATATATACACACACACACATTAAAGTACAATCTGTAATATCTGGAAAATTATTTTAATTAAATAAAATAAACAATAAATACGACAAATTATTATTATTATTAAATATTTCTTCAAATTAATTATATTACATTCATTTGTTAAGGTGCGTTTCCGTGCTTTGTGACAATGTCAGGTGGCATTGACATGACAGCAGATTATGTTGCAATGGCTATACAGTATGAATTTGTGTGAAAGAGTTGTCGCAATCTTGCTATAGACTCGCCCTCTGTACACTGAATTGTATAACTGATTATTTTATGATACTTTGTAATGATTGATGTCGTAACCAATGAACAGTAAAAATTAAATAAATAAAGAAAAGTTTGGAAGATCCAATTTAACAATCTATCACCTGCCACTTTGGTTCTAATCCTCTCATACAAATTCATAGTTCATAGCAACATCGTGGTTAGGTGGAAGAAATCACTATATAGTGATAATCTCACCACTGCACATCATCACAGTTTTTCTTGTGTAAACTGCTCTGTTGATTTTGTTATAATTATGAATGATGATGTGCAAGAAGAATAAAATAATTAAGCATTGCTATCATCCGTCTTCATCAAGGCACAGAATTATACTTTCAATGTTTCTGTACATGTTTTTAGAATAACAAATACATTTTTTTTTTACCATTATTATTATTATTAACTAAGTTGATAAATTAAAAATTTCTATTTATACTTTGATCTGAACTATTTTGGCACCATAAGCAAAGCACAATCTTGTAACGTAAAAACAGTCCGTTCAAAAAATACTCAAGAAAATATTAAATAAATTTTCTTGTTAACTTTGTTGCATAATGATGTACAAAAATGAATAAACAAATATAAGCCTTTCTGGTAATCGCAAATATGTTTTAGTTAGTACCGAACTACCATTCATTGAAAAACAAATTAATAATAATAGTCAAATCGTTCCACATTTACAGTTTTTAAGCTTGAAAAAGACGAATTAGCATGAAATTTGATATTGTTAACAAAATATGTTAATTTTGATAGCAACGTGTTACAATATTTCAATTCTTTTGCACCGTGTGACGACGACCGTAGTGAGGACAGAATAAGATATATTTTATTCTAGTAATGCCTAAGTGTATCTTTATAATTATTTCTTCTGAACTAAATCTATTATTATATTATGTTACTTTATTATGTATGTACGGTACTGTAACATTGATTATTATCATAATGAAATGTCTTTGTAAAAGATGATTTAGTGAATTGGATTGATTGTTTTTTTTTTATTATTTATGAAATATTATTATTATTATTGTCTTTGTAATATTGTTGTACGCAATGTGCAGGTTGTAATGAAAGTGTTCATGACTTTATTTTGTGTGTTTTATTTATCAAACATGATATCCATTTTATCAAAATTTAAAAGATCAAAGCTGTTCATCGAAAGTGAACATGTCTATTCACGAATAAGGATGTTCAACTTTGGCCTCCAAACAAAATTTAATTTTCTCTTTCTTGATATTGAAAATGGATGAAATGGGACCGCAAATGAATGTGTATAATGTTGAATTTATAACAAAACCCACATCATCATTATCATTGCCGTCGGTCCCTCAATCCTGATAATTGTGACCATCATGCTTCGTTCTGTAGACCATCTGTCTCCACCTTGAGCGATCCTCCGCCATGTGCAAGGCCCCGTGTCGTGAACTCTGTGTGACCTCCTTAATTTGGTTGATCCATCTTATTGGCATTCTGCCCCTTCCCCGCCTCCCTTCTACAACCCCAGTTATAATTACTCTTTCCAGGTTTTCATATATATCTTAAAAAATGAATGTAGATGCAGCTAATAGAAATTACTAACAACCGGTTTCATAAAGATCTATATAAATTTTCGTGGCAAAGCTTCTAGTAGTAACCATGGTAACTAATAGAATTTTGACTTTTTGGACTTTTATTTTTATCATATGTAGATTTTTATGTAGTTAATTGAAAACAAAAAAGAATTATTGAATTAATACAATTGATTCTCATGAAAATGTGATGTAAAAATCATTTGTCTGAAATCAGGTGAGCACACTAAAGGGTACAAAAATTTGGTATGATTTTTAAATCAATAAGCTTATTTTCTTCTAGTTTTTACTAAACGCTTATTTACTCTAATAAATATTATCGATGGTAATTTTTTTTAATTGAATAAGGATAAGAAGGCAAAATTACTCGACATTGTGTGAAATGCCTAAATAATAACAAAAAGGATAAGAAGAAATGTGATAGTTATGCATATTTTTGTTATACTCATAAGGCGTACCAAATTGGACGCGGTAAAAAATAAAACAATACATTCTTTCATAAATATTTAATCAATGAATTTTAACAACACCCCCACTAGCTTTAGATATTATGAATCAACACCATCTATAGATATTATATGAATTAACTTTCTTTGTATGCTCTTTCAAAATATTGACTTATTTGTGCTGGCCACCCTCGCTGAAATACAGTGTTACTATGTGTGGAAAAAAGCCGCCACATTTGGCAAAATTATATTAACATTTTTTTTCAAGAGCGAAATCATAAAAAAATTGCCTATTATCATCTGGCCAGCAATAAAAATAACAAAGATATGAGATGATTATTTGTAATGTGCAGTAATAAAATTATACCAGATGTAAAGGATAGGAAATTTGAAACTATGAGGTGTGTTAGAAGAAGCCACAATCTCGGTAGATACCTAATAATAATAACACTATTGATCAGCAAAAAAAATCATGAGCATTTGGCATCGAGCTTATTGCCTGGAGGCAATATCTTCCAGCTAACCAATATAATGTGTAATATTATGTTGACAATGTCTAATTTACTGTTGATGTATGGACTAACGTGGAAGGATGTCTTTGCCGACAAGGCAAGCGTGTAGTTGTAAAGTAAGATTAGGCATCCAGACTCACACAGTCTACCCCACGGGAGAAAAGGGGCAATGGGCCACTTGCAGTCGTGGGGGATTTTAATAAAAATGATCGAATTTAGTAAATTTGAGGTCGGAAAACACAAATATGTCAGTTAAAATTTTTAAAATATCTAAATTATGGAGAATTTCCCAAAATAAAACCCAAAATTTTTGACGTTTGGCAAAACACTAAACAGTTGATGAGGTCACGGAGTCCCGTGAATCAAAGTAACTTTCGCAACAACAGATTATAATCTCATACATACATGGGACTCTGTGACGTCACAGCGCCGCCATATCGTTTTTTATCATTCCGAGAAAATCCAATTTTTAAAAGCTAATATCTAAGAAAATAGTTCAAGAAAAATTAAAAGAAATTGTGGTTGTGTTTCTTTCATACTAATTTACAATTTTATGTAATAAAAAAAAATCTGCAAGTGGCCCATTGTTTGACAAATTTATGCTGATGAAGTAGGTACCTATGAAAATAATATTGACCCATATATAGTAATGATGATTTTAAATGATCTTGCATTGCTGCCGTAAGGTTTAGTAAAGTTTTTAGATAATCTTAAAGACGTTGACGAATACACTTCAATCGCTCGTATAACTGGTGACAGATTGCTTGTCACTCAGTAATATTGATAAGCGATTTTATAAAGCACAGTGACATCATAATGTGTATTTGTTTAAAATTATGGCTTATAAATAAGCTTATTATTTTATTTATCAAAAGTCCTCTTAGATGTTAAACTGCCGGCTCTGTTAGACCAATACCGACTTAACACAGTTAAACTCAAAAAGTCTTTTTACGTCCGAACCGAAGTTTGAAAATGTTTTCTAATGGTAGAGTAATCACTCTAAGAGAGGAATAATTATTAAATATTTTGCATTTTTCCAGTCGAGAATTAAAAAGAATATTTTGAGCTAGGCATAGATTTTTATATATAATACCTAGATGGCGTACTCGTATGTATTTTCATTGTAATAAAGTGAGGCACCATTTTTCGGCACTTTTGACAGATCGGTTGGCGAAAAAAAGTGTGGTAAATCGCTTGAAACGTCGACAAGAACTTCAAAAAACGTCCAATTACGTTTTTATAAATGTAAAAATGATATATTTTAATAAAAATGTGAGAAATACTTCATAAAATGTAGGAACCACCACACGCTTTCGCCAACCGTTCTGTCAAAATTCATAGATTTTTTGCCTCACTTTTGTAAATGAGTTAGGGTTCTAGGTTTTGTATGGAATTTTGTGGAGCTAGGTATTTATGAATATGGCAAAGGTTTCCTCTTATTTAGATACCTCTATGGAGCGATAACCAAATGCTTTCTAAGATGCCGTTATATAAAATGTTAAAAAACGTGAAACGAGCATATCTTTTAAAAATTGAATTTTTTTTGAAAGTTTCCGTTCCACTCAATTTCTATTTGTCTATATGATAAAATGATGAACAAGCTAGTTTTTTTAGAAGATTAGAAGAGTTTACAGTTTGCACAAACTTTAATACCCAACATAGTCACGTGACAGATGGGGAATATTACACAAATATGGCGACTTAGTTTAGTGTTGTGGCAACACAAACCAGGAAGACGGAAAATGGCTGTCGCCGTAGCTCTCTGTGACTAGGAAACGTCAGATGGAGGAATATCTCCTGTGATAATAGAATAAAATAGTTAACTTAAATAATAATAAATTAGTGGAGTAGGAGTGTGTAATATATTTATAATAAGAATAGTGACTAGTGTTGACAAGATGTCTACAGATATTCGAATCAGGAAGAGAACTTGCATAGTGTATCTGGCCGTTCTTTTTATTATAGTTTGTGCCCTGCTTTCCAGTAGTGGCGGAGGCAGAGCCACTTGTACTCATCCTGTAGCCCCTCAGGACACTACAGAGCCCCCAGTCTTGTACTCGGTTGTCAGGGCTGAGAAGCTTGTGCAAAATGCACCTGACACTAACAGGTAAATAATTGTTATTATTCCAGAAAAAGTCCAGGATTGAAGTCTTGCCTCTCATCCTGAACTGAATTTATTTTGATTAAAGAAACTGATATTTAAATTACTTACTTAATCAGATTTATAACATAGATCAAAATGATTATCAAAACCAGGAAATTGTTAGGATTTAATCTTTTTTATTTTTATTTATTTATTTCAATAGATACAACAGCTTTAACAATGAATAATACAATAATATACATAAAATCATTTACATTGCCAATTAAAGTATCTAAACTATGAAATTATTTATTCATTATGTTTTAATTAGGATAGAATTTAAATGAGTAGGTACAATAAAATTCAAATTATAGATTGCAAAAAATAGATCAGAATTAATGATACTAAAATAAGAAACCACTTTCTGCATTTTGTGCAACCATATAACTGTTAGCTGCCAGCATTGTGGCCATCAAATAAGTTGAAAATTATCAGACAACATATTTAAACGAGATGCATTTTATTTAAGATGACCAGAAATATTGTGAAAACTAAAGTGATCGGTTGCCGAATAATATTTTTGATCAGGAGATTACAGTTTCAAACCCCGCTGCCAACTTAATCGGACACCTTCGTGATACAAGTGTATATTTTTATGTAAGGATATAAACCCTCTTTCAGGATATAAGCGTATAGAATTAATCAATTAATATTTTAAATATCCATACAGAGTGAGTTTGTTGCAAAGTAGGTGCCATTTCCAACTAATCCAAGTCTGTTGTATTTTACGTACTTCGTACTATTCAGAAATTTAATTTTACAACCATAGTTTTAAAATTTATATTTTTATTGTTGATGAGGTTCTATTTTGTAGGTATTATTAAATTTAGAACGAGAAGGATTTTAAAATTTGTCTCAGTTTATATTCCAAGTATTCTCAGAGCTTTGATTAACATCTGAAAAAGTAGTCTAGTCCTTACAGTATGCTAAGAGAACACTTGAAAACACACGAGGGTGGTAGAAGTGGTTCTGCTGTGGACTGTAAGTGTGTCAATTTGAATCTCTTATTGTTTTTGTGTAAAAAGAATAAGACTGCAGATGAAATAAACTTACTCTTCTTGTAGGATATAAGCATATGTATCATATTGCTAACTGTAAGAGTGTAATTGAGTTTATTTGGAATTGTTTCCTTATTTTGAAAGTAAAGGGTAGTGTTTGAAAAATCAAAACATTTTACATTATAAATTCTGACGTTTGCATGAATATCTTAATTTTTTGTCAGCATGGAGGCGACAGCTTGCATTTTTATCCCACTTATGGAATATGCTGTGATGGTATAGTAGTAGTACTAGAATTATTTGTAACCCAGATACGTCTTAGTTTGTACTTGGGCAATTATATCAGCTCTCCTCAACATTAGCCGTTATTTTAGAAATTGCCTCCAGTGTATCTCGCTCAACACTCAGGAATAATACTCCTGTACTTGTTGTCTTATAAAAGCAATATATTTGTTATAAATCTTTGTTTACTTTTCTCCACATTTGTTGACATGTTTTTGTTATTGTTTTTAGGTACCTATATTTCTTATCAGTCTTTACTTATATAAATTATTACCTACATGTCAGTTTTATCTATACTATTGTACCTACTTATCTGATACAATCTCTACCTTTAGTTACATTGACTACGCAAATTTTGTTATTTGTTATACTTTTTATACATCAATAATTTTACTGAGGGTTTAAAAGTTTTTGTTGTTTTTATGTAAAATGGACTTAGTCAAGAGCAGTAGTAGAGTCCTGAAACTTAAAATTAAACCTAATTGTTATTAAGAACAGTCCAGTTATCTATGATCATTTATCAGTGGAGTCCCTGGCAAAAAAATAGGTTACTCTCTCTTTTCTGTAAGTTTTGTAGTGTTCTGTAAAAAACGGGTATTGGTAAAATGTAACAAATAAGTCAATTAACATTTTCAATTCAGCGATGAGATATCACACCCATTCTGAATGTATTTCACTTTTGTTGGCCTTTAGAGGACAACTTTCGTATTTTTTTACATGTAGATTATCCTAGGCTACCCCATTTTAGGGAAATGCAGTAATAGTATGGACGAAATTAATGGATACGGCGTGAGGGAATAGATAGATAGACTTAATCTGAGGGAATACGTAGATAGAATTAATTAATATGTCTTTTAATATTGAAATTACTAGACATAGTAAAACAGTTTGTTATTATCATTAAAGATTTAGTTCACGGACCGACCGTGGCTTTTGTACAAAAGACAAAAGATTTAATTTATATGCACCAATAATATTAACAACATTACAAGTGATAATAATACAATCTTCATAATATTAAACAATAATACTTTGACAATGTTGAATAGAGAGTAGGTATACTCAATAATACATAGTCATAATTATATTACTACTTCGGAATAGTCGAGTATTCTCTGTCTAACCTATAGATGATGCTGTATTATTGTGGCCTTTGATTATTAGAGATTTTTTAAATTGCAATGTAGGTGGCAACGCATATAGCACAGTGTAAATATAATATCATGTGGTATTTATAAGTATTATATGTATATTTCCATCAATGCAGGTGTCTTGACGTACGTGTAATTTTTTTAAATACCTAATTATCTGTTGTTTTGTTGCATTACACACTTGTTCATACAAAATGTTATTGTGATAACAATATCGGAATGCGAAATGAAACAAGCAAAGATATTGAAACGATTTTATGTGTTACCTATATCCTACTGCGAGGATATGGTGAACTTGTGTAAGACAAGTTCTAAGAAGGAAGTTAATTACTAGATTTCTCTCACCTGAAAATGAGTAGGCTACAATTAAAAGCTTTTCCACCAGTTTGATGTTTCACAATACGATTTAATGCTCTAATTTTAGTTCTATACTATTACAAATTCAATGAGTATATTAATTGGTTGAATAAAATATTAGAACGCGTGAGTACAAGAACACAACGAAAATAGTAAACCACCGCGAGTGAGCGACCAAACGAGAATGGCTCGCTGGTTGGCAAAACCAATCTCTCCTCACTCATTCTTCCTACATGCAACAATACTATGGAACTTTCCATAAGTTGCTACATGTAGGAGTCACAAGATCTATTACGGAGGCATCACACCTCCACATAGATCTCCCCCTTTCAGAAAAATGTTCACATTTTTCTTTTTAATTAATTTGAATGTGGTGTTGTGATGTCCTGTACTCTCGTTTCACTAAGACTAATACAGTACTGGGTACTAGAGCTAATTTGATAAAATAATTTTTTAAAATAATATAAAAATGTACATCTTGAATCAATGACTGGATGCATTCGATTGAGAATGGTTTGAGAATTGAGGTGCCAACGCCTTGTTACATGTCTGCTCCAACCCTGAAAGCAAAATCAAAGTTAGCACCATGCTCATCTTTATCAGCCAATACATCCTAATGATTCTAATGTGCATTTCAATGACATCCATATATTACATCTCTACTTTATGCTATTTTACATTTGCTCCATTGTAACATCACCAAAGGTATATATTGTATTTTGCCATGCAACTCCAAAGTATTGTTTAAATTATTGAAAACTAAATGATATTTGCAAAAATACACAATATATTTACATAATTACATTTATATAAAAATTTCATTTACATTTATATTTATCCAAAACATATTTACATATTAAATTAAAAAAGTTTATTTTCTGTGCAATTTCCATATTGGATGCATTTGAAATTTACTGAGAAAGTTACTTTCTTCTTTTTAATTACTTTACCAAAGCTTAAAACAAACAATGTTTATTATAAGACTATTCTTTCTGTTGATAGTATGTTTATTTACATAAGTCATATTCTATCACAAATAATATAACAAAATATAATAATCAAAATCATGCAATATCTATACTCAATTGTATTTAGCTTATTGATGTTCACATAACCAAAAAAAAATAAAACAATAAATAAAGAAAAATATTCATATACAAATATAACTATCTTCCGGGCATTAACAACATTGCCCACATATATTCTCATAAAGTAATAATTCAAGTTTAAGTGTAATAATTTAATAATTAAGTGATACTGACTTTCCAAATTAGGTTTGTACAGTAAACTTTTTAATAATAAAAAAATTAGATCTTTCAAATTAAATCTTTCTAAGCATATAAAAAAAAATTAAATATTCAATTGCATTATGTGATCTTACATTTTTTCTACAAATTTTGAAAATTATAAACTAAGCAAATAATAATAAATTGTAGACTAACCAGATAATATGAACATAATGAACATATATACCTGATTCAAGTGTTGATTGCATAAATAAAAAAAATTATAAAAATAATAACATATATACATAACTTAAGAATATCCTCTATAGGATGTTTCTTTCTCTGGTGTCATCTCTCCCTGAACGTGACTCTCCGTCCTGATCTGGTGGTCATGCCGGTTGGCTGCTCGTCGTCTTTTTTGGTGTCATTAGTCAGCATCCTGTCATCGTTGGTCTTGACACTCCTAGTCCCTGAAGTAGTAGCTTCACTCTGCTGACTTCTGGGTGTGCATGCTGACTGCGTATCTGTAACACTTACATATGCAGGTTTCAACCTACTTAAATGGATTACTTGTTCTTCTCCTTTAATACTAATTGTGAAACCGTGTGTGCCTCTTTTTATGACCTTGAACGGACCTTCATAAGGAGTATCTAAAGGTTTCTTGTGTTTATCCGTCCTTATGAAAACATGTGTGCAGTCATTTAGATCTTTATGTATAAATACATTCTGGTCTGTTTTTACCTTTGTGGGTACAGGTCTCAACTTTTTCATGGCAGTGTGCATTTGTCGTAATAGCTCTTCTGGGTCTTCTAATTTGTTGTCTTGGAAGAATCCTCCTGGTAACCGCAGCGTAGTTCCGTAAACTAATTCTGCAGGTGATGCCTTCAATTCTTCTCTGTAACTTGCTCTTAATCCTAAACTTACGTAGGGTAAAGCGTCACTCCAGTTAATAGTATCGACTGCTTTCAGAGCTGCTTTCATTATTCTGTGATGCCTTTCTATTAACCCGTTTCCTTGAGGATGGTAACTGGAAGTCTTGATGTGATGGATGCCCATGTTCCTTGTAAATTTGCTGAATAATTGTGAGACAAATTGTCTTCCTCTGTCAGTCGTTACTTGAACTGGTGTGCCGAACCTGGCTATCCAGTGTCTCATGAATGCCCTTATGACTGTTTCAGCTGTTATGTCTCTCATTGGAGCATATTCGGTCCAACGTGAGAAACGGTCAATCATGGTTAGTATATATCTATATCCTTGGCTCTCTGCCATGGGTCCGACTATATCCAAGTGGACATGTTCAAACCTGCTTGATGGAATAGGAATAGATTGTACTGGGCACTTAGTATGCTTGTGGACCTTGGTCTTTTGACACAATATACAGTTTTGGACGTACTTCTTGACATCCTTCTCCATCCCTGGCCACACATAGCGTTGTTTCAACATTCTGTAGCTAGCTTTGCTTCCTGGATGACTAATTTCATGGATAGATCGTATAACTTTCTCTCTCCATATACTTGGTATGTATGGACGCCAAACACCTGTGGAATGGTCGCACCATATTAACACACCTTCATCGCCATGAGGCGCTTGTAAAAGTTTTAATCCGGAATTCTTTTTGAATGACTGAAGTTCTTCATCTGTTTTCTGTGTTTCTGCTATATCTTTAAAATCTATATTCACTCTATCGTATATTACCTCGATTCTTGATAGTGTATCAGCTACGACATTATCCTCTCCCTTCGTATGTATTATATTCGTAGTGAATTGAGAAATAAAATCTAATTGACGTCTCTGTCTAGGTGAAGCAGTGTCTGCCTTCTTGGTGAAAGCGAATGTAATAGGCTTATGATCAGTATAGATAGTTAAGGGTCTTCCTTCTATATACTCCCTGAAATATTTTAAACTGTCATGAATAGCAGTAAGTTCTCTATCATATGTACTATAGTTAAGTTGGGCTTTTGATAATTTTCTTGAGAAAAAAGCTAGGGGTAACTCGTCTGGGGAATCCTCTTCGACTATCTGTTGTAAAACTCCCCCTATGGCAGTATCACTCGCATCCACTCTCAGGATAAGTTTTCCGTTCCTATGGTGGTGGGTGAGTAATGTAGTTTTAGCCAATTGTTCTTTGCTTGCTTCAAATGCAGCTGTGGAAGCTTCTGTCCACTGTATAAGTTTCTTGTCATCCTTCTTTGGACAAGCAGTGATTTCAAATAATGGTTTTTGGATCTCAGCTGCTTTAGGTAAAAATTTTCGATAAAAGTTTAACATACCTAGGTAACGTCGTAACTCTTTGACTGTTCTAGGGAGTGGAAAATCTCTTATGGTTTCTACCTTCTCCGGTATTGGTCTGATGCCATCCTTGTTCACCATGTAACCCAGGAACTTGACTTCTGGTTTCCCAAAGACGCACTTCTTCATGTTGAGTTTCAGGCCATACTCCTGTAATTTTTCAAAAAGTATTATAAGATGTTTTTTATGTTCTTCAACGTCTCTTGACGCTACTAATATGTCGTCAATGTAAGCAAAGGTGAACGGGAGGTCTCCTAGGATCTCATTAATGATCCTTTGAAAGCTCTGTGCGGCTCCACATAAGCCAAAACTAAGCTTTGTGAACTCAAAGAGTCCCAGAGGGCAAATGATCGCCGTTTTTTCAACGTCGCCGGGCTCTACTGGTATTTGGTTGTAAGCCCGAACTAAATCTATTGTGGAAAAGATCCGTGAGTTAGCCAAATGATGACTGAAATCGGATAATTGTGGTATAGGGTATGCGTCTTGTTTGGTGACTGCATTTAGACGTCTGTAATCACCACAGGGACGCCATGAGCCATCGGCTTTCCGTACCATATGAAGTGGGGACGCCCAAGGACTTTTTGATGGCCTGCAAATGCCCTGCTCACACATAAGTTGAAATTCTTTTCGCGCTGCCTCATACTGTTCTGGACTTAATCTCCTAGGTTTACTCTTAATAGGTGGACCATAGGTGACAATATGATGAGTGACATTATGTTTAATTGGATCAGTACTTTTCATGGGTTGAGTGATTTCTTTATACTTCTCTAATAATGAAAGATATTCATTATTTGAATCTATTGTGCTAATGGACATTGATCCGATTTTATAAGCTCTGCCTGTGCTACTTAAGCCAGTAATAGTATCAATTAATTGTTTATTGTGTAAATCTACAACAAGAGCATACCGTTTTAGGAAGTCGGCACCCAAGATTGGTTTCTCTACTTCCGCTATAATGAATGTCCAAGGAAAATTCCTTCTTAAGTTTAATGAGACATTTATTGTTTTGGTACCAAATGTATTGATAATTGAGCCATTAGCGCCATATAAACATGTTGTTGGATCTTTGCTTTTTGTATTTACAAACTTTCTATTAACTGGTATAACTGATACTTCTGCTCCGGAGTCAATCAAATAATTTAAGTGATTTACCTTGTCGTAGACATGCAGCCTTGTACCTGTAGATCTCTCCATCGCCGCTGCGTCACAATGGAGGGCATTTAGTTTTCCTGGGTTTTGTTGTATTTCACGCATGTCTCCCTGCATTTATATGCCTTGTCGCCGAACCTCTGATGCCAATAGCACAGTCCGTCTGCATTTACTTCAGTGTTTTGTCGTCTTTGGCTGTTGTTTCTACCTCTGAAAGGTCTGTTGTTTGATCTGGAACGAGAACGTGAACGGAAATGTCTTACCTCTGTCTCTAATTTTTCGACTTTCTCCACTAGCTTCGTGATCATGTTTTCCAAGCTGTCTTTCGATTCATGTTGGTGTCTTGATTGGCGTGTGTCGACTGCCATCACTGTTTGCGGTTGGTAGACTTCCATTATCTTGTCCGCCGTCTCTGCCATTTTTTGCACTGAGGTGTTGTCGCAACCTGCTAATACTGCCTGCACATTGCCTGGAAGTTGCTGTAACCACAAAGTTTTTAATATGTCTGAATCAGCTAGCTTGTGACCAGCTAGCTCTGTCATTTGTCTCAGCAGTGTTGTAGGACTTCTGTCACCAAGCTGTAAATTAGACAATAGTTTAGTTAATCTGGCATGTTCCGATTCAGTGAAACGTTTGATTAATGTTTCTTTTAGCACACTATATTTATCTTTTCTCGGAGGGTCTGTAACGATGTCAGTTACTGCATCTAAGGCTTCTCTGTCAAGCTGGCTTACTACTATGTAGTATTTTGTTTCGTCGTCCTTAATACGAGCTAATTTAAATTGTGATTCCAGATGAGATATCCAGAGTTTGCACCTATCTCTCCAGAACGGTGTTGGTTTGACAGATACCTTGTATAACTCTGTCTCTGGTTGTGTTTCTTCTGGTGGCTGACCTTCTGCAGAAGTGTCTTCCAAGTACAAGTTATCTTCTTTAGGCATTTTGTATTAATCTTACAGTGTATGCAATAACAATAAGTTTCAATTATAATTTACAAGGAAGGTACACTTTCGGCTCGCGTCTATATGTCACAAGATACGTGGTATATGGATATTAATCAAAAGTTTATATTTTAGTAGTAATTTATGAGCAACGAATAATACAAAACGTTAAATAGGGTCACGTACCTTGTTTTCACTGTTCACAGAGCGAGTCGAATGTGACACTTCGATACTATAACCTTAAAATATAAGGTTTGACACTAGTTGTAAAAACGTTGGCACCTTACCTCGGCAATGGTGAGTTCAGTTCGGGATTCTTTCCAAATTAAAAACAAAAAAGAAACAAAAAAAATGCAATTCTTTGTAATAAAAAACTATTGACTCTATATTTTATTGAACTGAAACACCATTCCAAGACCGGACTCTCGAATGGTCGCTGCGCTCTGGTTGTTTGGTGATAATAATATGTACTAGGCGTTGGAAAAAACTGCTTTCTACGTTTTATTTCGCGACCTTTTTTTTTTCTTCGCCGGAGGCGCTAAATGTTAACTAGAATTTTATATTCTGTGGTAATAATCTTGGCTACTATCTTTCCGTCGGCAATGTATACCACAATTCACTCAACAATAAGAACTTTTACGTTGTATCGCCAGATGTTTTATGATACTGCGTCCTTAACGATAATTCCGACTTAGTTGATTTATTTTGTTCGATCTGTGAAGAAATTCGAAAATCGCGACTTTACTTTAGGTATGATAATCGCGCGACGTTCTGAACACAATTTTTGTTATATGATCTGTTCGGAACAATAAGCTGGTAGAAAATTGTTATTACTGGTATGAAAAATAGAACCGATGAAAAGGTTTTTATTTCGATATGAAAAAAAGGAAAGGTATTGTTAACCTCAAAAAAATGTCGTCGATCGTTCTGTAGCCTGAATCTTTAGTTATTTTTTTTTTTGTATTGCGCGTTTTTTCTTTTTATTTAACACGAAAAGGGGTCACCACTGAAACGATTTTATGTGTTACCTATATCCTACTGCGAGGATATGGTGAACTTGTGTAAGACAAGTTCTAAGAAGGAAGTTAATTACTAGATTTCTCTCACCTGAAAATGAGTAGGCTACAATTAAAAGCTTTTCCACCAGTTTGATGTTTCACAATACGATTTAATGCTCTAATTTTAGTTCTATACTATTACAAATTCAATGAGTATATTAATTGGTTGAATAAAATATTAGAACGCGTGAGTACAAGAACACAACGAAAATAGTAAACCACCGCGAGTGAGCGACCAAACGAGAATGGCTCGCTGGTTGGCAAAACCAATCTCTCCTCACTCATTCTTCCTACATGCAACAATACTATGGAACTTTCCATAAGTTGCTACATGTAGGAGTCACAAGATCTATTACGGAGGCATCACACCTCCACAATATTAATTGTATGAATACATACCTGAATCCTTTTCCTATTGCTCTTATTTTTTATTTGTTAAGTCCATTTTTAAGTCGGCCGGTGTGGCGCGGAGGTAACGCTCTTGCCTTTGGATCACGAGGTCCCGGGTTCAATTCCCGGCCAGCGCAAAGTGAAGAATGACCTTTTTCAAATTGTCCTGGGTCTGGGTGTTACCTACTACATGTATATGTGTTTAGTGCATTGTATATGTGTGTATCGTCGCGTTAGTACCCATAATACAAGATTCATCTTAGTTTGGGACTAGCTCGATCTGTGTGAAGTGTATGTATGTATGTATTTTAGCCCCACCTTTAAGATAGCTTCCTATTGTCTTATTGTCGAAAGACATGAGTATACGAGTCTGACTTGTTTTTTATTATCAATCAGTGGTTATATCTTCACATGGAGTCTTCGTGAAGATGCAAGACACCCTGAATAATAAAGACCTTTCTCACTTCTTCCGATTAGATTTTGCACAATGTAACATTGTGTAAACATGGTTCTCCAATGAGATGTCTGATTGGTTTTAATAAAGATTTTTCCTTGTATCTTAAAATGAATGTTATCCATTATTTGGTATGTGTCTCCAATGTTGTTAATGTTTTGTTAGTGTGGAAATTGACTGATGAGATGAGAGGAAAATTCAATTATTTTATACTCTGGATAATTATATAGAAAAGTACTTAAAAATAACATAACTTGGAAAGATGAATAAAGTTAAATTGGAGTAATATTTTATACTTTTATTTTTATTTAAATCTATTTATAAGAATCATGGATTACTAATAGTGGCACGCTAACCAATGTCAAACCACTCTCACTGTCATTTTTCATAACATAGTAACACGTGTAAGAAGCCGTTTGCCCCTCAAATATTTGACAGCTCTATAGAAAAGACCACGTGACTCTTATTGGTCTATCATATTTATTTTTTATTATAAATATCGTATATCACAGTAGAATACCTTTAGGCAATTATTACACAGTATAAACACATATATTTTTGAAGTATTAAGTTTGAATATAGGCACTTAAATTCTCTGATCTGTGAGCTTTTTGTCTCTGTGTTATCAAAACGATCATTCTGTTGGTAGCGAAAAAAAAAGATTATTAAATGTTGTTTATTATCTTTAGGCACATGGTATCAGGCCTTATTTTATGAATCTGGATTTGAAATTAATTCGTATACCTACTCGAATCAACCCGAGTCAGACTCTACCATCAGGCCACCGACCACTTTAAGTAGGTGTACAACTAGGGTTTGTTAAAAATAAACCTATATTTTCCCATCTACATACACCCATCCCGTGGAGCACCCGGTAAAGAATTGGTCTCCCACTCTTCTGCGTAAGTTTTCTAGTGTCCTGTAGAAGGCAGGTGTTCGAAAAAATTAAGACATTTTACTTCTTAAATTCAGCGATGAGGCTTGCCATCCATCCTGAATGTCTTGATTTTATATTGGCACGAAGAGGACAGTTTGCATGTTTCTTACATGCAGCTGATCTGCTGGCTACCCCACTTGTGGGATATGCCGTGATGGTATAGTAGTAGTAGTAGTACTATTGCTGCTATTAGGCAATTAATCAATACCTATCGTGTTATAATTGTATGTTGTATTCGATAATAATTATTGGAGTTGTGTATAATTCAGAGTTTCATTTCATTTCATAATAATATGCAGGTAGATATTATGTATATTGTCCGAGTATGTGTAGTACGTAGCTGAAAATAGTCATGTGGAAATTGGATTAACAAAAAACAAGCATTTTTCCTACTATACATGTTTTAAATTTTGATGTCTATCGACTTTTTTTAAAAAAAAAATATATATTTGGGTTTTTTTAAAAAACCCAAATACAACCTTATACAACTTTCACAGTAAGCTACTAAAAGTTTGTGTCGTGAAAGGGGAATTTGCCGGCACCTGGTATTGACTAGAGGGTTACTCTCTAATTTTTATTTCCCGTTTCCCGGGAAAAAACGAATCCTTTCCCGGGAAAAAATACAAATTATTAGTCATGCAGATTGCCATACCGATACCGAAATCTTTGTTTAGTTAACTGTAATAGTCGTGATAAACTTGTAGAAGCTGACGAATATTTTGATATGAAAATATGGAAAATAATATTAATTACCAATATAAGCGTTATACTTTAAAAAAAAAACTTATTTATAGCTTCAATGTATTCGTTTCAAAGAAGCATAATTATTCTAAATATAATTCGAAATCGGAGGTGTGTTTGGCCGACAATGTATATGAATCCTACAATTTATCATGTTTTTTTTTACATATTTCAAAAAGTTAGATAGGTAGTTCTTAAAAATATTAGTGCAGCCAACTGTCATTTTTTTTGTTTTATTCATGGATATTAACCGATATAAAAAATCTTTTTTTGTCGAAATTTCTCATTTTTTAAAGTCAAAAATCTTTAAAAAGCTTTGCCAAAATCCATAACATTTTTTTGCTTGATAGGATGATCAAAAATTAAGAGTTTATATATTTTGTAAACAATTTTTATTTTGATATGCCATAGAGTACCTAAATAAATCTCGTCAGTCAGCTATTTAGTTTTTTTAAGAAAATTACTTATATTGGTAACAAAAATTTGATTTTTTTTTATCAAATCAAAATGTTTGCAAGGGTCAACAAGTTATGAGAGTTTTTATACCAAATTTGTTGAAAATTGAATATTTATAAATATAATAATGAATTTCCCGGGATTCCCGGGAATCCCGGGAAATTCATTTTAAAATTTCCCGTTTCCCGGGAACAAAAATAATCCGGGAATAGATACCCTCTAGTATTGACTTACAAGATTACATTGCATAGAATCATAAATATAACTAATCACAATCTTAAATTGCTACTAGAGAATATTTTTGAGCTTCTATTATAACTCATAACTACAGGACATAAGGAGGGCCGCTGTTTGATAAAAGTAGTTACCTATATTATTGAGTATGCATGAAGAATTGTATGAATATAGAGGTAGAGAAAGTAGTGTGTTAGGACAAGTTCTTAGCCTACCCTACAAAGGATACGAACTAAGGGACTAGAACGACTAGATAGATTTTAAACTAGTATATAATTTAACTAGTAAGAATGGTTGGTAAAACTTTGCGTGATAGAGTGAAGAATAAGGATATCAGGAGAATGAGCGGATGTGGGAGGAGTGTTGTGGACAGAATGATGCGTGTAAGCAAGTTATGATAGTTTGGACATGTTGAGCGAATGCACGATGAAAGGATGACGAAGATGATGTATTTATCTGAAAGAGTGATTGTGAGGAAGCGCGGAGTCCAAGAACTACGCGGCTTGATCACGTGGATCAAATTCTTAAGGACGGCCGTGTGTTGAGTAAGAGACATCGGCGTGCATGTATGAGAAGCTGGATGAATGTAGAGGAAGAAAATGAATTACATAAGTAAGGATAGATCTATATAGCGTTCCGTTCTCTCTGCCTACCCCACTTGGGACACGGCGTGAGGATTTACTATAGTATAATTATATCTAATTTTAAGTTATACGATACTTCTTTAAGTACTAGCTCATTATAATATTACTCAGCGACATTGAATCTTTTAATGTAATAATTTATTCAATAATCAAATGATGTATGTCGGTGATTATTGTTATTACAGTAGTTAAGTTAATGTATGTACAGTATATTGTATTGTTTTATAGTCATCCTTTCCTCCACCTTCAGCCAGTGTAATCGTTCTAGGAGGCGATGCGATGTGATGCGCCGTTTTGTGGAAAAAAACCACTGCAAGTGCCCATTCAAGAATCATAACACCTCCTGAACAATAGGATCTTTAATCTTGCCTTGAACACCTCCATACATTTCGCAAATCATAGCAAATTTTGTTCCACAGGAACGGACCAACCACGTAGAATAATAATAATAGTGGAATAATTGTGGAAATTATTAGGCTGTTTGAAAAAAAAAATGGTAAAAACATGCGCGAAAATTGCTTGAATTATGCAAGAATTTATGCAAAAAAAGTGGCTGGAAATATGCGATTAAAAAGATGTTGTCAAGATGAGAGATTTCTCTCTCAAAGTACATAATTATAGTAGCATTTATTTTTTAATTTCGTCACTAAAACAGAAATTGAATTTAATAATTACTTGTAGAAGTCTTACGGTCCTGAAAGGGTTAAGATGCTGATGGTCCCTTTCCTACTTGCACAGTCATCCTATATACCAGAAAAATCCATAGAAGGGCCAATACAATAAACAAATCAATGTCATTCAAGCATTGCAATACCAATGTGTTTGATCGCATAACCAATTTTACCTTTAAATTTCTAGTCTAAACAATATGTATACATAAATTGATTTAGAATTAAAATGAAACACTGTATTACTTTCACTATGAACATAGTGAAAGTAATACAATGTTTTATTTTAAATATTTTAATGCTATTAAATGAGCATTCACAAAGTTATTCCAAGTACTGTACAATCATTTTAAATTGATATATTAACCTACTACAATAGATTGGTTTTCAAGTATTGATTCTAGTAAATGAACAGTTTTTATGAAACACTTATTCCTGTATTACTATATGTTTATAGATGTCTATTTAATAACTGCACCTGTCTATCGCTTCTATCACGTACCTACGCATATCACACTTGCTAATTCACTATCAGTACTTGTATTGGATGCCCTTAACCTCCTTTCATCCGTAATCTATGTTTGTAATACTTACTCTAGCACTGTCCCACTCAATGGAGCTACCACATTATCTTATAACTATTTTTCTCTTTAGTTATTTATTCTGTAGTCGTTTACTCTTCACTCTGTAGTTATTTGTTTATTTATTCATTGTTCATCGAATACAAGCTTATTTATTTATTTATTTCATTCTTCTTGAACGTCATCATTCATATAACAAAATCAACAGATCAGTTTACATAAGAAAAAAATATGATGATGTGCAGTGGCGAGATTATCACTATATAGTGATTTCTTCCATCTAACCACGTCACATTAACACTAAAAAGAAATAAAAACAATAATAACAAATACACAAACAATAAGAAAAATAGCTACATAAATTAGAGAGAGAAAAACTACAATCCACACTCCTAACACTCGAAAGGCACCGGGAACTATAGGAAGGGGTTAGGGGACGGATATATTTATACACAAAATATATTGACATTCAATACAGTTAATATAATTATATTGTTTGAAATTGAAATGAAACAAAATATGTACAATATATAGTAATTTCACTGGTGACTTTATTAATTATGTAGCTAGCAGGCTCGCAAGGACAAGAATAAATGACGCTTAATTCTATCTGTCAACGAGCTAACTGGATTGGCCACAACATCAGGCACCCAGGACTACTCATAGCCATCGCGGAGGGTAAGACCGAGGGGACAAATGGCAGAGGCCGACCAAGAGACGCATATATGGACCAACTGAAGAGTGATATGAACTGTGGCTCATACGTAGAGCTGAAAAGACTGGCTGAGAATAGAGACGAATGGAGAAGAAAAACCAAACTCGTTGCAGACCAATCCAATGGATTGTAACTCATTATATATAATTCTATCTGCCTACTTCGCAAGGGAATCGGGAAGTGGAATCGAAAAAAAGATATTGCAGTTTTTTTTAATTATATTTATATTTTTCACTCTTTGCATTCTTCTTCTTCTTTTCGTGTCGGTCAGCAAACGAGAAAAAAAAAACATTATATTCCTATTCCCTCCCAGAAAGCCAAGACGTCTCTTGCAGCTCCCCCCTAGATGAGTTCGCTCCACGAATTCCTATCGTTTGCATTAAAAAAAAACATCAAATTATTTTTAAACTTAGTATTATTAACATTTTCACTTATTACAGGTCATAGTATATGTTTGATAAAATTAATATTTATTGTGACATGAGTCCTTTCATGGACCAATGAAAATATTTTTCGGATACATTTGTTCCATATCCGTAATAATTTATGTTATTCATTGTATTTTTTAATTATATTATTATTTTTCATTTTATAAATGAAATATATACAGATATTTGAAATAACTTGAAGGAATATTGTAGTGCTGAATGAGTTGATTGTAATTTTATTAAGATTTTATTTATGTAATACCTACTCCAGTTAACGGCGCCGAAAAATCATTCGCCTTCGTCATCATCTTCACCTACGTAATTGCGATTAAGATAATTCAAATATGTATCTTATTTACTTTTTGGATTAGTTTCGTGCATGTCTGTCAAGATTAACATTTTATTATATATTTTTTATTTTCGGGTTTAATCGCTATTCAAGTAATTTGTTTTATCTTTACTGTACTCTGGTGATAAGATTTTTCAATAGCACTTGCATGGATGACTAATTGGAAAATGCTGTAATTCGTCGATTAACTTATCCTATACTTTTCTACTTCTACTTCAATCCCTGCACCCACCCCTCTCCCCCCTCTGTGACCACCTTCAATTTTTGTAGGAGACATTTTACTGTTTCAGTACTCTTGAGAATGCCCATTGAAGTGGGCGAAAACGTTAGAGTTTGAATAAATATGGTGAAAATATAACAGTGTTTTGATTGTTTATAAATTATTGAATATGAATTTTCACAGTGTGAACACAAACACCCTTCAACAATTTATCCTCTATTGATTTTCTAAGATCTATTTACTTATTGTTCCATATTTTTATCTAACTGTTTTAACTGTGAGGGTGTCTGGGATGATTTGGGCTTATTCCAAATTCGGCTTAGTAAAAAAAACGTTTTATTCAAATTTATTTTTTTATTTTTTATTTATTGGAGAAGACAGACAAACCTATATATTTCGGAAACCAGCTTCATTCTGAAGACCTCTCTATTCGCCCCATGACGTAGGCAGAGGTATTTTGTTCCAGCATCTGAGACCCATAATACTAAGTTCTATCTCCAAAACCCGTCTTGCGAGTTGGCTCAATAAATGTGCTTTTTGCTTCACCCTGTGCTGAGCGAAGCATGAGCAATCTTTCACTGATGGTTTCGTACTCGTACATCTCAAACGAACGTCTATGGGTCATTCCGTGTCAATTCAACACAATTTTGAGAGATTTTCAGACTTCATGTCTCAGATTTTCATGATTTTTTTTTATGCAGCAATATATCATAGACTTATGAAAAAATACCAAATTTCAGTTATGTAGCACAATTATTTTTGAAGTTATTAATTTTTAAAAATCACAATTTTTATGAAAAAATCTCATGTCTTGGCACCTTTGGATGCCTATAGACTAGCAACCAGTGATGATTATAAACCTGGGAGATGTCTCGTTTTAAAGCTGTTGAATGGGGCTTTAATCTGATGTGCCACAGGATAGGGGTCACGGTTTGAAAAAAAAAATAATTTTTACTTAATCATTATGCCTTTTTACAATCAATTTGAACAAGAAAATTGTAAAATTGTCTTCAATTACAAAAAAAATAAATTAATCAATAAAAAACAAAAAACTAAGCACACATATCTAGATACATAAGTACTCTATCAACAAATACATATAGACATATTATCTAAATAATTATAAATAAAAACAATACATATATTAAGTACTTCCAAAGTGACTTTATTAATCCTGAGTCATCTTTCAGGAATTCCGCTCTCAAAATCATCACTTTACGTTAGCCTGAATAGTTAGGCTAAATAGCCTTTACAGTAGAATAACTTAAAAAAAAACAACATACGTGGAACAAACAATCAACATATAAGAGACAATAAATACAACATGAAAATAGAAACTACTGGATATTCTCAACAGAAAGCATATACCTTTGAATAAACCCGCCCATAGCACATTTCCTCACGGTGTACTCCGAATCTTTGAAGATATCAACTTCACTGTAAAATGTAAGTGTTTTATTTATAGTAATGTAACATGCATTTCCACCAAGTACCGTCTGTCGACTAATTAATTACCTTGTACTGAATGAAACGTCACCTTGTATTATATTTTTCCCTTCGCAAAAATCTCGAAATTCAACATACTTACGTACACTAAATAAAACGCGTTTTTTATATTACGCCATATTTACATATCTGCTTAACATACACATGCTAAATTGCTTATTTTAAGCATTCATAATGAAATTTTGCAAGCATTTTTCTGCCTTTTTGTATTACGTAATATATTCCCCTAGGTTTTCTTTATTGGGTTAGGGAATAAAACACATACATTTTTTTTTTTAATATTTAACAATTTAGGAGTATCTTCTCGGAGATCTCCCCTGTACATATTTGATGAAATAAAAGGTGATGCGACAACGAAATAATGCGTATGATTTTGTGTTGTGTCGTCTTTTGTTTCGTCGCTTTATAAATAATGTATGGTATTATTAAAAGCAGCAGTGTGCCAAAGCTCCGTTTTATTACATCGACTTTAGGGGCTGTTGTTGCGTAATCAGATTCACTTCAAGTTCCTGCTAGATGCGTGAAGAAAACCTGCTAAAAACTAACACCTATCTATCTATTTAAATAATCATGATTGTCTGAACCTTATTGGATGAAGAAGCAGTGTCTCTTTTTGGGTGTTTCTGTAAAAAATATGTTAACTTTTTAGTAGGTACCGAAAATGTAAAGCCTATATGGGTTTCGTAGGTTATATTTGTATATAAACCATTGTTAAGTGCTTTTATCTAGTTTGATATTGTAAATAAAATATTCATCACAAATAAATATTCATCTTTATATTTGCATCATCTCGAAATATCCCACAAGCGTATTATAACCAGTAGATCAATTGTATGTCACGAACATACAAGTCGCTCTCTCTGTGCCATAAAAAATAAGAATTAGCGTCGTACCTGTAGGGTTACTCTTGACAAAATCTAAACACGATCTTAATCTTAATCATACGACGCGCGAAGTGACTATTGGCCAAAAATACGCGCGTATTATAACCAGTAGATCAATTGTATGTCACGAACATACAATTGTATGTCACGAACATACAAGTCGCTCTCTCTGTGCCATAAAAAAATAAGAATTAGTGGCGTACCTGTAGGGTTACTCTTGACAAAATCTAAACACGATCTTAATCTTAATCATACGACGCGCGAAGTGACTATTGGCCAAAAATACGCGCGTATTATAACCAGTAGATCAATTGTATGTCACGAACATACAATTGTATGTCACGAACATACAAGTCGCTCTCTCTGTGCCATAAAAAATAAGAATTAGTGGCGTACCTGTAGGCTTACTCTTGACAAAATCTAAACACGATCTTAATCTTAATCATACGACGCGCGAAGTGATTATTGGCCAAAAATACACGCTTACCGATCGCGCGGTAGCGGTAGCGCGGTGTTTTTGACCATAGTCCCTTCGTGCGTCGTATAATCAAGATCAAGACTAGATTAAGATCGTATTTAGATTGTGTCAAGAGTAACCCTGCTGATCTCTGAATGCAAGATCTGAAATCTTTCATTCGTGATGTTAAACGAATGTTTTACGTTTACAGGTCACTAGAAAACTTTTAGGGAAAACTATCCTGCGCATCCCGGAACAGCTCCCCCACATGTCTCATCCCGGTCCAGAGCATTCATCGATCGTTGTTAAAAGTAACAATTGCCTCTTACAACTTACAATACAATCTTTGAAGAAAGAAGTAAAATTCATTGATATGTTCATTACATAAAATTGATTATTTTGCTATGGCTAGAATTTTGCCGTAGTAAAAAAATTCTACTAAAAGCGACAATTATTGTCGGTTAATATTCTGCTAAAATCGCAGGATCCGCTAAAACTGCTCTCAACTTGAATAGTGTCTAACATATTTATGTATGTATATAGGCTGTACATAGATGGTAGTTACATTACAGCTAGCTCAGCTGATAAAATAATCAAGCTAAACATCCTTCCTCATCCTTACTCGAAATAATTTATCTTTGTCTTTGGTCTTACTAAAACATTTTCGCACTAGCAATATTGCGTCTCATACCCAAAATGTGGAATGAGTTTTACGTTGCCATAGAGTTGACGAGAAGGCCGTCGTTTTGTTGTCATTAGGTCCTCTTGTAAGCATTGGTGTTTCATATTCGTCGTCATAAATGACTTCATCTTACTTACAGTACCTACGTTAACACAGAACTTATTTTCGTCTTTTTTTTATTCAACACATTTCATAACGAGTTGATGAGGTTGCCAAATATTGCGTGGAGCACCTGGCGAAGAATTGGTCTCCTTCTCATTTCCGTAAATTTTCGTATGTTTTGTAAAAGGCAGATCAAATTTCACATCTTAAATTCAGTTAAGAGGTTTGCCACCAACGACTACTTTTTGTTGGCACGGAGAGACTTGCATGTTTATTACATGCAGCTGGTCTGTTGGCTACCCCATTTTCGGGATAAGTATAGCGTGATGGTGTAGTGGTCGTTGTAGTAAAATGTTGCACAATTACAATTAGGTACCTACGTACCGTGCTCGAGTCGGGTTCGATTAGTTGGGATCTTAACAAAACAGGTTTAATTGCAGACATGAAATAAGTTCAGAAACGGTGTGTAAGGCATAGATATGGGTACTATATCGATTCTCAAATCTGTTTTTTTTTATTGGCATGTCTTGATAGGAACCTATAACTACACTTGAGAGAAGGAGAAATAAATACTTAACCAGACACTTCTTCAAATCAGTAACCGGTCATCTCAACAACCTCCACATACCATCTGAAACCGACTTATACCTACTTTCCATATTTTTATGACTGAGCTCGTAACAATCTTCTGTTGTATCCCTAACATGATGGTCTTACGTAAATATTTAATTAATAAATCTCCAATTAATAGGGCTGTACGCAAAATGAATGAACCGTCAGCTGGTATTGACAGGACCTATACAGTATAACGAATTTACAAGGAAAATTATATTACTGTTGTAACGTAGACATTAGGTAACTGATTGGCGCAAAGGCTTCAGGCTGTGACGTAGTCAATCTAAAATTAATAATTAATAATGTCGTTGATGTCCTGTAATTATGTTTTGTGAATAGGTTGAAAGTTTCCAGAAAAAGTTGAATGTTTTCTATTTCGAGGACTGTAATTTTACGTGATACTCGAAAACTTATTGAAAAAAGTTATCAAAAAGAATCTTATGCTTGAATGCGAAAATGCTGATCGCATTCGCAAACGAAGTGTGTAAAGAAGCTACTACTACTACTACTACTACTACTACTACTACTACTACACCATCAGAACATTTCCCACAAGTGGTTTTGCCTGCAAACCATCTGCATGTAATGAACTTGCAAGCTGTCCCCTCTTTGCCAACAAAAATTTAGAAAAACAGGATGGGTGACAAACCTCATCCCTGCTGAATTTAAGATGTACCTACATAAAATGCTTTATTTTCTCGAATACCTACTTTTTACTGGACTTTTACTCGTAAAATTGCGGAAAAAAGTGGGAGACAAATTTATTCTTTGCCGGGTGCTCCATAGAAATTATACGGGAGTGTTATGAAGCCTATATTGATATTCATACCTAGCTGTGCACCGTTAATCAAAAATTTAACTCACAAAATAGTAAATGTGTACACAAAAACTTATTTTTTTAACTGTTTTCTTTTACGTGAAGTTGAGCTATTACTTATGATCAAGAAGACGATATCTATCATTAGTGATGTGAGAAGAAAAAATTCTCCAAAGAAATTTCACGAGAACGAAAAATTCCTCCGAGAATTTCTCCTCTGATGGAAGAGAAATTTCTCTCCATAATTTTTCTTAGTGGTATTATGACCTTTCGCCCAGTACACTTCCAAAAATTTGTGGGGCTGATTAAAGCCCAAATCAGAGGTTATTAACACTTTTTTCCATGTACGTACCAGCATTTTTTTTAACTTAAATATGGGCATGTGGGGTGTCAAATATCAAGATTTTTCATCAGTTTTAGCAGTTTTTTCTATGTAGGTATCTAACATTTTTTGATTCCATAGTTAATTGTAGCCATATTGGTGATAAATTGTCTCAACATTTGTACATTGTTATTGATTGATTGAATAAAGTATTTATTATTTTTATACTGTTAAATAAAAAATAAAAAAAATTCTCGGTAAATTCTCTACTTCGAGAAATTTACCGAGAAATTTCTCGGTAAATTTCTTGAAAAATAATTTCTTGAGAATTCCACAACACTATATATCATAAAATAGTTGTAAATCTAAGAGGAATAAGACAAAGCAAAAAATGTCCACACTTATGACCACCAGTGTAGGTACAGCCTGTTCTGTTGTATATTATTCTGTTTTACAGAACAGTATTCTGTTGGACCATCTGTCGTCTCTCTCAGTACTCGATGCTTGAATATTAATATCTTTAGGGTCCTTTCTTTGGGTATATTTATGTATGTAGGTTCTCAACTATATTTCGACCATCGCCCATTTTGAGATAAAACTAAAACTAGTACGCCCTCAAGGGAGTATCTAGGATTTTACCGACGACTTTACTTAGTAAGATAACTTTTTTTGCTCCCAAGATTTTCAGTTTGATATCGAAAAATGATAAAAAAATACGTGATTTCTTCGTTTTTGTATAGGAGTTTGAAGATATCGGCTTTTAGCATGTCTGCCACCGCCTTCCTAAATTGCCTTTGTGTCGCCAAATTATGTCTCTTTCGAACCGTCCCCGTGGAATTCTCCAGTGCCAACAAAGGGACATAATCGCCCGCGTTGAGAAACACTGATCTAAATCCTTGTAAATAATTTTCCTATACAGTATTTAGTAGCGTGTTGTATAATAATGAAATTGGTTTGGTTTGAAAATATTGATTGTACTAACAATAAATAATATGCCTTGTGGTACACTGGTTTTGTATAGTGTATTTTGTTTTGAATGCCAGAGATTCAAATCCATTGTTGCTTCCAGAACCTCTGGCCATTCCAGATCAAGTCTTTCAATACACATTTTGGACACGTCCTTGCCAGTTCTTTCTGGGATGGTCCACTAGGGTTCTACCCTCTCCCGCAGCCTCTAACAACCTTAGTGATAATTTCTCCATTTTCTGATACACAAAGTGCGTATCCTAGCCATCACAACTGCGAACTCCATTAATTTAAACTAAACAATATTATATCGTGGGCTCAATACTATAATTAGACACCACAAAATCAATAGTTTTGAGATAATGGATAAATCATGACATTACACTCAGAAGGATAGAAATTAATATATTACACATTATTGAAACACTTTGATTACAGTACAAGGAAGCCTGTTAATACATAAATAATTATTACTAGAAATTAATCAAACATCAAAAGCAAACATCGGGAACGCTTAAATCAAAACCATTAAAATTCGAGATATTGTCTATTTCTATTATTGAAAACATGATATAAGCTACTATAAATAACCAAATAGTTCAAATAGGTATTATTATAATTATCCTACAGAGTTTTTCACCGTGGTTTGGACATGTTGAACGAATGAACGAGATAAGAATGACAAAGAGGATATTATACTTGTCTGAAAGAAAGTGTGTAAGGAAGCGCGGGCATCCGAGAACCACGTGGCTTGATCACGTGGATCAAATTCTCAAGAACGGCCTGTGTTGAGTAAGAGGAACCGACGTGTGTGTATGAGAAACTGTATGAATGTGGAGGAAGCGAAAGAAGTGTGTAAAGATATATCCGTTTGGCGTTCCGTTCTCTCTGCCTACCTAGTATAGTTTTTCACAATTCCTCCACTAAGAAAGAAATATTTGAAACCTTTTACATCACGAAAACCTACATGGAAGAATAATTTCACTCATATAAATGTACCTATTTAACTCTTCAATGGCATCAATCAGCCCTAGTTGGCTGGGTTGCTTCAATAAAAAATAAATAACACTGTATCAGAGTTTCCGATTTTCCGGAAATATAAGGATTTCAAACAGGAGGCACACAAAGTACGGTTACTCCAACTGACTCCACTCAACTTATCTCCCTTAGTGTAATAAAATACTAAAGTTGTGTTAGCAAATTGGCTCTCCATTCTTATTGGTGTCCGAATGAACTTTCTTTTGTTCACATAATTATATGTAGGCACTGCCTCAGAACAGACAAAAGTCTAGTGAGGCAGTAAATTCCATTTCTTATTATTGTTTTTAGAACACGTGTAATTAGGTTGAAAAGTTATGTTTAGTTATATTGATTTTTGCCGTACTAGTTAAGTTTGATATTTTTGTAAAAATAAATGTATGTATATTTTCACAAAATTAGTAAATTTGTAGAAATTTATATAGGCATACTGAATCCGAGAATAATGTTAGACGTAAGATACTTTTTAACCCTCACATAAAATTCAGGCCGTCGTAAAATTTCGCATCTGACTTAAATAAGCACGTACACATTTGGGTAGGTACGATTAACATCTTCCTTCAAACATTTAACTATTGATACTGTATATACCTATTTATGTAGTACTAGCTGGTTACCCCACCTGCAAAAAACGTCTCGATCGCTTAAGTAGATAAGGCGTTATAGATAAAAATGTTGGGTTTCCTTCCCTTCTTGTTTACACATTCATCGCTCATTTTTTCAAGTTTTGGGAAAATTTCATTTTGTATATAATATCACCCCTCGCTATATTATCGCTTTGTTGTGTCTATTTCTTTGATAACGACTTCAAAACACGCGATCCATTTCCATATTTCCTATTCTATACCTACATACATATTGACCGCACACTATTATACTTTGCTATATGTTTTAGGCTCCTTTATAATCAAATAAATATATGACAATGTGCATAATAATGTTTGTTCTTCACGTTGATTCGCACCGCTTAACCAATCCGCGAATGGGCATTTATTTTTGCGATCCTGCAAATGCAGTATGCAGGTTTTCGCTTATTCATAAAATAAATAAAAACAAATGGACAGACTGCCCCGGTTAATGTGAGGGATTTTAAAATATCTTTGACTAAAAAAAAACATTTCGAAGTCTTTGTGATAAAATAATAATAATGTCGGAGAAAGTAGGTGGGTACTCTTTAAAAAATATTACCTACATAAAAAGCACGCAAAATACCGTAAAAAAACTTCTTGCTCAGTACAATCTAAAATGATAATTCAATATTATATAATATTTTTGGAAGACGTTACTTTTAAAAGCACTTCCAGGTAAATCTTCGAAAGTACCGAAATGACCTTACCCTGAGCCTTAAATTCTTTATTTTTAGCCAGTTACCTATAGAGGATTATACCTATCAGTAGAGAAGTTACCTTATGTAGATCATATTAAAATATAGCTACCGTACACGTTACCTCTCGGGAGTTCTGTTTATTTGTACTATCACGGCATTTTAACTAGTGAACCTACTGCATATAATGAACATACGTGTTGCCCTCTCCATTTTCTGTTCGTCCTTTTCCTTGTGTCAGAGGATGGAGGTAGCAGTTTATCCTCTGGGAATTTTCCTTTCACTTATATCTGTCCTGAGTCACACGAATAGCGTTTGAAACAGGCGACTTCCTCTCTTAACCATTAAAAATAATAAAAGACGACATCACTCCTGAAATTAAAAAGTCAAATATCTTAAACGTGGTGTTTTGTCAACTCTCGCCTTTTTATAGTAAGATCCTGGAAAAGTTACTGAAAAGAGTAAGAGATGTATTTATATTTCGAGGATTACACGAATAAAAAGCTAGTAATTTTTACTCATTAAATAAATTTTCAATGCTCACATTACGTATTAATTTTATTGAACTTTTATTTAAACAGTTTGTATTGTACTGCCTAATTTACTAATTATATAAGCACAATTCCCGTAAATAGGATATTTTTGTAAGGGTGACATTCTCCACAAAACTACCCTTGTTAAATAAAATAGGTACCTATATAATATATCAAACGAAAAGGTTGAAATGTGCCCTTTAAATAAAATACTTTGTGTAAATCATTTTTTTCTTATCTGTTTTTTCTTTGTATCATTTCGTTTCCACTTTAACATAAAAGCATTTGGCCATTTATAAGATGAGGTATTGTTTTTATACTCGTGTGGTTGTAACAAAACAAATATATTTGAAGATTTCTTTGTTATGTCGGGTGTTTCGAAGTTTATGAACATGTGAATGTGTTCATCCATCCATTAAATCCTGGTTATAGAAAAAACAATGGCATTTACAGAACTGTGTGAAGATACAAGGAAACGCTCGAAGTTTTTCCTTTTTTCTGAATGAAAAATTATAGGATTATTTTTACCGCTGGAACGACCATAAACACAACTTAATTCATTGTTTTAAGATGTAAGGGGTTTGTGCGTCATAATTATAGTTTAAATACGTTGAAAGTAGAATTTTCAACATATTTGTAATATTAGCTGATTACGGCTTTCGTGGTCTTGATTTATGGATGCTGATGTTCTTCCGGGTTTATCGCATTTGATTCGTCTCCTTCCTTTGTCTTGACTGTTTCGACTCTACTGATAGACTCATTATCAAAAGTATGATTGTGACTCCATCAGCAGAGTCGAAACGTCAAGAGAAAGGAAGAAGATCAACTAGACGTCGTGAACCCGGAAGAACAGCAGCATATATTTGCAATATGGTTAGGCTTGTACTTTAACTGTATAAGAAATTGGTTGTCTACTCTTCTCAAGGTGTTCACTCAAATTCGAAAGCCTTCAGGATTTTTCACTCTTCTGCGTAAGTTTTCGAGTGTCCTGTAAAAGGCAGGTGTTCGAAAAAAATAAGACATTTTACATCTTAAATTCAGCGATGAGGCTTGCCACCCATCCTGAATGTCTTGATTTTATATTGGCACGAAGAGGACAGTTTGCATGTTTCTTACGTGCAGCTGATCTGCTGGCTACCCCACTTGTGGGATATGCCGTGATGGTATAGTATAGTATAGTATAGTATTCAGGATTTTTTGGAGGTATCCTTGTGTAGAAAAGATGGCATGCTTCATCGCTAGTTAGAAACGATAAAAGTAACTTACAGGAGTTTTCAGGATGTATTTTGAATATCTCCCATAAGTGAGGTAACCGGTGAATTCATTGTTTGTAATAAACCTCAAACTCATCATGCCAATAAAAATGAGGCATTCAGGATGTGTAGCATGGCTCATTACAACAGAATTGAAGATCATACCTTCAACATGCTATCACTTCTAATATAGATCCCTACTTTGATCACAAAAGTTGTGAACAATATGTTATACCAACTATACTATGGAAAAGTTGGAGAGAAGGATGAAATCTTCTTATATTATATTATAATAATATTCCGCAACACAACAGGGAATTGTTAATAAGGAAGATTGTTAATAATTCTCTTCGCAGATTTTTAGGTACCTACGTCACGAGATCATGCGTATTGTTCCACAGTGTCCTTATTAATAATGTCGTGTATGTATGTATGTTATAATATCTCTTCCGTTACTCATAGTAGACAACAGCTATACCCTCATTCTATCCTTATGGAAAATTCAACAACAATACCTCACCTGCTCGGCTTAAGCCTTTCATTCAGACAAAGGACCCTTGAGTTTAGTTCAGACTGTGGTTAAGTACTTCGTCGAGTGGTACTAGGTGTATTATTAATATCTTATCCATCCTCATAGTAGAGTCTCCGGATTGATTCATGCGCTAAGCATTTTATTATTTTCTGCATTTTTGCACTGATGCATATTTTCTTTTTTTTTTGTGTCTTTAAAAAGCGTTTGCGAGAAAGCACTTTGTAAAGATTCTGGTCTTAAAAATTCAGTCTTTTCATTTATTTGTTTATTCGTATTAGACCTAGATTTCTCCAGTACTAAGCCAATTGCACAACAGAAATTTTGAGGAATACGAGAAAAGCAAGAAAAACCAGCACATACAACGGAAATTTTCCTGCTGTATGATAAAATTAAATGTAGCGTGCAACCTGCATAATGTCGAGTGTAACAAACGCTTGGTAAAAAAAAAACTCATATTGTGACTGGAAATCGTGGACATTCCAGTAGATGTGACATGACTTGTTCAACGCCACAATCATAAACTTTGGCCTCGTTCTTAAATGAAACTCCATCTTATCCTGTTCTTTTTACAATTTACATCTTTAGTTCTGAAGCGGCTTCGCATTTTTCACATCCGACGAGTGAGACTATGTTCCTCCATCGATTATATATTAAATAAATGGATGTGAAGCATTTCGTGAAAGGTGATCGTTGAAATTATTCTCGTCTTACAAAGAAGAAAAAAGAACACAATCGTTAATTTTCTTTATGGGCTATTTGTACAAATTACTAAACTTTTCTGAACTATCCTTTATTAGCGTGTTGTTCTGGACTACTGCTATCTCATTTAGTATTTATTTACGACAAAAAATCCTTCTTTTCCACGTCGCTCTTTTGTTAGTACCCTTGTCTCTTTTGTTTCACGCGTGTTTAGTAGCAGCGTTCATTTCAGTTTAATGTTTTGCGTAGCACAATATATTACGTAATAATAATATTATGTAGCATGCCTCTTTTGTTTTTCAATAAGAATGAGATATCGAGTTGGGAGTTAAGGTGGTGTGAGCATATTATTTTTCATTTTCGTTCGATCTGCGCCTTTATTTTTTTTTTTATTGTTTGTTTTTGAATAATATTCCTTTGTTACAATACATTTTAAGGGAAATGTGCTTTGTGGTTAAAAAAATCCATTTATTTTTTTCCATTTTGGATATGATCGTTACATTGACGATTACAAAGGTTGTATTGTAATAACAATACGCTAATAGTTTTGAAATATTATACCCAGTATTTCAAACATTTGGGATTTGTACGAAACATTTCATGTACCTATCTTTTTTATTATATAACGAGATTCCTTTTCAAACAGGCCTAAAATAAATTCTTGCCTTATGTCAAAGACAATTTGAGAAAAGGGTTATATAAAATATATTTTCCATCTAAAACATATAATGCTCTTATATTAGGTTTTGAATTAACCTTTACAATACCCAAAGGCGCAAGAAATTGAATATATTTAACTGAATAGGCATATGGAGTTTTTGTTTAGCATTGTTTATTCAAAAAGTGACCTCAAAGATGTTGTTTAATCTATTATCCGAAACTTTCAGCAAACAAGTTTTGTCTTCGGTCTCTTTCTAAAATCTTGAATGGTCGCCTCTTTTAGCAAATTCAGTATTCTTATTGAATATTTTATTATTCTTTTGCTTTAACATTCCCTTTGAAAATATAGAGAGGAACAGGTCTCTTCCATGCCCCCGGTATAGAATAGGTCTCCCACTCTTTTCTGTTAATTTTTCGAGTGTCCCGTAAGAGGCAGGTGTTCGTAAAAGCCACGTTTAAAACATTTAAAATCTTCAGTACGAAGAACATAGTACAGTATCCTGAATGTCTTGAATTATATTATTACGATTTGCATGCAGTTGCTGCCGCTGGCATCCTCAGTCGCGGCGAATCTATGATGTAATGAGATGAGTTAATTATACTTTGTAATCTAACGCGACGAATGGTTCTCTTTGTGATTATGAAGGTGTACCTATTTTAGAACTAACCGTTGAATTATTTACTTTGAGTAAATACTGAAGAATTACTTACCGGCAACTAATGAGCTTGTTAATATTGTACCCCACTCTGTACATAATATTGTTTCACAACTTTAGGAAAGCCCTTCATTATGTACATAAGTATTGTACTTAATACTTGTGGGCTAATGTGACTCCCCTGAGGCAGCCCCGCCTTACCGGATACAAAAATTCAAATTAGTTTCGTTGTAAAAAATAGGGGTTCGTTCACATAAAACAATGAATAAATTACACTTATTAAAACTCATTACTTTGCTATTAAATAAATGTATAATTTAATTAATTACATATATGTTTTTTATTATCCGTTCAAGCAATACCTTACATCTACATAAAATAAAGTTGTTGGTCTATTTGATGTGTATTTTACATTACTTATTGTTGACGAGGAATATTATGTAATTGCCAAATTTATTTGAAAATGCATGCAGACGAATTTCACTATACCTAGAATCCTATCATTGGTGTCACCGGAATAAAAATGTCTGATTCTTTTATTTAATTTTTTTGTGTTCTGTTAAAGGAAAGTATTCATAAAACATTAAGACGCTTAATATCTTCAAGTCTTCAACACAGTGATAAGACAAGTCAGCAATCCTAAATGTCTTATTTTTTATGGCACATAGAGGACAATTTGCATGGTCATTACGTCTAGAAAGTCTGCTGGCTACCCCGCTTGTAGTAAATATTCTAATCCTATATGGTTGAATAGAAATTTAATTTTCGTCAGTTTTTCGTAGATTGTGTTTTCCGTAAATATTTGCTCCGTAATTAAACTTTATATTACTTAAAGCGATTCAGTTGTTCGTCAGTTTGCCTTTCTCTTATTCTTTGTTGATTCTAATACTTGCTCTTGTATTACTTTCATCGTAATATTTTAGTTTTACTCCCTTGTGTTTGGGGAAATGTTTGTTCAGAATTTTCTACACATCAGCGATAAATATTTCTACGAATTTCTTTAATGGGTAATATGTATTCGGAGAAACCTGTACAGATTTTTTTGACTCTTTGAAGTCTACGTAAGAAGGAGTTTTAGTGACGAGCATTTTAAAGCATTTACAAATATCATTTTCTGTTCAGACAAGAACTTGGGATATTATGAATATTTCTCAACAGACATCTCATCTGCACAACCAACAGATTGTGCAAACTCCTTTTAGCAGGAGACAGATTGAGATATCTGATTGGATTTTTAAAATAATGGTTCTATATTTAAAAATTTTAGTTCGACACTTTTATGAATTAAATAGTAGTGTATTTAACTGACGTATATTTTATTTATTGTGTTGACATTTATTTTGTAAAACTCCATATTATTTTATGTAAAAAAACATGGTTTTTAGTTTTACTGTATTTATTTATAAAAATAGTGACCTGGTTTCGACTTATGAAGTCATTGTCAAACCCAAAATCATATCATCAAAAAATTTAAATAGGTTGACAATGACTTCATAAGTCGAAACCAGGTCTCTATTTTTATATATAAATACAGTTAAACTAAAAACAATTTGTTTTTTTTTTACATAAAAACAAATAAATAAAATAAACTGACGTAGCTTCAAAATGATATTTTGTTAAAAGCTGCTATTATAATCATTATTTGTTGCTTGATATTTTTCTGATAATTGGTTATTATCCTCTGAGATTAAACTTAATAATAATAATAACAACGAACAATTGTTGGAAAAATATTATTAATAGAATAGAGATAAATAAATTATTAACGCTCAGTTCATAAAACTATTAAAACTCTTATCTATTATTATATTTGTGTGCTGTGTACATATAATATATGTACGACTGAACATATATTATATGTTCAGTCGTTTGGATAATGATAGGTTAGTGCCCGCGAACTCGGCTCAACCATACACTTGACAGCGGCTTGTTTAATTAATAACCCTATGCCTATCCCTGCTACATTGTCACAAATTTTGGATTAAAAGATTTGACTTGAAGATCCTGCTAGATTCTTGACAAAAACTGCTGAGGTCACTTGAAAAAATGACGAATAAATCACGTTTATATAAGAATACATACATACCATCACGCCGCTTCCCTCGTGGGGTAGGCGGAAAGTATCGAACGCCACTTTCTTCTATCCTTGCATACATCTTTCGCTTCCGTTACTGTCATACAATTCCTCATGCATGTTCTCCTGTTATGGATAATTATTAAGTTTAGGTTATAGGTTCATGAATGGAAGGTACCACCAGTTTTTCTATGACGAGAATGATGCTAAACTGCTTTGAAAAGTAGATGGCCCTAACAAGGAACAAAATCCTGCTAAAATCGCAGGATATAGTAAAATTTAATAATCCTTCTTGTTGGGTCTCGATATGGCCGTACGTTTTAGTTTATCGTTATCACATTTTTTAGGTATCAAGTTTCCGCTTATTCTAGTATTATTATCTTCAATACTTTGAGCCTTATCTTCTGATTGTACTCTCTGTGACTCCATGTTACTAATATTTCAGTTTGTCATTTAAATTGTGTCACGTTAGACGTACATTGTTTTCTCTGCAACAATTATTGTTTTTCGAGTCGCTTTGACATTCGACGTTTCCTGGTTCCGATTGAATAATTAATTCTTGGAATTTAACGAGTATCGCGTTGTTTTTATTTTTTAAATCTTTAGTTGTGTTAACGCTGTTAAAATTTCGAGTTTTTTTTCATAAATTTGAAACTTTTTAATATTTTTTCTTTCTAAATTTCTTTAGAACTTAAGTTATACGTATTTTGTTTGCTAACATTGACAAAATTAATTAATTTGAGTGATTTATTCCTTTGCAAGTTTTGAGTAAAATTTTAAACTAAAGACTCATTCCATTTTGTCAAGTTATTTAATTATAGAGCTTTTCATTAATTACTTATTTAATTTACGTTAAATTATAAGTAAAAGTACGTACTAGCAACGTGGTAGTATATAAATCTCAAAAATACAGTGTTAAAATATTTTTGAAGAACTTTAGAAGTGATTTAAACATTTTATGATTTAGTATTTTGAACAGTGGTTTATTTGTTGATTTTTTTTGAGAATATTATCAGATTCTTTTGTCGACATTTGAATTGAATATAAATTTTTTGATAGTTTTTAAACAAAGTGAAAATGGTTTTGATAATGTTTGATCGTTTGTTTATGCATGTAAACAGAAGAGTATTGACATTGTTGAGTTTTTCACTTCTGATGATTCTAATGTGTGTTTTGCTTGTGTTGGATACGAACAGCAATGGCCACGTCAACAAGTCCAATGGAGTGCAGTGCGTGCTGAGGCCAGGAGACGCCAGGAAGATCATCAATCCTGATCTGCCCATGATCTATGCCATCACCCCGACGTACGCGAGGCCGGTCCAGAAGGCAGAATTGACACGGTAATTTTTTTCCTTCATTACACTTTAATCGCAACAACCAAAGGTAGGTACTCTTTTAAATGACTTTGGTAATCTTTGAGGTGTCTGGATCGGTTATTGGATTGATTTAGAATCGTTTTTGTCTCAGTAAACAAATAGTAAATTATATTTTGTAGTAGGGCATGTCGCCATTTCAATTTTTGTTAGGTTATAGATAGAGTATATTTTATTGCAGAAAGTTTCACGTATTTTCACGACATATCCCACAAGTGGGGTAGCCAAAAGAACAGTTGAATTAAATAAACATGCAATCTGTCCTCTCCGTGCCAACAAAGAACTAAGACATTCAGTTTGAGTGACACACCTCATCGCTGAATTCCATTTGTAAAATATCTATTTTTTCGGACACGATATACTTAACTGGGTTTTGTTATGAACCCAAATACAACCTTATACACCTTTCACAGAGCTACTAAAAGCTTGTGTCGTGAAACGGGAGTCTGCCGACACCTGGTATCGAACCACGAACCCCTTGTTCACGAGGCCGAGCCTCTACCTCCAGGTTACCGATGAACTCTATTTATCGAACCTATTACGATAATTTTCGCAAAAGAGTGGGAGACCAATCGTTTGCCGAATGCTCCACGTATTTTCCACGGTGTCTTTTGTGTAATAAACAGGCATAGTTGACTGTAAGAAACTGCTCTATTGAAAGTAGTCAATTCGGCTGCCTGGAAACTTATATTTTCAGGTGTTACATAATATTTGTAATCGATAATGATTTGAGGAGTGTTTTTAGTATTTTTAATTATCGTCGCGTTATCACACACCTACCGTCGTTATCTGCAAATAGTCAATTACTGTTAATCTTGTACTAAAGTATAATAATATTATATTAAAACCTTTACTTAACTAAAACAGAGTCAAAATCTGCTATCAACTTTTTTAGTCTTTAATTCTTAATCCACTAACGAAAATATTAACTTAATGCTTAAGTTAATATTTAATACGTTATTATTTTTAAAGCTCTTTGAAAATCGCTGAAGAGTAGCGGACATAATCTTAAGGGTACGCTATACCGCCAGAATATTTTGGTAATGGGCTGTACTACAGATTTCTCCCTCCGCGCGGTCTTCATCTTCCCTTTCCCCGCAGTTGTTTCCCCGCTAGGATGCAAAATCAAACAAACAGAAATCATATTGAAATCCCGTAAGAATACGTCGTAGATTAGTTATTGCGAATAGGCTATACATCTTTCTCTCTTGCACCGTGCCACACTTCATGGTATCGCATTATTTTACAACTTAGTCAGTAATAACAATAGATATAGGTAAGTAGACTACTTACATAACAATAGGCTTTTTTTGAATGATTCTATTCAAAATAATATAAGATAGGCATCAACATTAATATAATCTTTACATTATCTACCTAATCAGGATAATATTGTTATTGAAAAACATTGACTCTTTGACGCTGAGAAAATATTATATCCATCATTATCTCAAAACAGGTTGCAAACACAATTTGGTTTACCTATGCAAAATTATTTAAATTTACAAGTAGGTATACTATAATCATTATACAATATTGTAGTACCTTTTCCTGCTGTATGGTTTAGAATAATAATAATAATAATAAACCGGGTAATAATAATACCGGGCTAGTTGGAAGACATAACTGTTATTTTGAGGACACTTTTTTTATGTAATATTGTAACCAATGTACAGTGAAGAATAAAATAAATAAATAAAAATAAACTTTATTGCAGATTAAGGAGCATACATTCAAGTTATAAAACAATGTGATACAGATAAATGATACTGCGCAATGGGCGAGTACCTAATAAATTAAGAGAATACACAATTTATAAATAATTCACAATTTTTATTAAGCGTAGCACCCGGTAATGAACAAAATAACTAGACAAGTCATTCAAGATGGGTGTAATATAGGTAAGGTATAAAATCAAAAATTTAATTAAAAATAATAATAAATAAAATTGAAATAAAAAACTGTTATTTTCACTCATCAAAAATTATCTTTATTGTCTTTTACGTGAGTTATTCGAAATGATGTCTTTGATGCAACTCGAAAATTTACAGAATAGAGTGGGAGACCTATTTTTACAGGACACTCCACGGGGTTTTCTAAATTTCTAATTTTAGTATTGTCACAGAGAGGATGACCTGTATGTTTACAAGTACTTAGTACCATTAGTAGGTAAGTAAGAAATCTTTTATGATTGTTTATGGTCAGGTTTTGTTGCTCCCGTGAAGTCCCCAGTAAAGAATTGGTCTCCCACTGTTTTCTGTTAGTTTTCGGGCGTCCAATGTAAGAAAGGTATTTATATTACATTTTGTTTAAGACATTTAACATCTTCAGTTCAGCAATGAGGTATGCCACCCATCTTGAATGTCTTTAATTTTATTGGCTCAAACAGTCCTCCGTTGTCCAACTTGCATATTTATTATTTCAGTTGGCTGCTAGCTACCCTACTTATTTGTTATGAAACGAAAAAATATCACATAAATATTTTAGTCCGTTCGTTTTGCACGTCATTATGTATGTATGTTTATATAATATTTTCAATAGACACAATATTAGACAAGATTGAGGAAATATAATAATCAATGTCTCATTGGATGGGTATTTTTTTAGTCTAAAATTTTTATACATATCTTATTTCTAGACAGATATAATACAGTTTATAACCAGACTACCATGTAATATTATATTGTAAACAACACTTTATATATATCAGGATAATATTTGTAAAATGGTGTTGCCGGTTTCAAGAGAAAAAATACTTTTATTTATTATTCGTAAGTGTTTATTTGTCCATTTTATGTTCATTTCTAGAGTGAAGCCGGGCTAACAACTTATAAGTAGGAACTTGAACAATATTATTATTTTGAAAACTTTCTAAATTTTGATACCTGCTTTTAGGGACAATCTTAATTTTGCAGTCTTTATGTCGAGTATTTGTTTATTACAAAAGCTTTTGTCTATTATTGTATACCTATTACCTACTCGCAACTATTATGAATAGATATTATACCTATTATAGTAGCATTGTGTTTGTGTATACCGACTTACTTAAAAATTGGTCTCCCACTCTTTTGCATAAGTTTTCGAGTGTCCTGTAAAAAGCAGGTGTTTGAAAATATAGACATTTTACATTCTAATTTCAGCGATGAGGTTTGTTACCCATATTGAATGTCTTAATTATATTTTGGCACGGAGAAAACTGCTTGCATGTTTATTATTACACATATGTGGTAGAGGATATATACTTATCTGAAAGAAAGGGTGTGAGGAAACGCGGGCGTCTGAGAACCACGTGACTTGAAAAGGAACCGACGTGCGTGTATGAGAAACTGTATGAATGTGGAGGAAGCGAAGGAAGTGTGTAAAGATAGATCTGTTCGGCGTTCCGTTCTCTCTGCCTACCCCACTTGGGACACGGCGTGAGGGTATAGTATAGCAGAAAGGATGGAACACCAGACCAACCTATTCTTGCACACTTCTTTGCACAATTCCTTCTACTATGGAATATAAGTGAGCTCGTGTTGTTTGTGTTCGAAAAGAGATAAAAAAAAGTCATGAAGGGGCCTATATCTTGATCTGTGTAGTGCTGTAATGTAATTTTCGAGTGATTTGTATAAAGCAGGTATTCGTTAAACATTCCTACTTATGAGAGTGTAGTAAACATTACGTATAAGGCATTTCTAAATGTGTAAAAGGCAGGTGTTCGAAAAAATTAAGACATTTTACATTTTAAATTCTGCGATGAGATTAGACACTCATATTGAATGTCTCGGTTGTCTATCGGCACGGAGAGGACAGCTTGCATGTTTATAACATGCAGCTGGTCTGCTGGCTACCCCACTTGTGGGATATACCGTAATGGTATAGTATAGTGTATAGTAAGTATTTATAAATGGCACGAAGAGGATAAATTGTATGTTTATTCCATTTAGTTAATTCATTTCTCGACTAGAAGGAGATTTATTGATTTATGACTCATAAGACTTATAGGTAGACATCAGATACAGTACGTACACCTAATGTTATGATATAATTTGGTTGCGAATTATATGCACAAAAAAATGTGCATTTATGTATTCATTTCGATATACCTAATTATGAAAGATCATTTCACAGGAATTAATTTGATAGTTAATGCTTAGAATACAAATGACGACTTAAAATATTATTTAGTACCGTTTACAAAACAGCTGACTATCATCTCATAAGATTCTTCTTAACAATGTAATTCTTATTCAATAATTTATACATAAAGATATGCGATACGTCCACCCCTCTCGACATTTAACTCAGTACTAACATTTATAGACACACCCCTAGGGCAGGGCTAATTTGTATTTGAATTCTATTGAAAGTCCGGTGGGCGAAAAACGAGATTTTTATGCATACAAGTTTTTAGATATTTGAAGAAGAAAATTACATAAACTAAAGTTAGGTTAACAATGATATTTGAGATATTTATATACCGAATTACTCAAAGAAAAAAATGAATCTCTCCGACAAAGAGAACTTGAGATCTGATGCGTATAAATATTAGTTAAGCTTATTTTCTATATTTTTTTCTGAAAAACTGGTATAACTTATCAAAACGTCTCCGCAATGAAAAGGTAGATAAAATATTGAACTATATTATATATTTTTTTTATGAACGCACCATGAAAGGTATACGTATTTTAGTAGCTGAAAAACATCGAAAAAACGTTGAAATTGACGCATTCGCTATCGGGGCCCCTTAAGGGTACGCTATACCGCCAGAATATTTTGGTAATGGGCTGTACTACAGATTTCTCCCTCCGCGCGGTCTTCATCTTCCCTTTCCCCGCAGTTGTTTCCCCGCTAGGATGCAAAATCAAACAAACAGAAATCATATTGAAATCCCGTAAGAATACGTCGTAGATTAGTTATTGCGAATAGGCTATACATCTTTCTCTCTTGCACCGTGCCACACTTCATGGTATCGCATTATTTTACAACTTAGTCAGTAATAACAATAGATATAGGTAAGTAGACTACTTACATAACAATAGGCTTTTTTTGAATGATTCTATTCAAAATAATATAAGATAGGCATCAACATTAATATAATCTTTACATTATCTACCTAATCAGGATAATATTGTTATTGAAAAACATTGACTCTTTGACGCTGAGAAAATATTATATCCATCATTATCTCAAAACAGGTTGCAAACACAATTTGGTTTACCTATGCAAAATTATTTAAATTTACAAGTAGGTATACTATAATCATTATACAATATTGTAGTACCTTTTCCTGCTGTATGGTTTAGAATAATAATAATAATAATAAACCGGGTAATAATAATACCGGGCTAGTTGGAAGACATAACTGTTATTTTGAGGACACTTTTTTTATGTAATATTGTAACCAATGTACAGTGAAGAATAAAATAAATAAATAAAAATAAACTTTATTGCAGATTAAGGAGCATACATTCAAGTTATAAAACAATGTGATACAGATAAATGATACTGCGCAATGGGCGAGTACCTAATAAATTAAGAGAATACACAATTTATAAATAATTCACAATTTTTATTAAGCGTAGCACCCGGTAATGAACAAAATAACTAGACAAGTCATTCAAGATGGGTGTAATATAGGTAAGGTATAAAATCAAAAATTTAATTAAAAATAATAATAAATAAAATTGAAATAAAAAACTGTTATTTTCACTCATCAAAAATTATCTTTATTGTCTTTTACGTGAGTTATTCGAAATGATGTCTTTGATGCAACTCGAAAATTTACAGAATAGAGTGGGAGACCTATTTTTACAGGACACTCCACGGGGTTTTCTAAATTTCTAATTTTAGTATTGTCACAGAGAGGATGACCTGTATGTTTACAAGTACTTAGTACCATTAGTAGGTAAGTAAGAAATCTTTTATGATTGTTTATGGTCAGGTTTTGTTGCTCCCGTGAAGTCCCCAGTAAAGAATTGGTCTCCCACTGTTTTCTGTTAGTTTTCGGGCGTCCAATGTAAGAAAGGTATTTATATTACATTTTGTTTAAGACATTTAACATCTTCAGTTCAGCAATGAGGTATGCCACCCATCTTGAATGTCTTTAATTTTATTGGCTCAAACAGTCCTCCGTTGTCCAACTTGCATATTTATTATTTCAGTTGGCTGCTAGCTACCCTACTTATTTGTTATGAAACGAAAAAATATCACATAAATATTTTAGTCCGTTCGTTTTGCACGTCATTATGTATGTATGTTTATATAATATTTTCAATAGACACAATATTAGACAAGATTGAGGAAATATAATAATCAATGTCTCATTGGATGGGTATTTTTTTAGTCTAAAATTTTTATACATATCTTATTTCTAGACAGATATAATACAGTTTATAACCAGACTACCATGTAATATTATATTGTAAACAACACTTTATATATATCAGGATAATATTTGTAAAATGGTGTTGCCGGTTTCAAGAGAAAAAATACTTTTATTTATTATTCGTAAGTGTTTATTTGTCCATTTTATGTTCATTTCTAGAGTGAAGCCGGGCTAACAACTTATAAGTAGGAACTTGAACAATATTATTATTTTGAAAACTTTCTAAATTTTGATACCTGCTTTTAGGGACAATCTTAATTTTGCAGTCTTTATGTCGAGTATTTGTTTATTACAAAAGCTTTTGTCTATTATTGTATACCTATTACCTACTCGCAACTATTATGAATAGATATTATACCTATTATAGTAGCATTGTGTTTGTGTATACCGACTTACTTAAAAATTGGTCTCCCACTCTTTTGCATAAGTTTTCGAGTGTCCTGTAAAAAGCAGGTGTTTGAAAATATAGACATTTTACATTCTAATTTCAGCGATGAGGTTTGTTACCCATATTGAATGTCTTAATTATATTTTGGCACGGAGAAAACTGCTTGCATGTTTATTATTACACATATGTGGTAGAGGATATATACTTATCTGAAAGAAAGGGTGTGAGGAAACGCGGGCGTCTGAGAACCACGTGACTTGAAAAGGAACCGACGTGCGTGTATGAGAAACTGTATGAATGTGGAGGAAGCGAAGGAAGTGTGTAAAGATAGATCTGTTCGGCGTTCCGTTCTCTCTGCCTACCCCACTTGGGACACGGCGTGAGGGTATAGTATAGCAGAAAGGATGGAACACCAGACCAACCTATTCTTGCACACTTCTTTGCACAATTCCTTCTACTATGGAATATAAGTGAGCTCGTGTTGTTTGTGTTCGAAAAGAGATAAAAAAAAGTCATGAAGGGGCCTATATCTTGATCTGTGTAGTGCTGTAATGTAATTTTCGAGTGATTTGTATAAAGCAGGTATTCGTTAAACATTCCTACTTATGAGAGTGTAGTAAACATTACGTATAAGGCATTTCTAAATGTGTAAAAGGCAGGTGTTCGAAAAAATTAAGACATTTTACATTTTAAATTCTGCGATGAGATTAGACACTCATATTGAATGTCTCGGTTGTCTATCGGCACGGAGAGGACAGCTTGCATGTTTATAACATGCAGCTGGTCTGCTGGCTACCCCACTTGTGGGATATACCGTAATGGTATAGTATAGTGTATAGTAAGTATTTATAAATGGCACGAAGAGGATAAATTGTATGTTTATTCCATTTAGTTAATTCATTTCTCGACTAGAAGGAGATTTATTGATTTATGACTCATAAGACTTATAGGTAGACATCAGATACAGTACGTACACCTAATGTTATGATATAATTTGGTTGCGAATTATATGCACAAAAAAATGTGCATTTATGTATTCATTTCGATATACCTAATTATGAAAGATCATTTCACAGGAATTAATTTGATAGTTAATGCTTAGAATACAAATGACGACTTAAAATATTATTTAGTACCGTTTACAAAACAGCTGACTATCATCTCATAAGATTCTTCTTAACAATGTAATTCTTATTCAATAATTTATACATAAAGATATGCGATACGTCCACCCCTCTCGACATTTAACTCAGTACTAACATTTATAGACACACCCCTAGGGCAGGGCTAATTTGTATTTGAATTCTATTGAAAGTCCGGTGGGCGAAAAACGAGATTTTTATGCATACAAGTTTTTAGATATTTGAAGAAGAAAATTACATAAACTAAAGTTAGGTTAACAATGATATTTGAGATATTTATATACCGAATTACTCAAAGAAAAAAATGAATCTCTCCGACAAAGAGAACTTGAGATCTGATGCGTATAAATATTAGTTAAGCTTATTTTCTATATTTTTTTCTGAAAAACTGGTATAACTTATCAAAACGTCTCCGCAATGAAAAGGTAGATAAAATATTGAACTATATTATATATTTTTTTTATGAACGCACCATGAAAGGTATACGTATTTTAGTAGCTGAAAAACATCGAAAAAACGTTGAAATTGACGCATTCGCTATCGGGGCCCCTTAAGTGTCGTTCACATTTGTCTTTCACACAGTGATCACTCTGAATGATCTTCCAAAATGAAAAGGTACGAACAGGCGTTTCGTCAATAGTGATCACTGGCGATGACGGAAGAAAGCGATTACCATCCAACATAATTTTGATCCTTTCACTGAAACGACCATAAACAAGTTTTATCCTTTTTTTGTCTTATTCTCTATGAATTAGTATCTATTAAATAAACAAAATTATCGTGCTGTCGAGAATTATATTAATTAGTTTTAATATTCTAGAAATGTTAACTGTTATTTTTAATTTTTTTATTTAATTTTTTTTTTACGAAAATATTTTAAACTGCATACAACATGACCGTGAGTGTTGACATGGCAGTGAAAGCATAGGATGAACAAGTGTGAACAGACGTGTTCACTTTCGATGAACAGCTTTGACCCTGACACTCTGGATGATCATCCAAAGTGAAGCAATGTGAATGCCACTTTATACACTAAATGACTAAATCATCTTAATTTTATTTTTTATTTTATTTTATCATAACATATGGTGTGAGCCTTTTTACATGTAGAGAATATATAACGAATACATGACAGACATAAAAAAGTACATTCAAACAAGACAACCATGAACAAAAAATGCTTGTTTATTTGTTTTTATCTGACAGGATCAGTCTATTGTTTTTCTGCCACAGCACAGCCTTGTTATGGCTAGTGTAAATAAAAAAAAAAACGTTTTAATGTGTTTTGTTTATTTGTTGTATGTAATTGTGATCAACGTTATTTCAATAAAGAAACATTAGTAGGTATTATTATTATAATTTCAACTGAAGTTTTTTTTTATCAGAAGTTAATAAGCACATTAACGTGTTTTGAATACCTACATTTCACAGGACACTTGAAAACTAACGGAAAAGGGCGGGAAACCTATTCTTTATCGGGGACTCCACGGAAACAAAACGGAATAGTGGGGATTAATAATAATTATAAAAACATGAACACTATTCATTAATAATTGCTACTAGTATTTACACATCATTATATTGGAATGTAGTTCTGTGTGTTTCATTGTTGTTTATGTGTCTATTCGCCGTTTGATGTTATGGAAATTTGCGCATATTTTTGCATTTACTTATAACACAGTTCAGTTGTAGATTATAGGTAGCTGGTATACATGACATACCACTAGGTAGTGTTGTGGAATTCTCAAGAAATATTTTTTTGAGAAATTTCTCGGTAAATTTCTCGAAGTAGAGAATTTTCGGAGAATTTTTTTTATTTTTTATTTAACAGTATAATAATAATAATAAATACTTTATTCAATCAATCAATGTACAAATGTTGAGACAATTTATCACCAATATGGCTACAATTAATTCTCCTCTTCTTCGCCCTCGCCTTTATCCCATTTACTTGGGGTCGGCTCTCCTAGTCCTCATCTTCCAAGTACAATTAATTATGGAAACAAAAAAATGTTAGGTACCTACATAGAAAAAAGTGCTAATAACTGATAAAAAATCTTGATGTTTGACACCCCACATACCTACCCATATTTAAGTAAATACATTGAAAGAACCTCTACACACTCGGATATCTCAGGAGTCGGAGACTCCTATTTATCCGACAATTTAAGTAAAAAAAAAAAATTGCAATTGAAAATTTAAGTAAAATATTTAAGTAAAAAAAAAATTGCAATTGAATATTTAAGTAAAAAAAAAATTGCAATTGAAAAAAGTGTTAAAAACCTCTGATTTGGGCCTTAATCAGCCCCACAAATTTTTGGATCAATCAGGTTGGCTGCGAAGTGTAACGGACGAAAGGTCATAATACCACTAAGAAAAATTATGGAGAGAAATTTCTCTCCCATCAGAGGAGAAATTTCTGGAGAACGAGAAATTTCTCTGGAGAATTTTCTCTTCTCACATCACTACATACCACCAACTGATACGTTTATTAGACTGAGGCGAAAGAGGCATTTTTATGAAAATAATTTTTACTCGAGAATATTCATTCTTTTTTAACTTTTTCTAACATTTTTGGTTAAGTCAAAGGAATATTAAAATAAGAATAAGGCAAAAAATAGTTAACAAAATATAAAACTTTTATTCATGAAAACAATTTATTTTATTTCAGTTTTAGAGACATTCATTTAAAGTTACCGAAAAAGCTTTTGTTTTTTTCTGTTTCGTGTAATTTTTATTTACGAATTTTTGTAATTTATTTAGCTAGTTTAGTTATCTGGCCGCGTTTTTTTTATCGTTATTATTTTTTTGCATTAGGTAGCTTATATTTTTTGTTGTTTTTATATTATTATGATTAACATGTTACTTACGCCGACTTATATAACGACTTACGCTGAAAATAAATGATAAATAATTAATAAGCTGTAGCAATTTTATCAAAAAAAAATCATGCTGAGAATAACTTTGAAACCAGCCAATATGAGCAAACCATAATATGATTGTTCAATTGCGTTTGGGGGAAACGCGCAAATGTTAGATTAGTTTTGTCGTGGTCCTCTATCAACGTGATCCGGCTGATCTGTGCATCATGCAAATTGGTACAAATTTTTTATTAAACCATATTTGATTTTTTTAAATGTCCTTTTCGACCCAGTCTACAATTTGTCTAGTATTTTGTATATATGATACATACATATATACATAGTTGGTTTATTGACCTGATACGATGGATCCCACAGTTTGTTATTGGAAGGTTCAATGTCCAGTTGTGACCTAAATTACTTATCTGTAAAATTGTGCAGAACAATAATAATGCTTCTCAAAGAACTTACTTTGTCAATACAGTTTCTTATTGTATTTATTTATTGTTTACTGTGAATGGGAGAATGCTCCAAATTGTCACCGAATGATCGAAGATTGATGATTGACGTTTTCATCCAGCTGGGTGGACACTGCTTATAACAGAGAAAAAACGTCACAGCGCTGAGCCAACAAATTAAACAAGACCATTGCTTTTTTGGTCGGAGACTTCATCGCCAAATTTGTTCTTCCATGGTTAGGATAGAACACCAATAATTAATTGTGTCGGTGCACACGTAGTAGAATTCCATAATAATGCAATTTGAAACAAGTGTTCCTTTCTACTATTGTTTTTTAAAATCTCGATTGATAATGACCTTATAAGTCGAAAGACGTCTCTCTGCGAATTAAAAAACAATAGTAGAAAGGAACACTTGTTTCAAATAGCATTAACAACAATAATGCCTCCGCGATCTAATGTAGGTGTGTGGTACATAAAATGACTACTCAGTTAATATCATCGGATTATGAATGATTGATTACCATCAATAATTAAAAAAAATGTTTCAGTAAAAATTTTTTTTTTGAGTATATAATTATAGGTATTATCTCAAAACCGCAATTTCTCCTAACTAATACAATCAATCTTACGAAGAAATTAAAAAAATATATTAAATAACAACACTGTTTATTTCTCACTTTGGTGAATCAGTGTGGAAAATAATAAACAGTCTCCAAAAACTGTCTAGTTTTTTTGTAATAAAATGGATAAAAATTGGCCGTCCATTACTATCGTTATAGATAAACATTTTGCTTGTGTTCAATACAAATAAGATAGATCATAGATATGACATTATTAAAATAATTCAAAGTGTATCTATCATAATCGATTATAGGGTTTCGCCACATCATCTCGCATTATTGTTTAGGTGCCTCCCTACCTGTAATACCTGCTACACTACCTACGTGACTTGAAAATTAATACAAACTTATATAATATTGAGTAGTCCATCGTAACAATTATCTTATACCATAATATCCAAACTGTTAATTTGTAACTTTGAAGTTCCAACATAACTGTCCATTTTAATTAATCAATAATTATTGAGCAGAAAATTATATAGTGGAAAGAATGAATGAGGACAGAATGACCAAGAATATATATTTGGCTGAGGGGAATGGTGCTCGGAGACGTGGACGTCTCAGGATCAAATGGCAAGATCATTTAAATCAAACCCTACAGGACGGCCACGTGTTGAGCACATTGAACTGGAGAACATGCATGAGGAATTTATGAAAGTGACGGAAGCGAAAGATGTATGCAAGGACAGAAGGAAGTGGCGTTTGATCCTTTCTGCCTACCCTGCGAGGGAAGTGGTGCGATGGTGTGTATGTACGTGTATGTAAATTATATAGTTACAATCGTGATGAAATCTTTTAAAAATCAATGATTTTTAATATATTTTTTCGTTGCACGGGAATGAGAACTTGTATGTTCGTTTCATTATATGTAGTTAGCCTGGCTATCCCTTTCGGGTGTTATACAGTGATGTTATCCTAAGCGAGGTAGGCAGAGATAAGGGAACACCATATTGATGGATTCTTATACCTACAGTGAGGTTATTCTAAGCGAGGTAGGCAGAGATAAGGGAACACCATATTGATGGATTCTTATACCTACAGTGATGTTATTCTAAGCGAGGTAGGCAGAGATAAGGGAACACCATATTGATGGATCCTTGTATAATTCTTTCGCCTCCTCTACGTTCGCTTCTTTTGAAAAACTTTTTTTCTTAACAATTCGTTTTCGCCAAATTTGTTTAATCGATTTTTAACATAACACTACGAAGCAGTGAGTATTCTTTGTGTGTGTGATTACGTGATAATCTGAGGTCATTTCGTAATTATTACGGCATGAACCTTGATTTTTCTTACCTGCCAAGTAGGTACTACACATTTACATTATATGAACATAGTGTAAACCGACAATGGGCAAATCATGGATCATTGGTGCAATGATATGCGTTTGTTGTTGTTTCTATTTATGATATTGTGTGATTTTATTATGTTGTCGTATTAACCATTATTAATTAATATTGAAATATTCTAAGGTTTTTTTATATACAAATTTTCTAAAGGCTTTAAATAATTCACTGATGTCTTCCGTTTTGTTTTATCTTCATCTCATCTCAATAAAAAAAAATCTCTTTCCAAATTGTGTAATGTTTTTATTATTTTTATTATGTTGTTGTTTCAAATTTTAATTATGTTGTTGTTACTGACGTTCATTAACAATTTTTTTTTCAATTGCTAATTTTATTTACTATACTATACTTAGGGTTGCCACCCGTACTTTATAATAAAGTATTGTACGTTATTTCGGGTAATCGTACTTTATACTTAATGAGAAAAATAAAGTACGCGAAAATACTTTATTTCGCATGATTTGATTTCTTTGGGATTTTGAAAAGTTTAGTCGTAAGTATTTCTTCGTTAAACGAAATTTATCAATTGGTGCTGAATCGGTGTCGTCACTCGCCAGCGCCACATCACTTAAAGCACTTGTTTTAATCAATTTCTGAACGTAACATAACCTCAAATGTCAACAATGTCAGTGCCATTGTCACAATTTCTTGTTTGTTTTGTGCAAAGCGGTTTGAGTGCATTACGAGCGCTCTCTAGCAAAAACTGTAAATAAAAAATATTTATAAATTATGATATTTGTTGTTTTCATTCTGAAATAATGATGCGAAAATGAGAATTTTTCAATTTTAGAATTGTAAATTTGAAGCAAAATTTAGTAATTTTTTCGATAGATACCGATGATTTAAAATATTTTTAAAACTAGAAAATTTTGTACTTAAAATATATATTTTTAAACTATCTCAATATGTTAATAAATAAAAAAGATACAATAATTTTTCTAAATATCTATTTTCATTAAAAATCACCCACGGCACGTTATAAAAATGGCCGCCAAAAAAATATTTCAGAGTAAAAAAATAATAATACTTGTTTAAAAGTCTCAACATATCAGGCAATTAACAGGCAAAGTATAAAAAAAATCTAAGACATCGAGCAACGTTTTTTCCATTTTTTGGTTGACTTTGTTTGGATTGATACATATTTGTTTTCATATTTTATCACATCAAAATGTTTGCAGCGTCAACAATTTTTGAAAGTTTTTCTGCCAAACTTGTTGAAAATTTTATATTTCACAGTTTTAGCTAAAGGGCGTCTTTAAGAATACGATTTTAAGTTTTATAGAAAACGTAATTTTGGTAGTGAAACAGATCAAATAGATAGTGAATGTGTTACACCGAAAAAATGTTTAAAAAAATTAATTACTATTTACTTAAATTTAAATATAGACTGCAAAGATGCTGTGCAATTGTTTAGTAGATCTCTACTAATTTGATACAAACTGCAAAAAGCAATTAAAAAATATGTTTTTAAACATAATAATCAAGAAAAATAAATTGTACTTTATTTTGATACTACGTACTTTTTTTTTCTTACCTATAATGACCAATGTACTTTATTTTCAAAAAAAAAAGGTGGCAACCCTAACTATACTATACCCACACGCCATGTCCCAAGTGGGGTAGGCAGAGAGAACGGAACGCCAAACAGATCTATCTTTACACACTTCCTTCGCTTCCTCCACATTCATACAGTTCCTCATACACGCACGTCGGTTCCTCTTACTCAACACGCGGCCGTCCTTGAGAATTTGATCCACGTGATCAAGCCACGTGGTTCTCGGACGCCCGCGTTTCCTCACACCCTTTCTTTCAGATAAGTATATCCTCTTTGTCATTCTTACCTCGTTCATTCGTTCAACATGCCCAAACCACCGTAGTTTATTCACGCGCATTCTGTCCACAACACTCTTCTTGCATCCGCTCATTCTTCTAATATCCTCATTCTTCACTCTATCACGCAGCGTTTTACCAACCATTCTTCTCAACGATCGCATCTCTACTGCATTTATTCCACTTTCGTCCTTCTTCAACCACGTCCATGTCTCGCTTGCATACGTAAGTGACGGTACCAGAATGGTATTGTGCACCAGCATTTTAGCCATGTTCGACACATTGTCATTGCTGACAATGGGTCGAAGTGCACCGTTTACTCTAGCACCGTGTTAGCAGGTGCTAATTTTATTTCTTGACTCAAAATCCATAACTGACATTTTCTTTTGATTATTTATTATTAGTATAACAGACTTATTTTACATTTTTTCATTGTTTGACTATATCATTTAAATTTCAATAATTTTTTTGTACCTACAAATAAAGTTTTTTTTTCAGGAATATTCATATAATTTATTTCTAATCAATTTATGTGCATGCTGCTACAAGCCGTATTTTTGCCATCGTCTGTCAAATTGTTATTTTTTTTTTTATTATTTATTTATCATTTAAAAGGCATTGCCGTGTAAAAAATAAAAAAGTGTGGTGATTGTTTTAATAAAAAGGTGCAATTCTTACATATGGACCATCAATTTATTAGTCCATTTGATACAACGAGGGATTCGAGGGAAGGTATCTTTTTGAACCAATGGTCTTTTAAGACTGGTTGATATGATGGTCGCAAAATTTCATTGGTCGCATTACCAAATTTTCCTTTGAATTTTCAGTCTATATTAAAGGTCATTGGTGTACATTAGGTCATTGGTGTTATTTATTTTTATTTAATGAGTCACGCCATACTTACGTAGAAGTGTAACTTGTATTATCAATAAATACCTACCAAAGTATTTGATTATAAATGATCAATCATTATTTTTTGATATATGCCATCATTTATCTAATATGATAATCCTGGAGATTATTTTAATGTTTATTACATGTAGCTAGTGTGCTGGCTACCTCACTGTTTTAGTCTTAGTATGATTCTAAATGAGATAATACTCATATATATCATATATACCTACATCAGCCATATAAAATTAATCTGTCTAGCTAGTACTAAATATTCCAAAATTATCATTAAATAATACTACCTACTGTTAATTTTATAATATAAACGTTTTATGGGGATTTAACATTTACAATTCACCAATGAGGTATAAGCTTTGAAAACCAGTGTCTTAGAAGGATTTTGGATGTCAAATGGTATGAACATGTTACAAATGATATTGTGCGCCGGCGCACCCAGCAGAGACCTGTAATCTCCGTAATACAGGAGAGACGATGGTCCTGGCTGGGACATGTTTTGAGAATGCCCAATGATAGTTGCAGTGGTCTCGAACGTCATTGTGCGAAATCGGTAGAACTCCCCACAAAAATCGGTATATTTGTATCCAAATTCGGTATACGTCAACAAAAATGCTTTTTTCTACAATGTACCAGGTATTTGTACCGACGATCTCAATATTGGGTACTTTTCCTTTTCACAAAAATTTCTACCCCCCCCGTCGCCGAATTTCCAAAATGGTATAGGAATTTGAAATATTTCAAAAACTCCTCGGTTTTCTTAAAGAATATTTGCTCGAATCCATAAGTATCCGGTACTTTTACCGAATACCCGATACTTATCTACCGATTTTATTTGCTTTTCGACAAATGGTAAATAGGGGAGGTACACGTAAGAGTACGCAGTCCGTAAGAGTACGAACGTGCAATATCTCATGATATATTTTATATCTGGCAACTTTTATTACTGATTGCAAAGACAAAACATGTATTGTTTATGCTGTCATTTTTGCCGCCATTTGTTTTGACACATTTAGTTAACAGACGTGGAAAATCATTTTGTCTCATTTTCATCTAATATTTTGGATTACTGACTTAAGGTACTGTATCTTTAATATTGTCTTACTTTATTTTTGTTGTTCTACTAAAGATAGATAATATAATCGTTATTTTAAATATGTAATAAGTTTGAATTTGTTACTGATATTTTTTTAATTGAGTTAGAGGTTATGTTAGGAGGTTCATGTCCACAAGAGTACGCAAATATATTTCCCTAAAAGTACGCATGCGTACTCTTGAGGACACATTAAAAAAAGTATTGTGGAATTTAATTGAGAGGTACTAAATTGTATAATGATAAACTTACTTTGGTTAACTTATTGTTGGTTTAGAATACAAACTTTAATATATATTTTTAGATGGCCCAAGAAGGAAAAATAAGAAAACTTTTTTTCACTAAAGAAATTCTGGAGAGCGTTAAAGAACGGGTTAGAAATGGAGAATCAAAACGATCAGTTGCCAAAAGTTTGGGAATTAACGAAGCAACTCTTCGAAAGCGTCTAAAATCCGATCACATTCCAGTGTCTTTAGGAAGATTTTTAAAAACATTTACACCATTTATGGAAAAAGAGCTGGCAGATTATGTAAAACACCTGGAAAAGATTTTTTACGGCGTTTCCATGAAAAATTTCCGTAAATTGGCATTTGAATATGCAGAAGCCAATCAGATAGAGCATCGTTTCAATATTGATTTAAAAATGGCAGGGCGACATTGGGTGTCAGATTTTTGTAAAAGAAATGATCTATCACTAAGGTCTGGGGAAAAAACCAGTTTAGCCAGGGCAGCTGGATTTAACAGACCCCAAATAAATACATTTTTCACTAATTTAAAAACAATTTTGGAAAACAATAATATTCCTCCAAATAGAATATTTAATGTCGACGAAACTGGACTGTCGACCGTCCCAAATAAAATGCCCAAAATTTTAGCCTCTCGTGGAAAAAAATCAGTAGGACAAATTACCTCTGCTGAAAGAGGTGTTTTGATTACAGCTGTTTGCGCTATGTCCGCTGTTGGTCGATTTGTCCCTCCAGCATTAATTTTTCCTAGAAAGAGGAAGAAGGATGAACTGCTAGCTGGAGCACCAGCAAATTCCGTACTAATGGTTTCTGACTCGGGATTCATAAATTCAGATCTCTTTGTGGAATGGATTGGTCACTTTATCAAGTCTGAAAATCTTACCAAAGACTCTCCATCTCTCTTACTTTTAGACAACCATTCATCTCACATTAACTTAAGTGTTATTCAAAAATGCAAGGAAAACGGTATTAACCTTTTGTCTCTGCCTCCACATGCTAGTCATCGTATTCAACCTTTAGATGTTGGATATTTTGGCCCACTTAAGACTGAATATGGTCGTCAGTGCGTAAACTGGCACGTATCTAATCCGGGGAAAGCCATTACTCAATTTCAAGTAGCCAACCTCTTTGGGAAAGCCTTTGAAAAAACAGCAAGCGTAGAAAAGGCTGTGAAGGCATTCGAACGTTGTGGAATCTATCCATTCAATGATGGAATATTTAATGAAGAAGATTTTGCTCCGGCGGAGGTCACTGATATTCCAATCGAAAAATCAGATCCAGCAAAATTCAACTTCCATCCAGAAAAAGTAACGCCAGCAGAAGACACAGATATTGAAATTGAGATTGTAACTAACATGGATGCAAGTGACGGATTCCAAGATACAGAAAATTGCATGATTGTGTCCCCAAAACAACTGTTACCTATTCCAAAGAAGAAAGGAGTAAATGTGCGAAAAAGAAAAGCAATGAAATCAGAGATTTTGACATCAAGCCCATATAAGACAGCGTTGGAAGAAAAACAAAGAGGAGCAAATAACGCCAGAACATCAAAATGCTCCAAAGGAATAAAAAAACCTAAATTACAGATGGCATCAGAAAGGTCAAAGAATGATGATTGTTTGTGTCCGCTCTGTAATATTCAATTTTCCAAGTCGAAAGGAGATTGGATCCAATGTGGTAACTGTGAAATATGGTGGCATGAAGACTGTACGGATTATACTGGGACTGGACCATTTTATTGTGCTGACTGTAAATCTTTAGCATTGACCATGAAGTTAATTTAATTTTTTTCTTTATTACATTTTTAATTTTACTGCAATGTTATATTTTCATAAAAAAATACTATTGGTTTAACAATTTTTTAAATATAATTCCTATGAAAAAAAAAATAATATTTAGTTTTACTGGTACTTTATTAGAGCGACTTGAGTTTGGTGGCATGAAGACATCACAGGCATGTCGAAACTCGATCCGCTCTAATAAAGTACTAGTAGAACTAAATAAACATATTTTCATTTTTTGTTAGTATGAAGTTCCAAAAAATAAATACAAAAAATATAATTTCATCTAAAATTCACTTGTGTTTATTTTAACAATTGCGTACTTTTAGGGACCCGATTGCGTACTCTTAGGGATGTTCAACCTAAGAGTACGCATTTCTCATTTTGTTTTCTTTATTCAATTAAAAAGTTGGTATTACTTTAATTGCTTAAAATTTCCTAGTGGAGTATGTATAATAATGGAGCTTTCATTTGACACATAAATGGTTAAAAAATTGGAAATAACAAAATTATTATTTGATAATGTCTGTTAGGTGCGTACTCTTAGGCATACCTCCCCTATCGGTAGATTTCTAGACCATTTCGGTATATATCGGTAGGACACGGCCCATTTCGGTATAAATAACGAAAAATCGGTAGGTTCGAGACCACTGGATAGTTGGCCAAAAAGAGCACTGTTCTTCCGTCCGCAGGGGTTCCGTCGGCTCGGGCGTCCCTCTTTCACAATACACCGTTCCTATGACAACGATATCAGAGCGCAGGGAATGTCGTGGAAAGAGGTGACGAAATTGGCGCAGAGACGCTCTGAATGGAGGAGGCTGGTTTCTGCCCTGTGCTCCCGAGAGGAGCGTTGAGGGCGAGATGATGATGATGAATGAGGTATGCCATTCATTCTGGCATGTCTTAAATTATATGACGGAACGAACGTATGTTTGTTACATACAGTCAGCATGCTGGCTTACTCATTTGTGGAAAATGCGATAATGATGTAAAGACTTTTTATGGGTGTAATTTTTTTTATTTTGATTTTTGATCACAAGGAAGACCTCTTACTCCTTATCCAAGTCCCATTCATTCCTGTTTCCCGTTCTTCCCATATATTATAAAGGGTTTTTCAACAAGGACTTTGTTTTTTAAAACAAAATAAAACAAAAAAATTTGATGAAGATGATTAAAATTTTTATTGAATTACAAAGAGAAAAGTTTGGCAATTATGCATGAAAAATGATATCTGACAAATGTCCACCACGAGCACGCTGACAGATGTCGATTCTTTCATCAAAGTTTTTAATCACTTTTTGGCAAAATGGCGGGACTATTTCACTAATCACATCACGGATTTTGAGTTTTAAGGCTGCAATCGATTCGATTGGCTCCGTATAGACTCTGTCCTTAACATAGCCCCACAAAAAATAATCCAGTAGCGTTAAATCACACGATCTGGCTGGCCACTTAACAGCTGAGTTTCGTGAAATCATGCGATCGGGAAATTTGGTTTGCAATAAATTGATCGTTTCATTGGCTGTGTGACATGTGGCACCGTCCTGTTGAAACCACATGTCAGTGATATCCACGTCATCAATAATAGGCCAAAATTGAGTTGTCAACATCTTGCGATAGCGTGATCCATTGACCGTTACCGCATTTCCAGTCATCTTCGAAAAAAAACGGCCCAATCACGCCTCCAGACCACATAGCGCACCATACAGTGACACGCTGAGCATGCAACGGCTTCTCAATAATTGCTCTAGGATTTTCAGAAGCCCAAATGCGGCAATTTTGCTTGTTGACGTACCCTGACAAGTGAAAATGGGCTTCGTCTGAAAAAATGATTTTTTCAGAAAAACCAGCGGGTTGTTCCTGAATGAATTGAGCGAATCTACGGCGATTTGAATGGTCGTTCGGCTTCAATTCCTGCACCAGTTGAACCTTGTAAGGCTTCAAAGCCAAATCCTTACGCAAAATTCGCCATGTGGTGGTTTTGGATAACCCCAATTATCGAGAACGTCGAGGAATTGACAAATTTGGATCTGCTTCAACACTGTGGCTCACGGCTGCGATGTTTTCAGTTGAACGACCCGGTCGTACATGCGTTGGTGTTAACACATTTTGTATCGAGCCTGTCGACTCAAATTTAGCGACCAAATTCTTAATAGCGGTCTCAGAAGGACGATTATGTTGTCCGAAAATATCACGAATTTGACGAAATGTCACTTTAGCAGAACCACCATTTTCATAATGGATTTTAATTATTTTAATGCGATTTTCAAGCGAAATTGAATTCATTGCAACAATTGCCAATGCATCCACTACGAACACGTCAAAAAATTAAATGTCAAAACTATCATGTTGCTGGTGTTGCCACAATTAAAAAACAAAGATCTTGTTGAACAACCCTTTATAAGTACTTTATTATATTTCTCGGTCTCCACTTATTTTTTCATACGTGCCAATCAAAGTGATCCAATTGTTATAATGCATTCACAAAATATGATCATGGCAGAATGTTCTATTCTGTTTAGAAAAAATGTTTTTTTCCAGAATGCATAGTTAAACAGATTCGTAGTTTGGTCATAATAATTATAATCTGATAGATATCTAAAATCTGTGCATGTGTGTTATTCTAGATTATCTCAGACACTGATGTGGCTGGAGAACTTCCACTGGATTGTGGTGGAAGACTCGGAGAAAAAGACAACGCTCGTGGAGAACTTCCTGAAGAACAGTAAGCTGCAGTACACACATCTGGTGGCCAGGACTGTCAAGAATAAGATGCTCAAACCAACTGTAAGTCACGTGCACATAAAATAATATTAAGTATAAGTTTATAAATCCCTTTAGAGATTTTATTAATTTTATTAATCTCTAAAGAGATTTGAATAGAAATATAATCGGGTAGGTAATGGTTTCAATTGTCAACAGATTATTTTTTATTACCTATATTTAATCACTATGATTCACAATGTTTGATTCACCAAGTTTTTGCTAGTTCTCTGTAAAAAATATTGTTATTTATTTATTTATTTGCTATAAATAAAAACATTCCGAGCCATAAAAAATTGAGATATTTATGATGAGTTGTAATATACCTCATCAATTCTGAATTGAAGATTTTAATTGGTTATGATGTTGGGTGATTTGTATCTTTGCGGTTGTTTTACTATCCTTTGACCATCACAACGAAGCTGGTTGAAGTGCTGCTTTCATTTTGCTTCTTAAACGGTGATGGTACTCTGGCGTTGCAGAACAGCAGACAACATATTCCACGTCACAGGACCTGTAACGCTTAAAGCCCAGGCGAATGGAATTGAGTGGTCTTGTAAAATTGTCTTATATGTAAGGTTTTTTAAACCTGATTTTTACACAACACTCGAAAATTTATAGAAAAGAACGGGAAACCTTTTCTTCTCTTTTATTTAAATTTTTGAGTGTTCTGTAAAAAGGATTTGGTATTATCTAATTAAATGAATATGAATAATTAAATGAATGAGTTCGTCGGTAGCCTGGAGGTAGAGTCTCGGTCTCGTGAACAAGGGGACCGTGGTTCGATCCCAGGTGCCGGCAAACTCCCCTTTCACGACACAAGCTTTTAGTTTAGTGTGAAAGGTGTATAAGGTTGTATTTTTGGGTTTATAACAAAACCCAGATATATTTAAAAAATATATTAATATTGTTTACTGTTATTACATTAAGCAATAATAATAAACATTAATTTTATTGGATAATTTAAAATTTAGTTAATGCTGATACAATCAACAAAAGGATTAGGTGTATTAAATTACTTGCATACATATTTTATTTAATCCTCTACAGTACACTGCATACAATATATATACATATACACAAACAATGCAATATAAAGAAGATTTCATAATATCACTCTATTTACAAGTGTACTCATTTATATTATTGATATAAACAGTTTCTATTATATCAAAAGCCCTTACATACTTTTTAATTATTAGATTATAATAACAAAATATTAAATAATTTTTGTGGTTTTAAATATTTTATTTTATCTCCTCTAATTCCTGTTGCATTGAAATTTAAGTTCCTGTTGCAGAGATAACATCTCCCAATTACTATTCAATATAAACACATACAGTAGTTATCACACTTGTTATGGCAATTAACTCTACTAAACATGTCCATGATAACTTATATTTTCTTAAAAATTATATAATCCTTCCCAAAAAATTTCCCCAACATATGGAATACATATCTATACTTAGCTATCAATACAAATTGATATAAATAGGTATAAGATGAATTTAAAGTACACTATTTTATTTTGTTACAATTTTAATACTGAGAAAGACTTCTTTCGTCTTACCCATCAACGCTCCTTCCGGAAGTATATGGTAGAAACCATCCTCGTCCTTCACTTAAAACGTCTAAGAGCGTATTAAGTCACCTCTTACACCAGCTTCCCAACGCTCTGATGTCGCTGTCACAAAGAAGGTGTGTTGTAAAAGAGAGATGTCCATGTCATCAGAAAACTTGCTGATGAAAGAAATCTGTTCTTTTATACTAACACTACACTACTACTGACTACAGATCTTTGCTTAGTGCGTTGGCACGCTATATTTTTTTATGCCCATACCACCTAACATTGAATATTGTCATTAGACACTTATTTTTTTAGGACTTACATTTTATTTTGAATGTTTTTAAAAGAATATTCTACAATGCACTTCTGTTGATACTTGATTGTATATAAATAACAATTGATTTTAGCAAACCGTTGCCATTGGCTGTGTCCAGATAGTAGGATGCAAACGTCAATCAATATTCAATCATTCGGTGATGATTCAGAGTATTCTCCTAAGAAATATTCGAATGAATGTCTTCGTTTCCCGTTCTTATACGGGTTACGAAGGCATTCATCCAAATATTTTCTCGGAGGATGCTCCGAATCGTCACCGAGTGATTGAAGATTGATGATTGATTGACGTTCGCATCCTACTGTCTGGACGCACCCATTGACGAGCAAATTATATACAATCAAGTAACAGAAGCGCATTACATTGTAGAATACTCGTTTAAAAACATTCAAAATGTCTCAAAACTGTTACATAGTTAAATCCTTCAGAAAAATATGATACTTTCATTTTATTATTGACTGATTGATAAAATATTTTTTTCAAATTAATAAATACCAAAAACTTGTGTTTATAATAAATCGATAAAACATTCTGTTACTTGTGTACTAACTAACACATTAATAAATCATATATGTTGACAATTGGATCCATTGATTTCCTAAGTAATTATAAACTATTTTACGGAACAGTTTTCATATAGGTATTCAATAGTTTGTATCTATATATCTGTAGGTATCTGTATTTCAGAGGTAAATAACACTACATCGATTTTTAGTCAAATTAACATGAACATAATGTCATAGACCTCATAATTCCCTTAATGATGGCATATTCAACTAGGTATACCTATTGAAAATGTATTATATTTTGAAATATCCATAGATTAATTATTTAATTTATGATTGTCGTCTTTCAAGCGAGCCATTAAAGAGAAATTGATTTCCACAAACATAACCTTTGTTACTTACCTAAAATCCATCACTCTGCCGCCCCCCCCTTCTCTTTTTTTCAATCAGTTGTTTTTTTCTTATAAATGTTTTCTATGTATGTATGTATATGTGTATGTATGTGTGCGTGTGTGTGTGTGTTTATTTAGTAAGTTTTTTTCAGTTTTTTTTTATTATTATAATTTAGTTTTTGAGTTTGTTTTTTCGGGTTAGATGGAAGAGATTAAGCCTTTGTGATAAACTCTCTCTCTCTCTCTCTCTCTCTCTCTCTGTATTTTGATTGTATTTAATTTTAATGTTTACCTTCTACCGAATTGTTTGTACTCAATGTAGGTACAGTAAAGAATGAATAAATAAATAAATATTTTATCAAAGCAAAACAACATTGCTTAGATTTTATTAACATTATAGATACCATTTTCATTTCAAAATGGAGAGCTGTAATGACCAATACCGTTGCTTCACAAGCATAGATCTTAGAAATTTGCATTAACAAACGTGTGTGAAGGAGTTAATGTCTTAATCGTTATGGTGAAAATACCTTACGCTGAAAAAAATATATTTTGACATAGTTTAGTTTCCCTCTGATATCCAGATATAAGACATCTATTTATTGATTGTTATAATATGTATTGAGTAAGGTCACGAGGACACGACACTCTGATGTCCGACCTAAGCAATAATTGTTACTATTAATATTATATGTTATTTGTATTTACCTACCAACTAACTATGTGTGTGTGTGTGTCTGTGTCTGATTGTGTGAGTGGTTGTCTTTATACGTATGTGTGTAGTGATTCCATTAATGATATTATTGTATGAGTGTAAAAATTGAGATGTCAGACAAGCGAATGGCAGACGGGAACAGTGACTGTACATTTTTTTTTATAATTGTTCAATTCACAATTATGTATATTCATAATAGTTTTTGATTCACTTTGGAAGTGTTGAATGTGTTCATTTTCCTTTTAGATTATCCTGTCTTGCAGAGTGACTTGTTTGTATACAAATTTATAAATATTATTTTATTTTTCAAATCACCTATTAGTAGAGGGAATTTCAAATGTTGATTTTATTATCAAATTTTTACGCACCTGAGATTTGTACCAAATTTGCTTCCATAGTAAAGGACTTTTCAATTGTTCTAGTTCTCTTGACGTATTTATTTTCATTGAATTTTTTATGTAAAATGTCTAACGTGTAATTTTCTACAAAGAGTTGCACGTCCATGCGATAGCCACATCCATTATTCAAAATTAATCAATATCAATTGTAAAACTCTCAGAAAAATATAATTTGACAACAGTCCCACTGTACTTGTGATGAGTCAAGATGGTAATTTGAATAATGAATGAATTGATATTTTAATTACATGGTGTGTATGTGTGTTTGTGTTTTGATTATGTTTGATGAAGATATCTATATTATATGAATGAGAATATATTATTGTCTATTGATTTCTAATTGCTCATTTTATCATCATGGCATGATCAATATGGTATCTGTGATATTGGCTAAATTATGACACGTTAATTGACTTTTTATAAACCTGTAAAGGAGTACCAACACACCGGTGCGTTCAAGAAATATTATGGCATCTAGAGTACGCACGGACCGGTACGTTTGATCCAGTAATTATTTGGTATTCCCGCCAAATTCTTCAATTTCATCATCGGTATAATCTGTCGGATATACTTTAAAGAAAAAATTCAAAAATAGGCATGTTTAGACCTTATATATCGCCTATATAAAATATCACGTGACCGCCGCTTGAAATACATAACCGTCAATCCCGGTTGCAAACCAATTTGCTGTGTTTTTTTTTTACCTTTTGTGCTGTTTCTGGACAGTTTAGTTAGTTTTTAGTACCTACATAAGTTTTTGTTAAAAACAAATAAAAATTAAAAAAATTTAATAATAATAAATATTCCTATGTTGAACCAATTGTTTACAATACCGGAGTAGACATGACATGTCAAAATTGTTTTTGTCATATAACTCCCTTATTATTAATTTTTGAGAGTTGGTTCTTTATAAACATTTATTCTAGAGATCATTTTCTATAACATGCAATAAAAAAATATTCAAAAAGTCAAAGTTGAATTAATTCACTCTGCCATACACTTTTATTTATTCTTTGTGTGATATCGGAAAGACCACAAAAATTCCGTATCAGAGATAACCAATATTTTTTAGAGGTTGCAATCTTCTATTTAACATAACATAACATGCATAGACAATTCACACAGATCGAGCTAGTCCCAAACTAAGATATGGATCTTGTATTATGTATTATGTACTAAACACATACATGTAACACCCAGACCCAGGACATTTTGCCAGGAATAATGACATTTTTCATTTTGCCCTGTCCGGGAATCGAATCCGGGACCTCGTGACTCAACGGCAAGAGATTTACCTCTGCGCCACAACCGCCGCCAATATGAATTAGATGATAGGTGTTAAAATCGTTGATACAGTATATTTGTAGGTGATACCAATCATCTAATTCATAACATCTTTGTGGTCGTAACGAATGTTTCTTTTGGAGCCTGTCATAATTTTGTCAATGTCACATGTTTCCATATATTGAATATGTTGTAATAAAATATTGCATATTCAATCTGATATCCCATCTATTGTACGTAAGATGTTATATCAATCTAATTATTATAATAATGATGAATTTAAATTGTGTTATTTATTATCAAATGGGCTGTATTTTGTGTGTAATGTGAATATCATACTGAATTTAATTACAATAGTTAAGGACTGTTATTTTATGTATAAGATAAAGCTATCATTCGCTTCTATTTTGAAATGCTGAACATTCACTTGGATGAACAATGAGTTCGTCGGTAGCCTGGAGTAGAGTCTCGGCCTTGTTAACAAGGGGTCCGCCGTTCGATCCCAGGTGCCGGCAAACTCCCCTTTAATGACACAAGCTTTTAGCTTACTGTGGAAGGTGTGTAAGGTTGTATTTGGGTTTATAACAAAACCCAGATATATCTTTGAAAAAAAATGTAATTTGTTTGCGAAAAAAAAAGAGTTTTTTTTTTACGGGATATTTCCGAAACCTTCCAAAATAAAGAATAAAAAAAGTAATGTCATACTTAGAAATTCTTAGAAAAATAAAATATTTCGGTAATTTCATTTGGAATGATATTCACATTAACTTTTTTTTTTATATAAAATCGATGATCTACCCTTTAAATTAATCTCTCTTTTCTAATATACTTTGTCTGGTGTGATGTATAACATAACATACAACTGTTTTTACTTTATTTAATTATCTAACTTTGTACAGTTCGAATTTGCCTTGTTTTACGTTGCAATCAACTTATTCTATGCCTTACATCTTATTGCATAATACTTATTATCAAAGCAATCCTGTACATATTATTACAACTTTCTTTCTTATTACTTTTAATAATATTACAAATTGTCAATGTTTTGTTATAAAAGACAAATGAACTATTTTGGCATATTCAATTTGTTTCCAAATGAAGATTTATAGTTTTATGAACAATGCTTTTTAAAAAGGGTAAACATAATAATTATGTATCTTTTAGAAAATGGTTTGTCTTTCAGTAGAGATAGAAAGATTATTTTAAAATATATTTATAGCAAAATGATGTTGTGAAGTTGGTTTATTCACCACAAAGTATTAATATTATTGTTGTACATTCAAAATGAATCGTGTGAGCTTTGCAAAATTTTCAGATGTTTGAAAAGAATATAAAAATCATTGTTTAAACTATTCATTTACATTATTATTTAATTATAATTTTTTTTTAGTGATGGAAGTGAATTGTTTTAATAATGTTTTTAATGTGATCAAAAGCTGGAAGCATGTTGAAATTTGCAAAAGTTCACACAATATGTTTCGATGGTACAAAAATTGTAAACTATTTTGCATTGTATTGCTTCCAATAAACTTTTATACTCAGTAAGCTAACTAATATATTATCAGCTGATCTTCTTACGCCCATTTGCACCAAACTATTTTCAAATATTTTGACTGTAGATTATTCGCATTTGAAGGTTCACCTATTTTGTCACTAATCAATTTATGGTTAAAACTTTAATATACATACTTTGATAAATGTGGGTGATACAGTAATATTACTCAATATTTTACTAGTTATTACCTAATTACACTATTTCTTATTGATTGACTTTTGTTTGTTTGAACTAATTTTGTTTACTAATTTGATTTTCATTAATTGTATCGGCATTTACTTTGTAACACTTCATTTTAAATTATCAAATAAAATAAAATAAATATTTATTATTTTTGTTTTGTGTTACAGTTGAGTAAGACTAACGCACGACCGGTTTCGCGGACTCCGAGTTCGCATCATCAGGTGCTGATCTATACTGAATTAAAACAAAACAAATACAAAAGTTCGTTAGGGTTTACAGTGAGGGTGTAGGGGTAGGCGGGGTCGTGTTGGTTTCAGGCGTGGAGTTCTTGGAATATGAGATGGGGAATAGTTGTAGTAAGGGAGATGAAATCGGTCGTGCGTTAGTCTTACTCAACAGTAACACGAAACAAAAATAATAAATATTTATTTTATTTTATTTGATAATTTAATTTGATTTTGCTTTTTTTTTGTTTTTAATATTTTTAATTTTGTATGCACTTTGATAAAACATACGTTTTGACTAAACTTTTAGTACTTATTTGTATTTATTAACACTGTAATAATTCACTTAAATTCAATATTTGCCATGAAATTTAATATAAACACATTATTTGGTTTTGATTTTCACTTTTGCTATTATCACAATATTTCCCATAAGTAGTAAAATGAATGGATCATTGTCTTAAATAAATATGCAAATCATTAATGACTTTCTGATTATAAATAAGTACCTAAATGAATATCGTTCACAGAGCATATTGAAAAGTATTGAATTCCCATGTAATCTGCCTCTTTATTTGATTCCTGTGCACTTGCACACCATTAGCCGTGTCCACACAGCTGGATGAAAACGTCGATCAATCTTCAATCATTCGGTGACAATTCGGAGCATTCTCCGAAGAAATATTCGAATTAATGCCTTCGTTACCCATATAAGGGCTGGATTTTTAAACTGTTCCATGTTTACAATGTAGGTTCTTAAATTAAAATGCGGACTTTATAATATATTCAATATTATCGTCCTATACAATTTTGGAACACATATAAGTCACACGCGAGAGTCTATAAGTAAACCAGCAGAGTAACTGCCTATCTAAGAATGATGATTATAATGAGCAAAGGTCAGTACAGGTAGCTAGTTTATATATCTACTAAATCTCAATACCAGTTACCCGTATAAGGGCGGGTAAGGAAGGCATTAATTCGAATATTTCTTCCGAGGATGCTCCGAATTGTCACCGATTGATTGAAGATTGATTGACATTTTCATCCAACTGTGTGGACGTGGCCATTGATGAGTTTTGAAATTGCAAAAATCAAGTGATATATTTACATAGCAAAACAATACGGTACTTATAACAATGTTCAGTAAGTATGTTTCGAATTTTTTTTTTTTTAAAAAAGTTATATCTGGGTTTTGTTTGCTATACACCCAAATACAACCTTATACACCTTTCACAGTAAGCTATTAAAAGCTTGTGTCGTGAAAGGGGAGTTTGCCGGTACCTGGTATCGAACCACGGACCCCTTGTTCACGAGGCCGGGACTCTACCTCCAGGTTACAGACGAACTCTAATGTGATATTTTTTAATATATGACGATTTCTAGACTTGTTATGAAATTGTAATTCTCTTTCAATTTTTTAAGTCTCATTTGCAAGTGAATTTGGTGACATTGTTAATATTTAGTTGATTTAGTTGAAAATCAAAACTACATAATATATTTGTGTACCTATATCTAATTTTCACACATCTTCAAATGCATTTCAATATTACATAAATCATATTTTATCTTTCACTCATAATATAAACATAGAATTTATTATCTTTCTCTTTCTGTCTTATAATAATATCATACTATTATCTACTGTAGTATTGCCGCGCTACTCACTCACATCTCACACCTTTTAAAACATTGTATACTCAACATTTTTCTATTACTTTTTATTGTCTGACCCTCTCCCACACATTATATAACTGCCCGTATGGCTGCATCTCTCTCTCCTCCGAGCTTTATATCATATTAATAATAACTCTACACTACCGCCCTAGCATACTCTCTCACCTGTACATAATATTTTGTAGCCCTGACACTTTATTAGTCTTTCAATACTTACCAGTCCTTACTTACACTACTACGAGACTATGCTACACTAATACACTATGAAACACTCTCTCTACACTTTGAAATTAACAATAATTGATGAAACTACTTTCTCTATTCCCATGATGGGAAAATCGCTCATTTCTGACATAAATGTAAGTGTTCATTTTATCAATGACACCTGTTTTAATGTTTTCCAAGAGAAAATATTTTTGGTGTTAATTTTTGATATGATTTATTAATTTGGCGGTTACATTGTGGTAGTTTCTAAACATAATTACGAATGTTTGGAGTCAAAAAACTTTACTAATACCACTAAAAATTATTAAACGCGCGACCAAGGTATCAACAGGTAACCTGTCATTCTCAAGCGCAAGCGCAATAGTCAAATATACCTGTTGTAACCTTGGTCGCGCGTATAATAATTTTTAGTGGTATTAGTAAAGTTTTTTGACTCCAAACATTCGTAATTAATTTTTGATCGCTGTGATAATCTGTGGTTCAAACCCCAGTGCCAACCTATTCCACCTTCGTGATGCAAGTTTTCGCTTAGTGTGAGGGTGCTCAGGTTCATGATTTACCCAAAGTTATTTTTAAGAATACAAATATCCTCATTTTGGCATTGTTAAATAAAGGCATTTATAATGAATGTTATGCCCAACCACTGAATAAATATAAGATAAAAAAACAATGCATACCTACTTTAGAATCAAAGTTTTTTTATGTAATAGAAAAAAATGTTGTATTATTACACATTTTATTCTGGGACTAAACAGACTTACCTATAACAATAATGCACATTTAAACACTTGTACAAAAATTACAATTAAATTATGCTAATTTTTACTTTTCAAAATTGTTTATTTTTTTATAATTCGTTTCAAATTGTTTTAATCAACACTTCAGTAAGAGCTTCACGATTTTTTAAGAAATTGGCTAAAAATAAAATAAGAAAATATTTTAAAATAATACAAAATTTGAGTAATTTATTGAAAATTAAGTTATTTGATTATGTAAGGATTCTATTTGATAAATATTTTTTATTAAGTGCTAAGTAAGGACGTGTTATGTATTGTATGGAAACCATAACGTGAACAAGGTTATGTTTTGTATATTATATAGGTATATAAAAAGAACTTAAAAAAAATTGTTAGGCAATATATTATTGCCCATTTTATCTTTGAAGGAAACCAATTAGCCGACACCTTGTGCTCCTAAGAAGGATGCCTCTGATTAAAGGGTGAAAGACAGGAAAAGAATATATTTGTTTAAAAATTACCTCAAAATTCAAGTCCTTCTTGAATATAATTTATAGCGTAAAACAGCACTTTCATTGAGATAAATACATTGTGAATGAATAATGAAAACACACAGTGGATATTTTAAACAAATAACTACTTATTGGCTTATCCTTGATCTCCAATTATATTTTTCTCAGTTTTGAGATAGTCACTGAAGGCATTCTACATGTGAAACAATGCATCATCTTGTTTGCAGTATGGTTTTCTTTAGTAATTATATAATCTATGCTTGCTAAGCAATCAGCCTCGCTGAGACATGCATTGTGCATTTTGCATATCATTATTCCCCTACCGCTTGTACTATTGTTTGTGTGTGTTTTTTTTTACTTTTTTCATCCATGGCGTGTCGCTCGTTTGGTCCATTGCTTGTACTATGTTGGCAAACATATTCACCTACTAAAAGGAACCCCATTGGATGAAGGCTCGCGGTGTGGAGCAGAGGAACGCTGGACTGGACTGGCTGAGGAAGAACCTGTCTCCTGACCAACTCAACGGCGTGCTTTTCTTCATGGATGACGACAACACTTATGCGCTTGATTTATTTGATGAGGTAAAAAATATGAATTGGATTATGTTTCAATGATCAAAATATCATAATGTTTTATCAATAATCTGGGTAATGTCTCAATTATTGACACTTAACTGCGTCAGAAGTAGAGTTGGAAATTGTGAAGAAACCAGAATGAGATGGCGTTTCATATTAATATTATATGTACTGGTGTGCCCTCAATGTCCCAGTCACAATATACACAATGCAAGATATTTTTGATACATCTCCAGCATTCTTTCTCTATACATCCCCAGCTGCTGTGCAATTGACTCAATTTTCGAGATAAACATACATAGGTCTGAAATAATTAGTAAATAAATAAATCAAAAAACTTTCATTGTACATGATTTTCTGTCTTCTAATATTGAGAGGTACCTCAGGTACCCCTATTATATCTAGACTTAGTCTTTATTTTTACAAAAAGTGATTTAGTAAATGAATAAAAAAAACAGTTTACTGAAAGTGTCCTGTCTTTTACAGATGAGGAAAGTTCGCAAAGTGGGTGTTTGGCCCGTGGGTCTGGTCGGTGGTATGATGGTAGAGAAACCTTTAGTGAATGAAGAGGGAGACAAGATCATCGGCTTCAACAGTGTCTGGAGACCAGAGAGACCCTTCCCAATTGACATGGCTGGCTTTGCTATTCATCTCAAGCTGATTATGGACAATCCTCATGCGGTGTTCACTCACAAGGTGCAGGCAGGATATCAGGTATTATCAATTTGACATCCGGCACTGTTTTTATACATCCATATGCTTAATTGAGCTTACATATATCTTTATCGCAGTATCCTTATTAATTCATTCAACAATTCCAAGTCATCGAAGCATATTCATACCAACCCTAGTATATTCATCATCATTATCTTGTCCTTCAACGCTCCTGCGGGAGCACAGGGCTAAAAACAGCCTCCTCCATTCAGAGTGTCTCTGCGCCAATTAAGTTACATTTATCCACAGATATCGTTGTCATAGGAATGACGTATTGTAAACAGACCATTGAAACCCTTGTGAATGAAAGAACAATACACTTTTTGGCCAACTTTCACTGGAAATTCTCAAAACATGTATTTTAAGAGTTTATTCTAATATTTTAAGAGTTTTTTTATGTAATTTGAATCTATTGCTTTTTGTTAATATTTGTTTTGTCATTTTTATTCAGAAAACTTGTTGTAATAACCAAATTATTATTTTGCAGGAGAGTGAAATACTCAGGCAGCTCATCACTCGAGCTGAATTGGAACCTTTAGCTGACCGTTGCAGTCGAGTGTATGTTTGGCACACAAGGACGGAGAAACCTAAGATGAATGAAGAGAACAAACTGCTTGCCAAGAACAAGAGGGGCTCTAATGTCGGAATTGAAGTGTAAATTGAATTTGTTGAGAGTTTTGTAAATTGTTGAATTTGTTGTACTCCATTAAGTGGTACGGTTGTTGGTTGCGCGCGGGCAGATTGTGCATTCTGTGTGAAATATTTTCTTAAGATTCTTAACCCTTTTTACTCCATTGTTACTATGAGCTCATCATAATAAACCGCCAATAAGTTTGATAGAGATTTTTAGCATAAAATACTACAAAATAATAAATTGCCCTTTGTTATTTCAAATTACAAGTAATAATCATATTTTTTTGTTAAATTGTAACTTTTTTATTAGGGAGATTTTCCCCCTAACCTCTAATGCTAATTTTTCAAAAGAGGTAATTTTGAGAATGTACTGGTACAGTATTTTATCGAAAACCATCTATTTGATATTCCATATTCAATGGAATGAAACCAAACCAAGTCAGAAATAATAATCAAACTTCCTGCTTAACTTGAGTTATGGAATATGCCATTATTGAGAAAAAAAATTGCAACAATATTTTCAATATGTAAATTCAACAATGCACTAATGCCTTATAATGGTAGTTTCGTGTGTTAAATTTACATATATAACCTCATACAATGGTTTATTGTAAAAATAACAGATATTAACAATATTTATTTTTTTAATAAAAACTTTGGAGTTTTAAGGGTCGATATAATTTTGAAGAAATATTTTAGAAAAATAATACATTATGTATTTATTTACTTATTCACACAAATGCGCTAAAGTTGGATTAAAAAAATGCTCAACTTTTTCTCAATGGCAAATGTGTGGAGCATTTTTCCTTATTATTATTATTATGTATAAAAGTGCTGCTGGCAGACTTATTACTCTTTTTTCTATTACTTATAAGTATTGACATTTTTAATTTTTGAAAATATGATTTGTAAGATAGAATGCATTCTACATTATATTGTGATAAAAAAAGTTGCTTTTCTTGTTGAATACCTGTACAAGTTTTTACGTGACAAAAAAGAAAGTGAAATGTCAAATAATATCATTTTATATGAAAATTATGTGTAGTGCTTCAGGCGTAAAAGCTGAATGAAGTTTTAAGGCTTTTTTACGAAATGGCTGTCAACTCACCTGTTTTCTTGTAATGTGAAAGAACTACTATAATCTTGTACTAGGCCTTCTGTATAATATAAAAAAATATTATAGTCTATTCTATGAATCCGCGCAGTAATGTGTCATTTTTTTCTTGTTAATTTTTGTTGATAATGAATGAATAAGCAAACAATTTATTTAATTCCTAATTTATGTGATCATTGAACAAACTACATATTGTTTCTCTTTATTATGATCTGTTAATTTTTGCCACATGCCATAATTTTTTACTCAAATGTTTTAATTATGTTAAACATTGTCCGTCTTAGTAACAAACATATACCATCTACCATATTTTTTTGTCATTTGTCAGATTTCATTTACTTTTCTTAAAGCTGCGTCTTGGGTTCAAATAAACTCAAAGACATTCCCCTAAGTACCCTCACAGAATTATAATATGAGAATTCAAGCCAGGGATTTTTCAATTGAACCTCCAAGATAATCAAAACTTTTAACCACTTCAATTTGTATCAATTTTCATCAACATTATTTGTCAATTAAACAAAATTAATGTCAACAAAATTATTTGTCTTACTGGATTTCACAACATGCAGATAATAAAACTAATTAGCTGTCTCGATTAAAAAACCATATTTATGCAATGGCAGAATTGGTGAACACAGTCCATGGATACCAAAAATGATCATTTATGTCTATCTAGAGCCAATTCGCAAGTGTTGAGACCTTTCTCACTTCTTTCTATTGTTTTTTACACAATGTTACACTGTGTAAATATGGTTCGATTAGCTCAGATTAATTTGAATTAAATTGACACATTGGATATTACTATCAAATTCAAGAACAATATTTACCGTAGAATGCATTTTTTTTAGTTTTATATTTTATTTGAACTCCAATATATACTTTACCAACTAAATGTTCTCATACAAAAAATAATATGTAAAAAATTAAGGCTCAAAATCTCAACGTACCATAAGGTGAAGCTTATCCTGAGCTAGCCCTCAATTTGGTTGAATTTGCTTCCAGTTGACATAAAATATTTCATCAATATTTAACACCAAAGTGTAAGGAACTGATAGAGTGACTCAGTGATACCTTTCAGCTCTTACATCTAGGTATTGTTATCAATTAAAAGTGATCAGGGCATTTTTAATAATAATAATAATAGTAATGATAAAAATATCTTGCCATAAAGGCTATTACATGTCACTAATAGTCATCGTGTCTCTTACATTTTGGTGTAAAATCATCATCATCGTCATCATCATCATTGCCCTCAACGCTCCTCTCGGGAGCACAGGGCGGAAACCAGCCTCCTCCATTCAGAGCATATCTGCGCCAATTGCGTCACCTCTTCCCACGACATTCCCTGCGCTCTGATATCGTAAAATAGTTGTGAAATATTGAAGCTTATTTGATATGAAAACAAATTTAACCAAGTTGAGGTCTAGCTCAGGATAACTGATACAGTAAGGGCGTATTGAAGTATTGAGACTGAAATTTCTTCATATTATGTTTTTTATAATTCTTATTCAAACGAATCGACAGTGATCTCATTAGTTTTAATTTGAATAGAAAAATCATTCTTCATCTTTTCATCAATGTAATTTTTCAGTTTTTAGACGTGCCTAATATTAATAATAATCTCTGTGTGTGTGTGGGAGGGAATGAAATGTATTCGACAAAAGTCAAATTTTGCAGTATCCATACCAAACGAATGAGATATTCTATATTATTTTAGAAGAATATGCAATTTAAGATTTCTTTGCTCCTACGCACGCATAGAAATTATGTTGTATTTTTTTTAAATAAATATTTCTCCTTTATTTTATGCGGTTACTGCCAAATTTGACATTTATCAAATATGTTTCCTTCCGTTGCACTTGAATATAATTACATTGTAGAAATATGCTGAAAGATCCTAAAAGACAGATATGTGTTGAACATGGATGGGAAACTGCGTAAATCTGACGAAAGTAAAAATAAGATTGAGTGGCACTCCATCCTTTCTGTCCGTCCCTCAAGGGAAGCAGGGTGATGAGATACAATACTACTTATACTACTACTTATTAGTATTAAACATGTAAATTGTTATATCTGTGCCAAAAATAAAAAAAAATACATTCAGAGTGGGTGGCATATTTCATTGCTGAATTGAAGATACCTAACGTCTTATTTGTGATGTTTTATGGACATATTTCAGACAAGAATTGGAGATACAGTCGATTCCGCTTAATTGAGACACATAGGGACTTGGGCATTTTGTCCCAATTAAGCGGACTGTATACTCTTTGCAGGAGGCTCCATAGTGCACCCATTACGTATGTCTGTGTATAATGATATAAACTACTTTTTACTGGATCAAAACCATTTTTTTCACAATTTATTCGTATCATAATTATAATATAGTTAAATATTTAAATAATATTCTATTGCTTTGATGCTGAACTTTTAGGATCTTTTGGCATACAAGACTTTAATAAAAAAATCTCAATGTTTTCATGAAAATATTTCAAATAGTATTTTTTTCATTCCTATGCAGGGTTGATTATTGTCATATAAAAATGTAGGCGATTCTTCTCAGTAAAATCATTCTATAAAATTTCAATTATCATTTTTTTTCTTGTATTATTAAGTCCTTCCAAATCATTATGTTTAGATTTTATTGATATTTTTAATTCATTTGACGTGTATATTTTATAAAAAAAAAACATGAATTTATGTAAAAAAAACACAAATGGTTTAAGTTTTGCAACTTTTTCATACTCGTGTAACCTGGTCTCGACTTACAAAGTCATTATCAAACTGATTTTACTTCATGCTAAATTGTTACTTTTGTACTGTTAAACCATTTGTGTTTTCTTACGTAAATCTATTGATATTATTAGTGTTCGAAAAGCAAAAAAATATTCAAGACATTTGACGATATAAAATAATTGAATGAATGTGGAACTTTTTTGTATGATTAAAAAATTTATTATTCATTTCTTTACTACATGCTTAAATTGTTTACAAAATAATGATTTTCATTGTCAATATTTTGCTTAATTAACAAAAATAGTTTGTTAGCCAATACAGTCGAACCTTTCATAACGAGTTGAATTCGTTCCAGAATCTTACTCGTTCAGCGAAACATTTTTTCCTACAGAAATCAATGTAAAATACGGTAATGCGTTCCATGCCGAAAAAATAAGTATTCTTGGAGTACTCAATAAATTTTTTTTATCAACGTTTATTCAAATAAAATTACTTAGAAAGGAGTGTAACAACTTTTAATACAATTTAGATTTGGAAAAAAAACATAAATAAATATATGAATTTATGACAAATAATTAATCATCACGCTAACGGAAAATAACAACCAATGTGCTAACGGGACACGTGCTAAACACAGACTGATGTACTGGCGCGGAAGTCCCGGCTCACAAGGTCACAAGTGAATGTCCTGAAAAAGGTACTTACCCTTTTTCTGTAATTCATTATGCGAAATTTTGCTCCTTAAAAGAGCAACTTTTCACATTCATTGACATTTGTAAAGAATTATTTCAGTCCTGCGTCAAGTCAAACCAACACTTAACTCTATCTCTGGTTAAGCGGTTACTTTAACCGCTGGAATAGTTTGTGAGTACGGCTGTACCAGGCGCGTGCCTTCCATACATGTAAAAATGCAACGCATGTCCTAAAATAAGGTAATAAATCTTAAAAATTAAATACTATAGTAGTTAGAAATTCATAAATAATCTTAAAATGACATTCTACACTACTATATTAGACAATTTTTAAGAATTTACATTTATTGTAGGGCATGCGTTGCATATTTGCATGAATGGAAGGCACGCCGCTGGGCTGTACGTATTAATGGTCCTATTTGTTGTTTAATATTTTTACTTTATTTTTAATGTAGATATTTCTATTATTATTACTACTTAATATTATTTCATGTTAAAACTATAAACAAAATAAGATTTTGTACCTACCTAATAGAATAATTTAAAATGTATGTAATGATACCTATGCAATATTTCATATTTAAAATAAAAAATAGATAGATTATTAATTAGTCATTCATGGAAATACTAAATTGTTTAGTATTTAAGATTAAAAGGGTTTTTGTATATTAAAAATATATTACTAAAATCATTCTACGATAATAATAATACTTAGTACCCTTTAGATAGATAATATCCAATAAACGAATAAATAAATAAATAAAAGCTTTTTCATGTCTCAATAAACATGTTTCTATGTAAACATAAATAATCTTTGTCTGTTTTTTTTATTTTTATTTTATTTAGTGCTATTTTTCTTTATTTTATGCATTTATTTTGGTGTCTCGAAACTCGTTGCTTTTATTTTTATCAGAAAGAAACAAACGATCAAACAATTGCCATATTTTTGTGTTTTTTTACTGTCTATGATAGAACTTCTGGAAAATATTATAGAAAATGATTGACAAAGTCAGTCTTGTCTTTTTGTAAAAATAAGTCTAGCATTATTTGGTCTATTTTTAATGATGGAATATAAGATTTGTCCACTTTTGTAAATAACATCCATGTTTATTCTATACTATTCAATAAAGTTGGATAAGAAATTCTGTGCAAAACACATTTAAAAACGGAATGTTATTGGAATATTATTTAAATCAAAACAAGTGAATATTAAGTTAATTAAAAAGAATATGTATCCTACTCTATTTAATTTTTTTTAAAAAAATTTTTCGTTTGTCATCTCATATTTTTTAATATACTCTCATTCCTATAAATTTATTTATTTCATACCAAAAATATTAATAAAGCGCAATATATTATTATAAGATTATAATTTTACTATTGTTTAAAATTATTTAAGGTGTTTGTATAATAATTACTATTATTTCTATTTATAATTTAGTTTGTTATTGAAATTTATTTATTTATTAATATTGTATAATAATTACAATGCCATTTTAATTATTGTTTATATTTTATTCTATTTGTGTCATATTTTTGTTTGTTTGTTAATGTCCGGCTTAATTTTTAAATACAGAACGAGCTATTTACCATAGACAAAATAGTATTGCAATACTTATTACCTGTCAAATATTGTCATTTATTTTATTACTTGTGAACAAAACAGCTGAAATAATTGCATTTTTAAGGCAAAGGCTATTTGTCCGTAATTACATAGAAAAAAGAAAGAAATTATAAAATTTATCTATGGTGAACTTTTCCATAGAGAAATTGTAAAATATGTTTATGGTTAACTATTATATAGTAGGTCTATGTATTACACACTTTTTTTAATAAAAGTCGGTATAAGTATCCGATACTTTTTTGAAAGAGGTATTTGAGAAAAAACTCTAAAAGAAAACCGAGGAGTTTTGAAACATTTCAAATTCCTATACCATTTTGAAAATTTAGCGACGAGGGGGGGGGGGGGGTAGAAGTTTTAAGGTGAAGTTAAGTTATCAAATGTTCCATATTTGGAGTATATTGTTGTGCGGCCGGGCTCACATTACGACTGCCAATCAGTGTGACCAGATTTTATTTTCAAAAACTACTAAATGGGGAAGTCAAAAACTACTAAATTCTTAAAATGATATAGGAATTTGAAGTATTTCAAGAACTCCTCGGTTTTGTTAAACAATATTTTAACATAGTACCTTTTTACCGGGTATTTGTACCGACTGTTGTTACTTTTCGGAAATTTTCATACCGACTATTGAAAAAAACTTACTCGCTTAAATTTTTACCCCCACCCCCGTCGCCGAATTTTCAAAATGGTACCTATAGGAATTTGAAGTATTTAAAAAACTCCTCGGTTTTCTTCAACAATATTTTCTCGCAGTACCTTTTTCTAAAATGTATCCCGTATTTGTACCGACAATTATTTTCGATCAGTAAGTTTTTTCCCAAGCACCCGATAATTTGCCGACTAAATACAAAAACTGCCAAAAAACTATTAAAAACTACTAAACATTCTTGCAAATGCCTCAAAAACTACCAAAAAAGTAGGAAACTACCAAATCTGGTCACACTGCTGCCAATATTGACAGACGTCAAAACAGCGTGGCTTTGTTTATCTTTACATAAAATTCCTTACGAATAGCTACTGAATTGACAGACGTCAAAGCCATGCCGTTTTGTTTACATAATTTACTGTAAAATACTTCAAGGTCACAACTGTCATTATTATTTTGACAGTGACAGTAATTTCTGTTACTGACGAATAGCCGATGCGCATTTTTAATATGATTTGACAGTTTTTGAGTGTGCATTACTTTTGTTTTACATCTTTGCACTTTTCTCAGATATCTTGATGTGATTTTTGTAAATTTTTCTTAATAAAACATTGTTGATTTTTATGTTACTTATGTAAGTTTTTTTGAAAGACATTGGTGTAAGTAGAGGCTGGAAAAGTTTCAACGCTCTCCTTATTGTTATGGGTATGGATAATATAATTAATTCCCCTAGTTGTAAGGTCTGTTTTATGGCAATCATATGTGGAATAAATATTTAAACAAATTGATCTTACAAGCCAGTGTATAAAAAAAATATTTTAATGTTACTGTGATACTTAAAATATAATAATTTCGTACCATTTTTATTAATCCACCATTTAGTTATCAAGTAGTTGATAATTTTTATAAAAAAATATGCATGAAGTTTCTCTACCATGCCCGTTTCGTAGGGCAGCCAGCAGATCAGTTGCATGTTATAAACATTCAAGCTGTCTTCTCCGTGTCAATGAAATATTAATACATTCAGAATGGGTGGCAAACCTCATCCCTGAATTTAAGATGTAAAATGTTTTTGTTCGCTACGCATAAAGTAATAATTGATGGAATTACTTTAATTGATTTATGTGAACGACTAGGTAATGTCTGTTGTCACTTATTGAATTAACAATTTATCAGTTAAGTAATTAGAATTTCTAATGTAAAAATTGTTTTTTTTTTTATCTATTTTTAACCACTTAGCTGCTAGAATTAATTGCCACAAAACTAAAAGTTGATGTAAATTCACTAATTATTGTAATTGTAAGTTTTTTTCTTACCACAGCTTATAAAAATCATTAATAGTAATTTGTAGCATCAAAAAATACTCTGACAACAACCAAATTTATAAATAATGAACAAATAAGAAATTTCATGATATACCTTTTGTTTTCATACTAAAGTACCAATATGGTGGGCGATTCGCGCAGGAAGTAGTCGACAAACATATCAATACTGACTTATACATTGTATGCATGCTGTGAAAGCGATGTTAATTTATCAAAGAAAAAGTTAAACTTCTATATTGTGTTCTTTTTATTTTCTATGGTGTTTGTCATAGAAACGATTATTTTAATCATTAAATCCGCAGCTAAGTGGTTAAAGACATTTGCAATGGCATAAAAAAATAGTTAGATTTTTTCTGTATGAAGATTTCTTCATTAGTTGTTATCTCAGGTAATGTAGTGTATTAGCCATAAAGATATTAATTGTAAATATTATGTAGTATTTTTGTCCCAAACCATAGAGTGAGTGAGAGTGTTGACCTTTATCCAGTGGCGATGGTGTTTAGTGTGAGATGTGATATATATAATGCCATGTGGCGTGTCAGGTGCAAACATTTGTAGGTTATAAACTTACTTATTAAATTATTATATTGATACCTTTTTATATTAATAAACTTATATATTATAATGTAAATTAAACTTTTCTACCTAAATTATTATTATTGTAACATATGACGTATGTGCGATCTTAAGGAATTATAGCGTCCTCGTAAAATCTATGGAAGAAATTGCAGGATAATTTTTTTAATAAAACACAGGGTTTAAATTCTTACATCTTTTTTGATTTTAGAACAGTAAGGAAATGCATAGATAACAAATTGCGGTAAATAGAAATATTCTAACCATAGATGTATCCTGTGGAGGCAGTGTTGCCACATTTGTCAAATTAATTCATGTGAATATAAATAAAATTCTGTATCTGCTTTTGAGTGACACGCGAAATGCAGTTATTTCTTAAATTTAATTAATAAACTCTTTATTAATTTTCATCTATAATAATAATAATAACGGAGAGTATTTATAGCGCCATCTTCGTGCCATAGCACCTCGAGGACGCTGTACATGATAATGTTCTATCTTCAACAATGTTGTCTGTGTCAAGAGTTCAAATTTAAATACAAAAACCTTATAACACATAATCTCAGATACATAATAATATGTATCCGCGTCAGAAATAAAAATAAAATAATGCAATATACACAACAGTCACAGTTCATCTATGAGATATTTAACATTTCAAATTCAAAAGTAAAACTTGGCACGTTTTCAGAAATGTCATATTTCATGTTTTATAACACAGGAATTATTACATGATGCAATGTTTGGACGATTTCTTACATTATTGTTAATTTATCTAAATAGCTAGTTTTCTCTCCATTTTACTGAGACAATGAATAGTAGCCCTTGTCTATATTCTGATTAGTGTTTTTGTCATCAGGCAAATTCCTTGCGCTCTCACATACATGTATGCAGTTAGCAATTATTGTCTTTATTATTTGGTTGTGTCGCTTTATGTATTGAAAATATTATAAATATCCCGTGCTGTATCATATTCTTATTATTGTATTGTGTATATGACATAAGAAATGTAAATAAGTAAGGAGAGACATTTAAGTTTTCTTTCAGATGATTGAATCTAAAAATTTGACATTGTGTTTGTTTGTGAAACGCTTTTGTAAGAAGGTCGGAGTTAACCAATCTTAAGTTAAGGAGTTAGTTAATCTAACCCTTCCAGGTACTCAGATCTGCTGTGTCTTATTTAAAAAAAAATCACATTCAGACTCTTTTAACATTATTTTTCTTTGAGTGTCGTGTTCGATCCCCCCAATATCGGCTATCACTTTGGTGTAGGCTTCTCTGTCTTATACTAGTTTAAATAACTCCGCCACTCTCTGTATTCCTATTTATTCTTTAATATTTCTCAGCCAGGACCTTTGCCATCTTCCTACACCACATTTGCTTTTTATGATAAGATGCAGCAGATTGTATTAACCTGTTGAATGTGCCCCAAATAAGCCAATTTTTTTACTTGTTCACAGATATTGTCTTTCGTGTATATTTTCCTTGTTCTTGAAATGGTTACTAAGATTTTTTTGCGTTTTATGATAATATCAAATATTTTGTTTAGTTTTTTTATTAGTGATTTCTTTTATAATTAGTTTATAGACATTGTTATTAACAACTCGCATCATCACACTATTACGAAAAACGTTTTGTATTTAAGTACGTATGTAATATTTAAATAATGTAATTCTAGAATTCTTGGACAATAAGTCGCACATCTGTCTATCATGTCATATTCAATTGTTTAAAGCTACGTTGTAAATTTTATCTTGTACAGCATCTCTTTTTTTTCATAATAATAGTAGTTTTTTGAATAGCATATTCAATTCAATAGTACCTAATAATGTGCGTTGCTTATCATGAGTGTCTTGTTGTTTATAGTACACAGGGCGACCTGTAAATTCATTATGCATTGCATTTGGTACACTGGCTACACCATATGCGAGAAAAACCATTATGGTTATACTGAATTAAACAATTTGAATTCAGATGATTTGTTTTTTTTATGTAAATTTTTACATTTTTGACCACCTTATTTGATTATCATTTTCTTTTTTCTAAAAATATAAAAAGTTGGTTAATATTTTTAATGTTTGATGAAATTATTCATTTGTTTATCTTAAATTATCACAACCACTTAAACTTGGCAACGTAGCAACTTTATTTTATGGTTCAAATTTCATTTCATCATTTATAACTAGTTACTACTACTACTACTACTACTATACCATCACGGCATATCCCACAAGTGGGGTAGCCAGCAGATCAGCTGCATGTAAGAAACTAGTTACTAAAATTATAAAAACAACTTTTCTCGGAACGATGTTTCCTTTTTGAACTCAATCAACTATAAAATTGTAAAAAATATCTAGTTGATACTTATGAATAATGATCGATGTTGAATTTTACATGTTTGTAAAATATGTTGAAATAACAATAATTATGTCACTCTTAAAATTTATGCAATGTATACACATGTTGTCATAGTTACAAGTGTTGGACTGTATTTCGTACAAATTTCTTTTTCAACTCTATTTGACTTTCTAAAAAGATTTGAATACACTTTAATTCCAATAATTTGAAAGATGGAAGTAATCACTAATGTAGTGAAAATCTTTCCACTGCATATCATCACATTTTTTTTATGTAAATTGCTTTGTTGATTTTGTTACGTAAATGATGATGTACAAAAAGAATAAAATAAACTAAGCTACATCTCACAATTTTATAATTTATAAAACTAGCTCTCTATTGTTCAAAAATATGTTTGCAATTTTATTGTGAGATTTCTTCCAGATAAACGAAATTCTTAAATACCCAACCTAGTGTGAAATGGCTTTGATTATTATTTATTTTATTATTATTATTATTATTTGGATGATTTGTAAAGCGCCGTTTTGTGAAAAAAAATCCACCTCAAGGGCGCTCTTTGCTAACTAAGGTTATACTTAGTAAAGTGTTATATTATCTTCTGGGATCGCATTGGCCTTCAGCTGTAATGATCCTTGTAAAAATCGTCTTATTGTCAGTAATAATAATAATAATAACATATCGTCGTCGGTTCTATGAAACCTCGTATGTGCTCCAAACCAAATTTTACAGGAGACTGTTTAAAAGTCCACAGATTAAATCCACACAAAAACTCTTAAATTATTAAATGTAATCCAATTTATTATCAAATTTGTGTAAAACGTCTAAAGTTTTACATAAATTGGATTACATTTGTTGATCTGTGGACTTTTTTTGCGTCTCCTGTAAAATTTGGTTTGGAGCACATAAGAGGTTTCCTAGAACTGAAGACGATATGAGAAAATGTAGAATGAATACTGATATGAACATAGAACAGAGTGACATAAGAAATTATACATGGCTAAGGAAAAGAATGTTAGGAGATGTAGCTAAGAAATTTGTATGTAATGCAGTTATAACATTGTTATCATCTACCCATGTGTACATATTATATAATTTATTTATTTATCTGATACTATATACATACATACAACGTATGTTCTCCCCTGTAGGCCTAAGTATGTATTGTATTATAAGTATGCAACATATTATGTATACAAAATATAATAAAAATACCAAATTTCTATACAGATCCATTTCTTGTTTTACTTTATAAGATATACCCGTATTATCTTACAGATTTGGAGGGACAAGAGGTCTTTATAATTCTTTTTTTCACCCTACAACAATCTTTTCAGCAGTACAGGCTAGAAGAAAGTTTAATCCGTCCAAAATGAATCTGGGAAAATTAAATTATCTCTTCTCACAACATTTTTAATGCATTCATGTCATCGTTATAGAACTGTGTATTATGAAAGACGAATGTTCAGGCTGTTGTAAATCTTGCGGGTAATACTAGAACTCTGCTTTTATCGGGGTTGACTGAAAGAATTTGCATGCTCGATATGTCCACCGTTTTGCATATCTTCTATCATATATGTTTGTATACTACACAGATAGGTTAGTAAAATTTAAAGTACACATAGTTTTTAGTTGAGTTTGAAGCTCAGAAAAAGTTGTAGCAGCACAATATTGCCATATACCTACATAAAAAAGGTAATGAATAAAAAATATGTTTCCTTTTATATTTTTATTTAAATCAAGCACTTTTTTGATTCCACAAGTATACAATGCACTTTATTATTTGTATAAAAAATCTTTTAAATGAAATGAAACGAGTTTACACACAATAATCTTAACATTAAACAATAATATTATATAGTAATACAATGTATGTAAGTAATATTTTCACGTTAAACCAATACAATTAATATATTTTATATTATAAGTAATAAATAGCTACAAAACCAAATCAGGAGAGGATTGGATGTTGAAATTAATAAAGATTTATGGATTTACACACAGTCTTTAACATGCAAAGGTTACGTTAGGTTTAACATGATGAATTTGAGAAAAATATGAGAAACACAACTGATGGAAAGAGATAAAAGAAAATTATCGATTGTTTTCATTTTCCTATGTAATCCGAAGTTATTTCTTTGCAGAAGTAACTTTTAAGTACACGTGTCTTTATAAAAGTCAAATTGTCAACTTGTACTTTTTCAAAATGTAACTAGACATAAAAATAAATACATTTCCATAAATATCGAAGTACTGTTTTAAAAAGGATATATGTATTTTGTTAACATAACATTGCATCGAAAATGCAAATGATGAAACACTATAATTTTAAACTTCGCTTTAGATATTTTGATGACCTATTTATTGAATTTGACGTAAGCTACGATTATTAAGAAAATATAATATTAGAATTTAATAATAATTATATGTCTACCATTCAATAATAACATGAGAAATATAATACAATAAGCAGACAAATACCATCAAATTTCTACAAATTAGCTGTGACAAATATCAAGTAAGTGGTAACTTTGACAGTCAATTTTTCGGGATTGCAACATTTGCTATCAAATATCATCAACAATAAAGTCCACAGACAAAAATATATAAGACAAAATTTGAGAATCGAAAGTGTGGGTTGTCAAATAACTTTATGAAAATTTATGAAAATGATAATAATTTAGTCACAATCAATTTTCAAAAAATTTAAAATGGCTAACATTGATTTAAAAATAATTGACTATAATAATTTGAGTACTGAGTTTATCTCTCGTAACATTACACAATCATCTGTTATTATAGTCAAGTCCTCAAAAATGGAGATAACATCAAACAAATAAATCTATTCTGCTTCAATACCACATACAAATATCCCACAAATTTAAGTAAAAATAAGATAGGAAAGTATATTTTTCATAATTTGATATCAGTATAAAATTCTATTTGTATTTTGGACACAAGTTGCCAGTTTAAACTTTTAATAAAGGTTTTAGTTTATTAGCTTAAGGCTTTCAAGTTTTCGAAAAGAAAATTTTACTTAAAAACTATTCAGAACTGTCATTTATGATTTAAATGTTGCCAGATGTGTGATTATTTTCTTAGGTACTTTAATGTATAACAGTAAATATTTCATTAAAATTTCATGAGTATAATAAAAATGAAATGATATTGAAACAAAATAAATTAGACTAGCTACAAACATTAGGCTTACACACTTACATTTAATACAATTAAGTATAATATAGTCGTCATAACTGATAATATATCAAGCAGTACATAATAACAAATATTTAAATTTAATATTTATTATACCTATATAAAAATATAACTAACTATTCTCCCAATTATAGTTGTCAACATCTTCTATACGATTGGTTCTTTCGTTTGCTACAATTAACGAAATTCACTCGTTCAGTTTAAAGACTTCAGAATTAGTTTTAAACAAATGACACCACAAAGAGCAAAAACACGATGATTGGCATTTTGCGATACTATATTTTAAACTTTAAACTTTTTTAATATTGAAAATGGATTTAACTAAAGTTAAATAAATACATACATTTATCATATTTCATGTCAAGGTTTCAAACAAATTTTGTCGAATCAAACATCAAATGTTGGCATTGTATTTTATTTTGAATAATTACATTTTTATGATGGTTTGTGGAATGTGAATTAATACTATTTTTTTAATACGTAAATACAAAAAAAAGATAAGCTATACAATATAACCAAATAAAAACACGTTCATTATCTAAAGTAGCATTCAGATAGTTTCACTTTGGTTGATCGTCCAGAGAGTATATTTTGACATTTAATATAAATTCATAGAGAATAAGACAAACAATAGGAAAAACACTTGTTTGTGGTTGTTTCAGAGAAATGATCTTTCATCAAAATTATATCAGGCGGTAATTGCTTTCATCTGTCCTAGGGCCTGAGTCAATAACACACTTTCGCGTCACGTTCCCGTTCCGTTAGCGTTCGGGTGCAGACGAAGTTGCAAGCAAGTGTCAATTTCGTTGCTAAGATACACAATAGTTACGAAAATTAACACTTTGGCGCAACATCGTCTGCACCCGAACGCTAACGGAGCGGGAACGTGACGCGAAAGTGTGTTATTGACTCAGGCCTCTAGCTAGTGATCATTAGGAATGTAAAAGCTTTTCACACCTTTTGAATTTGGAGGATCATCCAGAGTGATCAATGAAAGTGAATAAGTCTGAATGCCCCTTAATATAATACATTAAAGCAAAAATATACATTTTGCAAAAATTTACATTACTTACATAACTAAGTAAATAATAAAAAAAACCTACATCTAAAAAGGTTATGAACGATGAATATTCTTATTTATTGTAGAGAAAATACTGTCATGATATAAACATAAGTAACACATACTATTTCAAGTAGGTACATAGGTAAATAAAAATAAAAAAAAAACTTTGTGCTTACTTTTACACCTGATAAAAAATAATATAAAATAAAATTATATATATGGCAGTGATATTTTTCACATTGTACCCTGATTTTAATTTTTATTTAGATAAATGTCAAATAGCTGCCATTTTTAAAATAAATAAACTCATTTTTAGAATATCCTCCCACATATGTCTCTATTTATCAGAAAGATTTTTTATTGCTTTTTATTTTATTCTTTCGAGTTTCAATTTTAAAGAATAAATAAAATAAAAATATATAAAATTGGTCAGCATTTGTCCAAAAATATGGAATACATGAAATGTTTTCCCATGATGTAGCAATTGTGTGTCTGTATATAATATAATATATTTTTGTGTTTAAAATACCGTGTAAGTATCTATTTTAATGTTTTTAACCAAATAAGAATAAAGTTGAAAAATAAATATTTTTTTCTATGTATATATTTCATTTGAGATTCAAATAATTTAACTCTGATTTAATTAAAGTATTTTATGAATTAATATTATTTTAATTATTGGCATTTCATAATATAGCAGCATTCAATAATTACATAATATAGTTCCTAACATTCAAAATATTAGACCAAAAATCTATTTTTTACTTATTTACTTATAGTTTTCTTTTTAATCAAGGTTTATATATTATAATAATTGATAATATATATAAAGAAGTAATAAACACATTAAATTAATCACAAAAGTTAACACAAAAACCTTAAAAATACCCATTGATTTTTTTATATAATTTTTTTTTAATTCTTAAATAAGTTTATGATTAAATGCGTTCAATAATTTCACTTCCATCAGCGGAATATAATGTAATCTTATATATTTTTGGGAACAAAACAATACTGTTTTTATCTGAGATGACGAAGAGAGTTTTAATCAATTTATTGTCAAGTTAATGAATTGTTTTATGTAAAAAAGGATCTTGAATGATTTGAAGAATGAAATATATTATTTATGGTCCGTCTTACATTTGTGACATTGAGATTATAATATATATTTATACAATATAACGTGTATGGGATATAATATAATATAATATCTATTTGTTTAGGTTACGCATCTGAAAGATATAATAATTGAAAAATTAGAATACATATGACTAAATATTTAATTTATATCATATTTTATTATTTTTACACACAGGTTCAATAAGCTTTATCGATAATTGGTATATTATAATTCTTCCGATTTTTATATTCTGACACAATTTATTAATACATACATACATATTACATTCAATATTTCAATACATAATATTATATTATTTACACAATATATTTTTATATACGATAAATGGATGTATATATAAATATGGAAACATGGAACACTTGAAAAGTAAAAACTAGTCATGGTAACAAAAATAGCAAAATATGGAAAAATATTGAGGTTATGTTTTATTCAATAATGACGTTTCAATTTTCTTTTAAAGATTGGGTCATCTACTGTCAGATTTTAATTGCATACTGAAATGGTTAAGTTTGTTCATAGTAAATGTCTATTTGTTTTGGATATGCGATTACAAAAAATATATATAAGTAGACTTGTAATTTATGAGTAAAGGTAGGCAAGGGATCCATTGAGAGTTAAATCAAAGAAAAGCAATATGTTAGCTTGGAAAAATGATTTAAGAACATAATTAATAACATCTTAATTTAATATACAAAAGGCGATTATTAATTTGGAATTTGGTAACATTTAGGAATCCAATATAATAATTATTTTATAATAATGTTGCCATAGTTCAATAATATTATACATAAGTAATAATAATATGTAAGTACCCACTATGAATAATGTTCATTTGGCAATAAAATATAACATATTTTGTTTTGTTAATATTATAATTTCACTAAGTCAATGACTTAAACGGCTGAATTCTTTCCGATGATGTCTCCAGTCTTGGCGTGAACTCTTCTCCCATCAAATTCCACAGAAGTGTTGCGCATCATAGAGTTGTCAATCATTACTCTGTCGTTGCAGTCCTTGAGAGGTTCTTTCTCGTCTCTACGAATAGATAACAAATATAACATTAATAAAAACACATAAAATTTGTGAAAATTCATCACACAAACATTCTCACAAAATCTTGAATTGATTATTTATTGAAAAATATTTTACATAATAAATTTTATAAACACAAATATTAATATATTGAGGCATGCTGCATTCACTAAATGATATGAAAAGTAGAAGATGAAATACAAAATTACTACCTATAGTTCTACATGAAAAATTACATTAACTTCATTCACATGCAGTTTACTCAAATGACATTTTTTGTAATGGAATTCAATAATAATACAAAATTGAATTATTTTTTAGTTGGAGAAAGACTAAACTTTTACCCAAGAAGTAAGCTGATGTGTATGAAATTTAGAAACTTCTTTAAAAGCAATAAATAAATAAAAAAAACTTATTACAAAAAACCCTGTAAAGTAACTGGTAAAGAATAGATTTCCCACTATTTTCTGTAAATTTTCGAGTGTTCGTAAAATCTTACATAATATGTAAGACAATTTACATCTGCATTTCAGTGATGAGGCATGCCACCCATTCTGATTTTTTTTTATTGGCACAGAGAGAAAAATCTTCATGTTTTTTTCTTGGAGTTAGTCTGCTAGCTACCCCACTTGTGGGATATGCCGTGATGATATAGTAATACAAGTAAATAAATAAATATTGAAGACTAAGAGATTTGCTTATTAACTTATGTCGATGCATATCTTTCCAGTACTGAGAGCAAGTTGTATAGCAGCTGGAGATATGTTAAATACATTTACAATTATGCATATTTTGATTGGACACTGAGCGCACTCTAATAAGACGTGACAATATGGATTGCTCAGCAGCACAATCTGAGCTCGTTCACAAGCTCTATGTAGAAGAGATGTAACTGATATTTTAGCATAAATCTAATGTTGTAGGTATGGTTATTAGTTTTTAAGTTTAGATCTAAATCTTACAATAACTAGACATACATAAATATCAACACCAAAAGCAGCTACTAGGAGTACACACAATACATAAAACATACGAGAGGCCAATACAGCTAAAGATAAAAGGAAAAAATTAAAAAGATATATAGATACTACATAATATAAAAATAAGTTATAAAAATTGTTAGTAGGTAGAATTAGTTCTTACATTGGTGTCGTGGGGACATAACTATACATACATATTATTATTAAAAATAATATATATGTTATGGGCAGTAGGTGTGTGTGAGTGGATGTGCAGGCGAGACATCAACACAACACAACGCAGTTTAGTAGTAGTAGTAGTAGTGTGGGTGTGAGAGAGACAGAATAGTGCAGGCACAATACAAAAGAAAACAGAATATTTTAATTAATATGTTATTGTAAAATAAATGTAAAGTATTATTCAATAGAAAATAGTGTTAATATCTTATTATTAATAAGAATACAAGTTATGCTAATTCGTGTACAGTGGTACCTTGACATACGAGTGCCCTAAAATACGAGTTTTTTGAGATACGAGCCGTCGAGCGAGAGATTTCTTGCTTTGAAATAGGAGCTATTTAATGACACTTGCCTAACTCATTTCTGGAACATTTTGAAAGGGAGGAAGAAACAAACCTCCTTGAACATGTTATTTTTAAACGGCCTGCAGGTGAAAGTGAGAAAAGCGTGGCGAAAAAGGCAAAGACAAGTGAAAAGAAAAGCAGTGACGAAAATTAAGCAAAAGTAACACTTTATAAATCTAGCTTATTTCTTTACATTCTCTTTTATTATGTTTTTGTACAATAATTTTCATTAATAAATACATTTTTCTTATTCAAAAACACATAACAAAAACAACTGGGGTGACATTTTGGGGGCTGGAACGGATTAATGGCAGTGCAATTAATTTCAATGGGGAAATTTGCTTTGAGATACGAGTAATTTGAAATACAAGCATGGTTGCGGAACGAATTAAACTCATATGTCGAGGTACCACTGTATTCTTGTGACTTAAAAATCAAAAGATATAGGTAGGTATTATTTATATTAATGATTTGATTGGCTGTTGAAAAATCATAAGAATGGATTTTTATTCATTTATTTTATATAATTTGTATTGTTTTGATGCCCCTCCACCCGCTTTTGCGTTTTTTTATAAATATTTTTATTTTTGGAATCAAATTAGGACGGGATGGATAAACTTAAGTGTAAATAAAGAAATAAATAAATTTACCAAATTTAAATCATACCATAACAAAAAAAAGGAAATAAAATTTAGGTGTTTTGAAACTTTTTCCATATTTTGGGTTAAATTTCCATAAAAAAAATTTATCTACAATTATGACAAAAAGACTCCTTTTCGTTTTTTGTTTGACCAACTTGAATTTTTTAATAAGACGATAATTGTTATTTGTAAAAAGCAAGAAGGAAATAGGTAAATCAGAAAGGTTGAAGATATTTTACATTTATTGTTTTGTACATATATATGTATTAGATGTATTGTATATCAAAGTATTCCATGGAGAACTGGCAAAGAATTGGTCTCCCACTCTTTTCTATAAGTTTTTGAGAGTCCTGTAAAAGATGGGTGGTGGAGAAAATAAAGATGTTTGGCTTACTGGCTATCCCACTTGTAGGATATTCCGTGATAGGATACTGGTAGTATATCGTCGTTGGTTCTATGAAACCTCTTATGTGCTCCAAACCAAATTTTACAGGAGATGCAAAAACTGTTTAAAAGTCCACAGATCAACAAATGTAATCAAAAATATTATCAAATTCATGTAAAAATTTAGACGTTTTACATGAAATTGATAATAAATTTGATAACATTTGTTGATCTGTGGACTTTAAAACAGTTTTTTTGCGTCCCTTGTAAAAATTGGTTTAGAGCACATAAGAGGTTTCATAGAACCGACAACGATATCTAAGTAACGTCATGTTAATACCCATAATACAAGATTCGTATCTCAGTTTGGGATTAGCTTGATCTGTGATGATTATCCATATATACATACATGTCGTAGCTCGATAGTTGAATAAGCCAGTTAATTTAATAGCTAGGTGATTTTTTTAAATGCCGAAATTCAATTAATACTCCTAGTTGTTGAATAATAATGACACACCAAACGTGTAACATTCAGCTTGATCGAAGCTAGGTTGATTGTTGATAAATAGTTTCTTTATTTGGCACTGTGGCGCTAGGTTTGTTAAGCTTTGCTTCAAACCACCCAGCTAGATTTCTGTTATGGCATTCAGTTGAATATGGACATTTAACAAACATTTAACCGACTAATTCAACTGGGTGATGATTGTTGAATTCAATATACATTATATTGTATATTTGTGAAATTTTAAGGATTAACCCTATATTATACATAAAACATAATTTAAACTAAACTATGAATACATAATATAAAAAAAAATGTTTACATAACAAACCAAAAATATATCTGTTATATGAAGTAAGCTCTTAATAAAATAATACATAATAAATATAGGAAAACAAACCATGCTAAATAAAAATACAGGTATGTATAGATAAAATAATGTAATAATATGTGTGTACTCTATGACCAGGCAAACACGGAGATATTATATTATGTACTTGTACATGGCACACCATATACAGCCATCAAACATTTGAACAGGGCTTTAGATACAATGACAAATTGATAATCATTTGAAGTATTCAAATCAAAAACCTTATACGAAAAAAGTGAGACTACAAAGAAGAACAGAGTTGTAATTAGAACAAATTTTTAAAAAGTTTGAGTTTAATATAAAACACAAAACTTCTATGTGTTTAATACATTTTGACAATACAGTGAAACCATGGATATAAATAAATTAAGAACTTTTAAATTTGAAATTAGAATAGAATCTATTTTTTAAATTCAAGCAGGTATTTTTGAAATTTCAAACATGAAATCTGTCTGCAGAATGAATAAAGTTTGAGGTGTGATGATATTTGAAAATATGTTGGAAGATGTTTGATAACTGTATGTGAGTGTGATGTAATGAGGTTATGTTGTCTTACATTGGAGAGCCGGCGAGCTTGACGGGTGGGGGCAGGGGGGCGGGCGAGGGGGGTGGCGGGGGCGCCTTGTTACTGCAATAAGGGAGCGGGAACCGCCAACCGTACAAACTACAGTGCAGTATACACAAAACAATGTAATTGTCATCAGTGTTACCACACTGCTCTACGCTCATACAATGAGCGAGGGCGAGAACAAATAACCACTAGAAAAGATGTACTGTCAATGCGTGGTTATATAATCCTCTGCTTTATCAACTGCTTCATTGCAAGACTTTAATCTAAGTTTTATTTAATGCTAAAGAATGTTTAATCTCTAATTACCAATCTTGAATATTTTTTGGAGCAGCATTGGCTTAAACTATTCCTATTATAGATAATAATTATGGTTGACCTTTGTCCATCTCTTCACTTGGAGGGTGGCTAAATCAATGTACTCACTCAAAAAATCTAATTTACATATTATTTCTTGCAATAGTTTTTTTTTACCATTATTGGCAAATTGATATAAGAATGAATGTAAATACATTGAGCTATGTGTAGCTAGTGATGTGAGTAGAAAAAATTCTCCGGAGAAATTTCTCGAGAACGAGAAATTTCTCCGAGAATTTCTCCTCTGAATGAAGAGAAATTTCTCTGATTTTTTACCATGGGGATTCCCCTATTATTTATTGGCGATAATGCGGCGGAATTCCCCTACGAAATATATGAAAAAATATCCGGTATTGACTAACTTTAATTGTAGCAATATTGGTGATAAATTGTCTCAACATTTGTACATTGTTATTGATTGATTGAATAAAGTACTGATTTATTATTATTTTACTGTTAAATAAAAAAAAAAAAAAATTCTCAGTAAATTCTCTACTTCGAGAAATTTACCGAGAAATTTCTCGGTAAATTTCTCCAAAAATTATTTCTTGAGAATTCCACAACACTATGTGTAGCAAAATAAAATTCGTGAGACAATGCTTGAAAATGGAACGGCACTCTTAGGGAGAACGCTTATGATGATATAAGTAAAAAAACTTCAACCTTTTGATATTTTAAAATAAAAGGTATAAAAAGTCTTTCAAAGAAGCAGTTGTATTTGTTTTAGATTAAAATAAAGTTGTTTTAAACTCTTTGACAAAAACATTTTGAAATTTGCATCACAATAATGAAACGAAATAATATTTTTGATCCAATTACTAGCTGTTAGTTCAGTGAATTTAACAACAGAGAAAGTTTGAGAAATTGTGTTATGTACATGAATACATGAGTAATGTTGCCAGAATGTGACCAAATTAAAATTCAAAAATAACTAAGATTAAAAAATCTAAACATTTCTCTAGTGCATTATGAATTCTAAAAAAAAAACATGTTGAACCTAACATCAAGAAAATTCAAATTCTCTAAACAACACAGAAATGTAACATTTAAATTGAAATCTCTATGATATGCATGATAAAAAAAGAAAGAAAAGTATTGAAATAATTTCTCTAAGGGCAACACATGCTGAACTAGAACAGTAAATTTAACAAGGAATGTAAAACTTTTAAAGAAATATGTGAAAATAAAAATCTTGCATGTTGCCTTTGACACAATCTAAAACTATGTGATTTATGTGACATAAAAATTAAGAATTAAAATTTGACTGTCTAAGTCTTGAAAATTGAGAAAATATTTAAATCATAATTTTTTAATGTAGTTTTGTTAATACCCAACACCAAAGCAGATAAAAATTGTTAGCACAATTTATTATTTAAAAATTATGGATATGAGATTTTTTACCCACACCAAAAGGAATTTTTTAAATAAAACATTTTTTAATTAGAACAATTAATATTTCTATATACATTTTGTATGGGAACTGCAGCAAATATTTCAACTTTTAATTTATTTGATGAGAGGAATTACATGATTGTAATATTTCTTCCAAGAAAAAAAATATCAACACACATATGTTTAAAAAAATATATTTTCTTACCTTCCGAGTTTCGCTTCATCTTCTTCGTGTTTCTTAGACTTCCTATGGCACAGTGTTGCCAGGACGCCTTGTCTTCGACAGCAGCAGAGCAATACGTCCACTACGATCAACATTAGGATGACTCCTCCAATTACAATCCCGATAATAGCAGCGCTAGTCAAGGCTGGACCCTCGTGACTACGGACTCCGGGGTCGGCTCCTACAATATAACATACAGGATATTACAAGTTGGAATAAAAATGTGACAAAAACAAAAGTTAAATATATCAACCCTTCTTGTTTTTCTTTATCTATTTCTGAAAATGTTATTTAAGAATAATGATAGTGAAACTTTAAAGAATATTTAATTAATCTAGAATATATCCTCCACAATGATATGAATGATATAGAACAGGGTTCTGCAAAGCGTGTGCCGCGGCATACTGGTGTACCGTGGTCATCAGTTGGTGTGCCGCGGAAAAAATGTCAAGGTTTTGTGATAAAATAGCTGACAGCTATAAGAGCGAGGCGCTTTGTTAAATAAACATTGTTTTTTTTGGTGTACCTCTAAAATTTCTTGATTTGATAGGTGTACCTTGAACTTAAAAAGTTTGCGGAACACTGATATAGAAGATATGTTTTCATAGTCATAACCTTTGGATTATATTATATTACTATCCCTTGTAATATTTTTATCTCTTTTTTGTTAAAATTCAATGAAATATAACAAGTAGTAGGTAGGTATGAATAAGTAAAATACATAAATTTAAATACAATTAGGTGAATGGTTAGGTTTTATTATGTTTTCTAACTAAACATATCAAAATAGTTATTATAGATATAATGTGAAATTTGATGATGGAATTCACAAAATTCACAGGTCTAAAAAAGGCTAAATTGTCAGAAATTCAAAAAATACAGTTCAGATTGTCATTGACATGTTTTGGTGAATAAATTTATTTCAGATAGATAATAATTTTGTGTAGTAGGTATTTACAAAAAAGGACCTAATGTTGTATTAGTCTAAAGGTAAAAATAAGTGTATGTATACGGGTTAGATTTACAAGCCAAGGGGTAATATAGGGTTGATTGTTAATAGTTTTCTAATAAAAATATATGTTTTCACTCAAAAAGTAATTCAGTTTGGCTACACAGTGAAGGAAGAATAATTCTCAAACAGTGCTTGTAGTTTTTTCAATGGAAATTAAAACAATTATTAATAGTATTGTAGGTATATGTACAACAAACAAACAAACAAACAAACAGGCTCAACACATTGATAACCAGTTAAATATTTTAAGTACTTGCCGAATACATCAATATTTTGATTAAGATAATGGAAGACAGCATTGGATTGTGCACTATTCTGTCAAAAAATTTATATTGACAATTGTATAAATCTTAATATTAATATCTTTATTCTCTATTTGTTTACCAAAATTGGTGTAATCAGTTGATTAACTAATATTATAACAAATATGCTGGTGTCTTCTTTTAGGTTTGATTTCAACAAGTACTTAAATAATATCTGCTGAGCATTCCATCACCTAGAGAAAAAAAAATAGAAATTAGAATGTCCATAAAATTATACAGAAAATAATATGAAAGTATCTATGCAACAGAAACTATCAACAAATCGTGCTATAGAAACATTTCACACACAATATTTGTCATAGCTAAGAAAATAAAATAGGTTCATTATGTACAGAACACTCTTGCATTGAAATAAAAAGATAATATAAACAATGTAAAAGAAATAATTTTCAAAAAAAATTAAAAATCATAATATTTTACATTTGTTTTTGCGGATGATCGACACAGAGCAAACTTAACAAAACAGTATGAAATATAAAATGAATGATGAGAAGAATATAATCATTAATAATATAAGATCTCGTATAATAATATGATAAAAAAGAATAGTGAAATACATTGCGAGAAATCCGGAAATTCTAAAATCAGGAATTGTAATAAACAATAGCATTCCCAAATCTTACTAGAATCAAATACATTCTTTCTAAAACTATTTAATTATCTTTAAAATATAACAACATTACTTCCATTGCTGCATGCACATGCTGGGATAACTAATTTAGATATTTTTTTCATATAATTTCAGTTAAAATATACCATAACTGTACATAATGTACTCGTAAACACTGTCATCAGATTTATTAAATATCACTCTCATTGTGTAACGGGTTAATGTAAACTGTTATATAAGCATTCGTTTATTATATAAAGGGGTATTTATTTTATTGTACAGATGATGCACTAGAGGACATGCGGGATTAGTATTTTATAATACAAATATTAGTATTTAATTACAAGAAATAAACAGTAAATTTACCTTTGGTTTAATCGCTTTAATGTTTTGTTGCGCAATCTTCTGTTAGTTTCAACATTAAGTTAGTTACCCACAGCTTCACATTGCATCATTGCCTCCCAATATTACACAAATTAAATCATTTAAAATTAAAACAAAATATAAATTGGTATACAGATCTAGTATGATTTTTTTATTAATCAAAGTAAATAGACATGCGAAAAATATTTATAAACATATTAAAATTTCAAATTCAAATAGTTAATTTTTTAAAAATATTTCATATTCTTATTACACATACATTTAAACAATTTAAAAACATTAACATATTTTTTCTTACCCTCAAAATTGAGCAGTGCTCGTGCTTTGAGGATCAGATTCTCTATTAATTGCAGTTAACCTCGAATGATGTAAATTAACTGTTTGATTTTTCAAAAACTTTTCATAAAATAAAACATGTGACTCATACTAGAACTAAAGACACTGTTTAACATAATATATTTACCCAATGTTATCGTAATTTGAGTTTGAATTGAATATGATTTGTAAATTAAACATGATGTCATATTGTACACATTTCTTTATTTAAGACAAACATATTTATAGATTATTTTAATAAACAATTAGATACAAAATCATAATGATTGATTAATTTAAAAGATGATAATAACTACTTTAATATATCTTAAAGGTGAATAATGAACAATTATTACAGAGCTACTGATTTTAAATTTGTAACATTTTGAGAACTAATAGACACATATCGTCCCTCTTCCGACTAACTGTCGTTTCTGACATTTTTGGTGAAATCAAGTTATGATCACCAATGTGTACTTATATGTTCCCTGCATGTTCTCACTGAAGATCACATCTGTAACTGTTTCCGTTATCCTGGAATAGCTTTATGATTTGTTGTCGTATTTACGAATTATTCTAAATAAAATGTGTTGTATATACTAATTCCTCAAAATTTTATCAAAAAAATGATTCCGAGATATATAAGAATAGGTACAAATAAAATAATGATATATATTTACACTGAATCATATAATTAGGAGAGACGAAAAAATGTTCTCCTGAACAATTTACATTTAGGCAGATACGACTGTTAGTCAGAAGAGGGACGATATCATTATGTATCTTTTCAGTAAACTTTTAGTCAAACGATTTCTGTTAAAGATTATTAATTATTTTCCATTTGCCTTCCATATAATAATTGTAGGTATTCTATGAATTAACCAATCTTTTAAAATGTTACTATGATTTTTTGTTTTTTATCAGTTAGCGTTTTGTTTCGCTTTATAATGTGTTGCGAAATATTACGATTGATTTTATTTAACATATTTGATGTAACATGCAAAAGGCTTTTGCTGTGGATGTATTAATTAATAAATAAATAAATAAATTAAAATTCGTTGTCCCATTAGTTCCTAAAATGTTACCATTAAGTTATGTATACTTATCTCCCATGGTGGTGAACATTAAATATACACTAAATTATTTTATTATTGATATAAAGGTTCGCGATAATGTAACATTAAGAGTAATTGCCTTTAAATGCAGCTAAATATAATACTATGGTAATGTGATTCGATTGATGAAATGTGTCTTTCAGCTAAAGTTATAAATATTTCAATATTATGTACACAAAATGTAATGAGTATTCCTGAGAGTATTCCCTATAATATAGCGATAAACTCTAAAATATATTTTATTATACTTATGTTTACTTATTTCGCACTCAACAAAAAATTTAATGGTCTTTCTCCATTAGGGGTGATAAAATAATAAAAGTATTAAAAAAAGTGAATAAAAAGGGAATTTATGGGGGCCTGTTGTGGATCTTACAAAATGTTTTTAAGGAAAAGAAACCTTAACTATTGAAATCTATGCATTGATTTAATAATACAGAGATAAAAATCTGGGAAATATGGAAGATAATTGCACTGTAGCCGATACGCAGAATTGAAAAAAACTGTCAAAATATAGGGAGAAATAGTGAAGAAAAACCAAGCTCGTTGCAGACCAATCCAATAGATTAAAACTCACTGTATTTATATACAGAAATAAAATTTATATCTGTTCTGATAATCTAAATCTACACACACCTATTCTATAACAGCTGATCATAACATTTGTAGTAACAAGATAAGTATATTTAGGCCTTTGGAAAAACACATACTTATTTGAAGAGCGTCTTTACATTTATAATCTAGGTGATTTTATTGTCCGTGAATCTTAATAATATAATAATAATTATATCCTACAATAATTGATTCGTTCAAATGTCACATTTGTAATTACCTATATTAATATTCAATAATCTATCAGAAGAAATTATATGACTAATCTAAGAAGATGTATTTAATGTTGTTTGAAAATTGAAAATTAATTAAAAGGAGAGTGTATCTATGTACATCATATTTGATTACTAACTGTGATATTATCTTATTATTAATCTATCTATAGCTATCTTCACCTTCACACTGAGTCCCAAACGGGGTAGGTAGAGAGAACGGTATGCCATATAGACCTTCCATACATATGTACGTCTTTCTCTTTATCTTTTACTCTAAACGTGGATGTCCTTGAGAATTTAATTAATGTAGTCAAACCAGGTAGTTCATGGAGGTCCGTGCTTTCTCACCTTTCAGATAAATACACCCTCTTTGTCATCCTTTTATCATCCATACCCTCCACATGTCCAGACCATTGTGACTTATTTACATGCATTCTATCCACAACTAGAGGGTAATTTTTCCCGGATTATTTTTGTTCCCGGGAAATGGGAAATTCATTATTATATTAATTAATATTCAATTTTCAACAAATTTGGTAGAAAAATTCTCATAACTTGTTGACCCTTGCAAACATTTTGATTTGATAAAAAAAAAAAAACAAATTTTTGTTACCAATATAAGTTATTTGCTTAAAAAAAACTAAATAGCTGAGTAACGAGATTTATTTAGGTACTCTTTGTTATACCAAAATACAAATTGTTTACAAAATATATATACTTTTAATTTTTGTTCATCCTATCAAGCAAATAAATATAATGGATTTTGGCAAAGCTTTTTAAATAAACAAAAATCGAGTTCATTTGATGATTTTTGACTTCAAAAAATGAGAAATTTCGACAAAAAAATGATTATTTATATCGGTTAATATCCATGAATAAAACAAAAGAATTGACAATTTGCTGCACTAATATTTTTAAAAACTATCTAACTTTTCGAAATATTAAAAAAACCATGATGAATCGTAGGATTCTTGTACATTGTCGGCCAAACACACCCCCGATTTGGATTTATATTTAGAATTATTCTTTTTTGAAACGAATATATTGAAGCTATAATTAAGTTTTATTTTAAAGAAAAAAACTTATGTTGGTAATTAATATTTGTTTTCATATTTTATCACATCAAAATGTTCGTCAGCTTCACCAAGTTTATCACGACTATTACAGTTAACTAAACAAAGATTTTGGTATCGGTATGGCAATATGTATGACTAATAATTTGTGTTTTTTCCCGGGAAAGGATTCGTTTTTTTCCCGGGAAACAGGAAATGGAATTCCCGGGAATAACCCTCTATCCACAACACTCCTCTTACTATAAATATTTCCTAAAATCTGGATTACGTTTTATTTGAATGATATACTTATTCTAGTTATGTTATCTGAATAATAAATGATTTGTTCAAAGAAAAATCGAGGTAAACCAATAATATTCACACCTTTCTATGTATCTAGAAAACAGAAAACGTTTGCAAAAATATTTGGCAAACTTCAGTAGTGCAATCATGAATTTATTTTAACTCATTTGTGCATAAATGTGACATCAGAACTACAAACAGTTCAACGTTACTTATATGAAAATGGGCAATTGCATCATTGGTAAGTATTATTTGTATCATTGAATTACTCCCAATTGTCTCTGCCTACCCCACTCGGAATACGGTGTGAGGGAAAAGACGATGTGTATAAACTTAAAACAATTTAAGTATTTAAAAAAAAAAATGCTAATTCCTGACCCCCTAGACAAACCGCACTTGGTGATCGACTACAAACAAATTTTCGACAATAACCGCAACAATAACGCATTAATACACGGTACATTGTAGGTAGATTGTCGAAAAAATCGCCAGTAGTCGATCGCCAAGTGCGGTTTGTCTACGGCCCCTGATCACTCTGAAATTTCAGAAGCCACTGTTGAGCTAAAAACATCTTCAAAAATTGATTTATAATTTATATTACCTATAATGAATCTAACTTTTTATAAATGTATTTATTTATAACATGCAATAAGACATATAATTGAGAATGAATTCCAACATATTATAACTAATTAATACAATATAAATCATTATTGATAATATTTACATTATATAATAAAATTATAACATATTTTTGACATTGTTTTCGGAAGAACTCTGGGAGTATTTATTAATATTTAATTAAGATACAATATAAAGATAAGTATATACAAATACATATACTATAATTGATATGAAACACACAAATACATTATAATAGACATCAATATTTATATATAAGTAAAATTTATTAATACATACACACTCAACATCATAGAACTATCTTCACATATAACTGCAAATGTTATAGTTATTCTAAATATTTTGTTTTCCCAAGTTTTGTCCCACCTAATCTAAATAATTCCAAACATAAATCTTTGATGATGATTATAGATGATTTTGTTTTGACGCCGTTTAACAGTCCCTAGACCGTCTCAAGGGCGCCTATTATTTTTATGTAACTATTATAAAATTTTCAAAACACTTGTGATTGTCACAAATTTGACTAAATTTGCTATTGTTTTATCCGCTTGAGAAAGAGTATTTACCTACTGTCTGAACATAATTTTTTCTATGAAAAATGCCATGTCCTAGCTGGAAATTATACCACCAAATTTTTGTTCATAAGTTGAAGAACTAAAGCCATTGATCTACAGTTTACAAATAATTTGTGAACCGATAAAAGTTATAGGAACAAACCTTGCACTATTATTCAGAAACTGTTGTTCTGAATTGAGTTGTTTTTATGATTTTAATAATGTTGTCAGTTTAAAAAAAAATAAAAATTGACCAATAAGTTGTAGTGCTTTTCTGTAGCTTGCGTTGCATCAGGCAACACAGAAATACAATGCATGACCACACCACGATTCCCAGTAATCGTATCATGTACTATGTAAATGTATGAAAGAATACATCTATCTATTTACATAGTACGTTTTACCACCACCGGCGGGTTTGTGTAGTCGAATATTGTTTTGCTGTATTTGCCTGATTCTACACAAGCCATAGATGAAAATGTACTATTAAAGCTATCTCACATCATAGAACTAATTAATAAATGTCTGACATAAAAACAAGAAAGATCATAAAATCAAATATATAAAATATTTCTATCTATTATTTTATGTTATTTTAGAATAACTTTTAATATTATTAGCGCCAAATAATGGAAATTTTATTTATCTCAACGAGTTTTTATACACAATGTAAAAATACTAAGTGATGATAATAAATATGGCAATATGTTTTATTAATAAATTTATTTTATTACAAACGACAAATCCATTAAAACAAATAAAAGTGATATATGATTAAGTATATGCATAACATGTAAATATATTAAATTAGCTATTTGTAAATAATATATATACAAATAATTATAAAGTAATAATAAAACAATGAAAAGAAAAGGATAAAAGAGAGTTTCGGATCTTCTGAAAGACATATTTTAAAATTTAATTTATTTCTTTGTCAACGATATTAGAAATAAAGAGCTTGTTCCGTTAGCAAAAAATCGGGATTTTTTCCTTTTTTGCACTAGTTCAAAAAAAAACTGAGAAAGTCGTGCAGCATCTATGAAATTTACTAAAATATCAACCCAATCAATAGTTTATTTTACAGTTTTCAAAAAATGTAAACTTCAAAAAAAATTGTACCTAATACATCAAACCATAGTAAATAATACTTCTTATAATCGTTCGAGAGTTTGTGTCTGACTCACTTGGAATCGGGTAGTTTGCCTTTGAACAAATGAATGAAGAAAAGGTTTTTTGTACTCTGATTGCAAAAAAAATATTGACAAATATGTACCTATGCAAAATAAAATTGTTAATCTTTCTCAAATTTTTTTATTCACTTTCTCCAGTTATTTCAACTTCACGAAACTGCTCTAGTTTAAAAAAATAATTGTGTTAAAAATTAACAGCATCATTTTGCATGTACATAATATGTGTATTAATTCTTTTCCTTTCATTGTTTCTTTAATATGCAAATAAATAATATTTTAAATAATAAAATAAAATAAATAAATATGAACAAAAATATATTGCAAGTAAGGAACACAACTTGTGGTGTGACAATATTATAATATGTTCAATGCAGTTGATGTTGGTTATTATAGAAACACACGGTGAAGTAAAGTGATAGTCCCAGGAGCAGACTCCCCGGGTACGGCAACGAACCTCTCCCAAAGTAGTTACCTGAATAGGACAAGGGCATTAGGTAGATACATATAATAAATATACATATTATGTTACATAAATACTTATATATATATATATACAACAAATATATATTATTAATTATATGTCTTATATGTAATATTAAAAAGCATTGATACAAACATATTATATAAAGCTTAGAAATATATACATACAATATAATAATAATAATAAAAATCTTTATTGCACAAAAAAATCAAGATACGAAAATAAACAATTTAAACTAGACAAATAAATTTTGTGCAATGGGCGAGTTTATCGCAGAAGCGCGATATCTTCCAACTAACCCATATAGATACATACATATTATTAATTGATCTTGGATGATATGTTTTATTAATGAAAGTAAACAATTTTAAATCGATATAAAAATTAAGGTTTTCCATTATTATTTTTGTATCTAAGCCATTCGTCGTATAGTAAATACTATAAATTGAATATTTATTAATTTTTTGTTTTATTTTTTAAACCAAATTTGTGCACAACGCGCAGATAACAAAACCAATCAGATATCTCTATTGGAGAACCATGTTAATATGATTTGAAAAATAAGTTTAATGTTTGCAATGATTGTAGAAGAGAAAAAGTATGATTCAGAAGGTGAAATGGAAAGAAGTTACTTGACGAATCAATAAAGCAACTGTAATTTTTTTAGACTATGAGAATGATCAATTTTAGAGATATTTTAGACGAAGCCCTAGAAGATGTACTTAGGTATTTTATCAGTACGATTTGGCTATCAAGTAGTATCCAGTACTAAAATATATAATGATGATCATAATTGTATTTACTATAATTATCTTTCACTGCTTTCCATTACAAGATATCAAAGAAGTGCTGAGATTGCAACACGAGGGAGAGCTAGCAGATGCAAAAAAATAACAGGTAAATGTATAATTTTTTTTTTATTTTGTTTAAAAAGATATATCTGGATTTTTGTTATAAACCCAAATACAACCTTGTACACCTTTCACAGTAAGCTAAAAGCTTGTGTCGTGAAAGAGGAGTTTGCCGGCACCTGGAATCGAACCACGGACCCAATGTTCACGAGGCCGAGACTCTACCTCCAGATTACCGACGAACTCCAAGCTACTGGCTAATTATGATTCATTAAATCTAACTATGTAAAGGAATAAATAATTACACAAGTATAATATCCGAATTTTGGTAAATACCATTATGGTATGAATGAATAATCTGCATTCCTCCACAGCTCATACCTGGGAGCCCCTTAATATCTTGTAGCAGTGCACAGTGAACAATAATAATACTAACAATAAATATACCCAGGTCTGCTCATCATCATCGGAGGGCAAAACCGAAGGCAGAAATGGGCAGACCAAGAGACAGCTATATGGATCAAGATAAGTATATCTTTTTTTTAAAAAAAAAAAGTGAATAAGGACATGAACTGTGGCAAAATCTTAGAATTAAAGAGACTAGCTGAAAATAGGGAGCAATGGAGAAGAAAATCCATACTTATCGCAGACCAAACCAGTGGATTGTGACTAGCTATAAATATATAATAAATACAACTAAGTTTATCAATATATATTTTTATGCTGAGTAATACTGGATAATCTATAGTAAAAATATACCCATTATTCTTATAAAATAATCAAATATCTTATTATATTAAAGGTTATATATTAAATCAATATCTATTTCTACAACTATTATGATTTCCAAACAATTAAAGTAAACACATTTCAATTAAAATTGAATACAATCATAAAAATACAAAGCGCAACATGAATAAAAAAAGTGACAAATTTATAATATAATACATTGTTAATGAAACCTAATTACATAAAACTATAAGCCCAACACCTCAAGATTAATAAAAACTATTTTATTAATACAGTAATAAAATATTATTCTTACATTACCTTTCAAGAAAACGGAACCATGCAGGAAGACTATTTCTCTAGAACTTGCAACAACATTATCTGAAGCCCCGTCGATAAAATCAAATGGTTTAATAATGTCCAAAGCTTTGAATGATAATATCATTGTAGATTAATCACAGAATGTGCATGCATATGTATGAGAATACTCTCATAATAAAAATAACAGTCGACATTTAAACTCAATCTACTAACTCTGTTACGAATGTAAAATTCACTATTCCTTTTATCACCTACTAAGAAGTGAAAAAGATTGATAATTATTGTGATAAAATGGGTGTAATAATGATTAATTAAAAAATAATGTAATTTTGATGAAGTTTATTTTGATTATAAAATAAAATTATAATAATAACACAAAGAGCATTCCAAAATCATAAAACAAAAGTACACTTACAACATACAGAACAATACAACATTAAACAATTATTTTCTATCATTGTACAAAATAATAAAATCAAATTAAAATACAGCGTCAACATACACACACACACACAGAACATTAAACACAGATTACATAAAATAATGTATAATTAATTATATTAATATTATACAAAGGTGGATGAAATTATCAAAGTTAACTACCTATAAATTAATTGAATATTGAGATATACAGATAATAGCCATCACATCATATATCTTTATCTATCTATACAAATATTATATAGCATTTGTAAAAGAATGATGACTCAAAAAATCAAATAATAAACTCAAAAACATTCCAAACAACCTCACAGAAAGCACAAGGTGTCGGTCGTGAAGGTGGAGTAGGTCATCAACAGGAGGGATTCAACCCGAGATCTCTCAATTGAATGTCCAGGAATCTACCATCAAGTTTCCGACCACCTCAAATTAAAGACTGTATTTTTATTGTGGATGGCTATTTTCTGAATGACTACATATATCCAGAAATGAGCCCGTTGCAGTTGCAATAGGGATTGCGATGAAAATATTTAAAATAGGAATATTAAATGTTGCCTATATAAATATAAAATTGCCTATCTGCCTATGCCACTTGAGATACGGATAGTACTATTAATAACATGTGGAAAATACAAATAAAAAATAAAAAAATACAAATGAAAAAACGGTACTGATTGGCCACATGACATCTCAAGACTTCATGAGCCAAGCGATACATTCAAATTACTAGTGCATTTGAGCAACGACTTGAAAACCCGAACAAAAGTATTCAAAATAAATATTTAAAAATTAAGTTAAATTGTCTATATTCGCACTCTTTGTAAATTAATGTACGATTATATGACACAAAAAGTAAGTGCAACGAGCCCATTGTCATGTAAGTATAAGAAGGACATCAAAATAAGATAATATGAGATTTGTTGTCGTTGTCAAACTTAACGTCCACATTACAATTTTATAAACAACAGAGGGAGAAGACTAAATAATCAAAGTGAAATAAACAAATTACTAAAAGAACGACAACACAAGCAACATAAGAATGAAAAAACTCCAAGCACATAGACACTAGGAGAATGTACGATGTAATTAGCAGAAGCAGCCGACACTGTTTGAGTGATATGACTGCTGAGCTGTACATTGTAGAAGCCAGCTCTTTGTATCGCTTCTCGGGACTCCGACTCATTCCACTTACCTCTAGCAGTCTTTATGTACATCTCTCCTGGGAAGGAATATCCTATGAGATTGTGCGCCTTTAATCTGATGCGGTAGTATGTGTCTGGAGTGAGCCTGCTCAGCTCGTAAGCTGTATTGTCGTAATCTTTCAGTTCCTCGGCATAGCAGTCGTGTTCTGATGCAACTGTCCATTCGCCATTCACTTTGTGAACCTTTAGATATAAAATAAAAATATTTTTTTTGACACAAATAATAACTGGTACAATGTTTTACTGCATGACATGACTTATTAAAAAAAAAACTGAAATTAAGATTACAATGTAAGTCTTAGAAAAGACAACATCACCTTGTTTGGTAGTGTTCTGGATGGGCCTTAAGCCCGTCCACTATAAATTTTAACTTGTATTGCGTTAAATGTAACCTAATACAATAGTTAAATGTTAAAATAAAACTCACAAAATAAGAATTTCAATATGTATCATGTGCCGTAGAATAAATGCAGCTTTTATAAATAATAACAATAAATTTAATTCCACAATAATTTATCAATTTATGGATCATAAGTTTCAATAATCTGTCTAACCATTACCATCGGTGAAACTCCTTTATTATCTTTATATAAATGTCTTTCAATTATTCTACAATATTATAAAATTTCTCATACATACACATCGATTTCTCTTACTCAACACATGACTGTCCTTGAGAATTTGATCCTCAAGATCAAACCACATTTTTCTCGGACATCCGCTTTTTCTCAAACCCCCTCTTTTATATAAGTATAATATCCTCTTTGTCACCCTTTAATCATCCATTCGTTCCACATGTCCAAACCATCGTAGCTTATTTACAAACATTCTATCCACAACACTCCTCTTGCATCCACACATTATTTTAATGGAAAAATCTTTATGCTTGGAATCAAAACATCAATAGTACTTACAGGGCAGTAATTGAGTTCATAGAAATCAATTGGCTCTCCATTATCCGCTGGAATCTTCCATCTGATCTCATAATGATCACCATAAGGAGAATTCACTGCTCCAGTCTCAGAAGCAGTACCAGTCAGAAGGCGAGGAGCCTCGGGAACAGATCTAAACAAGATATTTCAATGTGGATAAGAACGTGTTTCAAGAAGTAAGAATAACTTCAAATCAAACACCTTTTGTCAGAACAGAAACAGTATCCCCTTTATTCAGAGCCTCTCATTCTTGACACTCTGATGAAGAACAGCACTAATATTGGCAAACATTTTTTAAACATGAACAAACCAGGAATATCATCTTTCCTGTATTACAGCTCGTGTTGTTGACGCACAATCTTAAATTTACAGGTAATAATTAAGAAAGTAAACACGATGGTTTAAGTTTAATTTTACATTTAAAATATGATAAATTGCCAAAAAAATATACATAGTAGATATCTAAATAAAGAAAACAACTACCTGGTAAATGGTGATTCACTATATAGAATTAAAACCGCAAAAAATATACAAAGTAATTCAGTTGATTTAAAGTCACTCTCTTTCACAAATCACTTGTAATGGATGGTTGCCAGAAAAAAAACCACTCTCATCACCTTTATTTCCTATGTTTCTTAGTAAAAATAATAAGAGCATAGAATAAAGAAAAAAATTGTTCTCACCTTCTGGGCATGATTTGTGTTTGTGGAGCACCCCAAGGTCCCAATCCAACGTCGTTCATAGCGGCAAATCGGAAGTTGTAAGTAGTCTGAGGAGCCAAGTTCTCAATAGTATAGGGTGAGTCCACACTCCAGGTCTTGTTCCTGGCGTAGTTCCAGTCATAATTTCTGTCATCCTTGTACTGCACCAAATAGGCGCGAATGGGAAGGCCAAAGGCTTCTCCGGGACCAATGATGGAGTATGTTACTGTTGTGGCTGTTACTAACTCCAGTTTAGACTGAGAACACAAACAAAACAATAATTAATCTCTAAAATCAAAATTACATAATTACCATAAAATCACATGGATGGATATACCATAAACTTAAAAAACAATAAGTTATTGATGGTTCAATTAATAAGTTTAATATTTTTGCAACTCTTAATTATTGCTAACATTTCTTAATATAATAATTGAATGTGATTCTATTGTTAATATTTTCATCAATACTTAACAAAACTTCAAGTGATCTTACCTGTAAAATACCTCCAGGGACAGTAGCCAATCTGAGCTCAATGAGATGCTCGGCTCTTCCCAATCTATTGGTTGCCACACACTTATATACGGAGTAATAGACTCTGTCCACTGGGGTGATCAACAAATTACTGACTGGTCCTGTGCCGATGATACGAATATTCTGGTCCTCCACAAGGGGTCGCTCGTTCTTTCTACAAAGATAAAAAATCATAAAATAATAACAAGCCCTTTATTCTTATAAAAAAATACAATGGCTGCGCAATTTGCCTGAAAGCAATGTCTCCCAGCATATCCAAATACAAGTGACAGATTTAAGCACATTGCAGTATTCACAATAAGTTCATTTAAAAAGTAAATCAATTAAAACATAAAATTATCAAATAAAATAAAATAAATTTTTATTATTTTTGTTTGTTAATTTAAAATGAAGTGTTACAAAGTAAATGCCGATACAATTAATGACAATTAAAACATTGTTACGTCTTCTTCTGTGTTATTGTCCACAATTCCAAGGGCTGTGACTTGAGATTATTTGTGGCCCTAACATATATTTAATTACAATTTTCAAGTGTTCACAACACATTATAGTCTAGATGTAAAATATTCACAAACGCAACCAAAATGTCTATCGGAGAGGATTTTTTTTAAATTAACTTAACTGACCTCCATTCAATCGTAGCATTAGGAATACCCTCTGCAATACAACTTAGATTGGCTGGCCTTTGGTCCCAACTCCACACTGGAGGTTGGTTGGCAGATGCTTCGAATGTTGGAGCATATTCTACTGTAACATGACCGTTCTTGTAAGCAGCATCAGCCTTATTAGAAGCTTTGCATTCATACAATCCATCATCTGATCTATTAGTGTTGAGGAAGATCAGAGTTCCAACAGTCTCCCCTTTTTCCAAGTCAACCTCTTGGTCCACAATTATTCTGGAACATTATCAAAAAAATCAGTTAGCACAAAAAGTATCAAATAGCTTTAAAAGGTTTCACTACTGCACTAGTTTTAGTTTACATAAAATTGTCCAACCTGTCATCATTTGGTTGTGTTCCCTTGGCAAAATAGTCAGTGGTTCCATACTTCTTGAACTCAATCTTAGGTGCTGGTCTTCCAGATGCTTTGCACATTATTCTGGTTTCTGCTCCAGTGGGAGATGTCACATTGATATACTCATAAATCTTGGGTTTTACTAGAACCTGGGAATTATGAACACCATTAATTTTAGTAACGTGTACAAAAATGAGATATTTGTGAATTTGCTGTAAAATCTACAAGAACTTACTGTAACTTTGACAACAGCTTCAACAATTCCAGCATTATTAGAGGCGACACATTGGAATTGTCCATTATCTGTTTGATCTACTCTGGTCATTGTCAATACACCAGTGTTTTTGTTGACAGAGAAGCGGTCTGTAGTTTCCAGGTTTTCTTGAGTGGAGAGTTTGATCCAAGAGTATGTCGGTGGAGGCTTTCCTTTGGCCAAGCATGATATTGTGGTTGTCTCACCTTCAAGTACTTCTACTTCATCAGGCACTTGTTCAATACTTGGAGGAATTTGAACCTAAAAAAGAACAATTAGTTTTTATATTAAACCATATTTTGTAGACGATCAGTTTATGATAAAGTCACGAATGAAATCAAGGCTAAACCTCTAATCTGATGACTCTTTCAGCAAGCTCTCCAGTTGCTATGACAGCGACTCTACATGTGTAAGACCCATCATCTGATTCCTGGACATTTTTGATCAGCAGACCATTGGTATGGGGCACATAGCGATCACCAATTTCAATCTGAAAAAAGGTTTATTTTTAAATCTTTTGACCTAATCAAATCAGAAGTACTTATACTTAGTTTGAGATCTTCATTTAAATTGGTGGTATACAGTAAACACAACAATATTTTTCTCAAAAATAATGAATACACACCTGTTCATCATTTCTTAACCAGTCAACAGTGGGATTGGGTCTGGCAAAGACAGAGCACTTCATCAAATAGTCTTGACCCTTGATGGGATATTGATTCTTGGGAGCATCCTTCCATGTGATGGCAACTGTGAAAAAACGGCAATTGTAAATGAGTGAACGTACATTACTTGGAAATTACTACAAATTCTTTCAATCAATAGAACAATGTACATACATAGGGTGCAGTTACTTACTGATGGTATCTATTGTGACGCTGGTTTGCAGTTTCTGCGTAGTGGCGTAACTGGCAGTACAGTGATATTTTCCGGCCATAGCCTCAGTCAGCGAGGTAATGTATAGAGATAAGGAAATTCCTTCAGGCATCAGCTCCGTGTACATTGGAGGACGACTCCTGCCGCGACTGTAAACCAAGAAAAGATTTATGCTAAAGTTTTGAAAATAATGGCATTTCCGGGATTAAATTTCTTCTAAAAACTTAATACATAATTATTTTCAATGATAAAAGAGATTTTCGGATTCGCTTAAACCAGTCTAAGTCGATTCCTAAGTACTAGGACAAACTTTTGTAATGTGCATATTATGAGTTGTCTATTGAGTACTTATCTCATAATTGTTTTACTTAAATTACTGGTTCTCAATCCAGTATACAATAATTAATATGTGATGCAAGAAGAGATGAATAAATGACTCACACTTCAGTGATGGTTCTATTGTGATTGTCTTTCCACTGAAGGTCTGTAATAAGGCTGGCATCTTCCACATTGGGTCTGCATGTGAGCAACAGAGATGAGCCCACTGACTTGCTCTGCACTGATTGAGAGGGCAAGATCTCCAGTGACGGTTCGAATGGGAAACTGTGAGAGACATCTGAAAAGAAAAGAAATATACTTAATTAAATTTATTTATACTTAATTAAGTTTAACATTTTACATCTTAAATTCGGTGATGAGGTTTGCCACCCATCCTAAATGTCTTAATTTTATATTGGCACGGAGAAGACAGCTTGCATGTTTTATATGCAGCTGGTCTGCTGGCTACCCCACTTGGGGGATATGCCGTGATGGTATAGTAATAGTAGTAAGTTTATGTTCTCAAATATTTTTGCAAAGTCTTTTCCCCGAATTGTGTGTCGGGATAAAATAATATACTTTGCAAAACGCTGTCGCAGTCCGTTGAAATATTTTGAGAGATAATTTAAGTAACTTAAAAAAAACATAAGCATAAACAAAAAATAGAAGTGGAAATTATCACATCGCATGGTGTGAGGAAAATTCATTATTGTGTAACTACGAGTATGTAAGTATGTCAACTTTTGTTCTATATTTAATAAGACAGAGTTGCTTCCTATTATGAACAGGTAAGAACATAATATGACGAACATAAAACTTTCGTTTCGTAGCTATTTCACATCTCTCCCCGAATCTGTCATTATGTAAGAAAATGTTCTACATATATGAAGTACTTTCCCGTGATAAAGGATTTACCTGAAGACCAAGTAGTCTTTCGAATATACATGTATGACAAATTGAAAAGATTCCTCTAATCCCCAAGCGGTCGTATAAATGTTTACGAGTCCGGTACAAAGTTTAGCCTGTAGACAACATCACAATTGCCAAAACATTTTATAGTCCAAACATCAAATCCGTCATAGGTATGTCTAGCTTGTTATGATGTCTGTCCGTCATAGGTACATCTAGCTTGTTATGATGTCTGTCCGTCATAGGTACATCTAGCTTGTTATGATGTCTGTCCGTCATAGGTACATCTAGCTTGTTATGATGTCTGTCCGTCATAGGTACATCTAGCTTGTTATGATGTCTGTCCGTCATAGGTACATCTAGCTTGTTATGATGTCTGTCCGTCATAGGTACATCTAGCTTGTTATGATGTCTGTCCGTCATAGGTATGTCTAGCTTGTTCTACATATTATTATTTCGAGGTTGTATGTTCTAGTAACATATTAAAGCATTCGCAAATGTAAGAAAATAAGAAAATGTAATTTAAAATGAACTTTGATATTAAAAATTTGTCGGAAATACACTAAAACAGATTCTAAGCCTTTAGGCGCTTTCCTTTTACGATATTAATTTGAATTTAAGAATATTAATTTTTGAATTTTTTATTCTAAGTATCAACTCCTTAAGAGAATCAGCCAACAACGAGCTAACTGGATTGGCCACAACATCAGGCACCCAGGACTACTCATAGCCATCGCGGAGGGTAAGACCGAGGGGACAAATGGCAGAGGCCGACCAAGAGACGCATATATGGACCAACTGAAGAGTGATATGAACTGTGGCTCATACGTAGAGCTGAAAAGACTGGCGGAGAATAGAGACGAATGGAGAAGAAAAACCAAACTCGTTGCAGACCAATCCAATGGATTGTAACTCATTATATATATATAAATACACGTGAAGGCACAAGCTCGATAAGCAGACAAAGAAAAAGGTTCCTGGATATCATCAATAGAGTTCAGAAGATGTTAAATGTCAGAAACGACTGGAAATATACGAAATCGAACCACCTGGAAATTCATTATTTTAGATGCTGCATAATTATATGATCATGAAATAAGTATAAAAATATTTTAACGATAAATATGTGGTGTCGAAATCTATATATTTAATTTTACCGTAACGTAAAGTAAGTACTTACTTCAATTGATAAATATATAGCAAAATATCTAAAAGAAAATAAATATTGTTTAAAATATTTACTATTATTTATTTTTGATTTAACTGAATTTGGGCACAACACGCAGATGATATACCTAACCAATCAGACATTTCATTTAGAGAACCATGTAAATACAATGTCCTTACGCTTACGAATTGACTCTAGGCTGGCTTCAGTGTTCACTTTCGGTGTCTATGGACAATTTTCACCTTTTCCGTCATTCTCTAGTAGCACATATGAAACGTAATGATTGTATAGTATTTAGAATAACTTTGTGAAAGTTCATTTTAGTAGAACTTAAATTGGTTAAAAACAAAACACTGTATTACTTTCACAATGAACAATATTCAACCTAGATGCTTTTCGGGTAGGCACCCACGATTAGTGAGTTTTTATTAGAAACTCAATACATGGAATAGAAAAATTACAGATGTTTACAAATACTGCATAGTAAAATAATTATTTTGAATCAACACTAACGTACTTTCATAAATGCATCTAAAACGAGAGATTCGAGGGAGATATGAACGAACCTTTTTGAACCAATGCTAGTTAAAAACTAATAAATATTTATATACTGGTCGCATTATCAATTATTCCTTCAAATATTCAGTCCATATTAAAGGTCACTGTATTCATCCCTTGTTTTATTATGGGTGGTCTGACACTGTGTAAAAATTGTTGTTTAATAAAGTTTTATGAAGGTAAATAAGGTTCAAGAATAGTAGTGTCTTTTGTAGGTTTTGGATTAAGATGATGGCGCCGGGTCCACGTGAAAGGATCTAATATAAAACAAAAGGCCTGGAAAATCAACGCAATATTAAATTTACCGCAAATACAAAGCAGTACACGACAAGGAGGGGAAAATCAAAGGTAAGCAATAAAATGTCATACATGACATGTTTGGTTGTTTATAGCAAGTTTATACAAGTGAAAATAAAATATATGTAGATGTGAATATATTCAGATGAAAAAATAAATTGACTCTGCAACGTGTAAAATAAGGTTTTAACTATCTATCTATCATATCTAATGAGATAACTTATATATTTATTTATTCTTTTTGCACATCATCATTATATAACAGTGTTAAACAAATAATATAAAATTTAAAAAAAACTAGGACGATATGTGCAGTGGCGAGATTATCACTACATATATATTATTGTATTAGTTACTATATATTGTAATTATATTCGTTTTTGTTTTTAATAGAATATCTGTTTAATACGAGATTTGGTTTTAATGAGATTAGTGACGTGAAATGAATCAACCAACTATCGTCCACTCACAAGTCTCAAATTCTAAAATTACCTGCAATGATTTATTCGATAAGGATTATAATAATGGTGAATGGTAGGGGAGTCCTACACGAACAAATAAGAATGTACTGGGCTGAATACATTCGTATTTACAGTAGGCAGTGCAAATATGGTAACATTTTTATTTAGGTCTTGTATGTTTGTATTTTACTTAAAAGCACGAGTGCATTTTGAACTGCAAACAAAGATTGGAACATCTGTTATATACGAGTATGTCGTGGTTAGATTATACTGTACTAACTCAAGTATAAAGTTTAGTTCACATATCCTCTCTTTGATTATCCGACACTTGCACGATACACATCTCACTCTATCTCTCTCTGTATATTGTAACCTGTACATTTTAATTATTAATATATCGTGTATATCCACATTACGTGTATTATTATATACCCACCAGAGTACCTACAAAACAAACTGGCGAAGTCGGTAGGATCTGACAAAACAAACTGGCGAAGTCGGTAGGATCTGACAAAACAAACTGGCGAAGTCGGTAGGATCTGACAAAACAAACCTTTGTCATATACCTACATGGTTCTAAATAATATGTTTATTCATAAAGATATTTCTAAATATTGTCGAATGAGGTAGAATGAGTGTTTATTGTTATTTTGTACTTATTTTATTTTGTAATATTTTATTTTTTATTTTATAGTAATATTTATTTTATTTGGTTTGATATTTGAATTTTTATTTTGTTTGGTAGTTTGGAGTGAAGTGTTGCGGAGTAAGTGCCGATACAATTAATGAAATATCTAAATATATTTATTTCTTCTGAGGTATGAACCGCATAAGTCGGTTCTTACTGTATCCTGTTTTGTTTTTATCATGATCATAAATATTATTATTGTAAATGCTATGTATAGTTGTAGGCATAATGTTAGGTAAAATGCATCAGTGTATGGGTGCGTGCACAGCTGCTACTGGATTTGTGTTACAGGTGCATACCTATAGAGGTGGCAATAAGTACCTACCTAATAGGTGTTGGTCAATTAGCTTCTCCTGATTATTGTTGCATGCGCTTACCTATTGATACTTAAATATAAATATATATTTTTCAATATTATTTGCTGTATTGTATAGATGCCTACAGATTTAAACTGTTTATAAATAGTGGTGTACCTACCTACCTATGTATTAGTTATGTACTTATGTTTTGTTATATTAATGCTTGCTCCTATTCATCAATAAATGTGTGTATGAGTTTTTTAAATGATGTATAAATCAAACACCAACGTATAAATTGTATGTATTTGTATATATTTTGTAAATGGCAATCTGGCCGTAAATTGAATGATAAATAAATAAATAAATAAATATCCCATATTGGTGTGGATTACTCTTTATATAATATTATGTTGTAGGTAAGCACCAGGCAGCGCACTTGCATTAGGGTGCAAATGCACAGTACGTGCAATGTAACCTGACCTCTATATTGAAGTAGGCATAGGGTGGAATAAAAGCCTGTCAACATATCACAAAGTTAATTATACATTATGCAAATTAGTTATTCTTTTATATTCAATTTCGGATAGAGAGTCGCAGAAATTCAACACAGTGTGAATGTAATAATAAGGCTTGATTGTGAGGCAATGAACTTGTAATGTCTCTATATCTATATAACTAGATATATCGTATCACGACGTTTCCTATATGTTGAGTAATCAGAGGACTAACTGCATGATTTCCGTGATTTCATTTGATAATGAGTTATTAAAAGAAAACGTATTGCCAACATCGATAATTTATTAAATTAATCATTTTAAGGCACGATATACAAGAGGATCAAACGTATAGGTATAACTATAAATAATTAGGAATATAAAAAATATTCGATTAGGTATTCCAATTCACAAAGAGATTTTCCCACCCTATAAAGATAACGTAAATAATATTTTACAGCTTCAAACACTTTGAAAGTTGTAACAAAAGTATCGTTTTTCCAGTGCCTCTTCAAGGATTCATGTGAAGGAGTTATTGTCCCGCCATGTTCCATATTATTATCCTGATGTCTCCAGGCTCTTGGCTAGTGTTACTGCTACGTGACAGAGTGGCCATGTCTCGGTGCTCTACTACTGATGACGTCTAAACGGAAGAGAGTCCTTCAGATCTCGAGTATTATACCTACTACTACTTCTACTAACATAACATATATTATAATACTGCTGTCACTATATCCTTCTTTCCTTCCTTTCCTTTATTATTTTAAAACAACTATTCAAACCTAAGTTTCTTTTTACTTATCTCACACGTTTTCTCATCTTTTTGCCGAGAATAAATTCAGTACATACCTTCATAATATTATAATAATAAACGGGTTGGCTGGAAGAAATTGCATATGCGATAAGCTAGCCTTAAGGTGCTCTCTGTATGTACTTATATACCTACTGTATATTTTGATACCAATAAAGGTTTATTTATTATTATTTATAAAATTTGTTGCACAAAATAGAACACAAGCTAATACAGAATTTTTAAATAAGATGATACAGAGAAATGATATTGTGCCATGGGCGAGTTTAACGCAGAGCCGATATCTTTCAAATAACCTAAGTATACCTACATATTTTAACAATGTTCCGTAGAGCCCCCAGCAAAAAATTGGTCTCCCACACTCTTTTCCGTAAGTTTTCGAGTGTCATGTTTTTTAAAGCAAGGTGTTCGAAAAAAGAATTACATTTTATATCTTAAATTCGGTTTCGGTGACGAGTAACATTTTGATAATTAATTTATATTAAAAGAAACTTTGTATTTTCCACTAGAATAACTTTAATTAGAGATAAAACGTTTATGGAACTACTTGTTCCATCATCAGTAACAATACTAAACATATTATTTTCAAGGACGTATGTTTAGCATTGTTAGTGATGATGGAACAAGTAGTTCCAAAAACGTTTTAACTCTAATTAAAGTTATTCTAGTGGAAAATACAAAGCTTCTTTTAATATAAATTAATAATAAATATGGAATTCCACAGTTTTAATCACGAAACATTCGAAAAATTATATTTTAAATTTGTGAATACATATTGTTAAAAAATGTTTCTTGAATAAAATTGAATTGAATTGAATTGAAATTGAGATTTTTTGTTGGCATTGAAAGGACGGATTGCATGTTTTATACATGTGGTTGGTATGCTGGCTACCTCACTTATGGTATAAACCGTGATGAGATATTAGCAGTAGTACTTATATGTATAATTATGTATGTTTATAAACTGTTAGGAGAAGTAGCATCTTCACTGAAACTTGAGGGGAGATTGAGCTTTTCGTGATGCCAACACAAATGAAAAGGGGAAGACAATGAATTTAGTTATTCCAAAGGGGAGATTTGCTGATTCACTTATAGTGGCTTAGAATGGAATTGATGAGAGAAAAATACGACACTTAATACATTCGCTCATACCACACTACTTAAATGTATTGTTATTATTATTATAACATCTCAGATCAAATTACAATTTGTGGTCTATTCAGAATCACTGTTTTACATCCATCTATTCATATTATTATTATCGACACACTGAATAGTGGATTTATGTGCTTTAAAAAACAATCGAATAAAGTTTACCAAACGAATAGAGTCGCTCACAAAAAGTGTAACTAGGGAACAAAGTAAGAACAGGGTTATAGATAAACATGCATCCATCACATCACGGTATCTCACACAAGTGGAGAAACTACTACTACCTACTACTATACCATCACGGAATATCCCACAAGTGGGGTAGCCAGCAGACCAGCTGCATATAACCAACATGCAAACTGTCCTCTCCGTGTCAATATGAAACCAAGACATTCAGGATGGGTGGCAGACCTCATCGCTGAATTTAAGATGTAAAATGTGGAGAAACCAGCGAATTAATTGCAAATAATAAACATGCATACATATATCTGAATTTTAGATGTAAATTGTCTTATTCGTTAAGTTTTAAGGACGTTTGCTTTTTACAGGACATTTGAAAACTTACAGAAGAAAGTTGAATGTTGAAATAACTTTATTTGTCGGATATTTCAGGAGTCCAAGAACTCTCATTTATCCGTTTAGGTGACAATTTTTTTTTCTTTCAACTCTCTAATCTGTCAGTACTATGCCAGTACAGAAGAAAGTGAGAGTAACTATAGGATTATTAATCTATCTATACCATCACGCCATGTCCCTAATAAGGTAGACAGAGAGAACGGAACGCCATATTGATGCATCCTTACATCTTTCGCCTTCTTTTACTCAAAATGCGGTCGTCCTAGAGAATTTGACCACGTGGTCAAACCACGTAGTTCTCGGATGTCCGTGCTTTCTCACACCTCCTCTTTTAATACTAAATACACCCTCTTCGTCATCTTTCATCACCCATTCACTCCATATACTCGCATTCTGCCCACGACACTCCTCTCGTATAAGGGCTTTCTAAATATAAATATAATGAAGTATTTTTGTATTTTGGAATAGAAAAAAGAAATTTAAGATGCACCCTGTGCTATTTATTATAAGGACGTGAAAACTTGAAGCATTAAATTAGATTTATTTTTTTCGTTAATGTTTATTATAAAAAGATAAATGACGTTAACGAAATATTTTGAATTATATTAATGACTCCTTGAAGTTTTCTAAAAACACTTAACTCCCAACCAGACACGCCTCGACTATTTCAGAGTTCATTAACTCTGCTTCTGAGCAGAGGGTTCATCGAGGTTGTTCGTGATGCGGATCTCATCTAGAAGGATCTTTTGGAGACTGGCTGTCATGAAGCTGGCCAGTAACGATGAATAATTTATTTATTTATCTATTATCAGTTGTATACGGCATAAGACGGACAAAAAATATGTATACGATACAAATTCACATATAAATTAAGAGTTAAAATTCTTTAAATAATATAAATGAGGTACTTTAACATTCCAGATTGTAAATAATAATTAAACAGATTAGACAATTACAGAGCTTCAAATAAAAAATCAGAAATTCATCAATAGTTACCAAATGTGATATGATAAAATTAATTAAACATATATTTATATGGGTTGTAAACATAAATTACTAAGAGTAAAAATAAAATAAATGATTATAAATAATATACTAGAATTAAGCATTTCAACAGTAGGTATTAAATAAAATTTATCAATTAAATAAAACAGTCCGTTATTTACAGTGACAAAGTCTAAAGTGCTGAAACCGACTAAAAAGAGTAGAAGACCTATTTTCTGGGTAATTCACGGATAATAGTGGGTAATTAAACAATTATCCGTACCCTCAAATTGTTAAATAAATAAAAGAAGATCGTTATTTCGTTTGAGTCACGAGGTCCCGGGCTCGATTCTCGGCTAGGACAGAATGAAAAATGTCCTTTTACAAATTGCCCTGTGTCTCGGTGTTACATGTAGGTATATGATGTGTTTGAACCCATAATATACGAATCATATCTTTATTTGAGACAAGCTCGATCTGCGTAATTTTTTTTTATTGATTTTTAGGCATTCCAGCCAATAGTGAGTGATTTTGCATCTGTGTAAATTGACTATATGTACGTTATGTGAATTGTCAATAATTTATATTAATTTGACGTTTCTAAGATAGTATCCGTGTCAGGAGTACCTCCTTAAAGTTGTGGCAAATGCTGTACTGATTATTATCCCTATAATGAGAAAAACTTAGAAAGAATCGCTATAATTCGATCCACTCACCCACTGTACAGCGATGAACAGTTAGAGCAAGTATGTAGTAAAAAATTGTATCCATAATATCAAGGAATTTATAAAAGTGCCTCAGCCAACGGATTCTTAGCATTTACGTAGTTTTAATCTCATTGCCGATTTACTACATCTTAATGGTACAATATATTTTTAGTATAAGGGTATTCGGAGTGCATTTGGTTTCATCACGAACCCAGATGTACTTTTTTTTTTTAATAAATATCCAGGTGATTCTGTCTATACAAAAATAAGATATTCACAATGAGCGGCATACCTCGTCACTGATTTAAATATATTAATAGGTCATGGAATTTCTTGACAGATGAGAGCAGAGATGAATATAAGTAAAATATGTTTCCTTCGTTGCTGTAAATTTGTGAGTGTTCTTATTTTAATGTTTCTTTGGGTTTTTTTACATTTGTAATGTTTTTGTTGTTTGTTGTTAGCCCCAATACAAGTAATTTGTACCTAGTGGGGCTGCAACAGCAAGACATTGTAAATTACCGAATAATGTACTATTACCTACCAAATATGTAGAAATAGAAATGTTTCTATATATAAATAAATTAGAATAAGAATTTATTTTATTCTTCTCTCTATATTGATAATAATATTAATGTACTGTACAATGTCAAATACAACACGGTATAAAAAAATATCAGTTATATAATTAGAAATTTCTTATATTCCGGAGATTTTTATAGACATTTGCAAATATTCACATAACGAATTAACTAATTACTTCATATTTTGTTTCAAAATGAGTTCAATATGTACGAATCTGCAGTATTTCCATGTCAGTGCTTTGTAAATATACATAGACCTCCCTTTGTGCTCTCTACGCCCCCTGTATTGACAAGGGGGGCTGATGGTTGTACTATGAAATACCTAATAACAAAATTGTTTACACAATAAACCACCGTATCAATTACTTTGTTTGCAGTCTAGATATATTTGAACGAGTATTCAAAAATTGTGGTTTGAATGACTGAAAATACTCTGTTTTATTTTTATTAGGTTTTCTTTTGCAATCTTTGATTCATCGCGAAAGACCAGGAAGTTGACTAACTAGACTGCTACATAAATTATTTTTGTATCTAGTACCCTTATATAACTATATACCTACATACGACTAAAACATCTCGAGTTTTTGATACTCATACACATATTTTTTTCATCAAATGAAAATTATTTTATATTTTACCATTTTATAATACAGAGAGGATTTGTATGCAGTTATTTGGAACAACCAATCCGCATAGAAGCTGCCAGCGGGACTTTCAATAATATGAACAGATTTTTGCAGGCGTCTGAACTCTGTAGCAGAACAGAATCGCCTATATGTCTGTATCATCTTATTCGTTCTATGCATACGGCTGTGAGTCTTCACACCTAACTAAAACTCAGGAGTAAAAGATAATGAACTTCAAACTCTAGTATCTTAAGAGGATATTAGACATTAACGCACAAGTGCACAAAAACGTTAATTTCTGCCATACAAGTCTCCAGACAATACTACTGCAACTTGCTGTATGTAGGACTACGGCAGATTCAACTGAAACGCCTACAAATGGCAGTCTTTGCACTGAGAAAAATACTAACGAAATTTCACAACGAATCATTGGTACGTACTATCAAATTAGGACCAGAGTTCGTACGAACGATTCACTAGTACAGATCTATTGACTTCGCAGCCAATTCATTGGTACATTTACCAACAACTTCTTCACAGTGACGTCATCAACTTGAAGTTCGTTGCAGAACGAATCGTTGGTACGAATCAATTAATTTACTTGTCATACTTACGTAGGTACCTATACATGACCTTACAAGCTGTCAAAAGTCCAATAATATTAATCGCGTTTAGTTGTAAAATGTGATCTATTTTCCTAATAACACTATAATTATTATTTGAAAAAATCTAGCAAAAATAATAATATTATTAGAATAATTATTCACATTTTACAAATAAACATTGTGATCAATATATAAGTAAAAAAAGTAGCAAGGAAATAAAAATGATTTCTTTCTATTAAGTTCTTATGTAATATAATAATTTATTAAAAAATTCAATTGAAAAAATATAAAAATAAGGACAATTTATAAAGACATAATAAATATATCGTACGAGTATTATAGGATTCTTCCAAAGGTCGTGCAGAAATTACAACTCTTTCTTCAGGGATGTTGAATTATACTTTTCATCATTGCCAAAATTCAAAGGTGCTATTTCTAGATCTCTTCAGGGTTCTGGTTGATGATTGTCTTGAATGTGGTGAGGCTCCCCTCCCCCAGTTTTTATTCAGAGAGGACTGATCCCCCCCCCCTGAGCATCAGTCATTGCTTGTGTTTTTTTTTGTAATAGCGTATTCATTTCACGACTGAATGTTTTTCTTTTTGTCTTCATTGTTATTGCCTCGATCGGTGCAATCGAGTGCATTTTGTTTTTATTTCTTTTTGTTGTTGGAACATAGCTGGAACATAGTGTTGATAATATGTTGTAAAATAATTTAACAAACTTCACTGGCTTGCAAACCATACAATATTCAAGTTATACTATATAATCTGTAATAGTTGTTTGTTTGTAATAAGTGTAGGTATTAACAAAATAAATAAATTGATTGAGTCGACGTTGATTTTGTAAAACTCCATTATATTGATATACAACACAACCAACTGTTCTTTCTGAATTTCCCTCAATAATTTTTGCATTATATAAAACCTTAGCTCTAAGAATATATTGTTATACCTACCTAATAAGACATAGTATTTAAGTAACAACACGGCCTATAGTAAATTTAGTTTGACAATGACCTCATAGGTCGAAACCTGGTAACTTATTAAACAAATAAATCGTAGTAAAACCAAAAACAATTTTGTTTTCATTATATGAAAATAAATTAAAAAAATAAAAATTCTAATCATACCACGTTGTTGCTCTACGGGAGTTATTTTATTTTGGCATTCTTCTCTGCAACTTTTTTCTATGGGAACAAAAATTTTTCATGCTGACAGTTGACCCTTTCTGTTTGAGTATGAATGCCCCAATTCTACTAATTTGTTTTCTACTAGCCTTTTGATAATTACATTTGACCTTTTTTCTGTAAAATTAAAAATAATATATATAACTAAAAGTTATTTTTGTAAACAAAAGAATTGAAATTAAAATAACAGGATTTGAAGTATACAAACTTTTGATGTTGATGTAGGTGACACCAAATCCAAAGCAACATTTTCACCAATTTGTTGATGTTCTGCAACATTCTGTAAAGTACAAATTTTAGTTAATCGTCAATAAAAATTTGGCTTGTTGATAAAACAATTATTGCAAATTAAACATCTCATACCAACTCATCATGGACTGGACTTTATAAAGATTCATTATTTGTAGAGCTGTAAATGCTTTTGATCTTAACATATATTATGGCACCACTTGTGTGGACAAATTTGTTAGTGTAGAAATTTAGTCGGATAAATGTAAGTCCCCAGATTTCTGAACTATCCAGGTGGACGGTGGGTCTCCTTCAATGTATATACTCAATCACAACCTCATTTGTTTCCTCCACAGTCTAAAAGTACAAAAATGATTTATTAAACCAAATGATAACTAATAAAGTTAGTTCATTCACAAACAAAATCAATGTTAGTCCAATATTACATACCAAATTGATGGTTGAAGTTTCACTTTCATTTCATCACATGGTTTTTAACATTAAATCCTGTAATCTGTAAAGCAAAAAATATTCATTAAATTAAAATAACCTAATTAGTCCATCCACAAGCACTCAAGGTTAGAACAATGTTACTCACCAAATGGTTACTTGATGGTGCACTTTCATTCTGTAATTCCACGTTATTTTCCACATTGCGTTTCATCTATAAAGTAAAAACATATATCAAAATCATTAATGCTTTAAATCATACAAAAATAATAGTAAATAAGAAGAAATTACAAATTACAACCTTGCATTTCCATGACAGGTGATTTTTTCATCCCATAATGCACTATTATGAGGGATCTTGTTTTAAATGTGACTTAATGTTTTGCAATGTCATATTTTAACAATTATCCTCAATCCACTTACAAAAAACACCGAAATACGAAAACAGCTTGACAGAAATTAACAAAGGACAAAACACAGAACGGAAAATCGACGAATGTCATCGAATATTAGTGTTGCCATTAGATTAATTAATAATGACCAAAGTATTGTTTTTTTTATCAAAATATAACACATTTTATAACCATTCTAGTGTATTCATTATATTAAAAAACAATAAATTAGTATTTAATTATTTAGTTATTTGTATAATAACGAAAATACTACAAATAAATAAAACAGTATTGTACTATTGAAATACGTTTCGTCAATCATAATGTATTTTTATGCGTGTGACAATTTCACAAGCCATAATGTTCTTACCTGACTATGATTTTAAACCAACTAGCGCCATACACGGATGTTTGGGTAACTAAAAGATTGGTAAGCGCCGAACGAAATATAGTTAATGGTAAATGCGAAATGATTTGATGTTACGTAATGTTGAATTTGATCTTTATGTCATATTATATCAATGGTAAGGCGAGCAAAACAATTTATTGTGAAATATCAATTGAATTTGGAGATGTACCTTTTCTCAGTGTGGTGCTGAAAGCTCATTTTCCGTAAGAATAAAGGCTATCACATCACAACTTTCCTGGAAAGTTGCACTAATTTAGGTGAAGGGGTCCAATACAAACTGTGCCTTATGGTTTACAAGACTCTTATACTATTACATCTCAGTGCACAGCAGCAAGCAGATTCTTACGCTCAACAAAAACATATATAAATATTCGTTTTTAACGGTGTTAACTTTGTGAATGTTCATTTTTATTATATATAATATATATTATATAAAATTATAAAAACAACATAAACACTGTTTACTTTCACTATATTAAAACATAATATAGTGAAAGTAAACAGTGTTTATGTTGTTTTTATCATTTTATAATATTATATATATAATAAAAACATATATCAATAAGCTGGACGAGATCAACAGAGCCAACAAGTCCTGTTTCTAGGACAGGATTTTTACACTCGCGGAAACTGTCATCGCGAATCGACTATCCGAGAACCTTTAGAAAAATCAACCAAGAGCAAACTGAAGACCTGTTATGATTACTTCATTAGGGAAGATGGTCACCTCATTAAACGGGGCCGAATAAATCATTCATCTTTCTTTAAGTAGTAAGAGAGTCATCGACGAAAATTTCTCCGAATGGAAGTTTATTTTAAAGAAAAGCGTTGAAGAAAGAAAGAATGAATAAATGAAAGAACGAATGAGATACAATTAAAATTTCATGAATACTTAAAATAAATAATAAAATTAATTAATTTAGTATCGTCATTGTTCCACGAAAACCCTTCATTAAGGTATCGGCAGGCATTGTTCGAAAAATGAAAAAAGAAAATATAAAATAAAACTCCATCTTGTAATTAGAAACAATTGTACCCCAATTAGGAGACAAATTGATATTACGTGATCCGTTTCGCTAAGGAAGGGGTTAAACAAAATACTGATGACTAAGAAAAATAAGAATACAGTTATAATGGAAGAAAACCTCAGAACCGCAAAATCAATACAATAATAGGGAGAGTAATCATATTACATACGCATTTATTTATTCTTTATTATATTTAGATTGTTTCTGCGGCCTCAGGCAAAATGCGGATACTAGTAGATTAACTACATGCAAACATACAGGTTATTTCCTCCGTGTCAACAATAAATCAGGCAAGAAGACATTCAGGATAGGTGGTAAATCTCATTATTATTATTATTATTTATTGCCTAAAAATGTCACCACTCACCTTTACAGTTTTCACCTTTGCGGTGAGAGATGTTTACAAAATATAACATTCACAAAATATTATTCACATTAAATTACATTAAAATAAACTTTCTAGTAAAAATATTCAAAAAACAACTTAAACAATAAATAAAACATATTTCATGTTAAAATAAAAATTCATCACAATCCTTTTAACTCAAAGGACACTCGAAAACTTGAACTTTGTGGAGGAGTGGAGGAGAAAAGAGTTAGAGATTTATTCTTTGACAGCGACTCTAGTAATTTCATCGTATTGTTTTATTATCTATGGATTAGTAGGTAATTATATTGCACCTTACACCTTGCAACACCATCATTATATAGACACCTGGCAACATTATCAGTTTCTATAATATTATTGTCACCCACGGAGGCATAGAGGTATTATTATGTTGGGAAGAGTGTCTACGTGATCTACATGTTTGATCAGTAAACATTTCAGTTCAGTCTGCATCACCCAGAGGCTGCGTTGCAATAATTCCGTTTCGTCATCCCCATCATGTCTGCATTTCCTCCCCTAATCTGCCACGTGTCCCTCCCCAACTCTCCCAGCTGTAATATAACAGAACAATATCCGCCCTGACAATACGAAATTTAGGCGTTAAATTTTTATGGTATATTTTATTTTTATGCCTTTATTGTCGTTCATTTTGTTTCACTTTGTAGTTTTATCATACAGCAGATATAGGAAACTGATGCAGCTTTGGGTTCGCATTATGTGATGAAATAAGATTCTATTGAAAAAAATAGCTATGGTGATAATTATGTGAGAACCTAAAATGTAAAAAGTCAGGTAGCTGCATAGACAAAAGCACTGAATACATCTTCCTAATGTAGAAACTTGAAGTTTGACACCCCACATGCTCATATTAAAGTAAAAAAAAATAGGTAGGTACCTACGTGGCAAAATGTCAAAAACCTCTTCGCAACGAAACAACTTAAAGTTTGAAACCCCAGATGCCCACATTTAAGAGAAAAATAGTAGGAAGATAACAGCGTGGAAAAATACATACCTACATAAGGTATATCTATAATAAAATAATACGAATATTGAATTAGGCATATTTCTTTATTTATTATCTACTTAGAATTTCAGAAGTCTACTTGTAGGTATACAATTATTGAAAAAGTACAAAAAATATAAAAATATTTGTATTAGATACACACAAATTTGTGAACGCTTTGATAGTACAACCTATCAAATGTTTGATAATATACATTTTCTGCATGTGATATAGCCAGCAAACAAAATGAAAAACATACTTCATCATCATCATCACCCTCAACACTCCTCTCGAGAACACAGGGCAGAAACCAGCCTCCTCCATTCAGGGCGTCTCTGTGCCAATATCGTCACCTCTTCCCACGACATACCCTATGCTGTGATGTCGTTATCATAGGAACGGTGTATTGTGAAAGAGGAACGCCCGGGCCGATACATACAGGCTAATAAAAATAAATCAGAATAGCAATCACGAGTTTCAATATCACTTTCAGAAGTGAGCTTCGAATAATTCAATTTATTTATTTATTCATTCTTTACTGTACATTGATAACAAACAATAATATAAAAGGTATACATTCAAGTCACATGCAATCAATATACAACTAACCCAAATTTATTGAATAACTCTCATAAGGATATGGATTTTGCCTTTAAAATGTTTCTAGCTTCTGCAATATCAAGTCGATGTGTATTTTCGTAATTTTGTTCTGAATAGCAAACCTATATAACACAATATTAACAAACATTTTACAAGTGATTGTATTTTACAACGGTAATAATCTAAACCAAATTGGTTTTACGTCGCACTTTCCGTGTAACAACATAACCACTGCGCACCTACCACCATCGCTCACAACACTTTTAACCAGCAAAAGGAACAATACACAAAGTTGTTGTTGTTATGAATCTTTACATTTTAGCTTTATTAAACCTGGTTTCAATCAAGGACAAACACGAAATTGAAGAACATATTTTAGACTTTTGTCTTTATTCAAGGCAAGTTACAATTTAGAGTCACATTTAAATTGATTGATGATTGGGTTATGATACATTTTTTTAATAAATAAATAAATTTGTATCATCATCATCTCCGTCGATCCCTCAATCTTGAGGATCGTTACCATCATGTCCTGTTCTGTAGACTCTGTCTCCACCTTGAGCGATCCTTCGAAATGTGCAAGGCCCCGTGTAGTGAACTCTTGTGGTCATTCCAAGGAGAATTTCATTATCTGCACTCTTATGAATAGCGAAATCCAGTGGATATGAAAATTGGAGATCAAAATGTGAACAATCATAAGAAGAAAGAATGAACGAACCAACTTAGATACATATTTTCAAACGGACTTAAATATTTATACGGGAATTTTGCCAGTCACAATAAATAAGGAAGGTTTTATTGTAACATTTATTCAACACCCAATTACGTCTTTTAATACGAATTCAACTTGAAAAGGCTGCGAAATATTTTGATAATCTTTCAACCAAAATATGTTGTGAAGAATTTAATTAAATAAGCAGGGCTACTCTTGACACAATCTAAATACGATCTTAATCTAGTCTTGATCTTGATCATACGACGCACGAAGGGACTATGGTCAAAAACACCGCACTACCGCTACCGCGCGATCGGTATGCACGTATTTTTGGCAGAGTAATCCTGAAGGAAGGTATCCGAATTGATTAAGAAATAGTATTGCATGAAGATTTAAATTGAAAATGATGTACCTAAAGATTTCATAAATGGTCAGGAGCGTCTCCATACAATAGATAAAATGTATGGCTTCTTTCCCATAATAAATCTCGATGTGTGTGTGTATTGGACCATGAAATGGAAGATATAATGTTATTTCTATCTATCTTTATAAACATTCATCCATCTTGTAACGCCTGCATACCTTTTGGGGAAGTAAAGAAGAAAAAATCCATGAGGGTCCTATTCTCTCAATTATCTAATATGCATATTATAAAAATACTATAGAAACATCCATGGACATGATACGTTAGAATTTGTTTAAATATAAAACTATCTATGTATGTAACATTTTAGAATTTTACCATGTCTATATCAATTTCCATCCATCGCATCACGCCAAATTCTACATTTGGGGTAGCCAGCAGACCAGCTGCATGTAATTAACATGTAAGCAGTCCTCTCCGTGCAAACAAATATAATACTTTTGGGATGGGTGGCAAGCCTCATCGCTGAGTTTCTAAATGAATTGAAAAACACCGATAAATTCCCATTTCACGAAACAAGCTTTTAAGTTATTGCGAAAAGGTGTATTAAGTTGTAATTGGGTTTTTACAAAAAACTCAAATTATTCTTTTTTTTTTCAAAAAAAGTGTGATATTAAAATCATAGCGGAAGATGAAAACTTATTTATTTATATTATTCTTCTTGCACATCATTATTTACATTACAAAGTCAACAAAGCAATTCATATTAAAAAAAAGTGATGATATGCAGTGGCGAGATTATCACTATGTTAGTGATTTCTTCCATCTAACCACATCATATTAAAATAAAATAAAACAAAACACACATAGCAAAAAGAAAACAAAAATCACAAACACTATGAAAAATTGATAAAATTATCAAAAATAAATAAATAAAAAAAAATACAATAAATATGTACCAATATGAAACACAAAAATTTTTTGAAGGGGGATTACAATGTGATACTATGAAGAATGAATGAATATGTACCTATACATTAGGTAATATATGTAACAATAATAATATATTCAAAGATAAACACGCTGCGTTACTTCAATTCCATATCTCTTATATACTCCTATAATAACGTCTTGATTCCTATATAAATATTTGCAATCACTCAACTCATTGAGTATTCCTAAAGAGAATTGTGTTTTCATGTCTGGGGGTAACTCTCGGTGCAGATCTAGAATCCAACATTTAATATAAATAGGTATATTGTCAAATAAATATCTATCTCAAAATGTCAAATTGTATGAACTTGTTACAAATGATGTTGTGCGCCGGCGCACCCAGCAGAGACCTGTAATCTTAGTAATACAGGAGAGACGATGGTCCTGGCTGGGACATGTTTTGAGAATGCCTAATGATCGTTGGCCAAAAAGAGCACTGTTCCTCCGTCCGCAAGGGTTCCGTCGGCCCGGGCGTCCCTCTTTCACAATACACCGTTCCTATGACAACGATTTCAGAGCGCAGGGAATGTCGTGGAAAGAGGTGACGCAATTGGCACAGAGACGCTCTGAATGGAGGAGGCTGGTTTCTGCCCTGAGAGGAGCGTTGAGGGCGAGATGATGATGATGATATCATCATAGGGTATCTTAAAAATGTTGCAGCAAGCAGATCAATTGCATGTAGTAGATATGCAAGCGGTCCTCTATGTAACAATAAAAAGCTAGGTCGTTCAAGATTGTTGGTGCACCGAACAGAAGATTTTTAACGTTAACAAACAGCACGTTTTAATTTCGAATGCTTTAATTTTCATGTTTTAATTGTTATGTTTTATGAATATCTGTCTTCAAGGATTTAAAACAAACGTTTTCTTCTACAACAAGTTTTAATCAAGAGTGGCATTTTTCGGCTTCATTTGTCATCTGTCTTTTACAGAACATTCGAAATCTGACAATATAGTGGGAGATATATTCTTTACCGGGAATTCAATGAAATAAATTAACATCTAATAAACTGTGGTATCCGCTTAATTGACAATCTAACTAAGGGTCTACTAAATCGTTACAATTAATCATTTTTGAAAGATATTATTGGCATTACTGACACTATTTAGCATAATTTGACGACTGTAAGACGGAAGGTACTTTAATTGACGGGATAGATAAAAGGAGAACGTTGTAAGACGGAAGGTACTTTAATTGACGGGATAGATTAGAGACGACGTGGTCTCCAAAATCTTAGAGCTATGTAACGTATGTATAAATTCTTGTAAACTCTTCCGATTGGTGCAGGACAGGGGTGCCTTTGCAAGGGTGACCGCCAAAGTCACATCAACTTAATACGAGAATGAGAAAAAGAAAACGTTTTTAGATATCAGACTAAGACAGCCTCGGGAGTCCCCTAATGTGTACATAGGTGATGGCTTTGCTACTTGTACAAATGTCTGAAGTTATTAGATGCCGCATGACAAAACTTGTACCAACATCCAACGAATGAAACTAACTAATATAACATCAAGAACATGATTCACATAATATATGCCATTCTACGAATTTGCTAAAAATCACATATTCTAATAAAATCATTTATTCTGTTCTTCCAATTATAAAGTAATGTGAGTGTGAGCAAGAAAATAAGTAATTATGTTTTTTGTTCAGTTTCTTTCAATGTTTTGTAACTATCAGTCAGCAAATACTTGTACACTGGCTGATGTTAAATGTTAAAATAAATAAGTACCTGAATTAAAACATGTTTAAAATGTCCAAATTTATCTGAATTCGCAAATCATTAACCTCACTGAAATAGATGTATATCTTTTTTTTGTAACCTTACAGATCACATTTTTTCTATCCATACTGACAATGAATAATATCTTGAAACAAACCTAAGAAAAATCGTATTTAACAAATCTATGTAATTTTGTAAATAATAATTCAACCTTGTACGCGAGCACCCTAAATAGAAATAAAAATTCACAGGTGAAATAATAAATAGCAGCTACTGAATATTCGCATTCATATTTAAATTTTGATGGAATAATCTGTTACTTGTTGCCCAAGTATGCGCTCTTTGTATCAGGCAGGTATGAGGTGGTGTGGATGGATTTGCAGAATGGTAATGTGTAATAACACCATAGAGATACGTGACTGCGGAGTAATCTCATGTATTAAGAGTCAAGCAGTGCTGAAGATAGGTAGGTACCTTTAAGAGAATCCTCCTGCAGGAGTTGCGTATTTTTTTATAATAACTTTACTATGATCTGTTTGTATAACGTATTATGCACCAGGAGCTCATGCAATGTGAAGGGTGAAAATATAAATTTGCTTTTGCACTTCACTAGTCAGGCTGCGCTCCTAATCTGTCAGGGTGTGTTAAAATATCTTAAGTGCATATCATTCTGGCCTCGAAGTGAAAAATTTTACTCATTTTCGAAGGATTTATTATGTAACAGTTGCGATAAATTTGCATAATATTAAGCACTATGTACCTACCTATTATCTGTTACTCGATTTAAACAAATGTTATAAAAATGTCTCATAACTAAAATCGAGATTGACGGTGCATAAAACTCATTATTCTAAATCTATATATTGTTTCTTATGAAAAATATAATTACTATGTTAGGTCTTGAAAGCGAAGAAATAAGCAAAATATAAAATTCGTATTTGAAAGTGTTTGCATTTTGATTTTTAGTTGAAGATGAAATTAAACAGAGTAGTGAAATGAAAAATATTTTTCATAAGCGTATTTTAATTAATTTTAATGCATTTTCAAAACAAACTGTTGCTCGGATGATTGTGAATAAAATTAAAAAAGACGTTTTTAATTAAATCATTTCATGAAGAAAACAAGATGGCAAACTGCAATCTAATTAAGAAATACATTGAGAAAGAATGAATTGTAGAAGTTTTTTTTTTTATCAAACATGCTTCAAAAATATGAGTTGGTCGGTAGCCTGGAGGCAGAGTCTTGGCCTCGTAAACAGGAGGTCTGTTATTCGAACCAAGATGCCAGCAAACTCCCCTTTCACGTCTCAAGCTTTTAGCTTACTGTGAAAGGTGAATAAGGTTGTATTTGGGTTTATAACAATCCCAGATATATATTTAAAAAAAATGTTTATCGATAGATTCCATCGCGGCATCCACCGCAAGTGGAGTAACAAACAGGCTAACAAGATGTGATAAACAAACAAGGTTCTCCGTTCCATAGAAATGAGTTATACTGACAAATTCAGGGATAAATGGACTCCGTAGATTTCAAGCAATTGAACCGAATGTAAAACAGAAATCTGTCACTATTTTCAGCAGGTTTTATATGCCCTATAATAGGCAAGTGTATTCATACAAAATATCATACTAACGCTTATTAATGTATGTATGATATTGATTGATACGTTTATCTAATACTTACATATAGTTCACTGACTACCATACGTGTGACAGTTGCTGTAGTGGTATAGATAGAATAGACTAGACTAGGCTTAGAATAGACTAGAATAGTAAAGAATTAATTATTTACTACATACATTTCATCGCTACATGACGGAATTCACATTCTTGAATTCATTTACGTACAGGTTAGTGAGATATAGATAGGTATACGAGTACCTACTATGTATGGTGACAGTATGACAGTGGGGAGATGCCCCCCCCTCCATTCCGGATGCTCTATATTAGATTTCCTGTGGCGGCCACAGAATTATAATAAAATGAAACAATGGCCTTGTTAGGGCTGCATTGGCTTGTGTTGATCAATTACAATCCGTACTAGTTTAACGAAAAATATACACCTCATTCTCGAATTGAATTTATTACCTAGTAAAGTAGTTTTATTTATTTCTTTGTTATTCATTCTTAACTATACACTTATTACAAATAATTCGATAGAAGGTATACTTTAAAATAAAATGCAATCAATATACAAAGGGCGAGTTTATCGCAAAGACTATCTTGCATCTAACCTAAAGACTACCCTCAAAAATACCTACAAATCGAATTGCATTTATTATCTCGTAAAGTAGTTTTATTTATTTCTTTGTTATGCATACACTGATTACAAATAATTAGATAGAAGGTATACATTCAAATAAAATGCAATCAATATACAAAGGGCGAGTTTATCGCAAAGGCTATCTTGCATCTAACCCAAAGACTACCCTAAAAAATATCTACAAATCAAATTGACAGATTAACTATATTGCAGATGGCGTAAGTACTTCCCTAGAAAGTGTCAAAATAATGGAGTAAATTGTTTAAAACTGGCAACAACATGATACAAATGACAGCGCACGTGGTAAGAGATTACTCACAGAAAGAAAGAAAGAGAAAACTGGAACATCTTTGTTTGCTTACTTGAATAAAGGATTTATAATATATTATTAACTAGCGTAAATCGAACTTGCGATAAGATCAGGGATGATTGTCAGTCGGTTAATAAAATACATACACGAGTATGACTACTACATACATGGAGTAATACCTACTGTCTATGATATACACTACTACAAATATAATTGCACAGAGTACATATTAAATAGTGGAGGGGTAGTTTTAGGGTTGCTTGATTACTTTATTAGCTGACATATTGTGTTGTGCTGTGAGAGACTATTGTGAAGGGGTTGTAAACGTATCTAGTATATTATAATAGATAGGAATGTAGGTACCTATATTGTACGTACATAGATATTATCTCTTATCTAGTACCTAGTACCTGTAGTCGTACTTAAAAACAAGGAATAACAACTATTTTCACCTATTATACTTGAGTAAGTGATACCTTACTAACAAGCAGAGATTTATCAATTATTTTCTTTATTATTTCATTAATAACAGTCTTAACCTTTAGTTGACCGGTGGTACTTCCAAATACTGAAAGAAATACGTTGCACCATTTTAAGACAACGTTATACAATTGTCGGTTTAAATCTTTTTTATTGACAATAAAATAAATCACATATGGAACAGGAGCTCAATATGCGGAACATATCCATTGGGATATTCCTTTGATGATGGATGCAAGAGAGGAAATGATTCTGGGAATGACTGTTGACACTCCTCGACCCATCTGGTTTGGGGAAGTGTTTTTAAATGCTACAGACGCTTCATACTTCAAGACATTCATGAATGTGTGGGTCTCAAGATGGGATCTTCTACGACAGCCGGGTCCTCTGCCCACTGACGTGATGGGATCGGAGATTCAAACACTGGCATCGTAGTACTGACAGACTAGAAATAGTTGAAAGATAAATAAATTGTCACCTAAACGGATAAATAGAGGAGTTCTTGGACTCCTGAAATATCCGAGAAACAAAGTTATTTCAACAATGAATAAACCACAATTATAATTTACATTTAAATAGATCGACTAGCGGACTATGCGCTCGCTTTGTAAGCGGAGGATAGTGAGTTTGATTCTTGGAGTGAACAGAATGTTTCTGCTCGGTTACGGAGTTGAATTGATTGGAATAATTAATCTAGAACAATTTAAAAATAAAAATTACGATTTTCATCATGGTATGAATGAGTGAATTAACGAACTCAATAATAATATTATTATCATTGTAAAAATACTGTCCAATGATTGCTGGAGTAATAATTTATCGTTGAAAAGAAGAGGAGACAGTCAGCGGCGGCGAATTGAAGCGTACAATCTAATGGGCGTGTAGTACTGCCCCCTGTGCTGCGGTCCCAGGGCCCTGCCGCACTGATTACTATCGCGCCTCTCTATGATTTACTTCCTGAACCCCAATCCACTATGACCTTTATAGACCTCCACACATTACTGCCAATTTCCGGTGAAGAGGAAATCCAATAAGGAAAATAAATTATTATTATTTGTGATGGTTAAAATTTCGTTTCATTTTATCAGAACAATATTCTCACACAGATTGGACAAAATTTTCTTAAAACTCGTATAATCTGTAAACTTAGTGTCAGTGATAATAAAAAGAATTTTTTAGTGATCATCTGATTCGTAGAGTCCCTGGAAAAGGATTAGTCTCCCACTCTTCTGTATTTTTACGAGTGTCAGTGTTCAGTTCAGCGAAGATATTTTTTTTTGTTTATTGCATGCAGTTATGTCTGCTGGTTACCTCACTCGTTGATTTTTTTTTTTTTAAGGGCAGCGCCCGCCACATACCTCGTGCCGTACCTGGAGATATGTTTCTCCATAACGACACACGAATGCACAAACAGGATTTAATGTCACATTAAAGCGAGAAATGCTGCCCCGAGGGAGCACTCTAGATTCAGTGGCCACACACCAAAAATGTTGGTGCAAAAGGGGAAGGGAAGAAAAAGGAAATGTTGAATATGTCATGATGGTATAGATAGATGTAGAACTGAAATATTTGTTTTTTTTTTATTAAAACTTTAAAACAATGCTATGTATACAGCGTGCCATGGAGAGACAAATGCTAGACATTAGCTTGAGAGACAACGTAAGATATGAAATCATCCGATAAAAGACAGAAGTCTGCAACATTGTTGATAAAGCCTCCACACTAAAATGACAATGGGCTGGTCATATGGTAAGGTAAGAGGACGGCAGATGGACTTCCAGAATTATTGATTGGGGATCGTGGAAGGACAGAAAACATAAGGAAAGACCCCAAAAGAGATGGGTTAATGATATGCCCAGATGATGTGAAAACAATGGGATCGTTTGCTCGGAAATTATGGAAAAGTTTCGAAGAAGCCTATATCCAGCAGTGTAGAAAAGAGGGCTACCAGTAAGTAAGTTATGTTTTCACCTTTGATGATGAAATGAGTTAAAAAAATAACTTCTCGGTCACACTTACGGACGTTTTCAAGAGTGAGTTCTAATAATATAGCACTTTTTCACTGAATAATAAATGTTTTCAAACTGTACGCATGAACTAAAAAGTACACGTGTAAGCAAATTGTATCAAGTAAATTCAATTTAGGGAAAACGTTTTTGATATTAGACGTAATATTAATTTTATTACAATCCAGTGCTTAGATACATATACTAATGCTTGAGATTTCATTATACATTAGTTTGTAAATAATATTGCTATGATATTAATATTTCTCTATTACTATGTATGTACCTACAAATAATAATTCTCTTATTGTACACAGACATTTGGAGAATGTCTAGACGAGGGGAGTTCTGGAATTTTTCAAATAGTATACAGTATTTACAAATATTATTATTATGTACTTGAAAGTAGTAATACCTTATAAAAATATCTTGAAATGTTTATAATTACGTATTTGTGTGTCTATACAAGTAGAAGTTGGTTATGATACATTCTAAGTTAGAGACATTTATTATAACTATAAGCTACGATAGTTTGGGCATGTAGAAAGAATGAATGAGGACAGAATGAAAATGAATGAAGATATATATTTGCCTTAGAGGTATGGTGCTCGGAGACGTGGACGTCCGAGGATCAAATAGCAAGACCATTTTAAACAAATCCTACAAGACGGTCACGTATTGAGCACATTGAACAGGAGAGCAGCCAGCATGAGGAATTGTATGACAGTGACGGAAGCGAAAGATGTATGCAAGGATAGAAGGAAGTGGCGCTCGATCCTTTCTGCCTATCCCACGAGGGAAGCGGCGTGATGGTATGTATGTATTATAACTATAAGCTATTCACAAAATTTTCACATCTGACATATCCTATTTCTGATGTCTTCTGTGCATATTTAAAATGCGCAAGCAGAAAGAGATAGAATATAGTTTTAAAGTAACGTATCAAAAAAGATTGGTGAAACATTTAGTAGACAGCAAACAACGTGAAGTTAGCACATTATTCAAAACATTTTTTCACATGCTATGTATTTTCTTCATAGATTTTTATATATAATACCTAGATGGAGTACTCGTATGTATTTTCATTGTAATAAAGTGAGGCACCATTTTTCGGCACTTTTGACAGATCGGTTGGCGAAAAAAAGTGTGGTAAATCGCTTAAAACGTCGACAAGAACTTCAAAAAATGTCCAATTACGTTTTTATAAATGTAAAAATTATATATTTTAATAAAAACGCGAGAAATAGTTCATAAAATGTAGGAAACACCACACGCTTTCGCCAACCGTTCTGTGAAAAATTCATAGATTTTTTGCCTCACTTTTGTAAATGAGTAAGGGTTCTAGGTTTTGTATGGAATTTTGTGATTTTCTTCTATGTCTATGGAATATTCAGTGACACTTGTCTACGACCAATAATTAAGGTTCGACTACTCGCAATATGCAACTATATTCAGGGCATATTTATTATTCGGAATACTGGCGTGATATGCTCATATTATTTGGCTTCCAATATGACACATAAAAATCGAGTAAATATTGCTAGTAAATCTAATATTGCTCGTTGGATTCCACAGTCGAGAGGGTTTAAATGAAACTTTGTACCTGATGATGGAAATAATAAATTTGGATAAAGGGACTAATTAATAAGATTAACGGGATGTCAAGAATATTACTCAATTTACGCAGGTCTAAAAAATCCAACACAATGCGAAAAGTACGCTTAATAACATATTATACGGGGTGTCGTTCCGTGTATGGATGAAGAACAAAAATTCAAATTAAGATGGTGTCTGCGATCTTTCGTTGAGATACAGAAAGTTATTTTTATCTTCAAAAAACATGACTTTTCTTTTGCTCGATCAATGATCTGTTTTTTTCGAAATCAGGTCCATTTTGTGATGCCGAGGTTAAATTTTTTTTTGTTATAACTTTTGAAATAATTTTGAAAAAAATTTTTTAATGGTGCCAAATGAAAACCAATAGATTTTTTTGCACTTGCTTTAGTTCAGAATATAATCAGATTACATACTTATCTCATTCCTAAACGTGTTTTTTTGCACTAGTTTCTTTGTACATTAATTAACTTTGTAGAGATGTACCTGAAACAAAAAAGAAAATAAATTAGACAGTGAATAAAAGTGCCTATAAAGAGAGAATTTACAAATACTCAACATGTTTGTAAAAGGCTATAAGGCCGTGAATTTGTAAAAATTAAACAATATTATGTAAATATTATTCTATGATATATATGAAAGACAACACAATTGGTTTTAGTTTTTCTTAATATTCAATTGAATAGTGACCTGATTTTGACTTATAAAGTCAATACCAAACTAATATTATTACATACCGTATTGTTGCTTGAATCAATAAGGTCAAAACTAGTCAAAAGAAATACCAAAATTGTATTGTACAAAACCCTGATAAAGCCAGTCCTGATATATGCTTCTGAAACCTGGGTACTAACAAAAGCTCTAGAGAGATCCATTGCAGCATTTGAGAGAAGGATCCTCAGAACAATCTACGGTCCTGTGAGAGATCATAATGGTTGGCGTCGTCGATACAACAAAGAGCTTTATGACATTTATGGAGAGCCCGATGTGATCAGCTCCATCAAGGTGGGGCGCTTAAGGTGGGCTGGTCACATAATCAGAATGGACGACGATAGCCCTGTAAAACGCCTCACACTCCTCACACCACAAGGACGAAGAAGACCAGGAAGACCCAAACTGCGATGGATGGACTCTGTCAGCGCCGATGCATCCACACTGCAAATAACTAACTGGAAGACAAAAGCAAAGGATAGACGAGAGTGGAAGAGACTACTAGATTCAGCCAAGGCCCACCCAGGGCTGTCGAGCTCATGATGATGATGATTGTTGCTTGAATACTATGTCTTCGTATGGAAATTATTATTTTATACAATGCAAGTTTTATTTTGGGAAAGATTGAGAGATAAACAGTTGGTTTTACATGTGAAGCACAGTAAAACTAAAACGAATTGTGTTTTCTTCCATATATAAACATGGAGTTTAACAAAATAAACATCGACTCAATAAATAAATTATGCTATGAATTTTTTGACACAATCGGCTGTCGGAGACTAGATTTCTGATCGTTTTCGGAGATAAATTAACTGAAATGATTAATCTGGAGTAGTTTAATAATAAAAAATATGATTAATATCTACATAGTCAGCACTTTAATAAAATAAACAGATTGATGAATAAAATCGTGGAACCACAAACACAATCAATAATAACATTAATATAATATGTTATTGAATTCTGATTTTAATTAAATGTTTATTTAATGCGATACAAAATGCTGTTGCGTATTTTTTTCCGCAACCAGATTCAAAACAATAAAAATATATTTATTAATTTAATGGTCAAGTGAATATTTGATTTTTAATATTAATATAATGGTTATAAACACAATAAGCAGGAGAGATAAAAATACAGGGCTTAGTTGATCTACCGACGGTTCTTGGTGGAATTTCATTAAAATATAGAATAAGGTGACGTATGTAGTCTTTCTAAGCCTTATATGGTAGTTTCAAATGTTAAATTTACATTTTGAACCTAATTTTATCTCAGGCTGTTTTATGCTGCAAAACTATTTACGTTTTAAACTATTGGTAAAACTACAAATAAGATAGAGACATCCGTTATATATTATGAACTGCATACACACACAATAATAATTCAGTTTATATGGTCACTGTAAATATAATATACATGTTTGCTATCTGGATACTAGAGGTAGCTAGTCAGTTAAGGTTTGGTTAGAACGTAGGTAGATACTATTGGACAGGAGCCATTTGGCTAGAAAAATTTCTTACTTCTCCATGAGTGAACAATCATACTTTTACTAGCTTTCAAGCTCGGTGTCGGTCAACAAATAATCATCAAATACTAAGAAAAACAGCAATTGACGACAACATCCACCTCCAATGAATTTTATTGCAATAGAAGTAACGTACAAATTTTATGTATGCACATATTCCGTAATTTCCCCGTAAAAAGAAGGTCCCCTATTCTTTTCAGTGAGTTTTTGAGTGTCCTGTAAAAAGAAGGTGTATGAAAAAAATAAAGACATTATACATATAAAGTTCAGTAATCCTGATACTGAGAAAAAGTGGGAGACTAATTTATTCTTCGCCGGGTGCTCCACGAAATATTCGTTAAAGTATAAAAATAAATAAACATAAAATAGAGATAATGAATAATGAATATAACAGATATTCAAACATGTATACATATTATCAAAATCCTACATTTATATTTACGTCATTATCTATGTATTACCACAGTCTATGTACTAGCTCATAACTGTTATAGGATACCTATAACAATGGGCCACTTGCAGATTTTTTTTATTACATAAAATTGTTAATTAGTATGAAAGAAACACAACCACAATTTATTTTAATTTTTATTGCACTATTTTCTTAGATATTAGCTTTTCAGAATTGAATTTTCGCGGAGTGATCAAAAACAATATGGCGGCACTGTGACGTCACGGAGAACGGTGAACCATAATAACTTTCGCACCACAGATTAAAATCTCATACACACATGGGACTCCGTGACGTCATCAGCTGTAAAAATCCATTTTACGTATTTTGCCAAACGTCAAAAATTTTGGATTTTATTTTTGGAAATTCTCAATAATTTAGATAATTTAAAAAAATTTAACTGACATATTTGTGTTTTCCGATCTCAAATTTACTTAATTCGATCATTTTTATTAAAATCCCCCACGACTGCAAGTGGCCCATTCTACATAATGTATTAAGGTATGTACATGTATATATGAGTATTTGTAAGTGTGTGTTTATACATGTATGGGGCGAGATTTGGGGAAAAGAAACTGCATCTTATATCAAAGTTATAAACTTGTGTTCCTACATTTATATAAAAAAAAGTGAGTTTAGAGTTGTCCAAAACTTTATAGAGATGGGATAAAACAAGACGTTAAATTACAAAAAAAAAAACATTTTTTTGTAATATATTTTTGTCACAGAACATTGAAAAGATGCCCACCTCACACCCGGATATCTCAGGAGTCGTTAACTCCTACTTATCCACACATTCAAACCAAAATTATCCTCACGGGCGGGCCATTGGGGAGGCCTGAAGAAATTTGTCATAGAACAAAGTCAAAGAAGCATTAACGACATGGATGAGGAAAAGTTGATAAAAAGGATTTACTTGTTTGAAAAAAGAGAGGAGAAGAAACGTGGGCATCCGAGAACCACGTGGATCAAATTTTCAAAGACGGCTGTGTGTTAAGTAAAATAAATGTGAAAGGTGTATAAATAAGGTTGTATTTGGGTTTATGACAAAACCCAGCTATATCTTTTTAAAAAAAAAAATCGACATGCGTGCATGACAAATGGCATGAGTGTTGAAATAGCGAAAGAAGTATGTAAGGAAAAACTTATATGGCGTTCTGTCCTCTCTGCCTACCTCACTTGGAATAGAGCATGAGGGTATAAAATAACAGCTTGTAACTTTTGTGACTGTTATTTTGATGATGTACATAGAATCACACCCTGCTATCTATTATAACTTACACCTAACCCCTCCACAACACATGGCGGCTACATTATGCATGCAAGTATAAAATATTGCTTGTTTTTTTTATTTTTACATATGATAAAATATTCTTGTCAGGATGTTTCTCCTATAAATTACATGATGACGAGTCATATAACATTCTCACATAATGCACTCTTGTTAAATTGTTACGTAAAAAACAGTGCACCAAAAAATATATAATAATTTATTTGTAAAGCCTTTTGAATGTGTAAATTTTCTTTTTTTGGATTTATCTAAGAGTATGCGTACTAGAAAAAAATATGAAATAAATTTGTTCTGTAGATTCTTCTAGAGGTATTTTTTATGTAAATTAGTATCCTGTAAAAAAAACATAGGTACTTCTAAAACATCATGAAAAAAATAAGCATCATCAATTCAGCTATGTATTATGATACGGAAAGCACAATCAGTATATTCATTAATGCAGTTATTATATTAGCTAGAATAATCATAGAGAAAATTTTGTTAGAAAATAAAAATATATGTTCCTACATACTTATATTTAAATGATTATTTATTAAAGATTAAAGAATGTCTTAAATATTTATTGGTACAGTGAGAGCGGTCTGCATCTTTATTGCATGCAGCTGGTCTTCTGGCTACCCCACTATAGGGATATGCAGTGATGGTGTAGTAGTAGTAATTAAAGAAACACTGAAACATTTATATTGTGAAAGTTACAGTGTTTCATAAAATAATCATTTTAATATACAAGTGAAAATGAACTTTCATAGAGTTACCACTGAAAAAATAGAATTCCTAAAAATATATAAATATTGTTCTGACTTTTCATCCATAGGGAATCTGAGATTTTTACCAAAAAAATACTTTTGAAAGAAATGTATGGGAAACAATAAATGACTTTTTGTGTTATTGTATGTTGGGAGGGGGTGTGTATTGTATAGTGGACGGGGTTGAGTATACATATTATATATAATATAAAGAGGGAGGGGGTTGGTATGTGGTCTAATGGAGTAGTTCTGCGGGGATAGACAGTAGGAGCGAACAACCTTTATTATTTTTTTAAAATTATTTTATTACTTGTGGTGCCGCGTAAAGGAGATCTGGCTAACTAAGTTGACCGCCTTCTGCGTGGTTGGTCCGTTGCTGTGGAACAAAATTCCCTATGATTTGCGAACTCTGGAGAGTGTGGAGGTGTTCAAGGCAGGGTTAAAGACCCTATTGTTCAGGAGGTGTTATGATTCTTGAATGAGCCCTTGCGGTGGTTTTTCCACAAAACGGCGCATCTTATAAAAATGTCTAGTTATTATTATTATTAATATGAACAAAAAAAACAGAAGATAACTTATTACATATTTGGTTTAAAATAAAAAAAAATTAATACATATAATATGTAAGAATGTAACCAAAAATGTGTTTTTTGGATATTAAAAAAAATATATAAAGTTGCGATACAATTCAACCGGAGTGCGAAAGTTTTAAATACTACATTATTTTCTTAGTCAAAATTTGGACGAAATTGATTTCTCGCGTGCCGAGTGTTGGTGTTTGCTGTTGGGGGTAGCTAAATAAAATAATAACATGAAAGTGTGTGATGGATAACCACTATTTATATCAAGGGGATGATTTAATAATAAAGTTGGAAATACACTGCAAGGCTTTTTACTCAAATAAATATAAATATTAAACTCGCTCTCGCAGTTTGGGTGGGCATTTTTGCAATATAGAGGAAAAACACATTTTCCGTGATTTTAATAATATTTTACCGAGGAAACAAAATTGGTCTCCTAATTTTTCTGGAAAATATTTTGAATGACCTGCAAAAGACACTTATACAGCTTTCTCTGTCCACTACTGAATATAAGCTTACCCCATATTATGTCTCCAGGCATATCTGTTCCTGACTTTCTGTGTCCAGTCACAAGTGATTCTTCTAATGTCAATGTAAAAGATGTTCTACTGTAACAATGTCCTTCAAAGACGAAAAATGTCTCTCTCATTAAAAATCAATATGGTAGGAAAAGCATTTGTTTCTTCAATGAGAACATTAGAAGAATGTGCGAATGCAAGAGGCATGTTGTGGATAGAATGCGTGTAACTAATCTACGACAGTTTGGGTATGTGGAACGAATGTCTGATGAAAGGATTTAAAAGAGGATATGCTTACTTGAAAGAGAGGGCGTGAATAAGCGCGAGCGTACAAAAACCACGTGCCTTGATCACGTGGATCAAATGCTCAAGGATGGCCATGGGTTTAAAGTAAGAGAAATTGTATGAATGCAGAAGAATAGATCTAATTAATTTATATTTTAATAACCAGGTTAATTGGAATACATCGCATCTTAGCGATAAACTCGCCCTCTGTGCATTGAATTGTATAACTGATATTTTCTATGATACTGTTTTAATTTGTATTATTGAAAACAATGTATAATGAAGAATATGTAAAATAAATAAATCTATATGACGTTACATTCTTTCTGCCTATCCCAAATGGGATACTACGTTAGAGTATAGTACTTATAGTATATAAATGTATAATTATTATGTAAATAATAATATCAGTCACAATAGAAATAAATATTTTCGTAGGAACAACATGGAAGAGATAAGAATCTTCGTATAAATATTATTGTATAATTACTACTGTAATAATCATAACCCCAATTATGTGGATGCCTTGCCATATTCCGTGACTGCCAACAATTAATAAATAACAAAAACAAAATTTAAAATACTTCATCAAGGATGTCCCGCAAAACATCAATCTCGAAACAAAATAACAAAATGTTGAAAACAAACGAGGGAAATGGCATGATCGTATGAATGAAAAAAAATCTATGCCAATACGACATTTTCTATAAAGTGGGGTTCTCAGTAGATCAACTGTGTAATAAACATCAACTTTATCGTGTCTGTGCTAGTAAAATAAAGACATTCAAAATGGGTGGCATTTCTCAATTAATTCCATATACAAATAACATTTACTCTTTATCAGTTCACGGTGCTCGCTATTGCAATAATCTTCACGCCTTCAAACGGGCGGTCAAACATGATTTTATCACTCAAAATTTGGCACCTGTTTCCTAATCCCTTTTTCTACCGATTCTTCTCTATCGTAATTCCTCTCCTCTTTTCTTAAATCATCATCATCATCCCCCTCAACGCTCCTCTCGGGAGCACAGGGCAGAAACCAGCCTCCTCCATTCAGAGCGTCTCTGTGCCAATCGCGTCACCTCTTCCCACGACATTCCCTTCGCTCTGATGTCGTTGTCATAGGAACGGTGTATTGTAAAAGAGAAACGCCCTTTCTTTAATATGTATAGTAAAATCTGCATGAAATTGGGTTCTTTGAAAAAAAAAATCGCTTCTCTGCGATAAACTCGCCCTCTGTATATTACTTACTTACTTTCCGGTTCCGGACTTTAGAGCTAGCCACTCCAGTATCATTAGGTCATTCTTATTACAAGCATTGATATATTGATTTCATTTAACAAAAAGTTGGTTGTAATCAATGTAAAGTAAAGAATAAATAAATGAATATTATGATACTCTTTGTAACTCTCGTCCTTCTTAAAATTCCTAAATAAACTCTACAGGCAACCCCTTTATCACTTGTGAAATGCCAGTCAAAAGAGCTGTTGTAAAATATCAATGATATTATAAGACAATACAAGTGTTAGGTAAGAGTATGACTCAAACGAAACGTGGTGCAAGGGCGTCTCGAGGGATTAAGGTGTTTCAAGCGATTCCCTGTACGGTGCAAGGGCGACGCTAAAATGCTAAAATAAACAAAAGGATAATATAGATATCACATAAGATATGCCCTTCTTTTAAAAGTACCATTATCCCCATTGTCTATGCAAGTATAGTTTATCTATCTATCAATCTGTATTGGAAAGATAAATAAGGATTTTGAATTTTTAAAGGGTACTTGTGTTCACATTGTAAAAAATCATTTCACTGTTCAATTTTTTAACTATGTAAGGTATACATTAAATCTCTTTCGCTTCCGAACACACTTGTGGACATTTTATTTATTTTTTAAACCTTTTCTATACACAGATGTTAGTATAGCTGGTGGACTTATCACACATGTAATTTCTTCCAGACAACCAGTGCTATCTCAATTTTACTGAGACAGTTCTTCTCCAAACCCTGGGCTTCGAAAATATCGAATGAAACTTTACGATCCAGCCGGGAATCGAAACCAGAACCACAATGATGCAAGTCGACTGCGATAGCCGTTACACTACTTGGCCGGTTCAAGAGAACTAAAATAAAAAAATAAAATTTCCATGTATTATGGATTGAGATTACGGTGAGGGGGGGGTAGTATACAGCTGTTGGAGTGGTGGAAGGTACAATAATAGTTGCGGGTGGGTATAGTTACAAAGGGGAAGTAGGAGGATTTGTATGTTTACAATATTAAGTTTAAGTCTATGAAATTCTAATGTTTCGATTAAAACGTAGAACAACACTGTATTTTCAATAACGAATGAATGGTTATGTTCCATACAGTGGTCCGCCATTTCCGACTTACAAGACAGACCTCTAAAAAGATTTTTGAATTCTACGATATGTGTACTTACACATTTTGAGAAACTGCAAGTTCTTTCAAATACTTATAAGCACAATGCATGTTATTTGTAATCTTCTACCGAATTCATAAATTCTAAGTGGACGTCGAAATATTTCTGGTGTAAATAATTAAAGTTTTATTTTCATTGAATCATTGGAAACAGTTCTCCCCTTTAAATAATATTTTCATACCATTACGATATCTCCCGCAAGTAGGTTAGTCAGTAAAATAACTACTACGTGCGATGAACATAGAAGCCGTCTACTCCGTGTCATAAAGAATAAGATAATCAGGATATCTGATATTTATATCATCGTTGAGTTATGAAAAATGATGTTAGATGTATTTTATGTGATGTTTTTCAAAAGCCTGCCTCATATAGAAAGGACTGATAATCCTATTCAATTTCGAGACCTTTAAGTATAAAAGGATCTCTACCTCAAAAATTCAATAAAGCTGAATAGCATTATTGATTATACTTAAAGCTTTTTAATATCTGTCATTTCACTCGATCCAATTATGAATTCCATTGTTCAGAATGATTCTTCCCTTTTTCGTAGGTATATAATAATGAGATAGGTGAAGAGTATAGGGAGTAGGAAGTAAGTTAATATACTGAAAAGCAATGCTGCATCTTAATACTGCGACACCTACTAGATCTCAGCTGTAGTGTAATAGATGCTGCATGTTCAACTTGAATAGAATAGGGAACTTCATTGTGTCTGTATTTTGTATACACTTGTTGTTTTATTATAATACCCTATTATGTTTTTCTGAAGTAGTTTTGTGAAGGAATTACTGGATAATATAATAATATTGAAGCGCGAGAAGGTGTATACACCCTTAATATATAATGATATACACTAAAGTGGGTACAAAGATAATAATCTGCTTCAGTAGGGATGTGATGTGATAGGGACTGATTTCATTTTAAACCCCAGAAACTCCAAATTAGAATGTTGTATTTTATTAATATGAGAAAAACAAGTCCTGATTGGGTGTCCAATGACAGTGCATCAAAAAGAAGGCTTTAAACATGGCTCAACAGTAACCTCATCAAATCATACCTACATATTCATCAATCTATATTGTAGAAATTCAAAAGATAAATTGGAAATGCGACCAAACACATCTGTGTAACAAGGCTTGAAGGACATTGATTTTTTTTATTATTATTGTAAGTCTTTTCATGGTTTTGTCAGTTATATAGAATGGAACACATAAGTCTAAGTGGGAAAGGGGCCACTGGCATCTCAATATAAAAGAGGTAAGTTATATGATATAGTATGCTTATTAATTATTTTGGAACCTTTTTTCTGAGAAAATTAGTACGGAGTTACTAGTCTTTACAATGTGCATACAACTCCCTTGAATAGGAATCAGAAAATGTTATCGACTTGTGCTGGTTGGGTAGATGAGTTGTCGGTTGAGTAATGTTCTCAACATCTTCACTTATGCACAGGTAAAAATCCAAGGAAATGCAAAAACTATATTTAACAAATCGTTGCATTACTTTATACCTACATGGAATTCCGTTAGTAGATAGAACTTTGTTCAAGGAAAATATTTTTCCGTCTACAACAAGCATGTCAAACTTGCGGCCCGCGGGCCGCATGCGGCCCACAACGTATGACTTTGCAGCCCACTAGCAGTACAAAACATAACGGTACAAAAAAAATACTCTTTATTAATTTTACGTTTTTTTATACTTTTCAAAATAAACCTAGTTTACAGTATACATTTTTTTTGTGGCCCACATAAACTTTTTATTTTTTATTTGGCCTGTGTTAGGATTTGAGTTTGACATGCTTGGTCTACAAGTTCGACGCGTCGCGACGCCGGTCTACCTGACATCTTCCGACCTTATATAATCAAAACATCTAGTCTGAAATCTTTAAAAACTTCTCGCATATTTTTTGAAAAATAATTTGCAATTCCATACGACAATCATAACTTTGTTACTGTTTACGATTTAAAGTGATTATTCGCTATCAAAGTGAATAATTTGATAATATAAATGTAATATTAATGAAGTGTTGAATTAGGTTACGTTATATTTCATAACGGTAATCAAAGCTTAAAGCACTTAGATATAAATTGTTATTATACGTAATTTTACAAAGCAAACGTTACGATCATGATATAATAATATAATGTGTTTAATATTTTATGATAGCTGATTGAATATTTCTCCAAGACTTGGGTAGTATCCAGAGCAATAAATTATTTTACGACTATTTGGCAATGGTTGGTTATGAAAATAAATAATTTTGTTGTCCTTGGCGTCATCGATTTCCTGTTATAAATATATCTTATATTACTATACGAGTAAATATGGAGAATAAATACAATATTGTAGTGAAACATAAATGATCGTTTCTGTATTTTTTCTTAAAATCCAGAAAGTTAACCATTTAGGTCACGTGCTCAGAGACAAAAACTACAAATTACTGCATCTGATCATTAAGGGTAAGATATAGAGTCAAAAATGTGTTTAAAGAAGGCAGATTTCTTGACCGTGGAGTGGAACTGGTCTCTTATTCTTTTCCGCAAGTTTTTGAGTGTCCTGTAAAAGACAGGTGTTCGAAAAATAAATACATTTTACATCTTAAATTCAGCGATGAGATTTGCCACCCACTCTGAATATCTTATTTTTTGTTGGCACAGAGAGGACAGCTTGGATGTTTATTACATGTAGCGGATCTGCTGGTTACCCTACGTGTGGGATATGCCGTGATGGTGTATATATATCTAGATAGAATAGATTTCTTGACTCCGTACACTCACGAGTGGATAGGACTAAGGAAGATCGAGGAGCTATTTCGGATAAGATAATAAAGATGTATGGAATTATAATAAATTTATTAAAAGAATAAGGTTTTCTTGAAGGCAAAAGGTATTACGGGAGGCATGAATACAAGTTGATAGTAAAGGCATTATGCTCTGTCTGCCAACTCGATAAAGAGTTTGGCTAAAAAAGAATAGATTAGAATGAGGTTATCTCGAAAAAGATTATCGGAGGCCGAATTGTTGAATAGTAATGAATAAAATTATCAAAGATACTTGCAATTAAAGCAAGAGTCAAAACAAACAAAATAACCTTTTTAGGTGTTTACAAAACTTTAAAGGGATGTATATCCAAAATTGTTGAAAATAAATAAATAAATTTAGTAAAGAGAGTGACATAAACAAAGAAAAAATTTCTCCCCGTATTCTCAAAGTAATAAAACTGAATATAAGTTCCTAATGTAAGATGAAGGCTGTGAAACAAAAAAAAGGACAAATGACAAAGTTGACACAAATTGTTTTTAAACAACAACAACAAGAAAAAGAAAAAAAGCTCTATGATATTATAACATCTACGAGATTTAAGCCCGGCTAGCTCACGGAATAATAAATATATTAGATTGATAAAAACAGGGAAGTGTCTGTTGGATTCACACTATAAGGAAGTATTCTATTTTTTTATTGCGATATTCTATTATTTCCTTCAGCAAAAGATTAAAGCTCTCACTCTTTTCAGTAAATTTTCAAATTACCTGTAACATTAGGTTTAGGAAATAACAATCGGTTTAAATCATCACATTGTTGCATTGAATGCCTACATTAATATTCTAACATTAATTCTGTTAGGTAATATAACGTAAGATACTTGTAATTTTATTATATTATATTTGTCCAGGAATATGACCAAAGAATGCATGTTTTATAGAAGATCTATCGTTATCTTTATTGTTTGATTATTTATCTTTAAAAATACATGGCACAGGTCTGTACATGTTTGGATATAATATGTACAAAAACGAACATTAACAGTAACGTAAAATAAATGTTAAATATATTTAAAAAAATATATTGCATCAATGGACCAACGGTAAACAGAGAAACACGCAAAAATTTATTGAATGAAGAGATAAAATAACAGATTTTATTACGATAATAGTAATTATACAGCATTGAATATTAAAAGATTGAAATTTGGACATTTAACTGTATGCTTATTGCTTGTAATTGTATAATTCTTCTAAATATATATGTATTGGCTGTAGTGTCCTGTTGGCTTAAATAAATAAATAGGACATAATTTAAATAAATCGAATCTCAATAATAATAAACAAAAAGAATTATGAAGTAATTATGTCGCAAAAATAATACATCAAAATTATGTCGCAAAAATAATACATCAAAATTTAGCAATTAAACATAATCTTTTAAACTCACAAATAGTAATACCTTATTATAAATACAACCCGGAACCGGTTTTAGAAAATCAAAATTACAGGCTCTATTATGATAAAACCATAATAACAGATAGACAAATACATCATAATAGACCCGATTTAGTATTACATGATAAACGTAATAAAATAACGTACCTAATAGACATCGCTGTTCCAAATACACATAATATACAAACAACCGTGGCAGAAAAAATACGTAGATATACAGAACTAGCAGGAGAAATAAAAAATATTTGGCATTCTAGATCCGTTTATATAATACCTTTAGTTATGTCAGCTACAGGGGTAACTCCGAAATCTTTAATAAATAATTTACAAAAATTAGATTTACCGGTTAATTTGTATATTAAAATTCAAAAATCTATTATAATAAACACTTGTTATATTGTAAAAAAGTTTTTGAACACAGATATTTCAGGCACAATGCTGGTATTTTGATCCCGCGTTTTGAGCCTAATCCTTTGATATCCTGTATATCTGGATAGGTGAATTTTTCCCGGCATTAGACTGTTAAGTTTTTGTGTGACCATGACTGATCATATGGAGACTTATCTGGTTGTATAATGCTGAGAAGTGTGGATGGCAATTCTGCCGCCGCGTATTAAAAAAAGATGGTCAGTAACACAATATGAAAAAATTAAAGAGTAAGAATTGCATAATAATAAAATAATATTATTTAGATTTATATAGGATATTTAGGAAGATAAAAAATAGTTTAAATAATTACAATAATATGATAATAACACATTAATATATTAAGATAAATTAAGAATAAAATAATGATGGCAAAACTGTTAAGATATATCGGGCCGTTGTATATGGCCGAAAAGGATATAAGTACATAGGAATAAACTAACAAACGTATAAAAATATGAATAAACGGACTCAAATATTTATAAGGTCAGAGTTGCCTTTAGCCAAGGTACATATATTTTATGTAATGTATAATACATTTTACATCACACCATACACTAACATAATATGATATAACCTACAATCTATGCGTCTACTCTAAATACGGATAGAGAAAAGTTCTGTGTCAAACAAATTACTGAAACATTTGAACAACACTTGGAGTTTGTGAGACAATAAAAGAAGGATAATTTTGTTTGAATTTCCAAATGTCATTCGTGAACCTTTAAACTTATAAATTATTTCAAAGATATACTCGTATAATAAGACAAGTGTGATGTTAAGTAAGTTGAATCTGCATTTTTATGACATGCAGTCAATCACTGACTACCCTATTTGTGAAAGATATATCCACGGTATGGATAGGTTAGGCTATATAGATTGATAGATAGCAAACCCACTGAATTATTTGTGAAATTAAAATCCAAGTTATTCTTACAACTAACCATTGTACGAGGTTAAATTTACAATGAAAAAGAAAAATCAAAGATCTAAGAATTGGGTAATAATCCCTTCTTAGAGTCAGTTTTTGAGTTATTAAGTGAATGCGGTAAATCACTTTTCCAAAGTAAAGCTATCGAGATTTGCAATATGTGTTCAATGTATAAAAAAACTTAACGTTTAACAAAGCGGAATATATTTTTATAATAAGAAATCTCAATTTAAAACAACAAATGAAAATAATACTTAATAGTTAGAAAACAAAGACGAAATAGAAAGAACAAAGATAGATGAAAAATGGAGAGTTAAGGAAAATTGAAGAAATAAGATAAAATTCATAAACACAAATGTTAGAAGTAGGTACTGTATGTATGAAGTGTACATGGGATGGCAATTTGGTAACTCGGTAGCTTTGTATGCAAACCCTAAGGCTAAGGGCTGGATACGCATTTGTATTCAACGCGATGTCCCGTCTTTCGACGCAACGGTAAAGGCGAAAGACTTCAGGTTTCAGCATTGTACCTATTAATAATTGGCGTAGAGAATTGCTTTAAAACTTATTTATGATATAATTCTCTAAAGTAGATACTGAAATGAATTTGCATTACAAAGACAGAAGTTTTATGAAGATTTTCTTATTAAATATATTACGTTGTTATTATGACTTTGTTGATATTAGAATAAAACATTTGTCTAATAAAGGTTTCCTAAAATTTCCGGTGTATGTTTTAGGAGCTCTTAAATAATCCAGAATTCAGAAGGATTTAAGTTTGCCGGAAGGACTTCGGAAGGAAAAAATCTTCTAACAATAACTTTGATGTCACATCAAGGAAATGTTTATTACAAAGCACTTCTTAATTTCGTAGACTAGTACACAAAACAAATATCACTTTGTTGCTATGAATCTCATCAAATGGCATACCTTATTGTTGCATTGAAGAGGTTAAAATATTGTTTTATAAGTTTGATGTTTCTCAAATAAACTTGCCAGTCTCAGGACACCCCAAAGACATGTAACAATTATAGCTAAAAAATATTCAATATTTCGCCCAACGGTATTTAAATAAAACTTAAATTATTAGAAATAAAACTCTTATTTAGTACTTCCACAATTGATTTTATTGATAACAAGCCGGTTTTCAAGAGGTTCCACTATCATTATCAGGTTAACTACAATAAACACATAAATAAAGTAAGCTTGAAGATGAGAGTAAAAGCTCTTGAAAGGCGACTTCTGATCAATTAACTCAACGTCGAAGTACCTACTTAATAAAAGAGCTTAATCAGATAATTTGAAAAATATTCAATAACCCAAAGCACGTGTTTTACTATTTTTATTTCAAAGTAAGTAAAGTTTTACTAAAAAAGCTTTTCTCATCATTCTAGAATATTCAGGCTTTATAACAAAAAACGTGTTAAACGTATCTACTTTTGATTTGGAAAGAATATAGGTACTTGAAAAGGCACCTTTTTTAATAAAATATTATTTTAAATTTATTATTATGAAGTGAAAATTATAAGCTTCTGTATTCAAAGCACAGAGTAAACCACAAAAAAATACTAATGAAAAACTTGACACTGTTGTAGTAAAAAAAGTATTAGTTGTATGTGTGTGTTGAAAAAAAGCTCATTTTTAATAAACAGAACCGGCTAGTCGACGGCGGAATAAGGGCGAAAAATTAAATCTCAGTGGCAATTACAGGACAAGGGATGAGGGAGTGAAAGAAAAAAAAAACCATCGCGAAATTATATTATTATGAAAAGGGTGAGTGTGACTTTGTGAATAGGGGGCAACAAACGTGACCTGACTTCAGAGTCTCCTGTATTAATTACAATATTTTATATTTACGCGTTAAAATATTTTCGGGAAAGAGAAAAACCACCACATTTAATATTATAATACAGTGGAACCTCTCAAATCGAGTAATTCGCATAACGAGCAAAAAAAATGTGAAAAAGTTGCTCCATTAACGAGCGACGTTTCGCATAACGAGTTACAGAGAAAGGGTAAGTACCTTTTTCACGACATTCACTTGTGACCTTGTGAGCCGGGACTTACGCGCCAGTATATCAGTCTGTGTCTAGCACTCGTTCTGTAAGCACTTTGCTTGTTATTTTCCATTAGCGTGATGATTAATTATCTATACTAATATTATAAAGAGAAAAGATTTCATTGTTTGCATTGAATAGGCTCTGAAACTACTGAACCGACTTGAAAAATGTTATCAATGTACAGTAAAGAATAAATAAATAAAAAAAAATAAACAAAAATTCTTCCACTGTTGGGAAGCTACATTATCCCCGGGTGATATATATTTTCAAAAAAGTTAGGGATCCCACTCCGATCTACCGGTGCGAAGCCGGGGAGGACCGCTAGCTTGTCATAAATTCATATTTTTATTTACGTTTTTTTTTCCAAATCTAAATTGTAAAATCCTTTATAAGTAATTTTATTTGAGTAAACGTTAATAAAAAAAATAATATTATTGAGTATTCTTTCGGCATGGAACGCATTATCGTATTTTATATTGATTTCTATAGAAAAAAATGTTTCGCTTAACGAGTAAGATTCTGGAACGAATTAAACTCGTTTTGAGAGGTTCCACTGTATTTTAAAATTCGCTTAAGAGAATCTTGATCGGAAATTGTTTCATCAGTAGATACGTAGTGAGACTTTTAAAACTTAATAGATTATTAAAGCCAATGTTAGTATTACAAAGTCTTATCGCACTTAACTGAATATAAGTGATAATACTTACTGCGAAAAGTTCGATTACGAGTATCTTTATAAAATTTAGTGGATATTAAAAGATGAATATTAATTCCTATGATTTTTTTTTATATAGATTTGAGTGGAAGAAATCGGATCACTTGTCTCCATAACAGATATGGCTCAACAGGAATAAAGACTGTTAAAGAATAGTTTTAATTTGTATATATTAAGTAGTAACTTTATCTCATTGATTTTATACTGGCACGAAGAGGACAGTTTGTATGTTTCTTACATACAGCTGATCTGCTGGCTACCCCACTTGTGGGATATGCCGTGATGGTATAGTAGTATAGTAGTAGTAGTTATTCTATTGACTAATTGTGGGATGTTCTATTTGATGCTAAAGAGTCTCCAAACCTCCAAAATATTTCTCATAAAATTCTGTTGAATGTCATATTGTTTACTACTTATATACTTTACTTTTCCGGATGTATATGGCTTTACCATTTGTTATCCTTACGTCGTTTTCTTCAGATGCATTCAGCATCAGTGGGTATTGCAATAAGCGAGAATCACTATGCACTTCCCGGCATTCGCAGCCCGTGTCCTACCCATCCAAAAAGATGTAATAATATATGATTTTTATTCGCTAAAAACGTACTCAATCTGTCACCAGAGTATGCAAATATAATAATTTATGTTTAGATACAAAATAATTTATTATGATTTTCTAGTTGAGTGCAATTCCATTATACATTTTATTAGAAACAGTAAGTATTTATATATAATATACACTTCATACAATTTATTATAGGAGAAGAAATGCATCTCTGTTTTTTCAGCATCCCCTGCACATCAATGTGACACGCAGACAGACACATGTCTGCCCTTGTTCTCCAGGGTGGAAAATGGACAGATGCTCCCTGCATCTCTTACTTACACATTAAAAGCTTTCACCCCTCATAAGCTCTATGAAAAAGCTCGGGCGGATGGAAGCTTTTCTTTTGTCAAGTCGATCAAATCATGGATTTTCTTTGTATCATTATATTTCCTCAAACTTTAATGTTATTTCATTTTGTTGTATTGTTACATAATAGTATAAAATGTTTTGAACACCAGTATCATTTTTGTCATTCAATATATTATCATTTTTATGTATTCAATATAAATCCTTGCATAATATCACACGACTCAAACATTGAAAATGTGTACGAAAATAATTATTAACAGTAATCTGAGAATAGAATGATTGGGATAATACAGGTAAAAAATAGGCAGCATTTCGTTCTGACATTGAGTCCAGATGCCCTCCGAATTTTTTCCATGTAATTGAAAGCCCTGGTGGCAGCTCCTACGCGGATTGGCAATTCCGATCAGAGATCACCCCCTGGCGTTGTGGTTATTCCGAAGTATTTAAACATACTGATCTGGAATGAGTATTTCGAACCATTGCTAATTTTATATCATAAAGAAAAACTTATGTTGTGAATAAGAAAAAGGCAAGAAAAATAGTTAAAACAAAAAAGGAATATAACCTAAAGTTTTCGTAATATTAAACACCCATAGATAGACACACAACAAATTCAAATAAATATTTTTATTATTTTTAAAAATGTAAAAAGTTTTGAAGCAGTAAACATTAGTTTCTAAAACTGTAGTCTGTGAAAATTTACCATTTAGGAAGCATATCGCACATTGCAAAGGATATGTGCTTATACTTTGGATTGCAATACTATTATAGTATTGCCGGATATAGAAATAAAACATGCAATATGAATTTTATATAGAAAACTTTTCGTTTCTCTCACCATTCTTTTGACTCTTTGATATCTGTTTGTTGGATAAGGCATGTGTAATTTGGTTGCGATGTATTTTCATTCTCTTTACATATATCTGCTAAATAAATACTCATTCATAAGTGTGAGTGGGATAGCAGCATTGTTACTTTAATGTGGATAGTCTGTAAATGTTATAAAATAAGTTTGTATACTGGCGGGTGCTATAGTTTTATATTGCTGCATTGTATAGTTATGTGTATGTGTATGTGTGATAAGTAAATGTGACTGCGTTTGAAATAATAATTATTGTTGTATTGCATCGAACTAAATATGATTTTTTGTATATGTTTAATGGCCTTGTGCCGTGTATGAGGTTAAATAAATAAATAAATAAATAAATAAATAAATAAATAATACCTAAATTTACTTCAAGACCTCTTCCGAATAAAGTGCTAAATAATAAATATACAGACTAATTTTTGATTTAGTTGACGTGTATTTTGTAAAACTTCATTTTATTTTTTGAGAATAAATACAAACTGTTTAAGTTTTATTATTTTGATAATAAGTATAGTAACCGTGGAGCGCCCGATAAAGAATTGGTCTCCCACCCTTCTCCGTAAGTTCACGAGTGTCCTGTAAAAGGCAGGTGTTCGAAAAATTAACACATTTTACATCTTAAATTCAGCGATGAGGTTTGCTACCCATCCTGAATGTATTGATTTTATATTGGCATGGAGAGGACAGCTTGCATGTTTATTATATGCAGCTGATCTGCTGACTACCCGACTTGTGGGATATGCCGTGATGGTATAGTAGTAGTATAGTAAACTGGGTACAACTTATAAAGTCATTGCCAAACAGTTTGAGTTTGACAATTTCAAGTTGACAAATTCAAAGTCAAGTTCTCTTACCATTAGGCCATGTTGTATGGGTAGCCTCTGAAAGTTGTCTTTATAAGCTGAAATTTTTAACCTACCGTGACCTTACCGACACCTACCGATAATGTTACTGAGGCTTTTTAACTACTCTTCGGCTTAGGATTCGACATCGTGATCTTTGAACCTGCAACATGACTGTTGTAGACAACATTTTTTTATTGTTTTCCTGATCTCTACATTCGACATATTCTAAAATTTTTAGAAGCGTACATCATCATCGTCATCGCCCTCAACGCTCTTAACGGGATCACAGGGTAGAAGTCAGCCTCCTCCATTCAGAGCGATTCCATGCTTTTTGCGTCACATTTTCCCACGACATTCCCTGTACTCGAATCTCGTTGTTATAGGAACGATGTATTGTGAAAGAGAAGCATACACATGTACAATATTGTTTTGAGAATAATAATTTTTATTAGTTGCCAATACTTTATAGCAATGATTTATAGCCATCATAAAGAATTCGAATTGAAAAACATTACAAGGAAATTGTCATTTATCTCATGAAACGATACACAGACAATAAAACGTATCTATCATAAGCTTGGAATTTGAATGTTATAAAGCTCATAAAAATGTTTCAAGTTGTCAAAAGTCGTAAAGTGGAAAATTCGGAACAGATCGTTTCAATACTGGTATTACTAATATATGTAGGTACAATATCGTAAAATTATTTCATTACGAGAAGTAAAAGATCGACCGTGTTATTTTTACTATAATAACTAACATAACATGTATTCACTTCACACAGGTTGAGCTAGTCCCACATATATACGATGCACTAAACACATAATATACATGAAACAATCAGATCCAGGACGATTTGAAAAAGGTCATTTTTCACTTTGCCCTGACCGGGAATCGAACCCGTGACCTCGACTCAAAGGCAAGAGTTTTACCTCTGCGCCACATCGACTGCTAGTTTACTTCAACATCACGAATTATTCCACAAGTGAGGTAGCCAGCAGACTAACTGCATCTAATAAACATGCAGATTGTCTTCTCAGTGCGGAAAAAATAAGCAATTAAGGATGAGTGGCTCATCGCTAAATTGTATATGTACTATGATAATTTATTTATTTATTTATAATTTCATATACGGCACAAGGCAATTAATCATATAAAAAAATCACAAACTGTTTGGGCCAATTCTAATTTATGGTTGATTTCGGGTTGTTCCTATGTGGAGGTGAGGGTTTGTGTAAAATGTTTCATTTATCAAAAATTGTCACAATTCTTCCCATCCTTGCAGCAATCATATTACATTGTGTTCCTATCATTTTTTCTTCCCCACCAGTATTCATTGTGATTCAGTACCTAACGCATCGCCTATAACTTGTTACCGCATCAATATAATTTCACCGCTTATTAATAATATAAATATACAAACCCGCATAAATTAATATTAAAAAATATCAGACATTAAAATAATAATTTATCACAAGAGTTATCTAAGAAAGAATTTAATAGAGACAGTCGTTCTCAAGAAAACTTTGTAGGACAAACCGAATCGTTAAATGATATAAGACAACAGTTTGAAAGTGTAATTGAAGAGCTGTTCTCATTATATATTAAAACGCAACCAAAATTTGAACCTGATTTTCAAATATTGAATACTTTTGAAGATTTAATTTCGCATATTAAATATAAAAGATCGCAATTAATGGCAAATAATATTAATATAACTTCTTCTATACCTAATCAGTCGAAAAATTCTATAAAACTACCCGCTATCGAAATACCTCGATTTGACGGCAAAATGAATATTGGTTTTAAAAGATTCGTAGAATACTGACCGCGGATGTGGCCCCACTGTCAAATATGTGACGAAATTGTTGCTACAATAATATTATGATTTTTTTGGCGAAATTTTTTTTTTCTTTTTTGTTATTTGCAAAAATAAAAACGCGTCGGATCTTGTCACCATTTTTTTCGTTCCCATTGGTTAATGTCAAGTGCGAACGGCACGCGCCATTCGCCGGCCCCACCCCATTTCTTTCTTGTCGCAACTTGTCTTACATCCGCATCCGCATGAACATCCGCATCGATTATTGCGGATGCGGATGCAGATGTCCATATACACGCGGAAGCTCTGCGTTTGCGGATGCGGATGCGAATATTCGCGACATCCCTGATGCAGACTACAGCATCTGCCATTAAACGAACTTATTTTTATAATTACTAACAAACTATGCTTTGTCTTACAAACACCACCTAAAAACAAGTCACTACAAAACTAATAGAAAAGAATTTGAGACCTTTTCACTGCCAGAGACTCCATAAGATATAATATAATGTAATTATTTCCTTTATACTGTGTGAGGAAATTGTTTAGTATAAATTATTTCAAGCAAACCTTCTTCAACAATTCATCAACATATAATATGTGCATGACAGAACACATATTATGTATGTAGGAGTACTATTACATCGCACATGATCACTTCTCATACAGTATAATATGTAGTAATAGTCATTTAACATAATATGTTAAGATAGACCTCTGAAATAATATGTCATCTGACAAATAGAACAAATAGACTAAAGTCAGAACATATATATGCATGACAGAACATAAGTACCTATGTATGTAGGAGTACTATTACATCGCACATGATCACTTCTCATACAGTATAATATGTAGTAATAGTCATTTAACATAATATGTTAAGATAGACCTCTGAAATAATATGTCATCTGACAAATAGAACAAATAGACTAAAGTCAGAATAATGTCAGAGTTTTCATAAAAAAAAGTAAAAATATGTATAGATTTCTTGAATTTCAATTCAAAATGTTAGAAGTTCTATTTTTCGTGTTTCGTACTGAGTTTAGTTGTGTAATGTGAAAATTTTGATGACAGTCAAAATAAATTCATATTTACGTGAAAATGGGATAAGTGATTAATTGACAAATATTAAGTGTAAATTGATAATAAATTTCATAACTATACATACGCGCTGAAAATAAGTGGTCAAATAATAATTAAAGCTTGTGTATGTTACTATGCTTTAAAGTAAATTAAAAGCTTGTGCCTTATAATATTAACAAATATTTTAAAAATTACAATTTTATTGATTTACTATATCAACTTATACTTATCTTTTTACGCAACGTTACTAAAAAAATCGTAGATAAACAAAACTATCTTCGTATACATTTTTTAAAAAATAAACATTAATTTCAAATGACAACCCTATAACCTTATTGAAATATCAGAATCTGTAAAATTTGTGTTTTTTAATAGGGTTTTTAAAAACTTTTAAATAGGGTTTAATGCATTATTTATATTTTCTGTATTTGTAATAATTTTAAATTTGTAATGGTTTATAATAAATAAATAAAAATTCTACATAAATTACATATAAACATGCGAAAACAAAAAATATATCAATATTTCAGTAAATGGGTTACTTTTTACTAATCGCCTGATGACGGAGTCGAGAGTCTCCCAATACTAGTACCTACGCGAAGTTAATAAAAGTCATTTGGAAGTTAACTACAAACTGTGTTTTTTTTTCATTATCTTGAAATGGACTTCCAACAAGTACCTTCGGTCAATAACATCGAAATTTAGGAAAGGTTTCGGACTTCGGCTATCTCTAATTTTAAAAAGCTCTAGAGATGTTACTTCGGTTTTAGTCTATGATGTCTTTCTGCAATGTAAATGTAAGATAAATTAAGACATACGTCAGTTGAACTTTGTAGTCAACATTAAGACGTACATATTCAGTTAACATGACTTATCCGAGCAAATCTGTTACAGAAAATCTACTACCTACTTACTATACATAGACCCAGAGTCACTTAGATTTGAACATCATGCATTGTTCATTAGCCAGAGGTCCGTTATTACATAGTACAACAGTTGACTTGTAATGTCGAACAATGAAAAGGGATTGCAATTATGGATAAAATATTATGATTTCGTATTAAAATATTACGAAATTAAACGGATATCTTTTCGGATCTTTGTGGATTTCTGGAAGAGATTTTACACCACTATCAATATTCAAGTTCCTAAATACGTTGTAGAAGGCTGGCGTTAGTTAAATAATATATTTATTCCAGTTATCAGACATAAAAGAAGCTTTGATATCACCTAAGTTCAACGTTATACTCGTACATGATTTTATATAAAAATAATTGAGTTTTATTTTAGTCTGAAACATGTATGTATAGGGATAAGCTTTTCCTGTGTAAATTTAGTTGTAAATATGTGCAACCGACGCCAGTACTTGGTGCAAGTTCATGATAATCTAATAAAAAATAAAACACATATAATTCGTTTTTCCACAGTGACTTTAAATTGTTAACCTGATGATGAGAGCGGAAGCTCTTGAAAGCCGGTTCACCATTTAAAAATCACTATGGAAGTACTAACTATAAATGTTTTCTTTTTATTAATTTATAATTGATGTAATGTAAAACGATGTATATTTAGTAAATAACGTACATTTAACAATAAAATAAATGAATAAAGTGTCAGTACTTCATTATGTTTATTTGTTTTTAATAACAATCAGAACTTTTATACTCACAACTTAATCTTGGTTGATTACATATCTTATTCCTTTTGCGTATTTTTGCGCCAGTTTTTTTTTCAGATCAGTTTCAAGAATATTTACCTGAAACAAAGGATAAAGAATAAATTAGACAATGAATAAAATTCAAATATGTTTATTAAGGAATAAATATACATTTTTTACAATAATAATATTAATTTTCTTTATACATAATAATAAGTTCTCGCAAATTTGAGCAGAGCTCGTGCTAATATATAAATATAAATAAAATAAATTATTTGGTGGAGATTGTATGTAACCTTCTTTTGACTTGCAGTTTTGTAAATCAACAATCTTAAAATGTACTGAGCTAAGAGTAAATAGTTATTTGGGGAAAATAGAATTAAAATAAAAAAAATTTCAATATCAATGGGTGCATATTATGGTATTGTTCTGAAATAGCAAGAGAAATGTACGATGCATTCTGAATATTTTATTAACGAAATGGTAATAGGTATAATCGATTATTTAAGATTCAGAGAGGTATACTGACATTATACGTGATACAAGACAAAGGCAATATCTATTGGTACATGAAATATGATGCAATGAATAAAATAAGAATTTATAATATAATAATTTGTTTTATATTGCGAAATCGTGAATATCTAAAGGTGATATATGTAGATTGCACCACCGCAATTCAGACACAATTTCTCTTGCATGCAACGATTGTTTTAGACGTTGCTAAAATGTTAAAGACATATATAAATATGGTGCGATTCCCAGGCAGGCCAAAATGAAGAATGGCCTTTTTCAAATTGTCCTGGGTCTGGTTGTTACATGTATATGTATGTGTTTAGTGCATTGTATATAGGTATGTGTATCGTCGCGTAAGTACCCGTAATACAAGATTCACATCTTAATTTGGGACTAACTCGATCTGTGCGAATTGTGTTATGAATTATGCGATGCATGTTATATTATGTAAGACTGTCGGTTCTCTGATGTTGTAAGGCTATTAGATTTTTAAATTCAAGGATTAAATAATGGTTTAATTTCAACGATACTCTGCTTCAACGATAAAAGCAAGCAAACTATTCCGTACTCTTCAAGAATGATTTAATGCAAAACAAATTTAAGTAACATAGGTACATAACGATTCAAAACTAAATTTATGGTATAGAAAAACTCTGATATTGTAAATGACTTAATTACTCTATACTTATGAATTTCTCAGATGACTTCCATTTTCGTATCAATAGTCGCACGTGTAATATTTTGAAAATAAAATTATAAAATTTCATCGATAATTAATTTGTCAATACCTAGCCTTAAATATATAGAATAAGATTAGATTGTGTTGGGTGTTCTCGAAAACATAATTTGAATCAAATTTCCCGACGAATCATTGAAAACACTTAAGATTCTTAAAGTATATTAAGTCTTGAGGGATAACAGAGATCTGTGAGGAGGATAATGGGAGGTTTTGGGGGGATGACTACAGCTATCGAGGGTTGGGAAAGAGGGTGTAGGTCACATTTACTTTGTGATTAAGGTCTTGTCATTTAACCGTAAGAGAAACGAAAAGGTGATGAATAAAATATACTATTTCATTGGTTCTATTATGTACTGTTCACATGAAACGACACAAAGGTTGGACGATTTCGCTTGCATAAAAACGTAATTCATCGAACGTCCATAAGCATGAAAAGTAGTTAGACAAATATAAATTCGAACTGTCAGGTGCGCTTTGAAAATATATTAAACAAAATATTTAGTTAAAACTTCTAATTTTACTTCTACTTTATTATTTTAAACATATTGTTACTTTTATTTATTTTCATTTATTTATTATTTAAAATCAATACTCTCAAAGTGAAAAAAGCATAATACACACAACAAAATAGGTAATCTATATAACAAATAACATTTTGTCTTCCCCAAACAGCAATGAAATGCTGGTAGGAGGGGATTATTTATTTATTGAAAATTAAAAGTTAATATATTTTTTAACGTTAATTAACTCCTTAATCACTAAGTCCCAGTTCTGGATGTCTTCTATTAAACTTTGATTATTTCCTTTCTTCTTGAGAATAGTTTCTCTATAATAATGTAAGAAATTTACTTAAGTTTTTTTATTATTTTAAAAATTTAATATAAATCCAATTAGTTTAGCCATCGAGACGTGGTGCTGAATAGATATTTTGTTTTTACTCAAATTCACGAACGGGCGAAAAGCTGATAAACTGTAGAATTCACGTCTTCTAAAATTCAGTATTTTTTTTTTGTTTTTTATTTTTTTTAGAATAATTGGAGTAAGACAATTAGTTTTATATCCTGCGATTCAGAAGAAATATTTTCTCATAGAACTTAAATCGTATTTAAAAGCATCTCAAACTTAATGAATTAGATTTCTAAGTAGTATAATTTTTCTACTTTGTCATTTATTAATCATCACAAATTCAATACCGAAGCATGTCATCCATTCTGAATGTATGTATGAAAGAGGAACTAAGAAGTAGAAATATTATTTACTCTACGATAGATTTATATGTTTATGGTAGGTATAGAGAAATCAACTTATATTGGAGGGCAAGATAGAGGGAAGACGGGGAGGCTGCGCAGCATTAGAGAGTGGACCGGACGTTGGATGACCCGTCCAGGGCAGCACAGTACAGGGACAGGTTTTTAGCGGAGTGATCGCCAACGTCGGGGGGACCTGACATAGCACAGGAAGACGAAAATAGAGAAATCAAACTGGATTCCTTACAAATTGACATTTTCTTGATAATCAAGTTGTATTGAAAAGAAATAATCAGTTTTTAAATAATTCAAAAAGTCCATACGGCAAAGACTTTAAAAGTGGCAAGACTTAAAAGGCTGTAATAATAATCTAAAAGAGTCCTCGTTGATTGATTTGAGGGATATGTACCTACTGGTGATTTCAGAATTTGACTGACAAATTTCTATTCATATATTGTGTATAAATACTGTTTATGTGTGGATTCATTTATTTACTGTATGATTCTGAACACAGTCAGAAATTCCCTTAAAGAAAATGTAAATTGTATTTCACATACTTCGCTTGAAACAGATAAAAAACAGAAATTCATTTTCCCAAATATCCAGTAGTTAAAGTTCAAGACATTTCATTAAAGATATAAATTATTGAGCAGAATTATTCGAAGAAAACCAATTATAATAATAATTATAAAATGAAGTTATTAAATAGCTAGTGAAAAATAAATATACATACCTACATAGATAATAATATAATATGTCGATGATATTCGTATTTTTATTTACCACGCAATATTTCGCATATAAAGCGACCCCTGGGATTTTGATAACAAGGCACAGAACTAACAAAAAAACTAAATTGTTATTAACGAGGTGAAAGGTCGGTTACTCTCAGAGGAATCTTTGGTCAAAATACTCCTTTTAAATTTTAGTTTGTGATCGCATGAAGTTACAACACCCAAGAGCTTTGGCTCTGATACAACTATTACAAATTCTAAGCAAGCACATTGTATTTCTTTTCACATTTCACAGAAAGCTTTTATTTAAAAAAAAACTAAATTTTATTGCTCTTTTCTTTTTCATTGGTTAATTAATCTTTCTACTGATATTCACACTGATGTATATTTAATATCATAGACTTATTCCGAAAAGACTACGACAAAACATAAAAAAAATCAAGTTTTTAGAAACTAAACAGTTATTTAAAATAAAACCTACTGGTATTTATTACTTCCACCGGGACTTTTATGATCGCGAGCCGGATTTCAAGAGATTCCGCTCTTATCATCAGGCTAATACAAAAATACGTTTTATTTAAAAAAAATTAATATGATCTTCCATCAAGCACTTATAAAAAATCTACAGCTCACATACCCCTGTATTGTGACAATTTCACTTCAAGAATGCTCTTCAATTCCGGGACCAATTTCTAAGTCTATTAAGGAAATTTATAATACTTTGTATAGATTTGAAATATCGTAACCAACCTACAGTGAAGAATAAATTAAATGATTTTTTTTGTCACTTTTTAATATTCATCAATTGATAAACTCGCCCTCTGGACTTGTATTTAACTGATATTTTTATGATAGTTTGTTTAATTTTTATTCTTGTAACCAATGTACAGTGAAGAATAAAATAAATAAATAAATTTATGTTACTACATGAGCATTAGTTAATATTATATCCACAATTGAAGCAATATGTCGTATTTCGGTTGGAATAACATCAGTCTATTGAATAATATATAATCACAATGTATTTATTTCCACATCAAATGTCGAATAAGTCTCCATCTGACATATATACACTGAGACAGTATTAGGGAAATCCAATGATGGGTACATTCTGTTACCAATACGTACATTATCATCTCACTTGGGTGATTCAACAAGGATTTACATACACACAGTAATAATATATATTTAGCGTATCTATTACGCATTGGAAACAAAAAAAAGAAATATATAGAAAGAATGTTGAAAAACTAGTGGAAGAAGAGTCATAGGTGTACCCAGCTCCCTGCCCCCTTCACTAAGATTTCGAAAATAATACTTAAAAAGGCAATATTAGTATTTAAGAAAAATATATATATTATTTAAAATTAGCATCGAAATGGGAAGTTGCCTGCCCCCCCCCTTATGGTTGTTTTAAAATTGTTGTGTCATATTTTTGAATTTAGAACTATAATCTAGTTCTAAAATTGTGGTGCCTGATGGTAGAGTCTTGGTCGTTTCTTCTCGTGTTCACAGAGACCCGGGTTTAATTCCACCCGTTGCCCACTAATTCCACTCTTACGGCACAGGCATATTGTTTACTGTGAGGGTGTCTGGGGTGTATTTAGGTCTATTTCAAATCCAGATTCTTCTTTTCAAAAAAGAAACGATGAGTTCGTGAACTATTTTAAAGTCCTTTACTAAATGAAAATCCAAAAACATAGAGAGTAGAAATTTTTCGCGTTAACATAATTATCGAATCTTGATAATTGAGACTAAAAAAGGTTCACACATTGGACAGTTGTAAAAAAAAATGCTAAGTAACTGCCCTTCCCTAGAGAAAATCCTGAAGACGCCTATGAACAACGCCAAAGAGGAAAAGAAGATAATGCGAGAGGAAAAAAAGGCAAAAACGGAATATAACAGTATGTAAGTATGTTTATCAATATGGAGAAAGTTTGTGATAAAGTTGTATCGCCACTCAAAGGGGTAGAAGTGGATAAAATTAAAGATATTTGATATGCCTTTTTACAAAACGTTTTGTTTCTAAAGTTATTGTTTGCTTTGCTTTTTGTTGGCACCCTTTTAGTTGCGAATGATATGGGCTTACTGAATCTGAGATAATAATAACATACTGGTTTTGAGTAATATATAGAATTGAGGTGTACACAGTGAGCTGTAGTATAATAGATTGTGAATTTAGTTATTTAATACCTCAGATTTATTTCAATTAAGTATATCTTTCAAGTGGAAACTATAGGAGGACAAATAAAGCAGACCTCAAAAAAGATGAGCTGATGATTTTTGAAGTAATGGAAAAGAAGTGAGTTCGAATTTAAGATGTTAAGTGTCTTTTTTCTATCACCTATATTTTATCGGACATATAAAAATTTACGAAAAAAAGTGGGAGATCTATTCTTTGCCGACTGCCCAACGCATAAAAAGATCATTAAATTTTGTATTCTTTAATGTCTGTGAACTTATATAATAAATGGAAAAATACACAATTGGTTTTGGTTTTACTTAAATTTTTTATTGAGTAGTGACCTAGTTTCGACTTATAAAGTCATTGTCAAACTTATTAGTTAGTTACTTATATTAATTAGTTACTTAGTACTCATTAGTTTGACAATGACTTCATAAGTCGAAACCAGGTCACTACTCAATAATACACAATTGGTTTTGGTTTTACTTAAATTTTTTATTGAGTAGTGACCTAGTTTCGACTTATAAAGTCATTGTCAAACTTATTAGTTAGTTACTTATATTAATTAGTTACTTAGTACTCATTAGTTTGACAATGACTTCATAAGTCGAAACCAGGTCACTACTCAATAATACACAATTGGTTTTGGTTTTACTTAAATTTTTTATTGAGTAGTGACCTGGTTTCGACTTATAAAGTCATTGTAAAACTTATTAATTAGTTACTTATATTAATTAGTTACTTGGTACTCATTAGTTTGACAATGACTTCATAAGTCGAAACCAGGTCACTACTCAATAATTTTTATTAATAAAACTAAAACCAATTGTGATTTTTCCATAAATAAACACGGAGTTTTGCAAAATTAACATCGACTCAATAGTTTGTGAACTTCTTATCCCGTGATGGTATAGTAGAAAAATGATGATGTGCAAAAATAACAATAGTATGTATATACGGGCATATAATATTTCAAAAACATATAAATAATAGGTTAAAATAATAAATACATAAATAATGATAATCGTTTTTCGCTTCACTAGCAAATGCTTCATAGTACCTATTGCGCGTCTTATGAGTTTTGTACTCGATTATAATAAGCTTAAAAAATATTTTTAGATAATCTTACAAGTTTTTTTTTTATCTCATATTGTTACAAAGGGCTATATACTATCGGTATCACTTAAAATAACAATAATAATGTTTATATTTGTGAATAATGCATCACAATTTGACACAAACAACAAAATGTGTCCGAGTGAAATGTATTTATTCATAGGGATGAAGATGGATCAGTGTTAGGTAGGTGCTGGAAGGAGTTTGGAGAAGAGAAGGTTTGTATAAGAAAGAAAAAGGAATAAAAAACTCGTGGTACCTACACACTTTATATTTAACAGTATAAAAAAAGAAATAATGAAATGTTCGTAACGATATGGAATTTCTTAATATGAGCGAAATTTTCATACTTGTTTTGAACAATTTTAAGAATGTTTTAACCTCTTCAGACCTGGTGTCCATTCCAATGGACATAGATTTTAGTAATATTTTTTCGCTATCGTCTATTGTTTTTTTCTAATATTAATATTGAAAATTATCGGTATGAAGTCTATTTTATCGACATATTTTTTTTGCGCCATTTGTCAAAGTTAACTATATTTTTTACTTTTAAAATTATTCGTCAACAAGTCTACGCAAAGTGTCACTGCCAGGTTTTAGGTTGAGAAAATTAAAGATATATTTACATAGTTTGTGTTTAATTTTACTGGATTTTTTTTGCAAAGGTAAATTTATTCTTTATTTTATGTTAATCAATTAATATATGTCAAATAAATTTAAATTAACATTTCAGAAACCTCATTTTTATTTAATTTCCATTCCAATGAACATATTGATTTTCGCAAATCTAGAAATAAAAAAAATTCAAATTATCTGAAACTTGATATTTAGAAGCCAAATAACAAGATCTTAAAACAAAAATTTTTTTTGACTCACACAATTAATTCAGGTCTGACGAGGTTAAATTATTTTATTTAAATTCAATCAACATCGGATTTTAAAAAGTCTTGGTATCAAATTTATATATTTATTTATTTAACACCATACGGCTTATAGACATTATCAAAATTATTACAAATAAAAATATTTTGATATTTTAAGGAACACAAAAAACTATAAGTAAAGTAAATGACAAAAATCCAAAACAAATTAAAAACGAATTTACAATAACTAATACAAGTCGTTATAATTTTTGACATTAGCAACAAACACAGATAGATGAAGATCATAAACGATATTTAATATTTGGAAATATGTATTTATTAATTCATGTAATTAAACGCATATCGCAGATTATTATGTCAATAAATAAATATCAGCATGACAGCAAGACAAAATATTTGAGCATTAAATCCAAAATCTCTAATGTGAAGTAAAATTACACCTAAAAGATATTCAAATTTGGACTTCATTTTAATGACGTGTTTTTTCGAGTCATGAAGTGAAACTACTAGGAAGGGTGCTTCTATGAGGTGTTTAAATAATGTAATTTTTACTTGAATTGAGATGATCATTATCATCTAAACATATCAAGAAGAACATTAAAAAAAACACAATCATCTGCAGTACCTATTACTAAGAACTTCATTGTTAGGCAATATTTTATTTTATTCTATTTTACATATCTTAAGGAAATTGACAGTTACACACAGTTACTAGTAACAATACCTAGTGAGAAAACCAATCACGGTGCCACAGATCGAATTCTAATAAACATCAAAATGTGTCATATATGTGTTTTATGTTATTAAAAAAATAATAAATAGAAAATTAAAAATGGAAGGGATGATTTTAATCAATCATTTTATATTGACTACCTATACCTAAATTAAAATAAAAATAAAAAAATTGTAAAAGCATTGCTTGATAATACAGACAAAAACAATACAGACAACCCAAAAATAAAAAGTATAAATTAAATAAAATTAAGTATGTAAAAAATCCCAAATAATAAAAATAATCTGTAAAAATTTAATAGCGAAGGAATAATATTCTAAATAGGCTTACATACACATCTTGATATATCATATTTTTAATTTTTTAAAGTTGGTGGTAGCCGAGGAATGTAGAGCTAGTAGGTAAACGAAGGAATAAAAGGATATAAGGCGGGAGGTCTTTAAGGGATGTTGTCGTTGTGATATGAAGATTGATGGATGTGAAAGCGCTGTAAGCCATGTCTGTCCCTTTTCATGGTCATACCATACAACACAATGTACTTTATACTCATTACTTTCTTACTATCATGCAACTTGATAAAAATACCTTGAAGAATCATAGGCAAAATACTCGTACGAGATTTATAATTAAAATAAAACAAATGTTTTATTCTTCTATTTGTTTATTTGACGAGAGAGACGTCTTTCGTCTTGTTAGGTTTCGTCTATTGAAGAGAGACCCACCTCACACCCGGATATTTCAGGAGTCATAGACTCCTATTTATCCGCACATTCAAACCAAAATTGTCCTCACGGGCGGGCCATTGGGCAGGTCTGAAGGACCGACCGGCTAAAACCGCCGTCGTGGGAATCTTTTAAACTACACTCTCTTCAATGCCCCTTTTGAAAGTATGTTTATTTTATTGAATAAAAAAAAAAAATACAAAATTATGTAAAAAAAAGCATAAAACAGGACAAAATAAAGTACAATTGATATAAGGTAGATAACATCGAGTAAATATGATATATAAAAATTGCTGAGTAACAAAAGCCGAAGTGAGGTGTCCAGAAACTTGTTATTTGGCGTTCAGAAGGCGCGAGCCCGAGAATCACCAGTGCCGAATGGTGTGAAAACATTAAACCCTCCCAAAAGGGACATACCTCCCAAACCTACTCTCCACCAAGGGAGACAGGACGATACAACGAGAAAACGAGTTCACTATCGCGCCAACGCCACAAAGGGCAAAAACCAACCCTAAGACTCTCCCGCGTCAGGCGGGGGTGAACCCGGCTGACGCAGAAGCTCCCAACGAGATACCCATACATCCACAAACACCAAAAATGCTTTAAGGTTCCTCGGGCATTGCAGAACCTCCCCAAACCAAATTGGTCTGGGAGTGCTCTCACTCATATCATCTATCATTGCATCTCTAGCATCATTCATCACGGAGCACTCCCAAAGGATGTGCCCAGCATACTGCGCCCCCAACCCACAAACACACCACGGGTTTTCCGCTAGGCCAAGGTCATATAACCTGCCCTTTAGATCACCGTGTCCCGTCACAAGCTGGACGGCATGGTGATTGAGGGAAAGGAATCGCCTTTTCATTCTCTCACATACGTCAGGGAGAAAACTGTAGACCAATCTAGCAGTTCTCCCCCGATCCCACCTATCTTGCCAGACCTCCAAAGTTCTCTTTCGGATCATGCCGATTGCCCTACTGAGCCCTCTAGTCCCGGGCTCCGCATGAACGGAGATTCCGAGATGTTCAACATTGCCGTCAGCCTTGAGCTTACGCCTGGCTACACAATCTAAAATTTCTAAATCCGCGGGCAGCACACCAGCGATGACAGGAAGGCCATCGCTAGCGGCCGTTCTATACGCACCGGTGACGGCGAGCAGGGGGAGTCTCTGTCCCCTCAAGACCGCCGCGGACACAGAACCAACAGCAAGACGGTGCGACCAAACACGAGCACCATAAGTGACCTGAGCCACATACGTCGCCCGATAAATGGTACGCACAGTCCGCGCCTTAAGGCCCCAAGTACCACGACTGAGTCTGCGTAGAGTGTGAAATAACACTCCCGCTTTTTCGGCAGTCGCTCGCACGTGCGGAAGAAAGGTGAAGCCCCTGTCAAGGACAACCCCCAGGTATCGGACTTCATCGACAACCCTCACAGGATGCCGGTTTATAGATAGGTTTCGTCTAGTAATCTGAGATTGACAAGACGAAAAACGTCCTTTCTCGTCAAATAAACAAATAGTAGAAAAAAAACAATTGTTTTATTTATTTCGCTATGCAATTCTACTACCTAAACACCGATACAGAGAATGAATCGTATTTGTGATATTATGATGTTGTGCAGAATTTGTTTATGGTTTTAGCATAATTCAGCCGCAAGACTTTTTGTTATTTATTGAGTCGACGTTAATTTTGTAAAAATCTATGTTTACATATGGAAAAAACAGAATTGGTTTTAGTTTTAGATTTTAATGAGTAGTGACCTGGTTTCAACTTACAAAGCCATTGTCAAAAAAAAAACTTTTAAGTTAAACTAAAACCAATTGTGTTTTTTCCATATACTTTTTGTTATATTTATTGGAGGACCTGGTGAAATTATGGATAATCATCTAGTTTACATAAAAAATGGAAAAAAAAACTAAATAAAACGATAAAATCTTCCCATATAACCTCCTGCCCTATTGAATGAATTAAAAAATCATATATAGCCTATTGATAAAAGTACTTGACTTCCAAAAAAATTAAGAACATCTAAATTAAAATACATCCAGTGATTTTTTTTATTTGAGTGTAGGTACTCATTGATTGAGTTGACGCATGTTTTATAAAACACCATTTTAATTTATGGAAATAAACAAACTGTTTGAGTTTAACTGTATTTAATTAAAGGTGTAATACCTACCTGGTTTCGAGTCATAAAGTCATTCTGAAACTGAGTTTGCAAACGAAACAAATATGTAAGGGTGTAGCAATGTGCTCTCTGCTTACTCCAGTTGGGATACGGCGTGAGGGTATAGCTATAGATAGACAGACAGATATGCAACCTTTAATGGGGTGACCAAAAGGTAGTCTTGCAATTATGGAATTCGAAGTAGGTATCCATTTGTGTACGAGTATGTACCTACTAATGTTAGCAATTATTCAACAGGGTGCAGTTTAATACTATCATCATCATTGCTACTGTTGTAACAATTTATGAACATGTATAGGACATCCACATCAATAACAATATGACAATGTAACAATCATAATGATGTATTGGCTGTGGAGGTAGATGAAACTACCTGGAACATTAACTTGTACGGTTATGCGCCGTGTGGTTTACGCCGCTTTTTTTAATAAGTTGTCTCTTACATTTTTTTTCGGCTATCGACCCGCTATCGAGTGACTTGAGTCTTTGGGAACAAGGTAAAATAAATATTATGAAACAGTATTAACTTAAATATAAAATCGAGTTTTTGTCGATTCTTTAAAAAAATTAACTATAAAAATATTAGCATATCACGATAAATACAATGTGCCTGAGCTAACTATGTATAAACTCGCCCATTGCACATTATCATTTATTTGTATCACATTGTTTTATAACTTGGTAATTATGTATGTTCCTTATTGTGCAATAAAGTTTTTTATTATTATTATGCCTACCTACATGTATTTGTTGAAAGATGATACTAATGTATTTACTTATGTTTGCTTATTTTTTGTTTTTTAATGATTGATTTTATTTTTGTAATTGAAGACAGTATAATTTTCTTGTTTTTTGCCGATTATAAAAAGGCGTTAGCCCAATGAATAAATAATTAAATAGAAACTTAAAAATATACAATTTCTTTGATAATTAGACGATAATTTATATTGCAATTAATGTACCTACTTGAAGAATGAAATAACATAACATAACATGTATAGACAATTCACACAGACCGAGCTAGTCCCAAACTAAGATATAAATCTTGTATTGTCGGTACTAACACGACGATACACAAATACAATGCACTAAACACATATACATGTAACACCCAGACCCAGGTCAATCTGAAAAAGGTCATTCTTCATTTTGCCCTGGCCGGGAATCGAACCCGGGACCTCGTGACTCAAAGGCAAGTGCGTTAGCCTCCGCGCCACACCGGTCGTCAAATATTTACAATGACCGATGTTTGAAATTGTATCAGCGCAAATCATCCAAAATAATCGTACATCAAAATACAAATATCGATATGACAGGAGGTGTACACTATACATACATATAAATATTGTAACGGTCCATGTAACGTGTAATGTAATGTAATATTATTATGGATGATTTGGGGTAAGGCATAGAGAAAGAGTATATTAGAAGTCCCTACGTAGTATAGAATAATAGTATAGTGTATGTACAGTAGAAGGGTAGGTGGGTGCAAATGCAATGACAGGATTATTGATGGACGCGGTGAGGTGGTGACTGGTGCTTTTTGTTATTGGGAATTTTGTTTTCAATCCAATATTCAATACACCAAAAGACTGTATGTTCATTGAATCGGCGCAACGGTGAATGGAATCTATTTACACCGTGTTTTGTAAAGGAAATGTGTCATGTTTGTGTCTATGAACATTTATCGTAGGATTTTAGTTTTAGATAGGTACATTAGGTGGATTCTTTTCAATCTTTTTATGTAATAACATTTTTTTTCGTTAAAACATTTCTGTTAATGACACGTTTATTTTTGTTTTTCTCTATTTAAGTTCAAAAGAGAGGTAAAGAAAATATAAAAAAATAAAATCTTGTATTGTATTTTTATCCCATTATGTCATATTTTTTCAAACAAAAGAAGAGAAAAAAGCCAGACTCAACCATATTTTTTAACAATTTCGCCGTCATAATATTTCTATAATTCAAAATCATTGCCAATCATATTAGTGTTCTTCTAAGAAATGAAAATATTAAAACATATTTAAGAAGTGTCCAATGTTGAAATATATGGGATTATCTTTTTAATAGAACCATAAATATTAAATTAATGTTTTTCTATCTATGCAGTCACTGTTTTTTTTAAAGATGAATTAATAAAATGTAAGGAACAGACAAATCGTCTTCTCCGTGCCATAATCCTATCAATACATTCAGAACGGCAGACAAATTAATGAAGATGTAAATTTTAATAAAATAGATATTTTATTTACAATACATTCATCGTTTTACGGAATGTATTACATATTAATATGGCAACAAAAAACTTATTTTGGTTGAATAGAGAAAAGTACGCGTGTGATATTGTTTGAGTTTAATATTATAATACTGGGCGGGGTTGGATGCATGATCCATCACGGTCACCCCAGGTGGGGATACATTTACCTACTACCGATATCACTTACTCCTGTAATGTCCCATTGTGTCGGACGCAACGTATGGTCGCACTACTATTGCTCAATGCAACAATATATGCAACAACAACAATGAACAAATAATAAACATTAATTTATCAAATTATTTTCAATAATGATTGACTGCTTCGAACCGTTAATCATAAAACTAAGAATATTTATATTTTACCTAGGATATTTAAATGTATATATTTATCTTTTACCAGAAGACCAGAGACTACCTGAATGTCCACAATTGCCAGAGACCTGAAGGAGGCAATGTTGCGTTCTGAGGATGCAGGGGACCGGAAAACTTGAAGATAAGACCCCAAGACCCCAACTAAATGGGATAAAGGCGAGTAGGCGAGGGCAAAGAAGAGACTTAAGATAATAATCTTTTAGAGGTGATTGGTACCCTAATGGTAAAGTCTCGAACTTTCAATCGAGAGACCCGGGTTCAATTCCACCCGCTACCGATTTACTACACCTTCACGACACAAGCATATTGCTAATTATTAGAGTGTCTGAGGTGTACTTGGATTTATTGAAATCAAGGTTCACTTTTTAATATAATAAAAATATATCTATACTATTAGAACACCTAACACAAACAGGCTAGCCGAGGAATGATTGCATATAGAAAACGTACAAGTCGTACGTATGCCATAAACCTAAGGCATTTAGAATAGAAGGCATGTCATGTTATTGAGTTAAAGATGAAATATTTCTAATGTTATGAAAGATAATAGTTTCCTTTTTGTTTCATTGTGAATGGGAATAAATTAATCGTACAAAATGAAGCTAGCAATAGACATAGTTATCAAACTTTGTAAAGTTTTATTATCTTACATTCAGAGTTGGTGTCCGCAATTTATTCTGAATATCTATATCGACTCTCCAGTTCCATAAAACAACAACTCAAAATTCTAATATTCCAAGATATGTCACGTTAACGCTTAAAAGCAGTATGGCGGTCTACCAAAAACTCAAAACAGATTTGTGTTTCTTATGAGAATTATGTTTGTTTTTGTTTTATATTTTTAACATGTAAAAGGCTCACGCCGTGGATTTATGTATAAATAAATAAAATAAAATAATGGTAATTATTCAAATTTTAGATTTTTTGTTTTAAGTATTGAAAGAATATCAGTTTTTAATATCATCGTCATAAGCCAAAAATCTTGAACAAGTATGACAGCCAGCAGATCAGCCACATACAAAAAACATGTAAGCTGTCCTCTCCGTGCTTACAAAAAAATTAAGACATGGCAAACCTCATCGATGAATATAAGATGTAAAATGTCTTTATATTTCCGAACACCTTAGTTTAACAGGACACTCGAAAACTTGCGGAAAAAAGTAGGAAACCAATTTTTGCCGAGTGATGCACGGAATATGAATTTATTCGGATAATAAAACAATGCAATTTATGTAGACTATTGCTAGAAATTTCTTCTCAGTACATTTTATACGGCAATATTACTTGCTACATGTTATGTACCTATGTGATATAACCACAATTTTATTCACAATACAATACGTGGAAGTACTGAAGCAAAGGCCATAATCGCAATCTACTATGCAAATCGTACAAACACATTTTAAACAATATATTGCTAAAATTAAGACACTAAATGTGACGCTTCAAACAACATGACTCTTAGAAAAAATTCTACAATTATTAATGACAGAAAAGATTTATTTTGTTCTGACCTATAATATAATATATGAAACAGTGTGGTTTTTGTAATTTTGAGTTTGTTTTTTAATTATCCCGCGAAGCACCCGGTAAAGAATTGGTCTCTCACTCTTCTCCGTAAGTTTTCCAGTGTCTTGTAAAAAGTAGGATTTCGAAAAAATTAAGAAATTTTACATCTTGAATTCAGCGATGAGGTTTGCCACCCATCCTGAATGTCTTGATTTTTTGTTGGCACAGAGTGAACAACAACATTAATTGTTATTACCTACATAAAATCAAAAATATTGTCAGAAGTAAAGAACTTTGAAAAATTTGTAGTTGGTAAATTACACATTAAGGCAAGAATAACTTGATAAAACCAATGTTACACAAACAGCCATCGAAAACACATCGGATATCTAAGCGAGATAATAACGATAAAATCATTGACCTATACGGTATAGACTAGTAACAAAGTAGGTACTTATTTTCTCAAAAACATGTTCCAAAATCAATAAAAATAATTATGCTAAATCACCACAAAATATTCAGATACTAATGATCTCCTTCTTGCTTATAATTCAGTATTGCACATACTATAATATATAGGTACCTGACAAAACCATAAAAGTGACCCTATAATAAGAAAAATCTTTCAAGCTCTGTAATACATATTAAGTTATAATGAATGTATCTATATGTACATATGTAATTTAAATAAAGTGGTGATAGTAGATCATAGTTGTAAAAAGGTTCACATCTAATATACGGACCATCAATATATTTTATATCAACAATAACATACTTTTATTGATTCATCTATGAAGAGGGACTCGAGGTAGGCATGAACATACATTTTTAAAACAAAGCTTGTTTGATTTGAAATTATTTTGGTCGCAAAACCAATTTGTCTTTCCAATTTCTATTCTTTGCAATATAGGTCGATGCGATAAACAGAAGAATAATAAAAATACCAAACATAAGATTGAGAAATAAACAGGAGAATAACGACTGCGAAAACATTTATGTGTAACGATCTTTATTTGCCTATACTGGATTTATGTGACCATCTTTCTTACGGAGATACCTCCTTGCTCTTATTTTTTTTTGTTTTCTTCGAAAGAAGTGGAATAATAACAATAATTATGTCATCGGTGGATTCAGAACACCTCCTATGTGCATTAATAAAGATTTTACAAAAGAATAATAAAAAACTGTTTTGCTGGATAGCATTTCTATGTTTGATTTTTTTGGCACTAACAATGAGGTAATCACGAAATATTTTCAAAATATTTAGTTATAGTTATTATGTACTACTAAACATAATTTAAACAAAAACACTACCGGTTTCCACGCTAAGATGCGTCATTGTTGAGTGTCAAACTACAACTAAACAAGTACTAGAACTATTTATAATTAAAAGACTAATAAGTAACGTGGTGTTTTTCAAAAAATATATGGTAGGTACATAGTAACTATTACTAAATATTTTAAAAACATTTTTAATGTACCTGATTCGTTACGTGGAAGATGCCTTCTATTATGAATTCTATAACATAGCAAATTTCAAGGGATGATTTTTTTTAAATACATGTGACTTTTCACAAATTATCCAAGAAAAAGCAGCAAATAACAGATTGAATTTCTCTCAATAAATTTTCCGTGGTTTTCGTAGAGTGTATGTTATTTCATTGGTAGATGCTGCTCAATAAGATGAATAATTTGGTAGGTATGAATATCTCATTTTTGAAATAATTGACACATGGGAGGTATCATAAATCCACTGACTATACACTCTTTGAAATGTAGCTGTACATTCTGCAAACATTTTGTTTTATTTTCAGTAGATTTTTTAGTATTCGAAACCTTTGTAATATTTTAAAAAAGGTTTTTAAGAAAAAGATACAAAAAAAATCTTGACAACACATTTTTTTAAGGAAGGTGAGTTTTATAAACAAGTGTTTGTCCCAGAAAAGCGCGATACTTTCATTGTTTTTATATATGTAAGGATTTTTTTAATGCCTTAGTATTTTAATAAACTTTTTATGGGGATGGGAAGATTTTCCGTTTGTTCAATATATGTTTCCTGAATTTATAAAACTTCTTATTTTTCTTCTTCTGCTTGTAGTAAATCATATCTAACAGTTTATATTGTATCAGTGTTATTTGTCATTGTATGAATATTTTGATTTGATATCAATCCCACGATTGATGCTGTTGTTGTACATTGTGTATACACCTACCTGCTATTCATGTGCCAAACTGTCAATCGCATTTCTAAACGACAAATAATACTCATTGTAAATATCATTCTATCTGTTTGCCATACGATCGATCTCTTACATACACATACATAATAGATTCACATTACGAAATTCTCTCATGTTTAACTTGAATAGTCAGAATTTTGTGGGGATTGATTGAAAATGCATTGAACTGTTGTGATGACTTGTACACCTATAATCATCCATTTTCAAATATATCATTGGCATTTGATTCGATTTACCATAATATATGTAATATAGTGAGTTATTATAATTGGTTGGATTGGTCTGCAACGAATTTAAATTTCTTCTCCATTCCTCCCTAATTTCAGCTACTCTCTTTAGTTCTCCGTATGAGCCACAGTTCATGTCCTTCTTCAGTTGGTCTATTTAAGCGCCTCTTGGTCGGCCTCTACCATTTCTGCCATCGGTCCTACCCTCCGCGATGGTGATAAGCTGTCCTGGGTGCCTGATATTGTGGCCAATCCAGTCAGCTCATTATTGGCTGATTCTTTTAAGGAGTTTCCTTTTTTCGCCTACCCTGATTAACACCTCTTTATTTAACATATACGGTTGACAATAAGGGGGCTCGAAGATTTGAATCTGCGAGGATGATTAAATAGCTTAATCATGCAGACCAGATCCTAAAAGATGAAGACATGCTGAGTACAACGCATCCAATAAGAGTTGTAAGCTCCTTTTATGATGGAAGTTGCAGAAATTTTAGTCATACAAGTAAGTGCATTGAATAGAAGAGAAAACACAAAACACTGCCCAATTCTGTTATGCAAGTGAAAATGTGCGCAAGATTGTGAATGAGAGGGCAAGAAGAGACAAACGTTGCGAGGAAAGGAGAAATTGGAGATCGATTCTCTCTAACAACCCCGCAAGGGAAGCAGGATGATATTATAATATGCGTTGGAAAGTTACGGAACTATTGAATTCGCCAGATATACTGAAAACTTGTATTATCTGATTGTTTATACCAGTACTTACCTATTAGAAATTGATTGGTGGTACATGTGTTATTTCTTTTTGTATACCTATTGTTTTTCTCTTTATGCATTATTTCTCTTGACTGTTCCTTTTTATTTGTATTATTTGTAAAGGCTGATACAGCCGTTTATTATGTAAAATAAATAAATAAATAATATCTTATTTTAATTTCCTTACTAATTGACACAACTGCGCATTTGTTACTTAAAAATAAGATTTTCAACTTTAAACTAGGTAAAACATTATTTCATAAAGAAAATAATTAAAATTCCATAAAATATTGTGTAGGTGTCGTTCTTTTGTCATTTTAAAATACCTGCAAGAAAGTAAAATCTTATTAATAAATTAAAAAAAATACCTTCTTATAAACTTCCGAGAATCTGATTATTAAAGGATTAATTTTAACCGTGGACCGCTTGATAATATTTTCATACTCTTAATCTTTATATTATAATATTTTAATAAAATTTATAACAAAAAGCTTAATATCATTTTTTCATATACACCTACAGGTATTAATTAAGGTATTCGTAATACGTATCGGGGTATTGGAAAATAAACGGTTTCGTAAAAATCTTATGAAACAGGACAGTTTTAAGGATAGAATCTTCGTATTTTTTTTAAATATTAATTTGTAGGTGTAATAAAAAATGGATGCAAATTTTTACTTGATTTAAAGAAACGAGTTTTCTTACTTTATTTTAAAATTATCAATATTAATTTTACTTTTGCGACCGGTTTCTGTTATTTTGAGCTTTTACTGTTTTTCAGCAAACTTTTACTGATATTCTGGGCGAAGTTATCATATCACATATTTTGAAAGTCTTAAATTTAATAGTGAAGATGTTTCATGGCAGATGTGCAGGCCATATGCACCGATGGGGTTTGTCCTCTAATCTAAAGTGTGAATATGGAAGAAATCACTACATAGTGTTACCACCACTGCATATCATGACATTTTTTCTTATGTAAACTGATTTGTTGATTTTTTTATGTGAATGAGGAAGTGCAAGAAAAATAAAATAAATAAATAAATATGGCTCACTAAGCCGGAAAATGAGCCATACTGTGAGGTTTCCTCTATGTATCTTTGAGTTTGGTTGGAGGGACCTACATAAGTTGACTACTGATTTAGCCAACTGGCTGAGTAATTTACCGTCAGAATGCCAAATGCATAAAAATCACTACTTTTCGTCTTAAAAACTTTTGAAAACAATATTTATTGGTTCGTGTGAATTTAGAACTAATTATGTGAAAAAAAAAATGCTCTGAGTAAAATATAAATGTCTTAATGAAATAAAAATAAACAGAGAAATACTTATCAGATATCAATATTGCAACTAATTCTGCACTGTTCCAGTAACTACTAATCATTAGGAAGACTTCAAGTATCTCGTTACAAACAGTATCCGCTATATATACCACTACACTATAATTAATAATAAGCAATATTCTGCACGGCACCAGCAGGTATCCACTACACAATATCTGGTGTACCGGGTACATATCTGTTATTATTTTCATCCAGTGTGCTTCTCCTACAAGTAAGTATAATAACGTTAATAAAAGTGGTATCTTTTAATATTATAATAATAACAGGAGTATTAGATAACAGTTGAAGTTAAGTGATTCCACTTGTAAAATCGCAACAGGCAACAGGAACGAGATACTCGTTCTAATCACTGTTATTTTTATTGGAGTTATGCGAGACTTTAAAAAATGGTTACTGACTATTCTAATACTCCTATGTATGTTTCGTTTACAATAAAGAACGGATAAACATTGCTTCGTAATAAATTTGCTATTTTTTGTAGTATGGGAAATCGCTCATAAGACGATTATTTACGTCGCTAGTAAAAAAAAATAGATCAAAAGGTTAGTTAAATTATCTTCCATAATGAATTTGAGGATATATTAGTATTGTAAGTTAGAGCATAATTGTTTTTAAAAAACTTGGATTCAATCAATGACCTGTAATATAGAATGGAAATTCAAAGTAAAAATTATAATGCGACTGATATAATTTCATATCAATCGGTCTTAAACGAGTGTTAGTTCAAAAAGGTACGTTCATATCTCCCTCGAGTCCCTCGTTGTAGATGCATTTCTAAAAGCATGCTACTATTTATACAAAATATATTGATGGTCTTTATATAAGAAGTGCACATTTTGACAATAATGGTCGTTTTGTGATTATTATTACCTACTTGAAAGACATCTGGTTTTTATTATGGTAAAGAGGATACTATTACCATCTTAATATGAATTGAATATTTTTACTCGGACATCACGAGTCATTAATAAGAATTAATTGCTACTGTGGACAACATCGGACTCTGATCAAATACTGAGCATTGTGGAAGAGTTCTATAGAGAATTATATGCCTCTAGCAATGAAAATACACAATATCCCAAGGAAATAGATTCTCGCACAGGTGTTGTTAATAAAGGTTCAGAGGATATCCCGGAAATCACAATTGAAGAAATCGAATTTGCTGCCAGAAAAATGAAGAATAACAAGGCACCAGGGGAAGATGGCATCGTTGTAGAGAGTATAAGACTAGGAGGTAAAGCTCTCCATGAAAAATTGAAGATACTCTACAATTTATGCTTGACAGATAGTATTACACCAAAAGCCTGGAATAATGTGCAAATGATACTGCTACACAAAAAGGGAGACAAAACTGATGTTGGAAACTATAGACCTATAAGTCTTTTGTGTACAAATTATTCATGTGAATAATAACAAATAGGTTAGAGAACAAACTGGACTTTTATCAACCGTGTGAACAAGCTGGTTTCCGATCAGGCTTTAGCACAAGTGATCATCTTCTGACCTTGAAGATCCTAATTGAAAAAACAGTCGAGTATAACAGACCTCTAGTGTTGATATTTGTCGATTTCCAAAAAGCCTTCGATACCATAAATAAGGTCGCCGTATTGGCAGCTCTGCACCAGTGCCGCATAGATCACAGATACACAAAACTTCTCAATTTTATATATGAGAATACAACAGCCAGTGTAAAACTCCATAAAAACACTAAACAGTTCCCCATTGAGAAAGGCGTAAGACAAGGAGATACAATATCTCCAAAATTGTTCACTGCAGTTCTTGAATACGCATTCAAAAACTTGAACTGGGAAGAAAAAGGTATTAAAGTGGATGGGGTTAAGCTGAACAATCTAAGATTTGCAGATGACATCGTGTTGATATCTGAGGATCTGAATGAGGCACGGGAAATGTTGAGAGAACTGATGCAAGCGACAGAAAAGGTTGGGCTCCTTATCAATGCGACCAAAACAAAGGTGATGACAAATCTGGTCCTCGGTGGTAAGATTGACATTGATAACCAAGTAATGGAAGAAGTCAATGAGTACAAATATCTTGGTCATAGTATAGTACTTTCTCGAGATAATCAGACCACTGAGCTACAGAGGAGAATTGGTCTTGGATGGGCAGCCTACGGAAATCTCAAGAAATTCTTCACTAGCAACATTCCCCAATGCCTAAAGCGGAAAATGTACGACCAATGTGTGCTGCCAATATTGACCTATGGGGCAGAAACTTTGACTCTAACCAAGTCAACTATCAAGAAACTCCGTGTAGCTCAAAGAAAGCATGAAAGAGCGATGCTACAAATAAAACTCTCTGATCGCATTAGAAACACAGAGATACGTAGAAGATCGGGAGTTACGGATGTTGTCGAAAGAGTTGCAAGGTTGAAGTGGTCATGGGCAGGGCATGTTGCTAGACTTAAAGATTCAAGATGGACAAAAAGGGTAGTGGAGTGGAGACCTCGTGAAGATAAAAGGAGTAGAGGAAGACCTCCAACAAGTTGGTCAGACGACATTAGAATAATCGCCGGTGACTGGTTGCAGAAAGCCCAGGACAGAGATGCCTGGAAACATATGGGGGAGGCTTATGTTCAGCAGTGGACAGGAATAGCTGCATAAGTAAGTAAGTAAGTAAAGTGATTTAAATACTATCACATCCCTAAATACTCTTCAACATGAAGAAGCTAATGTATTAAGATATTAATTATTAATCACTGTAATCTCCGTGATGCAGGAGAGACGATGGTCCTGGCTGGGTCATATTCTGAGAAAGCCCAGTGGTAGTTGGCCAAAAAAAGCACTGTTCTTCCGTCTGCAAGACGGTGACGCGATTGGCTCTGAATGGAGGAGGTTGGTTTCTGCCCTGTGCTCCCGAGAGGAGCGTTAAGGGCGATAATGATGATGAATCACTTATTCACTGTGTCGGTGTTTAGGTAGTAGACAATGTCCTTATAAGACGAAAGACGTCTCTCTCACCAAATAAAACAATAGTAGAATAAAACGCTTGTTTTATTTATTTCGATATGAATCACTTATATTTATTACACACCCACACAAAAGTATTGCCGAGATATAGATATTTCTATACACTAAAAAAACTGATATTTAAAGAAAGAATGTAATAATATAAACAATATAAACAATAAACGCGGGCGTCCGAGAACCACGTGGCTTGATCACGTGGATCAAATTCTCAAGGACGGCCGCGTGTTGAGTAAGAGGAACCGACGTGCGTGTATGAGGAACTGTATGAATGTGGAGGAAGCGAAGGAAGTGTGTAAAGGTAGATCTGTTTGGCGTTCCGTTCTCTCTGCCTACCCCACTTGGGACATGGCGTGAGGGTATAGTATAGTATAGATAGTATAGTATAGTATAGTATGTAATAATTTTAAAACCAAAGTTAGAAGATAGATACACCACAATGATACAATGGATACAATGAAATATTACATCTCCACGAAAGATGTTCTTATTTACCTTGGCGATTAATCAACTCGGAAGAGAAGGCTCTGGTATTCCTTAATAATGTAATACAACAATTTCATTTATTATCTACACACTACATAGGTAAATATTTGTAAATATAATATTATAATTTTTATAACTAGTAGTTATTGTGGTAGTAGTAACTTTGCTATTATTTGATGAGAAATAATCAAGAGTAAGATTAATAAATTCTCTGAAGGATTCAGGATTAATGATTAAGTTTTTCAGCAGGTACATTCAAATGTTTACAATACAATTTTGCCTTTATTTCTTCTGCAAAGAGCTATTTGGAAGAAATATAAAAAATAAGACTTCACAAATATTTTAAATTATACATATAAATGTATATATTTTAATCTCCTACGGATAATAATAATTTTATCTCCTACGGATAACGGCAAAAGAAAATGTGTAGAATACTTTTTACTTATTTTTTTTATTTTTTTATTTAATTACTCTTAAGGAACAAACAGATAATACAATAACAAGAATAAATATTGAATACACTATATACTAAAAAAGTTCCCTCACAATATAAAAATTCAAAGCAACTTATGCAAAACAAACATCAATAAGACTTGTCTTCAAGGTACAAAAATAGTTAGCATAGAAAATCTAACCATATGTTTTGACGGGATTGTCACTACCAACTTATTAAAAATCGGGGATTGTGTACTAATCTAAGCATTATTTCTGATTACCATAACGAAAGAAATGGCATGATTGTATTGATTAAGACATGGATTTGAACAAAACAAAAAATCATTGACTTACGTTTATATGACCCAAGTACATAAATCAGCTGATTGTGGTAAGTAGTTGGATTAATGGTAACATACCTGAAACAAACATAAAAAAAATATTAAATAGACTCATTCCATAGGTTTTCATAAAAAAAGTGTTCTATTTTCAAAAATTATTTGTGTTCTCTAGTTTGATATAATACCTAGTTGAAAACAGATTAAATATTATATGTAAAATGTTTGAAAAACCTGGAAAAAATAAATTTCCATTATATCTCCCTCAACAACACGTTTTCCTGCATACTTTTTTTATACACTGCGGAAAATAACTATTCATCAAGCAAAAAAACGTAACTGTCCGTTGCATTATGCAAGAGTGCATAAGTTAAATAATAATAGTGATAATACTACACGAGCCCCATACAACATTACACAGGCGTTAATGTTACGTGAGTAGGGACGTTATAAATGACGCTTGAAAATGTTGGAGATATTTTTTGTGTTGTTAATGTTGCAAACTCAACAACTGTGTATCTACCTTTTCAAAAATATATTATAATTTTTACACAATATTTTATCATATATTTTTACATGTGTGCACACAAAGCAAAAATCACTCACTTGGCGGAGAAAGTATAATGATTTCGTAACCTTTTCTTCTTCTTTGTTTACTTTCACGACAATGCACCCGAATCAATAATGTATTTGTGAATTGGTTACATCAAACTCCAAGAAATGTTTGTTTAAATTAAAATTTAGGAACAATACTTTATACGAGTATATGGTAATATGGAGAAAAAAAGGCGCTTACAAATCTACATACGTTTGGCTCCATATTGTATCTTAAAATCATATGTATTCTATTTTTTCGGTAGTTACCTTATGAAAATTCATTTTTATTAATATTAAAATGATTAATTAAGTTAAAACACTGTTACTTTCACTGTATAAATATTTATACAGTAAAAGTTACAGTGTTTTAACTTAATCATTTTAATATCAATTAAAATCATAGCTTGAAATCCACAAAGCTTTCGTCGAAGTGACTGTCAACTCCGGGGGCCCCTGACCAGACACTAAGAATGCAACAACAAACATAAACATTGACGGAGACCCACCGTCCACCCGGATAGCGCAAAAGTCTGGGAATTTCCATTTACCCAAAATTCTACACTTAAAATTTTTTGTTCAGACCGAAGGTGCCATAGAGGGCAGCCTGAAGGGCTGGCCGACCCTAACAATTTCACAAACAACACAATTTCACTATATTCCTCAAAAACTTTACTAGTAAATTCGAAGAATATATTGTCTAAAAATAAGCAGAATAAAATAATATTGGGTTAAGATTCATCAACACCGGGCCATACGAAAAGTAAAGTAAGTAAGCAGAAAGAATAAGCAAAACATCCTCTCTGCACGAACAAATAAAAACCCTTATAACATTGTTCATAAAATAACGATATAAAAATGTGATTTGTTTAAGTCCAGTTCACACTGTGCAAACGCGGACATTTTTTTTCCAAATAATAAATATAGCATTTTGTATTAATTCTGTTTCACGATATTTTATTTAATGTTGGAATGTAATGAATAAATTTATCGCTCATATGTAGATAAATATTGTAAATGCATATCTCTCCATGTGAAATTAATGCCTTTGAAAAAATAAAAACATGTTTTTAATACGATGACATTTTTATTTAACTGTTATTTTGCATTTTATTACACGAAATAATTTTCATGGAAAACATTACTGGTGTTTTGTGAAATTGTTTCAAAATGCGATTTTTTATCTACCGTCCTGTACCTGAACATAATATATATATAAATAACATATATATATATATATATATCTATCTATAACATCACAGCATTTCCCAGTAGTGGAATATACAGTAGACAACCTTTTATTGGCCATATCATTCTTCATAGCTCCCATCTACGTTTTGATTCTGACTTGAACATTTTTTGTCAGTCATTTTCGTTTTTTTTAATTGCATAATTAAACAACGTAGTCTAATTGTACAGACAAAATTATCTCAAAAAAACTATCGATCGATTCTCTCCATCTACCCTGCGAGGGATATTGCGCGTAACAATAATAATAAAAAGGAATTGTTCTATTTCAAAAGCAATGGAATTTTAACAAAATTGTACGCCCGTAGTGTACATAAAATAGAATCTATATAAAAATGTACTTGACAACAGAAGTTGAAATATGAACCAGAGAACGAATTATTCAAATATCTCTCTTTTTTCACGCTCCATATACATAGTTATAAACTTCGACTGGGACAGTAACAAATAACACGATAATAATATTATTTATTTACTAGTTTTTAGCCCGGGTTCTTTAAAGAATTGTCTTTAAATTGATAAAAATATATATATAAGGCGTAAGTTTATTCATATACTTGGACTGCCCAGTTCAAAATGTCTTATTTTCTTATGTCTTCTTCATTTTTGTAATTCTGGTTTCTTTATATTATGCTTTAAAAACACAACAAAAAGTGAAATATACTCTAAAATAATCACACTGTTAAAGACATACGTTGTATTTGTTCCGTTCTATTGTAAACCAATTGGAAATATTTATTTGTTGAATTGAAAATAGGTGCATATTTAATATATTAAGGAAACCGTGTATTTTTTATGACTATTTGTTTAGTAAAATTGAAAGAATGGTATTCATGTATTACCATGTATTACCAATTAAATAAAAAAATATAAATATCTGACATGGTGAGTAATTTAACTGGACAGTGAAAGAAATGTCCTAGTATAAAACAAAAATTGGGGAAAATGATTTAAAAACTGGCATTAAATAAAGTGCAATTGTTTTCTATACATCTTTTCCGTAAAAAATCTGTCAAGATAGTTTTTGGGAATGTAAAAATATATTTGATTATTAAAAGCGGTAATTCAAAATATTCTGATATCTTTGAACTATCGCTTATATTCATTAATAAATAAAATATGTATTATTATATTATTCAGCTACGTTCACAAAGGGTTCAAGTTAATATACAGAGCAATGTTTTCGCTGTTACTAGACGTTTAAATACAAATACATTTACAAAATACAAATATTTACATGGAGAGATATTTCATGAAGAATATTTCGGAATATCGTTTCACTTTGAAAAATAAACGCGATAAATTATCCACGCAATGTTCTCACATCGTAAAACTGAAAAGTGTAAATTTACTGAAAATAAAATATATTATGTACATGAATAAATAATAAAAATAACAATAATATATTCATTGGAAAGCTTTCATTCCCTTTTAACGTTTGACATACTTGTGTAATATATCATTTTGTAAAAAAATAATTTAAAACACAAAAATGTACTAGTTTGAAAGGTGCACTCATTTTCAGCAATGGCAATGTGTCGAACATAGCAAAAATGCTGTTGCACAATACAATACTGGTACCGTCACTTATGTATGCAAGTGAGATTTGGCCGTGGTTGAAGAAATGCGAAAGTGGAATAAATGCAGTGGAGATGCGATTGCTGAGAAGAATGATTGGTAAAACGTTGCGTGATAGAGTGAGGAATGAAGATATTAGTAGAATGATCGGATGCGAAAAGTGAGTTTTGGATGGAATGCGTGTTAATAAGTTGTGTCGGTTTTGAAATGTGGAGAGAATGGATGGTAAAACAATGACGTAGAGGATGTATTTATCTAAATAAGAGGGTGTGAGGAAGCGCGAATGTCTTAGAACTACTTGGATTGATCACGTGGCTGGCTACTCCATTTGTGGGAATGGCATGGTGGTGTGAATGAACAAACTTATAAAGGATTTGCTTTGTCCTGTGGTTGTCATAGTTTCTTATAGAAATGATAAATCCTTGATCGTCACTAAACACATAAGTAATATTTTATATTCATTCTTTACGCCAATACTGCAAGCTCTTTGTAGATACACTTTGTCTAATAAAATATTGTGAATAACTTTAAAGCACACCTATTAAGCTTCTTTTCATTTCATGACATCAAAAGATACGATAACATAAACCTGTTTCTGAAAAAAATGAAAGAATAATATTTGCTGAATAAATAAAAATATTTGTTTATTATTCTTCGTTTTCATACGCTACGATGGATTTTCATATAAGACTACTCACTGCAAAATAAAAAGAACAAAAAGACGTATAAATCCAATATAATAAAAAATATGAGTGTTGCACAAAGTGAATCTATAAATCCGCAAATAAACAACTAGTGATCCTTTTCGATCTTTCATTCTTTTTTTTTTCAAAGGGGAGAGTGAAAATTGAAATTGTAGCATTTGTTTCAATAGATAGATGAGGGTAAATTTAGCAATAATGGTAAATGAAAAAGAGTTTCTACGTATGCAACGTTTTCATCAATCTACCTTCGACGTCTCATTTTTTACAATAATAATAACAACGTTACAATAATGGCAATGATGTCAGAACGGTTATGAAGAATCTTAAGTCATCTTATTTGTGCCAATAAAAGTTAAGATGTACAGGATGGATGTATACCTTATTGGTGAAATAAAGATAATAGGTATAAATCAGTATATTTACAGTACTCTACTCCGTATTTCTACTCATTACTATTTTTTGTTCATACAAATAGCACTGAACAATTAAGTTGTATCTACTTATTTTACTTTTCGGGTGCGGATTTTAGACCTTGCCACTCCAGTATTCAGCGATGTATATCGCCTTGTCGCTCGCTATCATTAGGTCACTCACATTACATGCATTCTGCATCAGCGGGCATTGCAATAAATGAGAATCACTCTGCACGTCCCCGCAGTCGCAGCAATTAAGGTGTATAATTTGGTATTATTAACTTAATTTCACACACAAAATACCGATATTAAAAAAAAACCGCTCATTTCACGCCTTAGTGTCTATCAGTCTTAGCCTCCAACTCTTTTTGTCTTTCGCAGCAATTTCTCAGTCCATCACCTGCAGCAGTTCGCTAGCATCCTTCTGAGCTTAATCCTCCTATTTGTAACCCAGGCTGTTTTTTTAAATTGAAACAGTTTATTGTTCAAATAAATATCAAAAATTTTGACAATTCATCAATAAATTAAATTTGTTCATTATCGGTTGCGTTACCCTATTTCAGTTATTTCAGTTTTCAGTAGATATTCAAAAGTGAAGTTGTTTTATTACGCTATGATTATGTGGATTGCCGGTAAAATAATATTATGTATATAAAAATCCCCTACTCTGCCATGAAACAGGAGCAGAGCCGATCTGAGTGTCTGAGAGTGACCGTCGGTAGTTACACGGATTATCCATTTGCAGGGCCCCCATCAGTATAAGTAGTTGTAGTGGTATTAAGTTATAAAAGAGAAGCGGCTCCAGTGACTGAATATAGCCTCCATTCTCTCTCCTCATGTCAATCTCTTTGTAGAAGTGCCCGTAGCAACATAATTATATTGACAGGGATCGACTATTTCAATCACCATACTAAAAATATTCATTATAATAAATGAAATTTAAAAAAATGAGTGGATGCAAGAGGAGTATTGTTGATAGAATGCGTGTAAATAAATTGAGATGGTTTGGTCATGTAATATCATGTATATTGATGAGCGAATGGATGGTGTAAGATTGACGAAGAGGGTGTATTTATCTGAAATAGATGGTGTGAGAAAGCGCGTACGTCCAAGAACTACGTGGCTTAACCACGTGGATCAAATCCTCAAGGACGGTCGCATGTTAAGTAAGAGGAATCGGCGTGCATGTATGAGAAACTGGATGAATGTAGAGGAAGCGAAAGAAGTATGTAAGGATAGAGCGACATGGCGTTCCGTTCTCTCTGTCTACCCCACCTGGGACACGGCGTGAGGGTATAGTATAGTATAAATTAAAAAAATGTTATTGACCGAAAGTACTTGATGGAAGTCCATTTCAAGATTAATTTGAAAAAAAAAACACAGTGTGTAGTTAACTTCCAAATGACAAAAGAGATCAACATAAAATCTACATACAGTACTGTGTTTTTTCAATTTCTCTTGAAATTAAATCGATTCTTAAGTAATTCTTGTCCGTAAGATACCGCAAGGTGAAAGCACTCGGCAATGAGTATACCTATAGGTAGGTATTTAAAATCACTAATTTATTAAATACACACTTAACATAGCGAAAATTGTATCAGGATTTTTTATACATTTTAAACATAATAAAATGAATTTTTTGATCAGGTGAACTAGATACGTGCAGCGAGCGAATGAGGAAATTCTATGGAGGCTTTTGAACGGCACACCGGGGTCTCATAGAAAACTAGGAAGCTCTAAGCTTTGATGGCTGGATCATGTTTATTAGGATACATGACTTATTGACATCCAGAACTAGCGAACACTACTACAAAACCGTGCTCATGTCATGGAGCCATGGAGGTGTGCTCTGAAGGAGGCCAAGACTCGACCTGGGTTATGGAGTCATAGATGATGATGAAAAAACATAGAACACGATATTATAAAGGTGAATATTTATAAATTATAGCGAAGAAGAAAACTTCCAATGTTCCCTATCTCTGAAAACAACTATGATTGTTGTGAAATCACATTATTTTATAAAAGCTAAATAAAAAATCAAACTTTTCGATCAACTTTCGTACCACAAAAAATTCAAACAAAAAATCTAATTTAAACAATTTAAAATATTCAAATATACCTATGTATATCCGCCAAAGACACATTCATAAACAAGAAAAGTTCAACTTGTAAATTTTAAATTTTATTTATCAAAAGTGAAGTAATCCGTCAATTTGATGTTACCACCATCCGTCGTAAAATATCAAAGCTCTTAATTTTGAGAGGGTATTTACAAGTGCATAAATACATGATGTCAAAAAGTTCATTTGCATAGTGATGTCATTTTTACTTTATTTCGTCAAATATTTTGCCATTTTGCAGTATAGCCTCTAGCTCTTTTCTGTAAGTTTTTGAGTATGCTGTAAAAGGAAAATTTGTAAAACATCATTTGAAATCTAATAATCAGTCACGAACAGACATTTAACAGCGTCTATTCAGCGATAAGGTATATGCCACCCATCCCGAATTTCTCATTAATTTACTGATATGTAGTGGACAGTTTGCTTGTTTATCACATGCAGATTATCTGCTGGTTGCTCCACTTGAGGAAGATGCAGTGATGTTATGTATGAATGAATGTTACATTTAATTTATTCGTACTATTTTTTGATTTCGATGATTATTCATTGTTCATACCAACACGGCACATCCCGCAAGTGGAGTAGCCAGCGGTCTAATTACATGTAATAAACATTCAAGTCATCCTCTCCGTGCCAATAAAAGTTAATACATTCAGGATGGGTGGCATACCTTACCGTCAAATTGATTATGTTAAATGTCTTAAACGTAATGTTTTATGAATACCTGTCAGTTAACAAGACGGTAACAAACAATAATGAGAGACCTATTCTTTGCCGTAGCTGTGTATAAATAAGTAAATAAAAATAATAAAATATACAACTACGTTATGACATGCTGAACGAATGAATGAGGAAAGTATGACAAAGAAGATATACTTGTCTTAAATAAGGAGATTGAGGAAGCGCAAGCGACCGAAAGCCACGTGGCTTGACCACGTGGATCAAATTTTCAAGGACGACCGTATGTCAAGTAAGAGGAATCGACGTGCATGCATGAGAAATTGTGTGAATGTAGAAAAAGTGAAAGAATATGTAAGGATAAATCTATATGGCGTTCTCTATGCCTACCCCACTTGGCACACGGCGCGGCGTGAGGGTATAGTATAGTATAGTAGGTACACCTAAGTTATGTTTTAGGTATGTATAAAGTTGAGCAACGCACTTTATACGTTGGTTGGGTAGTTTTCATAATATCATCAATCATACATTCAAGACAAAGTGGTTTCAAAGTGTTGAAAATAAGCATAACCCGAAATATGATTTTACTAGGTTTTACTGTAGGGTAAATTTGTACACGAAATAAAAAACTAGCTCCCTACAAAAGAAAAAACAAATGGATGAAATTAGAGGTTTTCTTATTCAATTTTTTCTGATATCTCGGGGAGAGTTTATACATTGTGAGAGCGTATTTAACACTACATATTCACGCAGTAGGTACTGGGTTAGATTCCCGGCAGGGTCGCGAAGTTTGAAAACTGTTTCAGGTAAAAAAGCACAGTAAGGAAGTTGTTAATTATTTTGGTCAAAAATAGTAATTGTTCAATCATAGTAAGCCAATCAATGTACCAATAAAAACAAAAACCGTTCATTTAGAACAGAGGTTCCTAAACTTTTTTTTCTCATAGACCACTTTCACAATATTGCTGGTTCCGTTGGACCCCCTGCACGTCTACCCCCCCCCTCATTAAATTTTCAATATGGTATAGGAATTTGAAATATTCTAAATACTCCTCGGTTTTCTTAAAGAATATTTACCTACTGGAATCATTAAGTATCTGGTACTTTTACCGATACTTTAACTATGGATTCGTAGACCCCCGTTTATGACTATTTTTTAGTCACGCCAACGTAGACCCCCGACGAGTCTCCCGTGGACTTCTGGGGGTCCACCTGGACTACTTTAGGAATCACTGATTTAGAGCGAATCTGTACCAGTTGGGTCACCTAATTCTATGACATTCATAATGCTCTGATTTATTTAAAAAAAAACGGTGTTTTGTGAAAGCGGGTCGTTCAAATCGTTAAAAACCTATGCAATGTTTTTAATCCAATATTATCGTTGAATTTAGCATAAATATAGTAAAACACAAACTAAACTCATTGAGTGAGTGCAGTGAAACCCTTGAAACTTGATCCAAAACTCATCAGACTGAGTTCTAACTAAATAATATTAATACCATTTATGATTCATCTCACATTCCCTTCCTGTGGGGAGATAATAATTCATCCCACTGCAGCACACTACAGACATAATAAAGTTATGTACACACATAAAAATAATAATTTAATTAAAAAATACGTACATACGATGTGTAAGACTCATCAACGCAAATAAAATGCATACCTTTATTATGTCTGTTCTCATTCATGACTGAGGGTACATCTCAAAATTCAGTGAAAATTTAGTTGGATTTTTTAAAGTATTTAAATTATTTGAATATGTTATTTCGAGTGCACTAGAATTCTATTTGAACTCACGTGTCTATAAAATAAATGAATTGAATAAGCAAAATATGTTATTTATGAAAAATATAATATATGTAAATAAATTAGAATTTCTTAACGTGTAAAAAATAAAAACATTTTTAATAAAATAATTTAATGTTATCAAATATTATAGCGATAAAGTCGCCCTCTGTACATTGAATTGTATAAGTGATATTTTCTATGATAATGTTTTAATTTGTATTATTGTAAACAATGTACAATGAAGAATAAAATAAATAAATAAATATAGAAAAAAATAAAAATAGCACCATATTTTTGAGAAAAGTTTTACATTTGCTACAAGGACAAAGGAATAATTTAATAATAGAAATACATTTATTTCCACATTCATAACCAAATTCTGACGATTCGTCACGCGAAACTAAAATAATTATTATATAAAACCGTTCACCTATTTAGTCGCGCCTCTCATATTCGGACAACTAATAAAATAATTTGTTTAAATTGTGGACATTTGTGGACAGACGATGGAAAGTGTCAGAGGAGCGTGTGTGTTTGTTGAGGGGGGGGGGGCACATAAATGCAGTCATTTTTCATTAGTGAGTGATGAGGGTACACTACAGTACAGGAGATGAATATTAGGCCCCTGCTTCATACAATATGACATTCATACCATAGACTAGATACACTTTGTAAGTTTACAGATGCATACTGACCATTGAGGTTTGTAATTTAAGGATGGACCATATAAATTTTTAATGAAGGTTTGAAGAGATTCATCAAAGTAAAAAAATAAATAGTAAGCAGAGATAAGTAATCTGTCAGTGATATTGAGTGGAAAGTCGGTAGTTCCGTCATAAAATTTTAAGACTAATCCCCTACACAGAAACGTAAAATATAAGAAAATTTAAAACACTTCATCAAATACACAAAAACAGATAAAGGCAAACATGATACATAGTGATATATAAATTTAATAGTGTGGCATGATAATCAATACAAATATTTATTTCTGTAAATATAATATTAGTCGCTTCTTTTTTAAATTGAAAAAAAGAAAAGTGATTTTTAAACCTAAAAATTCCTATAAGAAAATTTTAAACCAACCATTTAAAACATTTTCAATATTTTTTTCCAGTATTCTATCTATTCTACAACATTCACTCGATGGTCTTTGATAATAATATAAACAGAATGATGTCACGCACAGACGGACAATAATATGTAAATTTGTAATATGGAATACTCAAACTGCTCTTCCATTATTCCATTGCAGGATGTGTAATGATAATAATATCGTAGCCATATCACATCAGTGTCAGTGAAATCATTATAAAGACATCGACACAACACATAAATTCGATTTATGAGACTAGTTGAATGCGACGAACTGTACCTAGACGTTTATAAGATGATGATAATGATTTTGGATAATTTTATTTTATTTTTGACGCCGTTTAACAGTCCCTAGACCGTGTCAAGGGCGCTAGTGAAGAGTTCAGTTTTTAATTTGCTTCTGAAGCTAGTGACTGTCTGACTATCTCTCAGTAGCGCCAGTAGGCGATTCCACATAACCGGTCCAACAACACCGAAGGCCCTCTCATAGAAGTTAGACAATTAAATACACGGTTATTAGTTTAACTTACACTTTATTAAACTGACCCGGGTTTCGATATTATAAATCAAAAGTTGATACAAAGCCTTAATAATTAATACAACTAGTAAATACAAAATTGATCTTTTAGTTTTCCCTATATACACCACCTTCAATTCAAAGTCCATGCTGGATATAAGCTTTATAGAAATTGACAAAAATCCGACCCGATTATGCATAGAACTCTCGTATAGTACTTACATAACATTCGATATAAATCCATGATACGGCAAGTCCATTTTGTATCATAAAATTCATTCCGTAGACAAAATTGGCTTAGTGAATGAATGCCTACACCTATGCATTAATCTCTGTATGTAGAGTCAGCAATATATGTAATTAGGTATCAACTGAATGCAAGTACTCCTATAATACCGATACTTTTAATAGATTCGGACGATGTTTTGAAAGGTAATATCCAATAATTTATTTCATCAATTGGTCTAATCTCTTGCCGGTTCTTTAAAACAGACAGAAGTTTATCAACATCATCCTCGTTGGATATTTTTTGATACATAACCAAAGTTAATATTCCATCCCATAACACAGAATCTATAGAATTTAGTACAGCTTTCAACATACAACCTTATTTTCATTTTTAATTGTTCAGTGTACTATGCACAAGTAGTAGGATTTCATAGTAACATTATTAATAAAACAGAAGTTTTCTTTCACTATGCATTTTTACCACGCAATGAAATATCATTATTTATTTATTTATTTATTCATTCTTTACTGTACATTGATAAAAAACGATTACATGAAAGGTATACATTCAAATTAAATACAATCAATATACAGAGGGCGAGTTTATCGCAAAGGCGCGATCTCTTCCAACTAACCCAAAAGTATTAACTTAAAAAAAAACATATACCTAATAAAAATAAAATCAATAATCCAAAGGATTTGGGAAAAAAAAATACATTCACAAAGTGAACATATACGTGGTTAGATGGAAGAAATCACTATATAGTGATAATCTCGCCACTGCACATCATCACATTTTTTCCTGTGTATATTGCCCTATTTTATTTGTTATATGAATGATGATGTGCAAGAAGAATAAAATAAATAAATAAATAAATAATACATAAAACATACATAAATACACACATATATATAAAAAGGGAGAGACTGCAAAAAAAAAGATACAAACATACATGCATAAGGGGAAAGGAAAGGGGGGGGGGGAAAGAGGGGGGGTTAGGAGTGAAGGGTTTCAGGTTTCAGAGGCTGTGTTTGTGTTTGTGGAAATCATTTTCTCGCTTGAAAGACGTCAGACTTTGAGTCAGCCTAAATTTATCAATCATTATACGTTTTCTAGAACATCAATCTGTGAGATAAAAAAATAATCCAAATACCTATATAATTTGAAGAAAAGTTGTTTATTAATTTTATTAGGTAACTTTAAGAGTAGAATATCGAAGTGTATTATGAAAATGTTTTGAATAGAAACTTTATGTGACACAAAAAGTTGTACCTGTCGTGTCACTCATTGTTAATTTTATATAAAAAATATGTAAAAAAATGTATAACTTGAAACTAAAATTTTGAGTTTACATTGAAATTTTATCAAGCCAAAACACAGTCTTACGACTAGTGTGGTTGACGGATCCTTTTACATATTTTAATGTCTTTTGTCTATAAATTGTGACCAATAATATTTCAATAAAGTAAAAGAGACTAAGTGCGTTTAGATTGCAATTTGGTATTTTTTTTTTCATTGCGGAATTTCTTTCACGGGTTTAATAAGGAAACAAGGGTAGGTGTGGGGTAAGATCAGTTGGATATCGAAGGGAATTTAACATGGCAGGAAGATTTGCTGGTAATCTAATATAATAATAATTCCTACATAACAAAATGTAAAAGGATTAAAATTGTAACACGCCTATATCCCAGAGCATCTGATTAGGATATAGTAGGGGTTGGAAAGGAGTGACAATTAATAGATTATATCTTTATGTAAATAGGATAACACAATAATCCTCGTGGAGTCCCGAGAGGGAGAAGGACAAATAACATTTTACGGGAGGCTTTTAGCGTTAACTTAAATAAAACAAATATTATATTACCATCCTAAAAAGACATTGTCATTCAACCTAATTTAAAGAATTTCAAACATTCAATTTTTTATACTTAGAACGTGTCCTAACTTAATTTAAAAACGAGTTGCAATTTAATAATGACCCTTGTAAAATGCATTTGTGAAAATTTACAATTTAATTAAGATTCTTAAGGTAATGTTTTTATAGTATAAAACAAAGGAGAAAGGATTTGCCCAAAAACCTTTTTGATGTATTTTGAAATAGTCCTTATCCTAAATAAAGCTGGAAAGAAGATATATATTCCTCACACTTCTACATCAAATAAATAATATGCACGTTTCATACATTGCACAGGAGACAACAATTTTATATAAAAGAAAAATTCACACAGCGAGTAAAGATGAGACAAGTTTTAAATGATTTTAAAAACTTCTGAAATCCAACTAATTTCGTTTAATAATTATTGCAAAAAAATCAATATGATTATAATTGTATATTTTTATACATAATCAAAGTCTGAATCTAAACTCTTTAAAATAAACTCCTATTCATCAAAATCGAATATATACAACAAAACTACAACCCAATCAAATCACACCAGATTCATAAGGTTAACAAGCATTCTATCATACCAACTATTAGATGTAGTCATATAGTGTTATTATATTTAAAGGGTGGTTATTTCAGTTCTACTGCAAGGGTAGTAGAGAAGTTATCAGGAAACAATAACCGTCCATAGGGTGTATTCTAACATAACGATATAATAATTGGATTAATGCAAATGTTAATTTGAATGATGGAATAATCCCTTGCAAATGGACAGTGGTACAGCATCAGCATAGCATAGTCTGTATTAGAACGACGGAAAGATTAAGAGAATTAAATTCTAACACTCATTGGGGGAAGGGTCATCTCTTGTGAACTGTATGGAGGTAATGAATGAATGGTCATACTGACTGCCCAGTTCGATAACTCAACAAGTCGAATTTTTTAAAATTTAAATTTTAATGTTAAACACATAATCAAGGCCACTCTTTAAACTCTACAAACAAAAAACTATGAAAAATACACAATTCTATTTGTATAATAAATATTGGGTTATGGGAAAAAAATGATATCCCTACTTTCAATTGCACAAGTACCTAAATATTTCGTAAAAATTAACTATTGGACGAAAAAATGACAACGTATGTCTTTAACGGTGCAATTATTATATAGCATATTATGTTTAACTTTCTGTTGTGTTTTTGAAGCATAATATACTACTACTACTACTATACCATCACGGCATATCCCACAAGTGGGGTAGCCAGTAGACCAACTGCATGTAAGAAACATGCAAACTGTCCTCTTCTTGCCAATATAAAATCAAGACATTCAGGATGAGTGGGAAACCTCATCGCTGAATTTAAAAAACTATGAAAAATACACAATTCTATTTGTATAATAAATATTGGGTTATGGGAAAAAAATGATATCCCTACTTTCAATTGCACAAGTACCTAAATATTTCGTAAAAATTAACTATTGGACGAAAAAATGACAACGCATGTCTTTAACGGTGCAATTATTATATAGCATCTATGTTTAACTTTCTGTTGTGTTTTTGAAGCATAATATATGATGTACAATGTCTTAGTTTTTTCGAACACCTGCCTTTTACAGGACACTCGAAAACTTACGGGTATAAACTAAAATTACAAAAATTTACAATTTCTCGAATATAATATATTTTTACTTGTTGGGTTATGAGACTGGACAGTCGAGTACTAGATACCTCTCATACTGTTTGTCTAAGGGAAGCCGGGCGATTAAAAGGATGTTATTGTATTGTGTACCTCTGTAGTATGTAAAATAATGATTAATATTATACTGATTAATACACTAGATAGGTAACCAGCAGGCCAGCTGCATTTGATACGCATGCAAACGATCCTCTCAATGCCAACAAACAGTAGGACAGTCAGGATGGGCGGCAAACCTTATCACTGAATTATAAATATTGTAAAATATCTTTATCCTTTCGACATTTGTATTTTATCGGACACTCGGAAAATTGTGTAACTTATGATTGATATTTTTATTTGAACACGTTACTTGTTAAATAAATAAATGTAAAATACATAAAAAACAATATTTAATATATAAAAATGCATTTAGTACTTCGATTAATTAATTGCGAGCCTGCTTTTGAGAGCTTCTAGTCTCATCAATAGAATAACGCAAAAGTCACCTCGTAAAGTATTACATTTAGATATAAGTGATTAATGAAATCTCTTAAGAAGAACTAAATATGAGTTTTTTATTTTTATTAATTTAACATGAATTTAACCACAAGTACAGTGGGTTGACAATACTAACTACATGTTGTTTTTTTATATACTAAACTAAGTATGTAAATAATTAACTTTGGTTGTATAAATATATACCTACTCAACATAATAACTTCTACATATAGATTGGAAACAATATAACAATAATTTCGATTTAATTATTTCATTCAATTTGTGTTTATAATTAAAGTAATGTAATTAGCCAACTCTGTGACTTGAATATCAGACAAGTTAATTAAATATTATCTAGGTCCATGCACTGTCTGCCATTATTATACCTAAATAATAATATGTACCTATATAATATCTACTCTAAAATATTTCCGATGTGTTGTGAATTCAGAATGAGTGGACAATTATGCACAGTAATAATAATAATGGTAATTATCTTCGCATTGTTTGAGTCTTGTAAAAAAAGTTTTGTCCATTATAGGGTGACCGTTATCAAATCAAAATTTTCGCAGGGTCAACAAGTTTTGCGAGTTTTTTTTTTAACATATTATGTAGTTGTTGAAAATTTAATATATTACCGTTTTTGCAAAAGGACGGCCATAAACACAGAGTTAAGCTCTGGTCAGTATCCTGCTAAAAATCATCAAGTTTTAAATAACTCTACGAAAAGCATAAGCTACAAACTCAAGAGACAAAATTTTACTAAAGTTGTAGAATCCTGCCAATTCAATATTGTGACATCGTATTATATAAAGGTTTTTGACACCAGATTATAAAAAAAATATAAATGTATAATAATAGAAGACTTTTGGTAAAAAGTGATGATGTAATAAAGTTATAATTGAAATGTTTTGAGGGATAATGAAAAGTTTTTTTTGAATATGTGTTGTCGGGTAGGTAATGATGTTTCATTTTAAAAGGGTTGTAGGTATATGAGATCTTATATATTGCATACATCTCACGCTGTTTTATGTTTATTTTCCTCTATATTATATTTTGAACAATAAAGATTTTTACTATTATTATCACACTAAGCTTCAATTTTTTTTATAAAATTGGTTACTCCACTTCGGTGGCGATTCCGTAACGAAATTAATATATAAATATATTATTAGAAATAAAATAATTTTAAATAGCACTTCCACGGTGATTTTATTGGTTGCGGGCTGGGTGTCTGGAACCTGATGCTGAGAGCAGAAACTCTACACAAAAGTGTATTATTACTAAAAATTTATCATGAACTTTCACCAAGAACCGTCGGTCAACAATATTGAATAGATATATATATAATGTTAAAAATTAATATAATCATATTAATAACAGAATGGGACTTTAATTATTCATCGTATTGAAATAATAATACAGAAAAATATATGATGGGAATAATATGTACCTAATTAAGATTAATAATTCCTAATTATTATATTGGTACCGGAAACAGATATTTAAACAGAAGCGTGGATGTTGTACAATCACATACATAATAATGACTTCATACATTCATTCATGCATTAGAGATTGTACATTATATACAATATATACATCTAAGTAATTCGGGGATGAATTAATTGATTAATTATTTCGACATTACATAGTTATTATTCATAGTATTACGTATATATGACTTTGATAGTTTATTTTATAACCTACCATTATGTAACTATAGTACAGGATGTCGTGTAAATATTAAATGTAGATTAATTTATTGTGTCTAATCAATGACATAATGTATTAGATAATAAGGATTTGATATAATTTAGGCATGCTCCGAACGACGCCCTTTGCATAGCTCAAGGCAAACATAAGAATGTAGAGATAGATGTGTTTAACTGGTTAAGACTTTTTAAAAGGGTAGCGCCCGCCACATACCTCGTGCCGTACCTGGAGATATGTATCTCCATAACGACACACACATGCACAAACAGGATTAAATGTCGCATTAAAGCGAGAAATGCTGCCCCGAGGGAGATCTACCAAAGATTTTGGTGCAAAAAGGGAAGGGAAGAAATGGGAATATGCCTTCTTCTCTATGCAGTATCGCTAGTTACTTGAAAGGGATATTAGGCTACCAAAGAAAGTACAGAAATTTTTGAAGGCGAAAAAGTTTTTCCTTGTGGCCACTAAGTCCGCATGTCCTACAGGTCCAGAGGATGGACCACGAACAGCAACGAGCATCTCCTCTCTTTTCCTACTGATGTCGGTGTGGGAACACTGATTAAGACTAGAGTATTTGTTATATGTGTGAAAAAGACTTTGTAATAGCTCAAGATCTTGGAAGCAGCAATGGACAGAGATATCTGACACAATGGCCCCCTAACCTCACCTAGATATGTGGAACAAGATGTACATATGTATAAATCTTAGTGTATTTACAGTCTTTTAAAAAGGGCAGCGCCCGCCACATACCTCGTGCCGTACCTGGAGATATGTTTCTCCATAACGATACACACATGCACAAACAGGATTTAAGGTCGCATTAAAGCGAGAAATGCTGCCCCGAGGGAGCACTCTAGATTTAGTGGCCACACACCAAAAATGTTGGTGCAAAAAGGGAAGGGAAGAAATGGGAAAATGCCTTCTTCTCTATGCAGTATCTTCAGTTACTTGAAGGGGATATTAGGCTACCAAAGAAAGTACAGAAGTTTTTGAAGGCGAAAAAGTTTTTCCTTGTGGCCACACAACATCACACAAGGGCCAACCAACCATCTAGATAGTGCAGATTATAATTCCTACGCTAGCAAATTTGTCCACACGATGGGTATGCTAAGATTATGAAAGTTAAGTAACAAAGAATAAAAAGTAAATTCATGGAGGTCTCACTTGATGATTATCGATATACGTAAACGTCACATATTGAAAGATATTTAATATTTAATTTAGCAATGATGAAGTACGATGTCACATATTTAGAACGTCATTTTTTTGTGAAAAAAAGGACGACCATTGAGTTTTTTTTTCATGCAAAAGAGTGTTCATATACTGCCCCGCTTATGGGAGTTGCCTCGATGGTGTGATTGAGAAAAAAGTTGGATTCAAAAACTTTTCTTTTTTTTTCAAACGTAAACAATGGATTTAAACGCAGAGGAATGCAACAGGGAATAATGAATCTTATAGAATGAAGGCAGTACTTACACGCATGTTGATAGGAAGTTAAAAACTGCTGTATACACAAATAAAAAAAAAAGTTTCTGTAAGTAAGAAAATATAATGGAATGTGTGACGCGTGAATGTAGGGGTGATCTGTTATCATGCGATAAATCTAATTTGAGTATTCTACTTCTTTAGGTACTACTATGCAGTATTGTGCTGTACAAGTATGTGGAACAATCCCCTACACATTCAAACTGCGTACTGCATTCTATATTATGTGTTCCCAAGAGAAAAGACACTGTTGTGAGATGGATATCACACTGTCTACGTATGTCCATTATACACTTTGGTAACACAGATGGAATACACACAAGCAAATAACTAGATATGTATCTATCTTTACCACTAATAATATAACATTTCCTTTGCAATGTGACATCTCCAATAAGTAGGGTACTCAATGGTCTAACATTTTTCTACAACATTCCTTACGCTTTGACATCGTAAATTTAATGTATTATGTGCGACTTTGTGGATATAAGATTGTTATTGAAAATTCTCAAAATATGACCTAGTCAGAATTATAAAATGTTTTCGAAAAACAGAGATTAATGAACAATCATAAGTTAACAATAAAAACTCTTCTTTGTTTAGAAATAATTTAAATAAATTTGTATTAATTTTCATAATAAATATACTGCTCCATGGAGCATCTGGCAAAGAATTGGTGTTCCAATCTTAGCCATAAGTTTCGTGTGTCTTGAAATAAAGTCATTTAACATCTTAAATTTATTATGTTACTTGAAACAAGTGTTTCTTCCTACTACAAGTTATTGATTCCGAGAGAGACGTCTTTCGACTTATCAGGTCATTCTCAATCTCTAATTCAACTACGGTTGACCAGCCGTTTTGAATGTCTTAATTTTTTATTGGCACGGAGAGAACAGCATGCATGTTTATTATATGCAGCTGGTCCGCTGGCTACCTTGTTTGTGAAATATGCTGTGATAGTCTAACATAGCATAGCATGTGCTGAAATCATTACAAATGTAGATACTATTTGCTGAAATTTTAGCAGGTTTTGCAAGTAAAATTAAAAGCTGTTTTTGTAATTCTTTTTTTTTTTATTTCTGAATATTGAATACCTAATCAAGATATATTCCACGATAGAGTTGATAAGAAGGATATTAACAATAATTTATAATACTCATTAATTCTTAAGAAAGTTTGAAGTTTGATCCTTCAAGGATATTAGGAAGGCTCAATTTAAAGGAATATTTTTAGGCTGCTAATGAATCCTGTAATGAAGGAAATATGCAAATAGAATAAAACAAGCGAGCGGCCCGTAATAATGATAATTAATTCCAACAATTAGGAGTACTCGTTTATAATATTGAAAAGTTTCAATTTTAATCGCTTCATTTAATAATCAAAGCCGCGAATGTTTTACGCGGTTTTCAGTGCGAGTATTAGTGGTCGCAGTGGTGGAAAAACGATAATAAAATTGTATCGAAGTTGAATTAAATTTCAATGAAATTAATAAACAATTCCAAAATATGAGTAGCGATACAAAATGCTTTCATGATATCTATTGAAAAATCTGTAGAGGCCGTAGGTATTAAAAAAATATTATTTTTTTATCCCGTGGAGCACCCGGTAAAGAATTGGTCTCCCACTCTTCTCCATAAGTTTTCGAGTATCTTTTAAAAGGCAGGTGTTCGAAAAATTAAGAAATTTTAAATTCGGCGGTGAGGTTTGCCACCCATCCTGAATGTCTTGATTTTATATTGGCACGGAAAGGACAGCTTGCATGCTTCTTACAAGCAGCTGGCCTGATAGCTACCCCACTTGTGGGATATGCGGTGATAATATAGTAGGTAGTAGTATTTTTTATTTATTTTAATGAATGTCTTAAATTATTGGTGAAACGGAGAAGACAGCTTGCTTGTTTATTACATGATGCTAGTGGGCTGGCTATTCCACTTGTGGAATATACCATGATGGAATAGTATAGCAGTTGATAAACTAAACCTTATCTAAGATGCGTTGCGTGAGCGATTTAATCGTTGCGTAAGATAATAGCCCGCATCTTAACAATTTTAAAATAAAAGTTAAGATGGAGAGTGTATGAACAGAAGTGAGGAGAATCTAATTTAAAGTTTTTGAATAATTATTATCATTGTATTGCCTTTCTCTTTCGTGGTTAGAGAGCTTTTATAAGGTGCCCAGCTTTTTTACTTTAATTAAAAGGTACTTCTGCGGGCGAAATTGGTAGATAAAGCATTTCTTAATAAATGAGATGGTTAATGGAAAAGATGTACAACTCCAAAAAATATATTTTCTAAAAATCAAGACACCCGAAAAAGGATAAAAGTTACAATGAAAATACATCAAATGAAATGGAACTTTCTATCATAAGATTACATTCCAGCTGATAAATCGAGGTATGAAATTTGCAAACTGATTGAAATAATATCATTCTTTTGGCACAGAGACGACATTTTGTACAATTATATCGTGGAGCTCTATGTTTCACATATTTATAATTATTCCTTTAAAACTTCTGAACGGTACCTCTAAATGGTTTTCAAAGAGATGAATAATATTATTTTCAATGAAATAACAACGAACAACGTTTGAAGGGTTATATCTCTTTTTCCCTAAACAATTCAAAAAACTTTTAAAAGTAAAAAAAAATGACATAAAAGAAATAAATTAAGAGACAAAAAACTATGACAACTCTAATCATTCATTAACCAGGTTCTTTATATTTATATGGATATTTTACTAAAAAATATATTTTTTAAACTTTTGAAAATTGAAGAGTCCTTCCTGATTGGAAATTCACTGAATATTTCAATACTGACAATACTACCATAACATTTATCATATTCATACATAGATTAAATGTATAGATAACACAAAAAATAGCCCCTATATATTTTTATTTATAAAATAAAAACCATAGAAAGCTCACCACAAAAGCTTATCTGATGCGTATCTTGTTACACACTATGATGATTGTAATAATACCTTCTACTACACCTAATAATAATAATAATATAGGGAGACAAACAAAAGTAGTAGATATCTACTTCATAGTGTATAAATACAAGATGACAAGTGACAACTATTGAAAGGATTATATGAAAAGAATATTAGGTACATTCACTATGCCCTGAGTGCATCTATGTATGAATTTCTCACATTTTTTGTTATGACGAAACAGTTGAAACTAATAATATTATAGTAAGTGTTTAATCTATGCGCTTTGTTCTTGTACATAGTACCTAAGTTTGCTGATAGTATCTGCTTTTTAAGTCACAGAAAATAAGAGATGCCTTCATGGAAATGATGGAAGACTGCGTTGTAGCACAATCGTGGAATTGAAAAGACTGATAGGAGAGGGAGAGGAATGTAGAAGAAAAACAAAGTTTGTTGCAAGCCAATCCAATGGATTGTAACTATTTGTAGGCTTTTGCAACCGGTCTTTATACCAAAAAATAAATAAATATTGTATATAACGTATAGCGAAAGCACCACTGTTCAAGAAAAACCACTGCACACTTAAAGTGGACACGGAACAAATTAAACGGCACTATATAATATTTATAAGTTATCCAATTAATATTCTTTTTGGCTGCCAATTGTAGTCCTAATTATTTTGTGAATTAGTTATTACTGTCGATATTTTAAAGTTGCCTCGATATATTTTATCAAATACAGATTCACAAATTTATTTATTTTTTATTTATTTATACATACATCCACGGGTGAGCCTTTTACATGTTAAAATATAATACAAAAACAAAACATAATTCTCAGAATAATTGTTAGAACAGAACAACAACTGGCGAAGAACAAATAGAATTGGAAATCAAACTATAACAATCATAAAATTAGTCGAAACAAAACAAGTAGAAAAGTCATGAAAAATCAAAACATTGTGGTGAGAGTGTAAATGTCAACAAAGGTTGTCAAAACATGCCAGTAATAATAAATCCCAAATATCATCATTATTACTGGCATGGAGTGGACAACTTGCATGTTTATTATATAGTAAGTCTACTGGTTGCACCACTTATGGAATATATCGCCAGGTAGTTATAGTAGTATTATTTTATCATGAATATATAAAAAAAAAACAATAAGTCATGCAGTAGAAAACTAATCCTCGTAGTATCACTCAATATTAGGAACCGTCACAATGAGCTAAGCAGATTATCACGGATGACATGCGGTGAACCAATATCTATTGCTTGATATATACGTATGTACTTAGTACATCTACATGAAGCTTTGTATTGTAAAATGAACCCGAACTTGTGTAGGGGATTAACCCTGTGCACAGTGATAGTGGTTGTAACTTGTAATCCAACCGTGTCGTGGCTAAACTGCATGAGTAACTAATGAGACCATAAAATCTATATCAATCATACATACATAGTACATACCATCACGCCGCTTCGCTCGCGGGGTAGGCAGAAAGGATCGAGAGCCATTCCTTCTATCTTCCGTCACTGTCATACACTTCCTCGTGCATGATCTCCTGTTCAATGTGCTTAAAACGTGACCGTCCTGTAGGATTTGATTTAAATGATCTTGTAATTTGATCCTCGGACGTCCACGTCTACGAGCACCATTCCTCTAAGCCAAATAAATCTTCTTGGTCATTATGTCCTCATTCATTCTTTCCACGTGTCCAAACCATCGTAACATATTTATATTCATCCTTGTAATTACATCAACTTTCAGTCCACATTCCTTTCGTATTTCACTATTACGCACATGATCTCTCAGACATTGACTACAAATCCTTCTCAACGATCTCATTTCTACTGCATTTATGCCACTTTCATCCTTCTTTAACCATGTCCACGTCTCACTTGCATACATAAGTGTTGGCACTAAGATAATAGAGTCCACCAATTTTTTAGCTGTACTGCTATATACTGCTCGAAATTGTGGTATTTTTATATAGTGGCCACACTACAGATAAGTAGGTAGTTTTGTTATATTAGGAATATCGGCCGGTAGAGAAAACAGCATTAAGACTTATCCCATTTGAATCGCTCTATGTTAAAGGGGCGTAAGTCCAATTCACATAATTTTACAGGAATGCAATAAAACTCTCTGGTGAAAAAAAAATAAAGGAAACAATTTTTTGTTTACATTTATTAAAGTAAAATAGTATATTTTACATACGATTATCTATCAATCATGGAGAAATTCACTTTAGTCTGTGAGAAAATTTAATTTGAAAACGTTGGACTTACGCCCTTTTTACAAGGGATGGAAAGGAGTTGTAATAAATTAACAATTTCACAATAAAAAGTATAAATATGGTTCACGATAGTAATATTAAAATAATAAATAAATGTATTCTAACAACAGACGTAACTTTTTAAATATAAAAATGAATTATATAGATGTATGTAGAGTATTTATTAATCATTAATGCCATGATCACAGTCTATTGTCGGTGTCGTCATGTCAATGTCAATTTTGGCGGTAAAATGTTCTAATTGACAATTTGCAATGTTGTATACAGTAAACTACCTAAAAACATTTAGTTCCTATTGATAGTATTATAATAAAGTCATAACTTTATTACAATAGCGTACCTAATGTATTTTTTAACATGGAATCAAAAAAAAAGATATAATTTTTGTATATATTCACTTGACTTACGTTTAATTTTATGTGTTACACGGATGGATAAGTGTTTTTTCGACATTTTTGCATAAATAACTCAATTTAGCAAAAATTGTGACTTACGCCCCTTTAACATGGAGCGATTCATTTATGGAAAATGCTGTGACGGTGATAGAAACCGATATGTAACTAAAAATATAAATTGGTAATAAATAAGCGTAATATAATGAGCAAATGTCAGATAAATATAGGACTCGAGATCAAAATATCAAATTTTCGCATTCAAGTATAACTGCGATATCGCTTTTTTACATTTTGGCAAAGAAATCCGTAAATAAAAATTATGAAGCAAATTGGAATATGTAACGAAAGTTGTTTGAAGTTTTCCTTCAAAGCTCGATTCATTTTAAATCTGCATTAGGAGATTAAATTTCCAGTCAATTCAAAGAGAAAAATATATCTTTAAAATGTTATTTCGTTCTATAAACCTAATTACTTCTCTGTGCTGTACAAACATGAAACTGAAAATTGTATCAGGTTTAATAGAAAAATATAAATTCCGAAATAAATATTATTTAAACTCTCATAACAGAAATTAAAACACAAAATTGTATTTAATAAGGTTTTATGATTAAAAATCAAATATGAATTTCGTTCGAATATTATATAATACAAACATTGATTATTAATTTTTTTTTATGAAATCACATTGTTTGCAATTTTATGAGATTTTTCTATACAAAATTGTTGTTTACTGGTATAATAAAAGAATCATCCTCGTGGATGATGTTCACTTAAATGATACAATAAATTTTCAGCATGACGGAAAATATCAAATTAAACAAGACATAGAAAAAATATTAATCTATTGAATAAAAGTTAATAAAAATATTTTTCTTACTGACAGAAAATGTAATGAAATGTAATAAAATGCTTACTGAAAATTTTAAAATTGAATTTAACATGTATTCCTATTTCGTGAAACTTTATTTCTTGCTAGGTATCTATCATTTACCACGAGTATGTTCTAGTAAAATGTGCTTCAAAAAAATCGTCATTTTGCATATAAATAAAATAAAGATAAAAAATATATTTAACTGGGATTATAATGTACATAACTTAAATCACTATTAGTTTTTTTTATGCATACTCTTGTATTATAGCAAATGTATTCCTGAAAACATATGATTGAAAGAAAAATAAACAACTTTGCAATATACAAAGTGAAATAGGATCAAGTCTCCATGATGTATCATCGGATATCTAAGAAAATAAACAAGGCAGAAATGTCGTAGGAGATATCAGGGTAAATAAATAAAACATAACCTGTGTTGAAAAGTTATCAGTTCAATTTCACATAGGTACATAATTTGTCCATATTATGCTCAGTTTGATACAAGATTCAAACAGAATACTATACTCTAAATGGAAACATTACATTAAGATAGCTTTCAACATAAATTTATAAATCTACCCAATGAAATATAGTTAGGTACAGTACAGAAGATTTCAATCATTGAAAATGATTATTCCAAAGTTCCATTGCTCGATTCGGAAGAAATTTGATTATGAAAATGTGTATTTTAAAATACGATTATTTTCTTAAGTTTGATCGACAAAACCAGTTTCGTTTACATTAAAAATATTACAAAATAATTCGATTTCACTGCATTCACCAAATTGAACAATAAAACAAGAATGAATATTTATTTTATTACATTATCCAAACATAACATATTAAAACAAGAATAAGAAAATACGAATAAACCAAAAAAATCTTCAATTCATGTGAAATGGAGTGAGTTTGTTGATAAAGGATAATATTATTCTCATAGCTATTTTATTTTATTGATGTCTATCAAAATATTCTGAAATGTTATGTAAATAATGTATTGATTATGAAAATATTTGGATATGTCACACGTAGGTATAACAAAATAAATCTCCCTTTTCTTTCAAATTTTAACGTTCATCTGGGATACTAAAGGAACAAAATCTAAATGTATAAAATTTATTTCACGTTTGAAATGATTGAACAATGCTAATGCAATGCAAATGCTAGTGCACAATACAATTGGATTGGCGATAAATAATATATAATAATCGTGTCTGGAGCAACCCTAATTTTTTTGGGAGTTACTCTAGACCAGCGATGCACAAACCGCGGCCCGAAGCAGCATGCGGCCCTTGGTCGATATATCTGCGGCCCGCCAGAAAATAATATAAAATATAAAAAAAATGTCAATACCAGTGGTAATCGGATATTCGGCGAAAGTACCGGATACTTAATAATTCGAGAGCTTTTAAAATATTTCAAATTCCCATATACCATTTTGGAAATTTGGCGACGGATGGGAAGAAATTCAAACATGTAACATTTTATGTATCCAGTACAAATACCCGGTACTACTACGAGATAATATTCTTTAAGAAAACCGAGAAGATTTTGAAATATTTCAAATTCTTATACCATTTTGAAAATTTGGTGTTGGGATGGTAGAAATTTTTATCTTATAGCGGCCTGTCCTTGGCTCATAATCTTCTCGAGTGGCCCCTGTTCCCTATAAGTCTATGCATCCCTGCTCTAGACGTAATGATTATCTTAAATATTCATTTCCATCAATAACCTATCTGATGATCAAAAATCATCATTTGAAACAACGCACTATTGTAAGAAATTTCATACTGACAATTCTTGAAACTAGACAAATGTTTTGATGAATAAAATCATATTAGGAGAAACATTATTTTATAAAACTGCATTACATTTCATTGTATTTTGTTGTTTATTTGCATTCTTTTTCTTTTTAATGGAGCACCTGGAAAAGAATTGGAATCCCATTATTTTCCGTAAGTGTTCGGGTGTCCTGTGAAAAGCAGATGTTCGGAAAAATAAAGTCATTTTACATATTGAATTTAGGGATGAGGATTGCCACCCATCGTGATTTTTTTTATTTTTTTTTGTTGGCTCGGAGAGGACAACATGTGTGCTTATTGCATCTGTTGACTACCCCACTTGTGCGAAATGCCGTGATGGGAAAGTAGTATTGAAGTAATCCTTTTTTTTCCATGTATGAGAATTTATTGGGTATAATAATAATAATAATCTTTATTGCACAAAATTAGTATACAAAGAATAAAAAAAAAACATGACAACATTACCACTGAATACATAATTTTGTGCAATGGGCGAGTTTATCGCTGAAGCGCAATATCTTCCAACTAACCCATTAAACAAAAAAAACAATTCATAAAATAATAATAATATATAAATAAATAAAATAATTTAAGATATATAGATAACTAAATACATAGGTATACCAAAATAAATTTACACATAGACTATAGCATAGCTACTTAAAATACAGACAACATCGGATAAGCATATAATACTAGTAATAATATAATGTATGAATGTCAGAGAAATATTACAGTAGTGTAGGTAAGTATGTATATATGTATGTAGTGATATACATAAAGAGACTCTGAAAGAGAATAATTCTGAAAAAAGAGAAAACATTATACAAAATATTCAGGAAAATCCTTCAGGGGAATCGATCTGTGAATGGAATAATACATCTTTATGTAAGTAGCTACCAGCTACTCATGTTCAGCAATCATTTACATATTCTTATTTCAAGCAAAACTGAAAGTGTCACGCGTTAGGAATGTTCGCTTAGCGATATTCGATTTCATCTATGGCATTGCAACATTAAGAAATTTTATCATTGCAAGGTTCTTTTTTCAGAGTAAAAAATAAATCACTAAATCGTGCATTTTTAAAAATCGAGCTCCCATATTAAATTAATATTATTATTATTATAAAACATCACCCTGCACTGAGACCATAACAGCTTTTGGCCAAAGCGGTCTCAGCAGGAAAAACAAAAAAAAAAACAAAAAGCAAAAAAAATGCCAAGTAAAAAAAAACAAAAAATCAGAGGAGAATCTCTATCCTGGCGATAAAGTCATTGTATGTTATGTTGAAAATATCGACATGAACATTCAAATTATTAAACAATTTTATAGCCCTTCCGACAGGAGAGTTAGGTATTATGTTTGTTCTGCTACCAGGGGGGTAAAAAAGTAAATGTTGTCGAGAACGATTGAACGATACTGGGACGTAGATACAAAACTCACTCAAAATCATTGGATTACTTATAAAGCCACTCAAGAGTTTGAAAAAATGCCTCGCACAATATACATCCCGACGGTGCATCAGCGTATCATATCCCAGACAACCCAGTATGAAAGCAGATGGAAACAAATAAGGATAGTATCCAAATGTATATAAGTAAATCATTCTTAAACACCTTTTCTGGACCTTCTCCAACATTAGACAATATCTAGCCTCGCAAGGGTTCCATATAACTGAAGCCGATTCTAAGATGCTGCGAACCAATAATATAATATAATGATACTTTGTATTGATTGAGTCAACAATTTAAGTTATAAAGGTTAGGTTACATCTTAAATTCAGCGACGAGTTTTGCCACTCATCCTGAATGTCCTATATTTGTGTTGGAACAGCTTTCATGTTAATTGTACTTATGTGGCTGGTCCGCTGGCTACCCCAATTGTGGGATATGCCGTGATGGTATTACAGTAGTAGTAGTAGATAGTAGGGTTAAGCTATTTCAGTGACTTGGTTAGCTTTGGTTATTTAATTGTTTAGGGTTACATTTAGTTTGAAATATGACAGTGATTCATTATTTTGATTTGTACTTTGATAAATTAATTTTTACATGAAAACTCACGGAAAAGATTAGAAGACCAATTCTTTTGCCAGCAGACCAAAAAACCTCAAATTTCTCATATTCCAAGATATGTCACGTTAATTAAAGTTTTGAAGTATTATGGTGGTCAACCAAAAACTCAAAACAAATATGTTGTTCTAATAGAAATAATTCTAATTAAAAAATTGTTTGTTTGTGAATTAGTAAGTATATCACTTTCTACGTGTAATAAGCCAAAATCTAGATATTGATTATTTTTTACTTGTTGGGCCATGGAACTGTATCATCAATATGTAAATTAATTCTCTTGAATGTTTTGAAGTTATTAAATAAAAATTAAATAATGGTTACCATACACAGGGTGTGTATTTTGCGGTTTGCTTGTGAGCTAGGTGTCATATTTTCCTTATTTTCAATCATCCCTAATCTTCATTTCCATGTCACGAATGTCTTCTGTCGATATATATTCTTTCAATTTGACACAGCAGCAGCGAGGCGCCCGTATTAAGGATTGTTCCACCTATGTACCTACCCTTCTATACAATATAATATTTATATAGGTAAGTATTTTGCAACGAGTTTTTTACGTATGATAAAACTTGCAATGTGTATATGGAAGAGTAACATATATCATATCTTTTTTTTCTCAAATAGTCTTATAAATCGCATTAGTACCCATAATACAAGATTCATCTTAGTTTGGGACTAGCTCTATCTGTGTGAATTGTCTATGTATGTTATATTATGTTTAATCATCGAAAATGTTTGTATGTTTTAAATATGTAACTTAACTAAAACCCTAAGTACGTCGGGTAACTCCAATTTAACATGACGTAAACCAAGGTAAGCGTCCAATTGTTTTTCTGCAAATTGTGATAACACTACAATTTTTCTACCAAATTCATATCTAACCTTAACGTAAAAGTAACTTATTTATCAAAAGTGGTTGAACAAGAAAAAGATTAAAAAAAAATTATAATGACGATGAATTATATAAAAAAAACACTTTTGCATTCTACTTCCACGGTGATTTTAATGATTGCCTGATAATGAGAGGGAAAGCTCCTGAAACTTGACTCAGGAGCATTCGCTCTCATTATCAGGCTAGTGTAAGACCTTACGATATGTTATACTATAGATCATTTATTAATTGACTTGTTTATATATTTTCGGCATGTAGTACGCAAAAAACTTTTTTTTAAATTTCACAACACAGTTGGAGCAAGACAAGATCAACAATAATTGATGAAGAATAAAATATATACAGGAATCAAATTATAACGTTTGTGAAATTAGTCACATCAAATCATTCTATTACGGGAGATAAATGAGCATATTGAAGTGTCGATTATAGAATGTCTAAAAAATGACAATATACGAGAAAAAAATTGTAATAAAATAAGGAGATATAATGCCTTAACCCATCCTGAATGCCTCAACTTCTATTGGCACGAAGAAAACGAATTGTATATTTATTACAAGCAACTGGTCCGCTGGCCAATTGTGAAGAATGAATTGAGACAGATGGATGGTCTAAAATCAGTTAGTTTAATGGGTCGAAGAGGACAGTCTATATACTCCAAATGTGAGAAATACAGAAATTGGATATAGGTAAATAACTGATGTTTGTAAGAAAAAAAAAATTGTTATCCTTTTAAATTACAGATGACTTGGTTTACTTTCAAAGAATATATAACTAATATAATATTTTCTGAAATTTGAATACAGAAACTGGAAAACCAAAACGCTTTTATGTGTTCATATGAATACTGTCACACACCATAAAATTTGTATGAAGATTGATACAATGTTCCCATTCAAATACGAATATTTCAAATTTAAACCTGGATGTTCTAAATTCTTAAATTTGAATAGAGAACATGTTCGTACGGATTTTTAAAAATGACATAGAATTTTCTGTAGGAATTCAGTCGTAAGTTATGTGCATTATTATATTATTATGAAATAATACATGAAGTTCTCATATGATATGGCACAGCGGCGGAAGGTGGAAGATTTACTTCCACATGTGCTAGGCGGAAAGTAAATATAGAAATATGAAATTTATCACTTTATTAAGAGAATTATAAAGGACTGACGACACAATAAGAAATTTCATGAAAACTGAGAGAATATTGGGACATTTTTTAAGTGCGCATTGTTTATATGAATCATGAAATATTTAGGTATAGATATGTAGTTGCCAAAAAAAATTTTTAACGATTTTTTTTCTGAAACTGAAACAGGAAAAAGCTGTAGGTATAAGAGATGCATACACCTAATGGTTCTCTGGTAAATTCTGAGTTCCAGGATAGGTCCCACATCTCATCTCGTTTAACCTATTACCGTCCTAAAGAAAGGTATCCATGGGAATTGTTTCAATAAATATTTATCGCATCATAATAGTCAAAATAAAATATTATTGAGAGAAAACAAAAAAAAAACCTGATAAAAAAATATAGGGGGGTACACAAGCGTATAGAGTAAGTAGGCAGACGTATATAACATATAGGTGTAGTATAGTCATCATCATTAACGAATAATTATCTTCATTTCGGGGAGCTTGAAATTTCGCAGAAAAGAGTGTTCAACCTATTCTATGACGGATAGTTGTAGTTTCTGAAACACAATCCATTTATTGCATAATATTATCATGTCTTAGAAATGTATAAACTAAAATATTTCGACAAGCTCCGAGCACTAGAAATAGACAAAATCTTAATATTTTCTAAGAGAATACAGGAGAAATAATATCGGTGCACTTTAAAATAAATTTCTGTGAAAATATTCAGAATAATAATATGATGGTATTCTGTCTTACCTGCTCGGAAACATGTGACAGAGACATGAGCATAAGAATCTTTCGACTGAGCGGGCACTCACTAGCGCCCTGTAGTACGCCATAATATATTTTATCCATGGAACAATATTTTAATATGTCAAACTATTTGACGCACGGTTTATTCTAAAATCTGTGCAATCTGTTGTTTATTATGACAGTGAATTGAATAGAACAGGAATATAATATGATGGCTTAAATTTGAATTTGCTCACTTACATTATGTGGCAACACTATAAAATAATATTATTACGCGAGTATTATTTCGAACACAATGTAAAACTAGAGCATTTCCAAATGAAATCTTTACTGAATATTGTTGGTTGTAAATTATAATTTAAAAACAATAAACTAATAAAAATCATAGATGTAACAATAAAAAAAGTTACGTAACTTAATTTTATCTATGGTACAAGTCAAGTGAGCAATCTTCTCCGATTATTACAAGTACGTGATATTCCAGCTAGAATTTTCCTATTCAAATTCAGAACGGTTATAATGATAATAATAATCATATTCATAACAATATAAGGTAATAGTCATATTCTTGGCAGGAATTTCAAACATGGAACGTAGAATGAAAATAAATGGACTACAAAAAATTATGGCTAATGGTAATAAGAATGTATGCAACCAGTAGCCATTTTATATTGCCAACCTTTTTTGAACAAAAATAGCATAGCTTTTTTTAAATACACATAATGATATAATTTATATTGAATTTATTGAAAGCAATAATATTAAATTTTGTTTTAATGATTTATGTCGATTTTGATACATTAGAATCAATGACGTTTTGTGTTTTAGTCATTACAAATATAATAAATGAATGTAGAAAATACTAAATTGCTATAAATAATGGCGTAAATTTCAGATGTTAATAGTTCCATTACATCCAGGATGTAATTAGAAAATCACAAATTTTGCTGACTTTTCCATTCTTATCTTCTTAATTTAGCTGAAGAGAGATTTATTTTTGTTATACTTATGGCTTATTCCGACTTGTTAAAAATATCTGTCTCCATCATGTTGAGAAAATGTTTCCGATTGCAGAATGTCCTTATTCTAATATCATCTTTACCTGAAACAATAAGAAATATATAATTAGTACCTTCATTACATATTATAAAATCAGAACATAGCATAGCCATTACATGTTAAGATATATTAATTAAATTGAACTATAATTTTTATGAATTCAATAAAGACTTGTTAACCACGACAAAATCCAAGTCATTAAAATTTTGAGAAATGTTTGAGTGAGCTATATCCAGGTTTGAGGGAGCTATATCCAGCAGAAGAGAAATCAAGGCTAACAGGAAGTAAGTGAATAAACAAATAAATCGAATATTATCATTTTAAATATATAATGTTTTTTTTTCTTGAGCCGTTTGGGGTTTTTCTAAGATCAAAATGCATGTTATTTGAAAATTTCGAATCACAATGAAGTATTGTATTAAAATAAAATAAAAAATTTGTTCGTTTTTATATCATTTCATTTTTCACCGAGAAGTTCTCAATTTGATAAATAGCTACCACGTACAAAAGATTGTTTCTGCATTCCAAATCGTAAATAAAACCCCCATAAGTAGTTAGAAAAAACGTAAATTCTCTTTTTCCCTTCTTCTATAGACATCGACAACTTGTTTTTGCCGCACGTACATACAAAATAAAATAGTTGAAATAGGAGTCGAAAATTTGTAAAGGGAAAGTTTCAATAAAATAAATAAGGGTGCAATTTGCATTTTAATAATAGTAATGCACTACTTGGGGACTCTACAAAGAGGGTGGATTGTTGTTGCCCTGGGAATGTAACTATGTCTCTTGGCAGTAAAGTATTTTAAACAAGAAAGTGTAACTTTACAATATTCTGAAGGTAAGTATTCCCTAAGCTTTTTGAATGCCTCGTTAGAAGAAGTTAGTTGAGTATACTACAATATGCATCCCTCTGCAATGAAAAACATTACAACTTTTTTTAAATCGCTTTTTAAAAAAGAATCGTAAAAAAAATCATCACTTCTAATACACCAATAAAATTGACAAAATCATTCACTGCATACACAATAAAATTGAAATGAATTTAATTTATTAATCACCAATAAAGTGTTAAGTTCATGTATTTAATAGTGACAACCTTTATAATTAAGAAAAAAAAACATTTATGTCAAAAATTAAAAAGTTAGTTCTAACAAAAAAGACAGACTTTTGGTTATTGTGTTGCAAAATTTATGCTTCTCTTGGTTTAACTACGTTAAATACAATATTTTATTTACGCAAATTGAGTTATATACCTACTTATTTATTAACAACTGAAAGTTTCACAATAACCTTGTGAGATAAAAATACGACAAGTTCTAAATTATTTTATGCTTGTAAAATTTATAAATATATTAAATTTAAGTTGGTGCGTTAACGTTGTGAAAATTCATTTAGTTTTATACTTAAAACTAAAAACCTTTTAGTTTTAATTAACTCTTGCTCTGAAGATGCCGCAAGGTGAAAGCGCTCGACACTTAGTATTTAATCATTGCTAATTTAATTGACTAAATTAATACAAAATCATGATATGTGAAAATTAACAGTGTTTTAATATAACATTTTAAAGTGTATAAATATGTTGGTTTGTTTAGTTACTACCTACTCGTAACATAAGTAAGATAACCTTGACGATTATGAATTGCATGTTCAGTTATTATGAAGTTCTAATTATTTTCATTTTGGTATGTATGATTTTGTTGTATAGTACTTGGAATAACTTTGTGAAATTTCATTTTAATAGAATTAAATAAAATTTAGATTTAAATAAAACACTGTATTACTTTCACTATGAATAATATTTGACTCAGATGTCTTTCGGGTAGACCTCTGAGTCAAACATTATTTATAGTGAAAGTAATACAGTGTTTTATTTTAAAATTATTTTAATTCTATTATATGATTTTGTATTTCTTTTCTAGTATGTTTAATGACTTTATAAAGCATCGTAAAAAAGGCACATATGCCGTTTCATATATAAATAAATAGTTTAAATATTTTTGTCACTTAATAAAGTTATAAGAAATGACACAGAATCAATACATTTCTGATGATTACATAAAATGTATTGAGAGGTTAGTTGGAGGATGTGTGTGTGCACAGTACAGATAGTAAGTACCTAATATGTTGTGTGGTTACACATGGAGACCGTCCTTATGTTTACAAACAGGGACTAGTTGGTCTTGCCACACTATATAGTACAAGTATTGATACTTAACATGGATGTATGTACGTATCTACTATACCAGCTGATGTTATGTTTCTGCAGTATCTATCTATCTATCTGTATACCCTTGAGATTCAGGCGTAGCAGGGAAGCTTGCTTAGTTAGTATACGTAACAACTAGATGCCACTGTCCTTCCTTACTCAAATAGATAAAGTACGAGTATGTATTATATATACTACGTAACATTCTACTCAAAACGATACAAAGGGATGAATTTTTAACATAGTACATAATATGAAGCATTGATTTTACAGTGGTCGATAAAGAAGTATTAAGGATAGTATAGCAAGATAGAAGGAAGAAGGGGAGTTGGCAGAAAGCAGATGTCCTGGCTGCGCAATATTAGAGAATGGACCGGAATGAGAACAGTGGATGACCTGTTCAGAGCAGCACAGGACAGGGAGGTTTTCGCCGGAGTGATCGCCAACGTCGGGGGGACCTGACATAGCACAGAAAGAAGAAGAAGATAGCAGATATCGCTATTAATTAAATTAGCACCTGGCAAAGAATTTATCTCACTGTAATTCGTGAATTTTCGAGTGGCATGTAAATGGCAGATGTTCGAAAATTTGTTTTAGAAAAGAGACATTTTACATCTTAAATTCGGCTATGTGGTTTGCCAACCATGATGAATGGCGTAATATTGGAGAGGAGAAGACAGCTTGCATGTTTATTTTATGCTGGCTACCCCACTTGTGGGATATGCCTTAATGGTAAAGTAGTGTTTCTGAATTGTTTAATATAAGCGTTACAGCGACTTTTACAGCGATTAAGTCGCTTTATATACATTAAATTGAAAAAGCAACACCTATTTTTAAAGGATACTCGAAAACTTATGGAAAAAAGTGGAAGGAATTTGGAAATGCAAAAAAATATACTCAATAACAAAGAAAACATCGATTATCGAAAAAATCGTTGCCATTTCTTGATAAAGTCTTCTTATTGTACTTCGCTTCTGTTAAACTTCTTCGGTCTTTTTCGATTTGTCACTATCCCCAGCTCTGGTCCCGACCCCACTCCGCTCCCACGAGGCAACAAACTTAGCTTGTTTTATTTCTCTTTCTCAATCTTCCCTTTTACTTTCATTTCCGAATACATATCTCATACGACCAATAATAATAATAGCAACACACACTAACCGTACGGATAGATGATACACTTGCGTATATTTCATCAATACAGAAAACTTTTTTTATCACACTTAAAATGTCCATGAAAACTTTGGAGAGCTTTAAAGATAAAACTACTTAAATTCTTCACTATTCTAATTTAATTTTTTTTTATGATAAACATTCAAATTTCATTTTATTACACAATACAGACTGACATGATAAATAACGTTGAAGTATTGCGTAAAGCAAATGCTCATAGAGAATTGTTCACAACAATCAAGCTCCGTAAACTTCATATTTTGGTCACATAATGAGAGGAGAGAAATATGCCATCCTACGACTGGTCATAGAAGGGAAGATTGAGGGGCCGAAGATGATTTGGAAAAAAGCGGCTTCCCTGGCATAAGAACATTCGGGAGTGGACCGGGATGAGAGGTGTGGAGGAGCTGTTTCGTGCTTTAGTAAGATATATTGATCCTTTGTAAATTGTATATTATTATTTTTTTACGCAGCACGCCTCGATACAGGTCAACCTAGTGAGGCTGCTGCAAATTGTAGCCATATTGGTGATAAATTGTCTCAAAATTTGTACGTTACTATTGATTGAATAAAGTATTTATTTATTTAAAAAACGCATGTGGAAAACCAACATGCATTTCATGAACGAAAGATTATATGATTTTAAGCAGGAGATAATGTAAGGTAAAGGTTTTAATATTGAACATTTAATATTATACATGATCCATTTCTGGTATAAATTTATACATTAAATATAAATGATTATCTTAATCTCATTCTAGAAAAATCACTTAAATCATGATAAATAAATTGTTCCAACATTATAATTAAGATATTTCAAAATATAATACAAACATTTCCCACAAGTAAGTAGGGTGGGTGGTGGTTGACCGGTAATAACAAGAATTTCCCTAATCCTTATAGGCATTATAAATTCAAAAGTCAAATCAAAATATAAAAAACAATACATACATTGTAAATAATATTATATTTTGTTATAAAACACTGTTTTAAGCTTCCAGGTACGTAGCTTTCGTACTAACCCTTTACGACTTTTAGTTTGTTTGTACCAACTATTTTATTTTATTTATTTCCCTTGTGGTACGTAATGCGAACGAACCATAACACTCAAAATAAAATAATGCGTTAAATTTGTGTTTTGCATGAATATAAGCAATAAATATGATAATAATTTCCACTACAACTATTGTTATGTGACAACCGAATTATAATATTAAATTTGACATGGAGAAATTATGATTATTTTTATGGTTGAATATAAATAGTGATTTTTATGGAACGGTAATAATATTGAGTTTTGACAATACTGATATTGACTCATTTTTTTTAATAATTGCATTTGACAGTGTCGATAGAATAAGGGCCAAAAATCCGAAATGTCGTTTTGAGATATGGCTATTTAAAGTTTTCACTTATATCTCTTTCAATATTATTTACATCTTGGGCCGTAGACAAACCGTACCTACTTAGCGATCGACTACTGGCGAACTTTTCGACAATCTACCTACATTTACCGTATAATTATGCGTTATTGTTGCGGTTATAGTCGAAAATTCGTTTGTAGTCGATCGCCAAGTGCATGTTTGTCTAGGGGGGCTTATGACCAATCGATCAAAATTCAAATTTTAACAGAGCTTAAACATTTGTGACTATCAATTAAACTGAACTACTACTACTATACCATCACGGCATATCCCACAAGTGGGGTAGCCAGCAGATCAGCTGCATGTAAGAAACATGCAAACTGTCCTCTTCGTGCCAATATAAAATCAAGACATTCAGGATGGGTGGCAAACCTCATCGCTGAATTTAAGAAGTAAAATGTCTTAATTTTTTTGAACTGAATTCGAACGAATTAAACTGAAATCTCTACAAAATTACCACCGACTCTTTAAACAAAAAAAAAGAAACAAATAATACTATCGTAAAAATCAAGATACCTTACTGAAAATTTGATTAACAATAGATTTTATTTCTGCATTTTTCAAAAAATGTCAAAGATTACATCAGTTCTTGTCCAAGCTATCGCCTCAATTACAATCGGATCTTGTGGTTATTATCGTAAATATAGTTTTATTTTTCAAAATGTATAAATATTTTATTATTTATAACAAATGTTTAAATAAAGCTCAGAGGCGTGGTGGTTACGAAACTTTTTTTTCGTGAATTTTTTATTGAAATGTAACGACAGGTTTTCATGCGAAAGTTTTCAAGCAAAGCAAACTAAGCACTTATTGATATTTATATACGAGTACATACATTTGTATTTATTATATTTCATGCCTAGGTGTGTGCACATATTATACTGTTTCAATGAAATAATCTGTTTATACTACATAATTAGGAAAATAAGGATATCAGGAGAACGAGTGGATACGAGAGGAATGTTGTGGATAGAATGCATGTGAATTAGCTGCGATGTTTTGGAAGTGTGGAGCGTATGAACGATGAAAATATGGCAAAGAGGGTGTATTTATCTGAAAGAGGTGTGAGAAATCTACTCCAAATGGTATAAGAATGTAGAAAGAAAGATAGAAAAATTGTTTTTCGGCAATGATGTTTGCCACCCATCAGTATTATTTTTTTCTTATCACAGACAGGGATGGCTTGATTACACGTTTATTACATGTAATTGACCTGCTGGTTACCCTACTTGTGGTATAATGCCGTGATGGTTTAGTAGTAGTATTAGGGAAATTATCAAAATTGTTTTGTAAATAAAACAGGAAATGTCACAAATAGCACGGTTATTATTTATACAATTGTACTAAAGACCGGAAAACCTCACTTCAGATGTGAATAAAACACGGTCATGAAATATTTTTTCCTTGTATTTTGGAAAAAAATATATTTTCATTTTTTTTAAATTTAAATTCTTCTTATTTATCCCGTGGAGCAGCACCCGGTAAAGAATTGGTCTCCCACTCTTCTGCGTAAGTTTTCGAGTGTCCTGTAAAAGGCAGGTGTTCGAAAAAGTTAAGACATTTTATATCTTAAATTCAGCGATGAGGTTTGCCACCCATCCTGAATGTCTTGATTTTGTATTGGCACGAAAAGGACAGTTTGCATGTTTCTAACATGCAGCTGATCTGCTGGCTACCCCATTTGTGGGATATGCCGTGATGGTATAGTAGTAGTAGTAGTAAAATTTAAATTCAACAAGTTTAAGATATCACTGTGCGACGGAAAAAGGCAAACATTTAAAAAAATATAATAATTTTTACAAACAGAAGAGAAAAAAACACGTGCTTTCGCTTAATTCTACTATTTGTGCGCCAATATATAAAGTGAATTTCAGTTACATAATATACGAGTATCACTCACATGCATACGTTACTCAATTGACACAAAATCTTTCTTTCAAAACAGAGATATAAATGTAATTTCTTTTCCCTTGTAAACCTAAAGAAATATGTATGGATAAAGGGAATACAAAAAAGAATTAATTTTAAACTTAACGCAGACCTTTTGTTTTCAGTCAGAAACAACAAAAATAATTCCCCTCTAGACCGCATACCACAGTAACATACTAAAGCTTTTATTTGATTAAATTATTATTGTGAGCTTATAATATGTAAGTATACTATGATTGAAGGTAAGGAACGGTAATTGAAAGTTTCTGAGGAATGCAGCAATGCTGTAAGGGTTTGTGTGAAGGGGTTGTATTTATATAATAAACAAAGCATAGTAGTGTAAAGTTATAAGTGGAGCACTTAAACATTCCTCTAGAGATTGAGTGTTTGTATTTATGTAGAAGTAGTTGCACATTTATTTAGTAATCACTATTGAATATTTTACAGGAATGCGCAAATGTTGTCTTTGTTCCTGAGATATTTTCAATACAACAAACTTACACTTATTTTTAGGGCTATAAAAACTGACGAATTTGTATTACAAACAGAATCAAAGTGATGACAGTCGAATGAAAATTACATTATTTAGTAATTCAATTTGATTTAATTTAATTTTCGAGAACTTTTGCGCTTGTCATCGAGAAAATGTAAATTAAAAACTAATTCTACGTGAAAGAGTAAAATGAAAGTTCTCTTTATAAGCAGAAAAAAATGAAACGATCTCTTATTCAGTTCACTGGTCACCTCAACTATGAGAGATGTGCGATGGCTTTCTGAGCTCTGTGTTCTTAAAACACACGCAAGTAGACTTTAAGTCTAGGCATCCACCAAATATTCTGAACGAGATCAAAAGAGCAAACAAGTAGTGCTTCTATGACAAGGCTTATTGTGTCGCAGGTCTTGTCATCTAGAATCGACTCCCCGAGGACCTTCATAAAAAAAAAACAATAACAATGTTCAGGAGCAAATTGAAGACATCGCTCTTCCAATTAAGTGTTCCGTGCCCTTGAGATGGATGCTTCATTAAACGGCGCCGAATAAATCATCCTACATACATACATACATGGTATACCAATGTATTTGTAAGTTAGTGGCTATTAATTCTGTAGCATTCAGAGTTTGTAGTTAATAACAAGGCTACAACATTTCCAATATTGAATACACAACCAATACTTTTCTTTGAATGCAATATAAATATAGATTACTAATAGAACTTACACTAGCCAGCTGTTTTGCTTTCATATTGCGAAAAGTTTTCATTCAGTTTTCTGTGTGGCTTTGAGATATATTGAAATTGTATTGGATATCATGTATGAATAAATAACATGTCATGTAGATTGATGTATGTTTCAGTTTTATATTAGAGTATATAGAAGGTCCCACGTCTTCCACAAACTCAGAACATTATATATCAAAACCTTTTCTACACAATACAATCAAATTTCTTCATTGCGGAATAAATACTTTACAGCTGCATGTAACATGCAAGTTGTCTTCTATTTGCCAACAAAAATTTTAGACATTCAGGATGGGTGGCAAACCTCATCGCTGAATTTGAGATGTTAAATGTCTTTATTTTTTCGAACACCTGCCTTTTACAAGACGCTCGAAAACTTACGAAAAAGAGTGAGCGACCAATTCTTTGCCGGGTGCTCCACGGGTACTTTGCTTAGCAAGTTAATTTTTGTTTAAATTACGTTATACCATAAAACACTATTCGAGTAAAAGCAACAAAATAATAATATGTTATTATGGAATAAACAGCCTTGTATGTGAAATATATCAGATACAAGTAATATGTAGGTATATGACCCTATGACATCACATCAGCTGTCCTCTTCACATCAATATGAATAATTCAATACAATTTCCTATTGGTTTCCTTATACACACATAAATATTTTGCCTATATATATATATTTTAATATCGCAATCTTTGGGCAAAGGAATAATAATGTCTATATTATATCTTTTGAGTAATCCATACGATACAATATTGTAGAAATAGCCGGACTTGAAGTACTATTTATAGACGTATCAGTCAATATGAGTTTCAGTTATATATTACCTAAGATATGATTTGTTAAATTGATTATATAACGCATTATGTTTTACAATTTACAATACACCTCTGTATGAGGTTATTGTGTAAATTTAACACACATCATATAACGTATATATTTGATAGTGTCCGGGACGGGACAGGAACCTGCGATGCACCCTCATCGCGTGGTATTGTTGCTTTTATTCTTAACTCAAAAAACGTAATTTTAACAATAATGAACTTGGCCAAAGCACACCTCACGATAAGGATGAATTGTGGGTTCAAGTCCCTTCCAGGACACTACCAAATAAGGTGAATTGTTTATGATACGTATAAAGAAAGGAAGCGAATTGTTTGTAGTTTGATATGTTAAAAGAAAACTATTTTATTTGTTTTTTTGTTTGTTTCTAAATGGAGGTAGTATGATTTTATCTTAAGCTCCTGAGAGAAATAGTAAAGGGGAAAAGAGGAGAGAAAAATTATATACTAAAATATGTAGTTCTACTCGAAAACTAAGCTTTAAATTCTAATTTTATATGTAGTGACGTTGTTAAGTTAAGTAATTAAGTAAGTAATGTGTAAGAAATAGCTTCATAGAAATAATCTATGCGCCAATTATTATGTACGGAGGCTTCACGAAATATTTATATCTGTCAAATAAATTTCAATGAAAGGAGCATTTAGATACGTAGGAGAAAAATTTCAGTAATATTTTCACAAAAACGTAGCTCTAGTATTCTTAGGTCAGTCATGTAAAGTAATAAAAACATGATATTTTCAACGTCGCGCGTAGTAAAATTAAATGAGCTTCATAGTAATTGTACATAATTATAGGGGTTGTGAAAAATTAAAATGTTTAGATAGTGGAAAAAATGTGCGAAAAATGTTTTAATATTCTGAATATATTCTGGAAATGTTCTGCGCCTGAAAGCTAAACATAATAGTTGAGAAAAAATGTAAAGTTTTTATTAAAACAACTTTTTGTAGCAGAATTTTTCTTCGAAATATTTCGGTGAGATGCTCGTATTTAAAACAAGCAGTACATGCTTCAAAGAAATGTGTTTTTATTATAGCATGAGATTCTCGAAAAATTCAATGTATATTATCTTTAATATTTGACTTTACTTTAAAGAATTTTCCTAAAAATATTTGCATCATAGACAAGAAAAACATCGCGCCATATAAAAACTTGGATCCCTTTAAAGAGTGTCTGGATAGTAAAATGTATGAACCTTTTTTCAGAATTTGAGTTGGTAATAATATTACTTGCTCTTTACAAACGGACGAACTTGTTTGGAGCAAGTGGACGAGTATGTATATTTAGGAAGTTTGTTTGCGAGAGATGAAAGATGCGACAAGGATATCGAAAGAAGAAAAGTGGCCGTTGCTAGGATTAACGGTGCACTTCGACCCATTGTCAGCAATAGAATAATATTATTACCAAATACACCTGGAAAATCTTCATACTAAGCATAAATTTATATCGCGAAGGTGGAGTAAGTTGTATTTCAGAACACACATATAATTTAATTTAACGTTTTAGTGTTAACATAGTGAAATAATAAAGTTTTGTACTTAGACCTGATGATACCAATTCGTTGATGAAAGCGCTAGGCGTGTTTGTGGTTGTGGTACACTTTGTATTCATTTTTGTGAATCAAAAAACAGTGTTAATTTTATATTTTTAAATGAGGTATATAAATATAATGACTAATTATTGTTGTTGGATGGAAGAAATCACTATAAAGTGATAATCTCGCCACTCCACATCGTCACATTTTTTTCTTATGTAAACTGATTGTTGATTTTGATATGTGAATGATGATGTGCAAGAAGTATAAAATAAAATAAATAAGATACATCATCTTGAAGGATTCTTCAAATACAATACCACATAAAACAACTTGTGTAATTTGGTTTGCATATGTATTTAAGTGCTGAATTTAATTTAAAAGCTTAGTCGATAGATGACGATGGCTGACATTATCTTACTTTTAAAAGTAAGGGACCGTAATAGTATCTGTAATTCCTCAAGACAGACATTTCTGGTAAGAGTGGAATCTTCGCTGGTCTACATGTTAAATGTATTAATTGTCAACATATTGTGTAACGACTGTTTGATTCTAAATATTGTAAAAATAAAATAAATAAAAAAAAAAAGTAATCCAAAAATTCCACAAAAGTGATCAAAATATATCCAAAAAGATATTTGGACACTGCCAGTTTCAAGAAAAGAAAAAGAAAATTTTAAAGTGATTTCATTTCAATTCTGTATGCAGTAAAAATACGTATTAGTATGTGGAGGTATTCTGTCGGTAAATTGTTGAGAAAATTTAAACCGAATTGGTTATAAAAGTTCCGCTGTAAAAGTTTCGGCTTGGTAATGGATTGTTGTGGCGAGGCTCTGGTACTTGAGCTTGGTAAAAGGAGAATGTGGAATGGAAACGACCGCACAGGAATATTGTTGTACATGTACAATTGTACATATGTAGTAGAATCATTGTAAAATATGTAACAACATAATTTTATATTAAGCTTAATTTATCGACCGACGGTTCTTGGTGGAAGTTCATAATATTAAGAGAATTGAAATTTAGCAAAATATTTAGTAGGTACTTACTATACTATACCCTCACGCCGTGTCCCGGGTGGGGTAGGCAGAGAGAACGGAAAGCCATGTTGCTCTATTATTACATAATTTTTTCGCTTCCTCTACATTCATCCAGTTTCTTATACATGCACGCCGATTTCTCTTACTTAACGCGCGACCGTCCTTGAGAATTTGATCCACGTGATAAAAATAAGCCACGTAATTCTCAGATGCCCGCACTTCCTCGCATCCTTTCTTTCAGACAAGTATAGTAGTTCCACCGGTGACATTATTAATTTGATAGAGCCGGTTTCGGAAACTTCCGCTCTCATCGTCAGGCAAATGTAAAGATTATATTTATTATATTATGTGTTTCTATGCGTTGCTTGTAGTGTAAGTAACAATTTGAACAGAAACATAGAGGAAAGAGCAAATTATATTATATAATATTTAGACAGAGAAAGAAATAGTACAAACGTTTCATAATAAACTTTTATTCGGTGTGACGTATAACTGTGTATATGTATGTATGCGGTAAGGTTTGTTTTCCCATGAGTTTGCTTCACCACTTTATATGTGAGATTATTATTATACCCGCTGTGGTGTCACACACAATAATACCCCTTAACTACATATTGCAGTTATATTTTGCTTTTTGCCGATAAAACGTTACAAAAAAGTTTGTGAAACAAAAACATTTATTTTTCAAATAAATCAAGTTCCGTGGACCAGCTGACAAAGAATTAGTCCCCCAATCTTTTCTGTAAGTTTTCTTGTACATCTGATAGATATGAGATTTGCCATCCATTCTAAAAGTCTTAATTTTTTTGTTAGCACGGAGAGGATAGTTTACAGCTAGGCTGCTGGCTACCCCACTTGTGTGATATGCCGTGATGGTATAGTAGTAGTTGTAATAGATCATATGTAATGTGTTTAAGACATCTGACCGCTCATATGAATATCTTTTATTAAAAATAGTTTTCACGATATCACAGATTAGGGAATGATATGGGAAGCATTGAGGTCAGTTTGGACCACTGAGAAGAACGATGCAAGGATACGAATAAGATATTGATTTATAAAAACCATGATATATTTCATCACGGTATCTTTCCCGGTTGGCTGCAAGCTGCAAGAAATCGCATATGCGATAAGCTCGTTTTTTGGTATTTTTTGTAACATATGCTTTATACCTGGCATATTATATTGATGACAAAAAAGTTTTTATCATTTATTTAATGTACTGAGATTCGACATACCGACTATAGGTATATATGCATTTAATATATAATTTCAGATTATTGTTAAAAAAATCAAATGTTTGCATTAAAGTGCCCGGAAAGATCTAAAAACGGCAATACCTAAATGTTTTTTTGTAAGAAATTCCTAGGCGCAATGGGCCTTCACTCCAACAAGGGCAAAGGTTATAAAATGAATGCCTACATGCATATGAAATTAAACAGGTGTTGAAGGAAATAAACAAAACCGAGGTATTACTGTACTCGATACGACACTTTCAACATTCTGTCTCCTATCTTATAACATCATACAAGTTCTATCGTCTTGTATTTCCCACTTTCTTACTTACTTTTCTGTTTGCTTTCATCTGGTGAAGTTTCTTTCTAATTATTTAACGTAATGCAATGTGACACCACCACACCATACATACATACACACTCCATTTATGTATGTAAGAAAGTACTCACAACTGATACAAGTATTAAAGTGTTAGACATGGAATGTCTCATTTATGTCGACAATTTCTTCCCTCTTTCTTTCAAAAATAATGAAAATTTTAATTGAGTAATCATGTTTATACCATTCACCTAATATCTGTTGGTGATGTTCGGATAAGCCGTGTTTGGTTGATTATTAGAAGGAGCTCGCTATTTGACATTAGAAGCGCCATGAAAACCTTAAATCCACATAATCGTTTAAAAAAATATTAAATTTAAATATTTATAATTATGTTAAACCAATATTTATTCTTAATTCGGAATAATTCATGATTTTTTTTTATTTATATATTTGTTTGCTTCAGGCGGAAAATAATTAAGAATATCACCCGAAGTCTAATGATATTCCGTCTCGGACTACCAAAATATGTATCTATGATATTTTATTTTTATCATACCATTTCATTGACATCCACAAGTACCATTGGTAAGTATATATTACTATGTATTTTACACACATTGATGTTAAACATTTCAACCCTTTCAAAATACGAAGCAGATATATATTTTTAAAAACAAAGCGTATGTTATCTACCCTTGGCATAAAATGCTTTGATGATTTCGTAAACATATACAGCAATGTCGAATACTACCTACATAAAAGGGCAGAGGGTAGTAGTTGGTAATGAGAGAATGAATTAGAAATTAAGGGATATATTATTAGGGGGTATTATGATTTCAGACAATTATTATTAATTTCTTGCAGTAATAGAAATATTAGAATAGGGAAACTACACATATGTATATAATTAAAATATATAATCAGTCTTTCTGTAGCAATAAGAAACATATTCATATTACGTTCTATATGTTTGTTACAGGGGTAGAAAATTAAACTAATAGTTACTGTGGAAATTTTGATGTCACTCAAAATACTGGCTGTACCACCATCTTTGATTTGAAGGATAAGAGGAATATTAAAGGTTTAATATTTTTTTTATTCAACTCTTTACATAACATAACATGTATAGACAATTCACACAGACCGAGCTAGTCCCAAACCAAGATATTAATCTTGTATTATGGGTACTAACACGACGATACACATATATACAATGCACTGAACACATATACATGTAACACCCAGACCCAGGACAATTTGAAAAAGGTCATTCTTCATTACAGTAGGTATCTATCTGTCATAGCTAAAAGGTTGAAGCACTCGGCTATCTTAGTGCCAATATTGATGTATGCAATTGAGACGTGGAAATTGGTGAAGAAGGATGAAAGCAGAATAAATGCAGAAGAAATGAAATCGTTGGGAAGATTGTGTGGTCAAAAATTGAGAGATAAAGTGCGTCATAGTGTTAGGTACATGTTAAGAATGTCAAATGAAAGTTGGTGTAATAATAACAATGAAAGTAAACAAGTCGTGATGGTTTAGGCGTGCAGAAAGAATGACTCAGCACAGAATGACTAAAAAGTTACACATAAATGAGAGAAATTATCTTATAGCTAGATCATGTAAATCAGATCCTCAAGGATGAACAGGTGGTGTGTATAATAAATAGAAAACAATGCATGAGAACCTGAATAAATATTGTAGAAGCAAAACGCAAGTGTAAGGACAGAAACATCCACAATGCATCCGCTCATTCTCCTTATATCTTCATTCTTCACTCTGTTTTAACCCAGATAATCCTGAAATTTTTTTTTCATCCGAAATTCATAATTTTTGGATATGTTGTTGAATTTGGTAAAAAAATAATGTTGTAGAAGAAGAAATAAAAAAATATATTTATTAAAGAGTTTTATTGAAAAAAATAAAGTGTCCTTTTAAAAGGACAATAGTAATATCCACTACCTAAAAAACATTGTATGAGAAACATAAAGTATTGAGGTGGGATTCATTTTATAATGTAGTTTTTGTGTTTATATATCTAATTATCTGTTGGATTATGTGGATTTACATGATGATGTGTAAAGTGGACATTAAGAAAGTAGTTTTTTTTATTATTTTGCGTGATATGGAATGAAACAATCGATGTGCAGTGTAATATTGCATTTTTTAGAATATATATTATGCGCTGGTATTTTCTGTGACACTCTCTTCAACGGGTTTGTTTTTCTTGATTCATTATAAAATTATCAAGTCTGTCAGAGCGGGAATCAAATTTTTTCAAATTGGAAGGTCTGGGACTTTCCTTTGTTTGAAAGATTGCAATATACTGAGAACAACACGTCTTCTAAATGTTAATTGATCAAGTTTTTCACCTTCGTATCGATGTAGTTGCCAGGAATTTTGCATTGCAACGTCATTGAAGGAGACCCACCGTCCATCCGGATACCGCAGAAGTCTGAGGACTTCCATTTATCCGAATTCTACACTTAACAAATCTTGTCCACACCGAAGGTGCCATTGTGGGCTGCCTGAAAGGCTGGCCGACCGAAAACAATCCCGTGTGTGGAATCTTTTGACTACAATCCTTTGATGTCCCTTTAGCCGAGAGAAGCAAACAAAATCATAAAATGTTTACATATATATAAATAAAAGAAAACAATAATAATATAACAAACAAAAAAAATATATCGCCAACTGTATCACCTTCTCTCTCAGATTTTTCCTCTTCCAAGGATTGTTAATATGTCGTTTAGTGATAACGAAGCTCTAAAATAGAAAAAAAAACATAATTATAAAGTATTTAATATATTAAATAAGATTTTTACAAATGTCTTTAGTAATTTTTAATGCTAATCGATGTGAAGTGTAAACATATTTTGTGACAAAAAGTTGAAGAAATATAACTTGTCTTTATTACGTACACCTATAAAAAAGCATACGTATGTTACTATTGTCCTTTTAAAAGGACACTTAAATTTAACATTACGAAATTATCACATATTTTCAAATATTATTTTTTTTATAATTCAATCGTATTTTAACAACATTTAAGTACATAAAAATAAAGCATGCATGTATTTTTTAATTATTATAAAAAAGTTATTTACCGTTTTTTATCCAAGGGTGGCGGCGACATCAACCCAAAATCTGTAGCACTATTTTAAATTCCAAAAACTTGACCACCCGTCACAAAACAATGCTCAAAACTGTTTCATGATGCAAGTTGATTTATTAGCTATGCAAATAGACTAGCACGACTGCTTAGGAATAAAATAAATTAAAGATATATCCATTTATATCGAGGTACTACTACTGTCCTTTTAAAAGGACAATAGTATTATCTGGGTTAATATATTACAAACATCAACCTCTTACAAAACACTCGAAAACTTACAGATAAGAATAGGATGCCTTTATCAAAGATAATGGCGAACGGGTTGTAAGTATTCACGTCGGCTATTGTTTACTACTCCTGATTTACCCACATACAAACCTAATACACTGCATTGTAATTTGTATTATGCAATGATACTAGTAAAATACACCACAAACATTATTCGCCCATGGCTATTTATTATGAAGGAACTACAAATTGTAATAATTTGGTCTATATGCTTCCTTCCTTTATATGTTCGTTTGTATGTGATAATAATGTGCTCTCCTTGCGCTCCGTTTGATATCCGAGGTTAGTAGGTATTATACCATTATCACTTTGCATGTTGAATAGAAATAGTATCTTTCTTTATGAATGTTTCCTGTATGCACTTCCTATTTTATGAGAATAATAATTAATTTGTAAATTATTTGATTTAATGATCTAATGACTGCTGCTTTAAGCAATTCGTATTAGTTTATGTGATGTTGTTCTGTGAGCCTTTTTAGAATACGACCTTCTATAATAAATTTAACATTGTGTAAGGATCTACAATAAAAGATGACTCGATTTTGGCGTCGTTTACAGTAGATACTTCAAACGTCTCAAAAGTGCCTGTAAACCGTACAGTCTTTCAATTTACTGTTAGCTGACACAGGTACTCTCAACATATGTCAAATATAATGGTTTGAAAAAGAAATTTGCGGGACTTTTTTACTGTGGGAATTTATTAAAAAAAAAAATTATGTTGGTTGTGCAGATAAGCTGTCTGCTATGTAATATTCTTAATATGGTTCTAGATGTGGTTATCTCAGTACAGCTGGTAGGCGGTTCTATATCACGTGTCCGGCAACACCAAAAGCCCTCTTAGAGGAATAAAAATTACGAGCTCCTTCGGGCTCATTTATTGACGATCAATGTCGAAGACCGCAGAAATTTTCTAGAGTCAAAGGGAAAAAGTTCTTATGTTTGTATTAACATAATCCCTGCAAATCCTATTTGTTCGTTTTTTTTTATTTTTCATCAACTTTCATTTTTCAACAGTTAAATACTTTAGTGAAAATATTTCTTTCAAAATAATTTTGTAGCGAATCAATTTTCAAAAAGAATCGGAGTGAAATTGGAGAATTTCATATCGCTATTTAAAAAGCGTTAGTTCTACTTTCGTTTTACTGATAAACACGAAAAAATTAAAAGATATTTATGGAAAAATACATAAGGAAAAAGACATAACATTAGCAAAAATATCAATATTAGTGTTTGCCATTTAAAGTTCAGGTATTTATAAAAAAGAATGAATCAATAATATCAACATTATATCGGTACCTAGTGCTGTCTTTACCCTATTGTTTTATCTTCATAATAATTTCAATAGCGTTTTTATTACTATTCCCCAAGAGACAATCTGCTATCGTTCTAATTAGCTTGATAAGTAGAAACGCTTGCAATAATAATATACATAAATATTTTAGCGCGTTCGTATATACAGTAACTTGACAAGATTCAGATAAAGTAATACACTCCATACGAGGTCCAATCCTTAAGGCAGGTTTAAGACAGCGCCACGTCTCTGGGTAGGCCGAAAGGCAGGAACCGAGACGTGGTAGAAGATGAGGGGTTTTAGCCGGTTGGAGTCCGGCACTACCTGGCCAGAAAGACCGGGTGTCCATGACTAGGATTTCCCCTCAATTAAAGAAAAAAAGGTTTAAGACATAACGTCATCAGATTTGTATGGAAAGTTAATACAATTTTTTACGTTTTACGTGTTCGATCAAAGTACAATATTTTTATTTCAATTTATTGAATACGACAATAATAATAAAATTTCCCGTGCCCGTGGAGCACCCGGTAAAGAATTGGTCTCCCACTCTTCTGCGTAAGTTTTCGAGTGTCCTGTAAAAGGCAGGTGTTCGAAAAAAATAAGACATTTTACATCTTAAATTCAGCGTTGAGGCTTGCCACCCATCCTGAATGTCTTGATTTTATATTGGCACGAAGAGGACAGTTTGCATGTTTCTTACGTGCAGCTGATCTGCTGGCTACCCCACTTGTGGGATATGCCGTGATGGTAGTAGTAGTAGTAGTAGTAATAAACTTTATTGCATAATAAAGAGCATACATAAATACTTACAAAGTTATAAAATAATCTAATACAAATAAATGATAGTGTACAATGGGCGAGTTTATCGCAGAAGCGTTATCTTCCAACTAACCCATGTGATGATTGATGGTGACGATAATATTACATGCCTTGATTTTTCCACCGCGCAGTATACAACTGTCTCAAGGGCTTACATAAAAAAATATGGCATTGTAGTGATTGATATCGCATTAAATTATAACAATTTCTTACAATGAAAAAAGGACTACAATAAAAAAAAGTCACTTATAATATACACCAAATTATGTGAGATCTGTCAAACAGATTTGCATTAGGGATATATCAGTTTTAAAATAATTTCTCTCATTTTTGCCATCAGTCAGTGAAGTACCTACTGATGTTAGCTGTCTACATATAAGACATTTAAATTCGTCAATTCGATGATGAAGTATGTCACCTATCTTGAATATATGATTTTAAAGACACAATGAGGGTGACCTATATGTTCATTACATACAAATATATCTTTTGAGGAAGGAATATACCTTGATTGAAAAGATAAATATGCATAGATCAATAACTTTTCTATTTAATGATGATTTTCTAAGTAAAACCGGGTAAGAGAACCGTTGTACTAATATTAGTCCCAAATATTGTCTAAATTGCGTATATTTAAACCTGATTTATAGGTAGATATTATACACAACGTACTTCATAATATTTGTGTATTATAGAATAATAGGCAATATCCGATTTAATTAAAATGTCACTAACAATTTTGATAATTAACCCAGAGCGACAAAACACTAACAAACTACCTCATATGCAATCATACAAACAATCGGTATCAAATAATTATTATGAACATATAATAAATTGGAATGAAGCAGTGTTCTTCAAAGTTATATTTATTTGAGAAGATTGTTTGTCAGGGATGGAAGATACGATAGGACCATCGAAAGAAGAAAAGTAACCGGTGTTACTTTACTTCTGCCATGAGCATGGTCATATTATCGCTGGCTATGGAGGCAAGCAAGCCAGCTTAAAGAATAAATGCCCTTATTCTATTGGAAGTAAAAAATGCTTTCAATACGGCGTCGTGCCCAATTACCATAAATTAACTAAGAATAAAAGACGAGCGATTTAAACAAAAACAAAAGTACGACGGTAAGTGGTGGAGTTCCGCAGGGCTCGGTTCTGGGCCCGACTCTCTGGAACAGTATGTATGATTGCATCATGCCAATAGAATGTGCACTTGAAGGAGTCGAGCTGGTGTAATTCGCGGACGCGGATTCACGACAAAGATATTACATGTTTTAAGTATTGTATTATCGTTGTTTTTAAATTTAAATTTACTTTGACTTTTTTGGAGCATTTTAACTTTTACTTTTTTTCCTCAAGATTGAAACATTTCTGGTAAGAGTGGAATCTTCGCTGGTCTACATGTCAAATATATTAATTGTCAACATATTGTATAACGACTGTTTGATTCTAAATATTGTGAAAATAAAATAAAAAAAATAAAAATGTCGAAACCTAGGGCACTCAAACAAAATATAAGTAAAACCCAAAATCGTACTTTTTATTCGTATGTTTACTCAAGACGTTAGAGAATATCTGGTTGAGATATATGAATAATAATGTTCGAGGACAAGTAGATATATTAATTTGTAGGTATATATGTTATGTTGTTTATCCAAGAAGGGTAAGTTTAATATAATATATCTATGTTTTAATTATAATAATATTTGTAATGTTTAATTGTTATCGGAATGTTCTACGTAATTATTATTTATTATTATTTACCAGATTATTATGTACCCAATTTCACAAATACGTAATTCCAACTAGTTATTCAGTATCAACAAACTACATAGCTATTTAATTTAATAATGAGTTGTGTCTCTTTAGTAATATAATCTATATGGTTGTCATTGAAAATACATATTATTCTATAGGAGGCCGTATATCAGCTTTCGGCTAGTGCGATTACAGAGAAATCAAAACATTTACAACAGTGTTTCCATTTTCATTATAAATTAAGCATACGTCATAAAATGGAATATGCCAATGTTCGGAGCAATATTGATAAAAAATCGAACAGCTATTGACAGGTGACCCTCCAAGAATGTTGGGTCTACTTGAAGGTGCATAAAATAAAATAATTATGCTGAGCGATTAAAAAATCACGGTATATCCATCAAGTGAGGTAGCCAGCAGACTAATTATCGCTTAGCTGGAAATATTAAGTATCATATAGTGTAATGTTTTACGAATAATATGTTTCTTTTACAGGACACTAAAAAACTTACAAAAAAGAGTGGGAAAACTTTTTTTAACAGGGAACTTCACGGGATCAATATTCAACATTAATTGTATTTTAATTCACAACACGAAGAGGACAATAAAATTTGTTTATTACATGCAGTACCTCAGCTAGCTACCCCACTTGTAAATAATACAGTGATGGCTTAGGAAAAAAGATTAATTACAGTGTTTGTGATATTAAGTGGTCACTTTATAATAGTGATTTTGAACATCTCATGCTTCTAGTTTAACCGTAAATTTGTAATGTTATTTTGATCCATAGAATAGTTAATTTGGTGATACTGTTTCCTGAATGAGGTCGGATGTTAAGCTAGTAATAATTTAGTAAATAATATATTACCTTAATAATATCTCTAACAAAAGCTTTGTGATTTGGTTAATAATAATCATGGGTGAATGTTTGTATGGGTGTTCATGTATGTACACCTATTTATTGTGTTATTTTTCAAGGGAGTACGTGAATATTTCTGTAACTAGAAAAACCATCTTTCATTACTATAGCTAAGTATACAATTGTTCAAAATATTCCATGAAATAACATGAATGACACATTACTAATTTAGAAATTAATAATTGTAATGTATTGGTGTTAACATTGTGAAAATTCATTATTCATTTTCAGATAAATGAATTACAAAAAACACTGTTTAATTTTCACAGCTTAATTTTTTAAACAATTACTTTCACCTGAAATTCCATTTTTTTAATTTAATGTAATTATTAATCACTAAAAAATAATAAGTTTGTCAATATACATCTTATAAATGTGCCTAGATATTAATTTATATTTTTGTAGCGTTTGCGCACCATAGTATGTATCCCCATGAATGCCTATACAATTGTATTATGTTTGTTTGAAGTTGATATTGGTTAAATATTTGAATGCGCCAATATTTTTAGTGTTTTATTGATTAATTAAGGTTTAATCTTATTTTGTTGTTTTTTTGTTTGCTTTATTGTATTGATTGATTATTGTATAATATGTTTAGACCTACTAATGTAAAAGGCTAAATGCCGTTGATGATAGAAATAAATAAATAAATAAATATGAATGAGCGGAATGTGCGATACCTAAATAATTGACTTAACTGTGGTACATGTTTGTGGATAACAGCTGAGTTATGAACGAATTATTTTTATTTTTGTAAATCATATTTATAGTGGTTGTCTGTTGGTATTTTTTATCAATAAATAAAATATTATCACTTATTACTTGCAAAGGAACTTGCTATGTCTTTAAAATTATGTAATAACGCTCGCTGTCTGCCAGACAGAGAAACTTATCAGAAGCTCATCGCAAAGCTTATGTATGACGTTGATTAGTTACAATAAGAATCACTGCTTAGATAATTATGACGGAGCTTTTACAACTGAAAACGTTTGCAGAACCTAAATCTCTATGCGATATTCCCAAATTATACGAAATCTTGACAATACGCCATCAGCGTTGAATGATAGAATAATACGTGGCTGATTGAATAAGATCCACATTTTCCACAATTACCAACTGAAACAGACAAGGGATCTTATATTCTAAGTCTTCGCCTTAACAACGTGATGATAAGTTGCTTATTTCTATTGTTACGTTAACTCGAATGTCATAGGCATCTAACTAAATTGTTACAAATTTCTATATTATATGTTGATTTACGTAATCATGAAAATTATTTGTTAGAGTATGAATAAATAATTATATTAGGTAAATCTCTCCTAATGAAAAAGTACATTTGAAGGTGTAGTGATTGTTTGGATTTAGAATCAATGGCGATAAATTGATTTATAGAAATTAATAACCAATTTAAGCACATAAAGTTATGAAGCTGTGCCAACGATAGTTGTTTAAAAGTTAAACAGTATGTACAAAAACATTGAAATATATAATATGTAGATAATTGATTTTGAACAAGTATTGTCTATCAGTTTTTTTTTGTTGCTTTTGCATCATAAATATTATGGTATATGTTAAATGAGAGAATAAATAATGAAAGAAAAGGTTAAGGTACAGAAATGGACAAATGATTGAAAATAAACAGCAATTTTTTTAATAAACTTATATTTATTTATTTATTTATCTATTCACGGCCTGGGCCTTTTACATATAAATATTAACATAATTATAATAATGTACACAAACAGTATTGACACACACAACACATAAAATGGACAATAAAATAAGAACCACAAATGAATAAAAATTTAAACATAGGTACATTGGGAAAACGAACGGAATTTTTTTTTTTTAGATTTTATATGTCAACTTGATAATATCTTTTACATAGTCAGCATGAAATATTCTTAACAAAACAAATGAGATGTCAAAAAATACAAGTAATTTTAATAGATGTCAAAAATTAAAAGTAAAAAGTCAAAGGTATGTAATATTATTAGACCACCTGAGGAATGTCAGTCAATAAAGAAAAGTCAAGAACGAGATATAAAATAATTTAAAGTGGTCGATATGTTGAAATGTTAAAAGGTTAAGATATATAATAAGCTATTTAGTGTCAATTCATAAGGGTAAAAACAATATACCGAACAAAGATATAAAACATCGCGGAATTCTGATATTGAAAATTCAATAAAAAATCCATAGACGAACAACAAACCACAACTTATTAAAATATTTCTTTATTTACTCTTGTCTGATTTCAGATTTGGATATCTTTTCACTTCTAATCCAATATTTATTTATTAATTAATAAAGATTAAACATATATTTTAACTTTCAACGATGATTCAATGAGTTACAGAAATTTCAAAGAAATAAGTTATTGAAAATGTCACATAATCGTTCTAAACTTTTAGGGCTTGTTAAAGGCAAAAAAGACGGTGAAATGGAGTGAATCCATAATAATGTAACTTGTTTTACAGGTGTGGCATGCTGTGCTGTGCTGTACTGTGCGGTGTGCTGCGATATGATTTATCTCATTACAAGGTGTATCGGAGTTTTAAAAGTTTCCCCATAAATAATAGACTTATCTCGTTTACATCCCCTGCGGTACATACAACCTAAATACCTAGTACATAACATTATAATACAGAACACTCTATAACATAATATACATTGTATACATTTATTTAAGATAATACATATTATAATAACACACCTTATAGCAGATAGATAACCTGCTATGTGTTATTATAGCATGTTATATAGAATGATGATAAAATACATACGTAGTACCTACACATTAAATTATACATTATCAAGCGTAAGGTTACTATATTAACCTTTCATGAAATGCGCTTAAAAACTTGAAAGATAAGTAACTTGACTCAGTCTATCACTGTTCAGCAGACTTCACTGTTCAGCACTCTTGAGATGGTCACGGATCACAAAACGTCGTCACATATAAATTATCCAACTATTATTATTGTGATAAACAATGCAATTTTTTAATTAAAAGGAGAAGAGGAAGACATCCAACACGTTGGTCAGACGACATTAGAAGAATCACTCGTGACTGGTTGCAGAAAGCTCAGAACAGAGATGCCTGGAGACATATGGGGGAAGCTTATGTTCAGCAGTGGACAGGAACAGCTGCATAAGTAAATAAGTTTCTTAAAGTGAGTTTTACCAAGATAACGTGAATTCAAACCATCTAAAAATTATCGCTTTTAACTCCGAAAAAACATATTTACCTATATATAATATGGAAGGATACCCTTCAAGATGGAATTTAATATAAAACAGATTCTAGAAGTTGAGAATAATGAATTATTACAGAATTCTGTAAGAAAACTCTTATAAATGCATGTTACACAGTACGTATTAAACACTGTACTGTAGTGGCTCGACGGAATAAAGAAAAAATGTTTTTATTAAAAGTCGTAAATAATTCTTAACATTATTCCTACACACAACACAACGTCAATATATACCTAAATACTACATATTATAGGTATCTATTCATAAAATGTTTTGAAATAAACTTCAAAGTGAAGAATGATGTAATACTTTTTCTTTTATCTATTGTAAAATAAAAATATTGTTTGTGTAGAAACAAATAATTGCATAATATTTCTTGTTTATTGATAAAGTCGCTTCTGGATTGTTATTGAAATTATTTTTATTTTACTTTTATTTTTTATATATTTATTCTTTTTGCACATCATCATTACATAACAGTGTTGACAAAATAATATAAAATTTTAAAAAGTAGGACGATGTGCAAATAAATATAATACAAACAAATAGCTCTTACAGATTATATAGTATAAATTAAAAATTGAAATGTTAAGAAGCCAGTGAAGTTTGTCAAATTGTTTTACATACTACATATTATCAAAACTATGTTCCAACTTAAAAAAAACACAAAGAAATAAAAACAAAATGCTCGCGATGAGGTAATCCATGCACTAATCGTTTTTATATCGACATTAACATACATCCTGCCACGGAAGCAGTGGTCGAGAATTAATAGAATCCGAACTGGCCATGGCAGATGCGGACATCTTCTCCACTTATGGGGCAAGAGAGACCACCCACTATGCGCATGTGGTCAAATTGAAACAATGAACCATATTGTGGAGGATTGTTCCCTGAGTAGATTTGCCGGCGGTATAGAGGAGATTCATCAGGTGTCGCCACGGGCAATCGAATATATTAATAACTTAGACGCAGAGCTATAGCTCTTAGTTAACTCTATGCACAGGGGTCGCTTGCATACGAAATAATAATAACATAATGATGAAAATTTTTAATACAAATCAAATTTTAGCAGACCGAAATAACCGAGCATAGGTATTCTAGCGACGACAGATGCTACATGTCATAGATTCTTTCATAAATCTTTCAGAAGCGACATGCATTCATAAGATTTGGGTAAGAAATTAAAAATATAAAATTATTGTTACCACAATAATTATAGTTACACTGCATACTGCACCAAATAACAGTGACATAAGATACGTTTGAATAAAGACATGAGAATTGGATTAAGTTCTATATCATACTATGTCTAATATTAAGTTAGTACTGTGCTATACAATGGCAAAGTATACAATTGAAATAAGTAAAAATTATTATTTCAAGTGCTGTTCATTGTCATAAAACAGCCGCGCCAACAGTTCTTCCTCAACGAGTGTAGCGATAATCGTGCCATGTAGCTAGAAATGTGTGCCAAGATTGCTATTTGAAAATATTAATGTTGCAGTTGTTGCGTTTGAAATCAGAATTTATTATATTTAAGTTATCATACTGGATATCTTTTTTTTGTTAGCACGGAGAAGACGGCTGGCATATATTATTTATTGCGGCTGGTCTACTGGCTGCCCCACATGTAGGATATGCGGTGATGGATTTTAATAGTAGAAGTTATCAAAGTGAGAGAAAAGTTTCTGTAAAATTATCTCGTGTTGATTTCCATTGCTTCATAAAAAAAAAATATATGTAAAATTTTGTTTACGGTATTTCGGTATATTTTTATATTTTAAGAGCTATTTTTAAGCTTTCATTGTGGTTTTCAAGTTATTGATTTTGATCTGATATTTTTAGTACGAGACGTTTTATGGGTAAACTATCTTACACTGAATAAATTTGAATCATAATATAAAAATGATAAAATCTCTATTAGAAACTAAGCTAGTCAGTTTTTCAGACGAAAATGTGTGATGGATAAAGCAATTCATAGAGAAACTAGTACAATGTCATGTCAAGTAGTTCGCATTTGTATAACAAAACAATGCAGTTGGAATATATCATACATATTACCTATGTATATACAAGATAACAAAGTATACCAACTATGACTATAATATAATATATGTAAGTACTCGTATCTATATCTGTTTAGTACGTAGTTTGTGTTTGGAAGCTCTGGAAACCAAATTATAATAACAAATGCATTACGTTGTAGACATACTGGCGGCAGCAACGGTAATAGATATGCAATGACACTAGAAATTATTTGCGTCATTGCGCTTAGTACTCGCACATATATTCAATCGATATAACTACAAATGATTTAAAGTAATAAAAATAAAATATTCAAAAGTGTAAAATTTCAGATAAATTGAAGTCCCCAGACTTCTGCGGTATCCAGGTGGACGGTGAATCCTTCAATGTTTATTCAAAACTCTACACATAAAAAAATGTTGTCCACTGTAACCAGCTTCAGAAGCACCACTCATCGGCACCCTTCAGACGTTTTGAATACTGTATAACTGCGCCAAAAAAATCATAATACGCCGTGGAGTTTCAGAAATAGACCTGCCACTCGTTCTCTGTAGTTTTTTGTAAGTGTTTTCTCAAAAAAAGTATTCGGAAAATGTCATGCGTAAGATATAGATCAGGTATCGAGTAAGAAAAATCGTAATGCATACGAGATAAATCGCATGAATGTGGAGGATATGAAAGTAATGTGCAAAGACAAGATGAACTGATATTTTATCGTATCCGCATACAAAAAAGTGGTCAAACGGAAAAAATCACTTTAAAGTGATTCTTTATTCTTTATTCTTCAACATCTCCCGTAGGTCCTTTACAGGACACTTGGGTTTATCAACATTACAATAGTACAAAAGAAGGAAAAACATCAATACAATAGAAAGAGCGCAGTAAAGCACAACATACAAGAAAAAATTGAAAAGTCAAGACACAACCATAAACAAATATATATATATATATATATATTTAGTTACAATCCATTGGATTGGTCTGCAACGAGTTTGGTTTTTCTTCTCCATTCCTCCCTATTCTCAGCCAGTCTTTTAAGCTCTACGTAAACAAATATAGACACATAAATACAATACATAAATTCATTTTCTTCAGTACTAAAAAGATGTAAAAGGTCCCTTTAGCACCATGTCAAAGTACAAACATAAATTCATTTTCTTCAGTACTAAAAGGATGTAAAAGGATGTTTAGCACCATGTCAGAGTGTAAAAAAAAATTTCATAAAAGTAAATAAAAAAAAAAACAACAAAGATGTGTATTCTTCACTAAAAAACAATACTGCAGTAAGAGTTTTAGAAGAGTTATTTCACAAGAACAAAGTCAGGGTTAGACAACACGCTTTTATGTTTATAGTATAATATTTATATAGTATAATATATTTAGTGTATATAGTATCTATAATCTCGACACTGCATATCATCATAATATTTTATAATACCTCACATTATTATTTGCTCACTCGGTTGATAATGTGCAAAAAGAATAAATAAATAAAAGGTACACGGTGTAAAAGAATAGACAGAACAAGTAATTTAATTCTGTTGATATAAAATATTTCCAAAAATTGCTAACAACTCGGACTAGCTTACTAAATATAAAATTTTTGAGATCAATAACTTTTGAGACATCGTTACATCGTAAACAATTTAACAACTTATTTCCATTAAGGTACTGAAATTGATTCCTACTATACAATACATAATAATAATAAACACATTAATAAATAATCAGAAAACACTTAACGCCATCTGACGGCTGATGTACTTAGGAATCTAAATAATGAATAAATGAAGGGTCTAAAAGGCTGTGAAACTTTGATATCGTAGATTATTTAATTACTATTATTTTATTAAGATATACAAAATATATACATAAATATCTTAAGATAATAATATATACCAGAGAGTGTATATTTAAACCTGGGTTACTTGACCATGTTAAATATGAGAATAAATTATCTACATATTATTATTATTATTATTATTTGGATGATTTGTAAAGCGCCGTTTTGTGAAAAAAAATCCACCTCAAGGGCGCTCTTTACTAACTAAGGTTGTGCCTGGATTATTCCGTGAGATTTCTTGAATAGATAAGTCTTCAGTTGGTTCTTGAAACGAGATAAGTCCTGCGTTTCTCTGATCATTTGTGGAAGCCTGTTCCAGACTACAGGTGCAGATATTGCAAAAGCACGCTCCACGTACACTGGTTTCGATACAGTACTGGTCACCTCCAATTTAGTTGTAATATCTTGACAAGACCTAAGTGTTGTCTGTCTATGACTTAACGCCTGTCTACCGCAGAGTTCCATGATATATTCTGGGGCCATAGCATGAAGTGCCTTAAATACTGTCAAACACACTTTAAATTCGACTCTCTCCGGACATCTGAGCCAGTGAAGAGATTGAAGGGTGGCAGATATGTGTGAAGAGCGATTCAGTTGATAAATGAAGCGTGCAGCCGCATTAAAAACGGACTGAATTCTCTGGAGTTGATATTGTGGCAGATTTGCGAGGATGCCATTGCAGTAATCCAATCGTGATACGACGAATGAGTTAATTATGGTTTTAGCTCCGTCGGTTGATATATTTTTTCTTATGTTCTTGAGCTGCCTTAAAGTATAGAAACCACTACTAACAGTAGATGATATGTGTTTCTCCATCGTAAGGGCGTTATCAAGATGCGCTCCGAGGAACTTAACGTGGTTAGATGGGACTATGTCCACGTTTTGTACACGAATAGGGTCAGCGTTGATGAGATGTTGTCTTCGTGGAGACGCTATCCAGAGAAATTCAGTTTTGGTGGGGTTGATTTTAAGCATATTGTTAGACATCCAGGATGAAATGTTCGTTATGCACGAAACGACTTCTTGCTCAAGAGCAGATTTGGATTCCGGGGTGCATGATTTAAAGAAAATGCGATCGTCTGCATAACAATATGTTGTAAAGCCTAAGTTTCGAATAACATACTCTAATTGATTCGTGTATAAGTTGAAAAAGATTGGTCCAAGAACAGAACCCTGTGGAACTCCATATAACGTTGAGTGTTTTCTGGATGTTGTGTTATTAAATTTGACTTCATATTCACGGTTGGATAGGTATGAAGACATCCACGTTAAAACCCTGTCCCTAATGCCGAACTCATGCTCTAGCTTTGAGAGAAGTATACTATGATCAACCGTGTCAAAAGCTGCACTCATATCGAGGAAAGACACTAGTGTTAGTTCGGCATTTCCCATGCGAGATATTAGGTCCGATACAGTTCTCATGAGTATCGTTTCAGTGGAGTGAAACTGCCGATAGCCAGATTGGTTTTTTGCAAGAAGATTCGTCACATTAAGGAACTTTGTCAATTGATCGCACACAATTCGTTCTAGCAGTTTTGACAGGGAGCACAGGTTTGTTATTGGACGGTAGTTGCTGGGACAATTAGAATCTAGGTTGTGTTTTTTTAATATTGGTTTTACTATTGATTTTTTAAAGTTACAAGGAAATATGCCATTAGATAGTGAAAGGTTTACTATTTTAGTGATTACTGGAGTGAGGATATCGACACAGATTTTCATTAGCCATGTGGGAAGAGAATCAAGTTCAGATTGTTTGTTTGGCTGTTGGAGAACGAACTTTTTCACTTCTTCTTCCGAGAGCATTCTAAATTGTTGAAGTGTTGAACTTGGTGGAACAGAGAGAGATGAGGTGTTCTTAGTATAAGAATGTGATACAGATGTTGATCGGATGTTTTCAATCTTTTCATTTAAATAGTCTGCAACTTCATTCGCGTTCAAATCAGAATCTATATTAGATTGAATGCTCTTGCCACATATTTTGTTGATATTATTCCATAGCTGTTTAGGATTATTCTTATTGGATTCTAGTTTGTCACACCAGTAGGTATTCACTCTTTTTATTATTCAGTGTATAATCTATTATATATTAATAATCTCCGATTATACGAAAATTTACAAAATATTTGGTGTTGTGGTGCACTTACTTAATAATATGACTAAAATTTAAAAATTATTAATATAAATTTTATTGATTGTGTTTACATTTATTTTGAAAAATTCCATATTAATAAAGTAAAGAAACACTAATAGTTTTAGTTTTAGTATTTTAAATAATTTAGTGATAGTGTTTCGACGTGCAAAGTGAGTTTGACAACAACTTTACCAGTCGATACCAGGTCGCTTCATTTTTGAAAATAGTACAACTTTAGCCATTTGTATTTCTTAACATAATTTTATTATTTAAATTTAAATTTTATTATTTCATAACATATTTTTTGTATTTTTAAAAACATTTTATGATCAGAACGCGTTAAAAAACACTTGGCAATCGGAAATAATTTTAGCCAGACATAATAGAGTCAGAATAACATTAATCGACGTTTATGAGTGATGTGCTACTTAGCCAGACATAAAAGTTGTAATAGTATTTATTCCGTATTTGTGAGTACTAGTGTTTATAGTATTTATATTAAAGGAATAAATGCGTAATCAAAGCAAAAAGTATATTACTTGCGGAGGAAATGAATCAGGGATAATAAATTGACGTTATTTTATTGTTATTGGATTTGTTTCAAGTAATTATAATACCGAGTAAAGTTACGATCTCGTTTATTGTATCCGTTACTCGTCGCTGCTACCCTAATACTTGATAAATAACGTGTAAACTAGATTTGATGTTTATTACATAGATATGAGTCGGATAATAATTATGCCTAAACCGGATAACCGGACATTGGCATGATAAGGAAAAAAATAATTAAGTATACTTTAAAAAACCGACACTGACGTATGCAAGCGAGACTTGGACATGGCAGAAGAAGGACGAGAGTGGAATAAATGCAGTGGAGATGCGAGCACTGAGAAGAATGGTAGGTAAAACATTGCGTGATAGAGTAAGAAATGAGGATATTAGAAGAATGAGTGGATGCAAGAGGAGTGTTGTGGATAGAATGCGTGTAAATAAATTGAGATGGTTTGGTCATGTGGAGCGAATGGATGGTGTAAGATTGACGAAGAGGGTGTATTTATCTGAAAGAGAGGGTGTGAGGAAGCGCGGGCGTCCGAGAACCACGTGGCTTAACCACGTGGATCAAATTCTCAAGGACGGTCGCGTGTTAAGTAAGAGGAATCGGCGTGCATGTATGAGAAACTGGATGAATGTAGAGGAAGCGAAAGAAGTATGTAAGGATAGAGCGACATGGCGTTCCGTTCTCTCTGTCTACCCCACCTGGGACACGGCGTGAGGGTATAGTATAGTAGTATAGTACTTTAAAAAACATCAAGTACAAATTATTTTTCTAATAATATAAATGAACATATTTGATATCAATAAAACACAACGTGAACAATGTGAACACACAAACTCTAGATCATTCAATATAAATGAAATTAACAATTATATTTAAGTTGCATATATGTTAAAGCCCATCTTTCTTATGCATTCTTTATGTGCTTCTATCAATTCTGTGCACTTCTCTTGCCCTTTTTCCATAACAAATTCATCTCGAACTTATTTAGTCTCTGGACATGCACAGCATGCCTTACATTTTTGGTTTTTCTTCTGAAGCTGCATTAGCAGTTGCAACTGCTAGAATTTTAGCTTGTTTCGTACCACTGTTACTCATTTTTTATTTAAAAAATATATGATTGTGCATTTTTCGGCCTACACTTGACAGCTTCGATTTTCAAAAAGAAAATATTTATTTTGTAATAAAATTTCCTGCATAAAGAAAAACTAAGTGCTTTATTAACGAACCAATGAATATTTTTTTTCAATACGTCTGTAGATAGCTTCCCAATGAAGATTCAGTGTTATTGTAAAGTATGTAAATCGGTAGCAGGTGAAATCAAACCCTGTTTTACTATGTCTTCTGTCTATAAATGAACTAATTCTTAATTAATCAAATGAATAAACTTCTTCTTTCTATAATTTTTTTTTATTTTTCTTCTATCTATAATTTGTTTTATTGTAAACAATGTACAGTAAAGAATAAAATAAATAAATAAATGAATTAATTTTCAATAATATCATACAATTTTCCTATAACAATGAATATTCTAATGAGTATTCTATTTGTTTTTATACGCGGATGCTGAATAGTTACCGGATATCAACATTTAATTAACGTAAATACCTGTTCATTGAAGGAGACACACCGTCCACCCGGATAGCTCAGAAGTCTGGGGACTTCCATTTATCCGATTAAATTTCTACACTAACAAATTTGTCCACACAAGAGGTGCCATGATGGGCAGTCTGAAGGACTGGCCGGCCAAAACCCCCACGTGCGGAATCTTTTGACTACACTCCTTCGATGTCCTCTTCAGTAAGCAAATATTAAATCGGTTGATGTATAATAAGTAAGCGATGTTTAAAATTGATTTGTTCGTGTGAGGTGGATAAAATTTGTAGCTGACATTGACTCAATCTTCCAACAGAGCTTTAAGGTGAATAGAAATAATGTGGATATGTGCCAATATGAATTAACTTGATAATATACATATATCAATACTTCGTATGTAGATATTCATAAAAGCTTTTCAATAAAGTAAACGTCTCAATGGAGATCGCAGAGTAATAATAATAATATGTAAATATATTCTTTTATAACTTTTCATAGAATATAATATGAAATCAATCATTCCATCAAAATATTTCATTGAAGAAGTACCTTTATAAATAAATAATATGAAAGCGAATTGAAAAAGATAATAGTTTGTATTTATACGAACGTATAAACATTTTTTTTGTTTTCACTAATCTTTTCAACAACTACACCAGCAATATTCTTCACAATAATAATAAAATAAATGTGACAAACAATCACCGACAAAAACGAATAATTGTTTCATAATCAATAAGTCTAAAGAAGCTATACGTTGTTGACTAACAATATTGGCAAAATAATAATTACCATTGTCAGGCTATCTCTGTGCCAATCACGGAAGAATATAATACAATCCATTACCTTTGCTAGTTGAAATTTCACCGCAACATTTCATTTGAAATGAACCAACGACGTAGAAATCAAATGGTTTGAATGAAATTCAATACAATATGTGTGATTGATGTGTGGACGGCGAAAATATAAGTATTAGTTCTATGTAGCTCGATGAAATTGCTGTTTTAGATAATTTCGATCGATAAAATTTTCGGCTTAATATTGGCCGAAATCGAAAATTTCGTATAGAAAGAGTATTTTATAGTTTTATTTTATGTTTAAGACGGCTAAGATAATAATGAATGGTGTTCACAACAATTTTCTTTTATAATGGTGCGTTCATTTTTCTCTTACGCTCCTCTTTAAAGTACAGAATGGAAACAGGCAGACATTCGCATATTGTGCTTATGAAGCAACCTCTTTCACTACATTTTTCACCTTCAGATAAAAAGGATCATCCATGTATTCAGAACTTTGCAGGCAAAATTAATCGCTGTGTTTTTTGACCAATTACAATAAAGTCTCATACAAAAAGGAATTTAAAGAATTGATTTAACATTTGGTTTCTTTTGTAACTCGAATCATTTTCGATCTGACGTTAGAAGTTCTTTTACAAAGGAATCAAATGATTGACTTTTGGAATAATAAAACAAGATCGCAATCAAAGGTAAATTGATATTACTGATCTGAAAATAGACTATACTGTATCAATCCCGTATCTCTGCAACTAATGTATGTACAATAATAATAATAATTACTGTAATTTAAATGCAAGCTTTGATTTCAAAGTTGAGCTTTGGTTGAATAAGCAAATAAAGTTTTCGTTATTTTGTTGTGTGTACCTGTCATGCTTTGGATTCTTAATGTTCTAGTAGCTTCAAATTTCATTTGATAAATATTTCACTCCGATTTAAAAGGAAGGTTGAATTTGTAATACTTTGTATTTATTTCATCAAAAATAATGTGTTTAGAAAATTTTCGTTAAAATTAAAAACGTAATGTACACCACTGATGTACCTACCTACAAAGAATTAGTACCTTATGAGTTTCAAATAGTTTCATTTAATTATTTTATTGCATTATTTTACGATTATGATGTCTCCCACAAATCACTAAAAAAATTACAGAATTTCAATAATAACGATTGAATATACGGTTTTGGGTGTGACCGACACTTCATTAACGGGATCCGGGTTTCGATATTCGATATCTTTATCAAAATTTGACAAAGACATCGAATGTTGAAACCCAGGTTGCTTTAAAAGTATTGGTTAAACTCAAAACTGTATTCTCAACAATTTTTTAATAGATGTGAAGTTTAAAAAAAAATACCAATAAAATACTTCTACCCAATTCAATTCCAGGGACTCTAAGGATATGAATGAACTCTGTTATTTCTAAGTATACCCACTCCAAAATTGAAAAAGGCGTACATATATCGCTTTATATTAACACGCAATTATTAAATTCATCTTTAATGCAATTGATTTATTATTTAATTGAGAGTAAACAAATAGAAAACAGCTAAACCTGTTACATACCTGCAAGATCAATTATTTTCTCTTTGATATAAATATATATTGATCAAAGAGAAAGTTCAGAGAGCGTAGTAGAAATTAGGGTTAGCATTTAATGCATCACTGGCAGTGATAGGGTTGTTGGAGAAGAACAGGGGAGGTATTCTGGATGTTCTGAAGATGGCAGATGATTATTCCACCCCGAGTCACAGAAACGACAAATCAGAGACAATAGATAATACGTACAAAATATCATCGATGCATTAATAACAACAAGACAAAGCAAATCAAATATTATAAATCACATACTGTTAAATCAATTCACCTTTATTAGGTTATTGTTAATTCCCGATTATTGAATACGAATCAGAAATAGATAAATTTTAATTGTTGTGTTTTCTCATTATCATCTCCTCCTTTCAAATTAAAATTGTACTTTATATGTTTCAGCATTTAATTAAAAAAAAAAGAATAATGCAGTTTTCAAAAGTTTTGGTATAATGTGTGATTTTATGGATGAATCAATATTCTTAGATTTTATACTAGATATGAAAACACTACGCGTTATTTTAAGTTCAGTATTCCTGAAGTACTCTGCACCTTACACAGATCCTTGGATCTACTATAAAAGGAAAAAGAATATCGGTAATCTAAAAATAAATTAATCAAAATTATAAAGATAACAAAGATTTCCAAATAACATACAAGCTTTCGGCATTTCGAAACATTCGTGATTTGATGAAAAAACGTCCTTGCGGTGATTCTACCACAAAACGATCAAAAAATAATATCTGTTTGATTATAGGTACTATCATCGACGTATTATACCTACCATAATTGCATCTTTTACATTTTGAAGATATCTCCTTCTTCTCTTAAGGCAAAAAAACCCATGAAATATTAATATCCTTCTTTAAGACTACGTTTCGAATAACCCTCAAGGTATTTATCGCTTAAGTGTTAATGAAAATATCTTAAGGTTAACCACCTCTTCTCCCAATCATAATAAATACATAATAATTTCCCAACAGCCACCAGAAATGAGCAACACGCATTAGCAGAAGTGCCGAATTACATCTACTTAAGTGAACATTATTCATAATGAAACGGGGACTTAATGTGCTTCATGTATTTATTATAACCATTAAATAGGCATAATAACAACATCATATTGAGTTGTTGTGCAAAAACAATATCATATACTGGTCTGAGCAGCCCATTAGCAAAGCCCTTAACAATGCAGTGCTATAACATTTATTCATAATCACTCATACTAATAAAATAACGCGTATTTAGGCCAGACTTATTATCCATACCAAACCAAACCTAACTTAACATGTCTGAGAATAAAGTTATGCCAAAATCTAACACCTCTTAAACTTAACAATTTGCTTTTTGGTACACCTAATCAATAACGACAATAATTCTTTGAATTTAATGTTTCGGTGTTGACATTGTGAAACAACATTTCAATAATATAAAATACTAGATGTTCCTACCCGGCGTCGCCAGGGTGACTTAAAAGAAATAATCGTTATGGCAATACGTGACAGCGGTTATACAAACGTCACTTTCATACAAAAATACAATCCAAATTTCCGACTTGTCCGTTGGATTTGCCAAAAAAATTCTTTCATGCAAACCGTCTCCTGATAATTACGAACACAACAAAAAAAGAATCAGCCAATTCGGATCAGCCCTTCTCAAGTTTTTGGGGAACATACATGGTCAACTCATTTTTATTTATATAGATAATATAACACTGTTTTTTGTTTCACATTAATGTATAAAAAGTATCCCACAATTACGCCTAGCGCTTTCACCAATAAATTGGCATCATCAGGGCGGAGTAGAAACATTTAAGAGTTAATACTCCGCCCTGATGATGCTAATTTATTGGCAAAAGCGCAAGGCGTAATTGTGGTAAACTTTGTATTCATTAATGTGAAACAAAAAAACAGTGTTTTATTATATTTTATACAATAATTCTTATTTTCACAAACATAAATTATGACAATGTACTTCTTCTTCTTTCTGTGCCATGTCAGGTCCCCCCGACGTTGGCGATCACTCCGGCGAAAACCTCCCTGTCCTGTGCTGCTCTGAACAGGTCATCCACTGTCCTGACAATGTACTATCGTTTCTCAATATTTCAATGGCAAGACAAGCCGAAAACAAATTTCAAATTTTTATTGAGAGATAATAATAAACACATACAAATATACAATAAGCACAATTATACAAATCTTTATATTATCTGTTTTTTTTTTTTTTTTTTTTTACCCTCAAAATTGAGCAGAGCTCGTGCTTTGAGGGGTTATAGGGTTTTTACTAATAATCAAACAAATTCGATCAAACCTAATCATTATAGAACATCACACACTTAATCCATTTACCACAATTTTACAAAATAAACAAAAACAACAACAACAAAAAACAACGACAAACCTATCATCAACGACACAATCACTTGACCTCATACACATCTTTCTTATTGAATTACCTTTTTTATATTCAGTTTAAATGTATTTAAATCATCCGAATACTTAAATTTATTCTCTTTTTTTAAGCCATTGTACCATCCCACCCCAAGATATGTGTAGTGGTGTTGTCCAGCAGCTGTCCTCTTTGCAGGCACTTTTATTCGGCCTCCTAACCTTGGACACTCACTAATACTCCCCAGCGGGTGCAGTTTTTGAATAAAGTATTCCTTACAAACTTGGTATACTGCCTTCCTCTTATAAAGGCATTCCAAGGAGGGGACCGCAAGCTCTTTAAAAAGTTTCAGGGTCGGGTAGTCAAAAGGCTTTCTAAGAATTATCTTCATAACACTTCTCTGATTGACACCCAGTGAATAGACGCTGTTCTTGTAAGCACCACCCCATGCCAAGATGCCATACTGTATGACCGACTGAACAAGAGAATAGTATATATCTTTTAATTGTTTCACTTGCATAATATCTCGGAGTCTGTAAAAAACATAAAATAGCTTTCTCACTCTATTTACAGTAGCCTGTATATGATCCTTCCATTTCATATGAGAGTCTATTAATACCCCGAGATATTTAACCCTGTCAACATTTTTTAGTGTAACACAATTAGTATTTATACATTGTTCAGATTCGTTCTGACAAGAGCTATCATGAATTCTTATATTAAGATTTCTTGTGGGTTTACCTCTTACATTAATTGAAAAATTGACATAATTTGTTTTTTCAGCATTAAGGGATAGTAAATTTTCATCGAACCAATTTTTTAGCATATTCACTTCCCTATTCGCAGTATTCGCAACCTCATTCCACGTCTTGCCACGGACAATCAATGCGGTGTCATCCGCAAATGAAAGTACCGTCGACTTCAGTGGGAGTTCAAATATTTGGTTAACATAGATAATAAATAAGATTGGTCCCAGTACTGTACCCTGTGGGATCCCGAACTCAGAGGTTAATGGTTCACTGAGAAAGGAATTGATCTTAACTCTCTGTTCTCTTTGAAAAAGATAACTTTGAAGCCAATTTGCCGCTTTTCCCTTAATTCCTAATTGGTATAATTTATCTAGTAGCCTACTGTGACTTATGCTATCAAAAGCCTTTCTTAGATCCACAAATAATCCCATACACTTTTCTCCCTCATCAAGAGACTGATTAACCACTGTTGTAAGTCTGGCCAAAGCATCATCAGTTCCCATTCCCTGTCTAAAACCAAACTGATTATCATGTATGATCTTGTTTGAGTCCAAATAATTGATCATTTGCCGTTTAACAACTCTCTCAAAGATCTTAGCTATATTGGAGATAACAGAGATCGGCCTGTAGTTGCCAATATTCGTGCGATCTCCTGATTTGTAGACGGGTGTCACGTGTGATATCTTATATAAAGCTGGAAAGGATCCGTTTTTCAAACTTACATTTATAATATGTGCTATAGGGTGACTAAGGTATTGAGAATTTTCCTTTAAAATACTAACACTCACACCATCAAAACCTGGAGAGCTGCCACCTTTCAAACCCTGTATCTCTTTCAGTACTACGTCAGAATTGATCTGCTCAAATCTATTAAGAGAATAATGCAGACTCATACCGGAGGCACAGACCTCACTCACAGCCCTAGGTTTTATTTCACTAGCAAGATTCTTTCCCACCTGAGTGAAAAAGGAGTTGAATCCATTTACAATTACATCCGGCTGTTCACGCATACTACACACTTCGGAATTCAGTTGTATCTCTTTGATGTCTACATTTTTTGCTCTTTTGTTAATAACTTCATTAACAACTCCCCATACCTTACGACTACATGAGCCAGCTTTGCTCAGTTTGCCCGAATAGTATTCATTTTTAGACTCTCTAATAACAGTTGTTAATACATTTCTATATTTTCTGAAAGTATTCCTAGCCAGCAAATCATGGGGGAATTTCTTAGTTAATCTATATAATTTTTCCCTGTGTCTAACTGAAGCTACTAGTCCAACTGTCATCCATGGTGCAATAACTTTAAGTTTACTCTTTACATTCTGATTTATGTCTAATGTATACGTAGCTCGAGATATGTGCGATGCAAGCGTATTATAAAACTCTGAAGCACAGATATTAGTATCTAATGAATCTAAAGTTGAGTCCCAAGACTCTGCCTCAAGTGTTACTTTCAGTTTTTTCATATCTATTTTAGTTAAAGTTGATTTCACAGATCTACGTTCAAGTTTACAATTATTTATATTTTCCAAGAAAATACTTGTGTGATGATCTGTTATATTATTTGCCCATACGATACACCGCACATTTGTCAACCTATCGAGTGAAGTATTCGTCCAGAAATGATCCAAACATGATGGTCTTTGACCATCCACTTCTCTAGTATATAACCTCGAGCATAGTTTATAATTTAGCTCCGCCATTGTGTTCAAATAATTGTTTTTTTCTATACTAAAGCAGTCATCAGCCACGTTAACATTGATATCGCCCGTTACAATCACGTTTTTACCTCTGTACTGCAGAAGTAATTCCCTAATATCATTTATAAATTCCTCGACAACTGAGCCGTGAGTCCTATACAAAGCAAATATATGATAATCCCTGTCAGACTTTTTCAATTGAATATGCAAACAATTCACCTTATTTATTTGTACCTCACTACATTCGACACTATTCACGTTGTGTGTAAATACAGCTATACCACTATTCCTATTGATAACATGTGAAGTCGCATGATATGTGTACTCTGTCATGTGGTAATCAGGACTGTCATGACTCAAGTGAGCCTCGGATAAAACTATGCAATCTGGCCTTTTATTCAAACAACTAAGATGTACCAAAAACTCGTCAAAATTTCTCTGCATACTTCTAATATTAGAGTGCATCACCATCAAATAATCATCACAAGAATTAAGCATATAGTTACACTGATCAGCCGTGCGACAAATACATTCCTTGATATTATAATTACTATCTATATCTTCCAATAAATTCTGCTGCACACCTGAATCTAGTGAACAGGTGGAGGTAATTTTATAACACTTAAACACACAAGTCGCACATAATATGTCGCACAGCCAACAAATTGATAGTCAGGAATAATTTAAAAACAGATACAAAAACATGCTGATTTATATGCATGACGTGCTACTTAGCCACACGTAATAACATTTATTCTAGGATTAAGGTACGGGTTTAAGTATAATAACGGTCGTCTTGTTGGGTGTTGGTTGTAATAAAATTCATATGAATCGTCTGGAACCACCAGCTGTTAGTTCAGATTTATATGCAATTACATTCATCATTATATACAAACACATATTCTACGTCAATTTAAGGGGAAATTGTGAAAAAAGCCCTGATGAGCTAATCCTTATGAAAATCTAATAGGAAGTCTTAAAATATGATTGAAAAAACTCATAGGAATTTGAGGTACCTACATAAGTAAAGTATAATATAATTGTAAAAATGTTTATCTCTACATTTTTGAGGTTTCGTTTTATTTATTTATTTATTTTATTCTTCTTGCACATCATCATTCACATAACAAAATCAACAAATCAGTTTACATTACAAAAAATGTGATGATATGCAGTGGGGAGATTATCACTATATATAGTGATTTCTTCCATCTAACTACGTATTTTGAATGGTTAATTAATAAAAGTGATTTGTTATACTATACTGATCATTCAAACCATATTCTTAGTAGAGTAGGCAAAGAGAATGGAACGCCATACAGATCTACCCAAACATACTTCTGTCGTTTCTTCTACCTTCATACAATTTCTGAACACGCACGCCGATATCTCTAACTCAGTACCCGGCCATCCTTGACTATTCGATCCACGTGATCAAGCAATATGGTTCTCGGAAGCCCACACCCCCTCGGTGTCCGATGTGCGGTGTCCCACACCCCCTCATTCAGATAAGTAGATCCTCTTTATCATGCTTTAAAAAAAAGTAATTTAATATATTGTAAATAATTAAGTATTGCAGTGAAATACAATAAACTCGAGTCGCAGCTGTTTTTAAGGTAGATATACATAATTCTGCCAAATATAATATAAATATGTATACTGCAGATACGATGCGTAGAAAATATAAGATAAACAATAATAATATGAAGTCTGGAAGAAAGGGAAGATCCCCTTGCGATACCACACAGAATGATAATATAAGGAGACAGGACCAAATCAAAGTATTGGCATTGGCACGTGTCTCAACTAATAAGGAATAACAACCCTTGGAATACATAATCAATCAGTGTTAGATATATGTACACATAGTAAAATATTGCAGGAGAGCCAATTGTATTTTATTGCGAATATTATTATGTTGTTAACACCTAGGTGCAATTTTTATAATTGCTGAGCAAGCAAATGTTTATTTATTTTATTTATTTATTCTTTGCACATCATCAATATATAATATACTCGTGTTGTACAAAACAATATAAAATCAAAAATGTAATGATAATATGGAGTGACGAAATTATCACTATGTAGTGATTTCTTCCATCTAACCACGTTTACAAAATTATGTGATTATATTAATTATTTTTATTTCTCTATTTATTAACTGTCATTTTATTTGTACTTTTCTGGTTTTATGAGTTGTGATTTTATAAAATTATATGATTGAAAAAGAGAAATACAATCAAATAAAAATAAATATCTTCTCGACAGCTAGTTACTGCTATTAATTGACATAATATAGGAAATCCTCCTTGTGCATTCAAGATTGGTGGTAGCTATACCTTGCTGAATGAAGATATTATCAAAGTTTAACACATGATGTTTTTGTGTTTTGAGAACACCCACACTTTCCAAAACTCCCAAATTTAGTTTTGTGTTTATTTGAGAAAAAAAACTCCATTATATTCAGTCAAAGCTATATAGATGATTAATTGAAACTATAATTATATAAGAAGAGCCTGGTATGGTATGTATAAAAAGTTATTGCAACTATAAAAACGATCATATTTAAAAAGCTTTACTCTAAAACAACGACTATAATCCTATTGTACGAGTATTTCAAGAGCACAAAGCAAAACTGCTGTTGTATTATTTTTTGTATTATTATATTTTATCTACGATCAATATCTCTGATAAATTTCCCGAAATCTTTCAATATGGTCTACCTATATTACTTTCATTGTACGAATGCACCAACTGTATGTACATAGAGGGAGAATATTACTACCCCCTCTAGTTTACTTTATGGTCGGTAACCCTCTATAATGGGGAGTCTGTTATTTTCCTAAACACAATTATCTTCCAAACACCCCCCTTCCATTAGCACCCATGGCACTAACTGGACCTAAGTGCACCAACAACGACGATCCTGCACTGTCCGAGATGGGATATAAAAATAATTGATTCGACCCTGCATTGTAACATAACAACAGAGAAGAACTTTCGATAGCAGCTTTTAAAGGAAAAATAAATAAAAGGTAATTTTCCAGAAAAATAAGAAATACCTGTATTTCTCTTGTATAACTATATAACCAGTTGAATACTTGTCAATAAGTCAGGTTTATTATTTATTTATTTATTTATAGACAGTTACATACTTCAGACAACACACAAAAATAAATACAAAAAATATCTTTTTTTTTTTAATTTATAAATTACAATTTATTTGTTTTACAAAAAATATTTTAAATAATGTGACATATGTTTCGGCTGCAATGCCATAATCATACTAATAGAGTATGATTATGGCATTGCAGCCGAAACATATGTCAAATTATTTAAAATATTTTTTGTAAAACAAATAAATTGTAATTTATAAATTAAAATTATGGAGTTTTACAAGTTGTGCACCAATAAAATCATAGAGACAAAAAATATCAACAATATTACAAGAAAACAATGCATTGCCCAATTTAAAAGTGACCTGACCTGAATTATGACCTGATAAGTGGAAAGACGTCTCTCTCACGATTTATAATTTATAGAAGAATGGTAAATTTTGGGTTAGTTGGAAGAGATTGAGAGAAGAGAGCCTTTGCGATAAACTCGCCCTCTGTATATTTATTGTATTTAATTTGAATGTATACCTCTTATGTATTTGTTTGTTATCAATGTACAGTAAAGAATGAATAAATAAATAAATACATAAGAAAGAAACACTGTTTTCAGTTTACCTTATTCTACTAAATGTGCACCGACACAATTAAACACAATTTAAAAAAAAATATCTGTCTGAAAAATTTATAAGAAATATAACAGAAACTCGATTGAATTGTTGATGTCAAGTAATACAAAACATTGGAAAATTCTCTGCATACAAATGTAGATACATCATTACCCTGGTACGTTAAATGTAATATTGGTAAGAAATTATCTAAAGTTGATGACATGGAAGTTAAATTTTAAAATGCTTTGTTTATTTCGCAAATTATCAATTTCATTGAAAATAATATACTAACAGAGAGTACACAAAAATAGAAACTGCGATTATCAAATTCTGCAGGGCTACTCTCGACAAAACTAAACACGATCTTAATCTAGTCTTGATCTTAATCATACGACGCACGAAGGGACTATGGTCAAAAACACCGCGCCACCGCTAACGCGCGATGGGTCTGCGTGTATTTTTGGCCAATAGTCACTTCGTGCGTCGTACGATCAAGATCAAGACTAGATTAAGATCGTGTTTAGTTTTGTCAAGAGTAGCCCTGCTGTCCGTTGTCTCAACAATATTGCAATGGTTAAAGCAAATTAATATTGGTTCAGAGGAGATGATCGAAATTCCTGAACTTGTGAAGCATACACTTCTGCAACCTTTGGTAGAAAATAATTAAATCGAATCTACTATATAACAAACAGAAAACGTCCTGGTCAAAATATAATATCTAATAATCTATATGTAGTGTAGTGTCCCCAGATAGACAATCCTTTCAACAACAGCACCGTTGCATTAATAGTATTTAGTAGATAATAACTATGTAATAAAATGGATACAATATTAATAATATCTATATATAATAATAATTATGTTGTTGTGTAGTGTACCCCATGTGGCACATGTTGCACTGCCCCCAATTAACACCGGGGGGTGACCCAAACAACCCACTCCCTTAACACCCTCAACTCGGTCACTACCTACTATGTACTAAAGGCAAGGGGCAAAAGCTGCACATAATAGATATAACAATACCTTGTGGTGAGCTGATTGAGATGATCAGTTTTTTTAAGAAGAACCTAGAAGCAATATCTCATTTTGGAGAAACATTTGGTACCTACTTAATAAAAAAAATTAATGCAATAATTCGTAAATTTGTATTTTTTTCGTTAGCACGTTACTTTGAAGTAAATAAAATGATGTCTTTTTTTGTTTTAATACGGAATTGTGTCATTGGCGAAAACAGTTGCGATGGGAGAAGAACTTTATTACGATTTAGTTACATAATTTAAGGTGAAAACTCACCTTTTTGCTGGAAACTTCGGACGATAGACGTACAATACGAAGCCTTTGAGGTCATGTTATGAGTAAACGGTGCTTTACAAATTATCCATATATATTTATACATATAAAAATAATTATTTATAAAGATGATCATAGATATATATTATAATTTCGCCATCATGTAGAAGAGGACATAAAAACTCGTGTTTTTTTTTTAGCAAATGCAACTCAGATAGGTATGTAATATTATTCGGATAAGCCATGTCTGGTATTATCAACAATCTATAGAAGCTCGTAATGACAACTTTCAATCGACATACAGAGCTCAGATATTTTGGAAAACGACAGATCATCTCAATCCGCCTACAACACATACACACCACCTACCATACACCCTTAGATAGTAAACAAAATAATAATATAGTGTAACTAGTACCTTCTAAACGTGGAACCAGCAATTAAATGCTGAATGAGACGGGATCACTATACCTAATATAATATAACATACTACGTACCTACCATACACACACAGAGACGACAGCCAGTCGTACTATAGGTATAAGTAAATAAGATACGCAGGAAATGAAGGGAAACCTATAAAGGACTGTGGCGACCAAATAGCAATAATGTACTATAATAGTACCTATATATCCGATACTTTAAGTGTGTATTATAGTTATGTAACGGATATTGTTTTGGTAGGATGATGAAAGAACAGGTAAGAAAAATTCTTGACCCGGTAACAGATGGCTTTCAGGTGGTACGTTTGAGACGCTCTAGAGGTGCTGGCATTCTCATCGAAACTTCGAGCAAGGAAGGAGCAGGCAACATACTTACATCTGAAAAACTGAAGAATGGTGGTTTCTCAGCGGCGATTCCCAAGGCAAGACTTCCTAGAGTTGTAATACACGATGTTCCTAGTAGTATAAATGACCAGGACCTCTTGCGGGATATATATAAGATTAATCTGGAGGGCAAAATCTCTGAGGAAGCTTTCCTAGCCTCAACTAGAAGAATTGCAAAGTTTGGGCCAAGAGACAAACCTTTCTGTGGCTCAATTCTATTGTGTAGTGCTGAAGTCAGATCGCTTCTTATAAACCAAGGCAACATTTTCATTGGATGGAATTCTTGTAGAGTTAGAGATTTTGTCGGAGCAACAAGATGTTTTAGGTGTCAAATATACGGTCACAGCCAGAAAGACTGCACAAATAAGAGTGAAATTTGTAAGCACTGTGCATTGGAAGGACATAAGGATGATAATTGTCCAAACAAAAGCAAGCCAGGAGTTTGTGCAAGCTGTGTGCGCTTTCGGAAAAAAGGTGATGACCATCTGACAGGTGATAGAAATTGTCCAGCTCAAAAGGCGGCTATTGAGAGGATCATTAGTTCCACTGACTATGGCTGCGTCTAATAGAATCATTGTTGTAGGACAAATAAATCTGGGGCGCTCAAAAGCTGCAACATTAGAAGCTATTAACTATATGCAGGAGAATGAGCTACCCGTGATGATGATCCAAGAGCAGTATACTTTTAGAGGTAAGACAAGCGGATTAAGAAGTCCTATTATTGCTATTGAAAAAGGACCATCTCCTTCTGCCGGATTCTTAATCAATAGTTCTATTGTACGACCACTGTACATCGATAGTCTATCCAATGAATATCGTTCCTGTATATGTTTGAACATGAAGGGAAAGGAAATATTTTTAGTGTCAGTTTATTTTAAATACTCTGATCCTATTGGTCAACATATTCATGGATTGAGTGAAGTTCTGAGAACTCTCCACGGTAGACCAGTCTTAGTGGGAGGGGATTTTAATGCCCGCTCTACACTCTGGTTTGATAGGCCAGGTTCAGATAGAAATGGAAGTGGGCGCATAGTTGAGGAGTTTTTATCCTCTCACAATTTGCATATCCTGAATGTTCCTGGACAACTGTCTACTTTTGCTGGAGTAATGGGTGAGAGTTGCATTGATTTGTCTCTGTGTTCCGATGAAATAATAACTGAATTATCCTGCTGGAAAGTCCATAATGCCACAATTTCTAGTGACCATCGCCTGATAACCATGAAGGTTGGTGGTCATCTAATCCAAGAACCAAGTCACCTTTGGAGCTTTAAAACAAAAAATTGTAACTGGAATTATTTCTCAGTTGTTTTGAAGAAAGAACTTGAGGATTTTGGAATGGTATCAATCGAGTCGCCTGATAGTCTAGGGGATTTCTTTAACAGAGCAGTGGTACGAGCCTCTTCTGTAGCCTTGGGCCGGAGTAAGCCTTGCAAAGCCAGTGGATCAGCTTCTTGGTGGAATTCTGGTCTGTCTCACTTTCGGCGAACTTATAAAACTGCGGAACGAAGGTATGGACACGTGCGTGGCGGTCGTATTCCTGTGGATTCAGATATTGCGCACAATCTCCGCGAAAACTTGTGTCGAGCTCGCCGGGAATATCACCAGGCGATCAGGCAGGCTAAATCAAGCTCCTGGAGAGAATGGATAACTGAGGTTGGTAATGCTGAACCTTGGTCTGTAACTCGGACAATAATACGAGAAGGACGGAGTGCTGATTGCTATATGTCTAGCATTGTAAAGGATGGTTTGGAAACACTTGATATAGACTCAACTTTGAAAACAATGTTGGACGGCCTCATTCCTTTGGACTCGATGGAGAAGGATTCTGTATTGCACAGTCGTATGAGAATTCTTGCTCGATGCCCCCCGCTAAGCAATAATGACACACAGCAAGTACCTCTGGTAACAACAGAGGAACTAAATGAAATAATTTCAGGTCTTGGTCCACGTAAGGCTCCTGGGTTGGACAGAATAACAGGAGTGATTGTTAAGAAAGTTTGGGAGACTTGTCCTGATAAAGTTCAATCTCTGATGCAAATTTGTTTGAGAAGATGTATTTTCCCGAGGGAATGGAAGAGAGGCTTACTGAAGGTTATACCCAAAGGAAACGACAGACCACTATCAGATATCAAGGCTTATCGACCTATCACATTGCTTCCGGCTTTTGGTAAGATCCTGGAAATACTTGTTAGGAATAGATTGGAAATTGTTTTGTCAATGGGCAGTTTGAATCAGTTTGGATTTCGTCGGGGCGTATCCACTGAACATGCCATTTTAGAATGTATGAAATGGAAGAATAACAGAAGAGAAAAGTATGTACTGGGCGTTTTTCTCGACATTTCGGGTGCTTTTGACAATGCTTGGTGGCCCCTCATTCTTTCTAAGCTTAAAGCCAGAGGGTGTCCTGCTAGTCTTTTCGGGATTATTTCGGACTATTTTCGAGATCGCTCTGTTACAATTACATATGCTGGACACATCGTTTCTAGAGAGGTTACTATGGGATGCCCACAGGGCTCAGTTCTCGGCCCATACTTGTGGAATGTTCTTTTTGACGACCTGCTTACCATGAGATTACCAAAATCAGTAACAATAATTGCGTATGCCGACGATGCTCTTCTGCTTGTGGCTGGTGAGACAAGAGCGGCAATTGAGAATTCTTTTTCTGTTGCTATTAGTCGAGTTCTCGAATGGGGTGCTCTGAATCGTCTGGAATTTTCAGCAGCCAAGACCGCAGCGATGCTTATGAAGGGTGATCTGAGTCGTAATCGTAATCCAACTTTAAGGATGGGGCATCAATCTGTGAGACTCGTTGAGGACTTCCGCTATTTGGGGGTGTACCTGGACCGGCGTTTCTCCTTTATGCATCATGCTAGAATGATCTCAGAAAAGGCCAGATCCTTATTTGTAACTCTAAGGAAACTCAGTAGAGGGACCTGGGGATTTAAACCTAAAACAATGTTGACCATTTATAAAGCAACATACGTAGCTCAGATAACATATGCTGCGAGGGTGTGGTCGCACAGATTGAATGTTGGCTGTGTTGCACTGGCCTTACTAAGAGGACAGAGGACTTGTCTTTTGGCATTGGTAGGGGCATATCGGACTGCCGCAACTGAGGGTTTGCCCATTATTGCAGGTGTTCTCCCAGCAGATCTGGAGGTCTTGGAGCGGGCAGCTCGTCGCAGCCTGTGTGCAGATGGAACTGCAGTACATTTTGGCATGGTTGTCATTCGAGGGACAAGAAGACAGGATACAAACACTGCACTTAGGATGATCAGCGAGAAAACGATGGATGTTTGGCAGGAGAGATGGGATTCGGGGAGAAGTGGCAGACTCGTTTACAAATTCTTTCCTGATGTCAGAGTCCGAATGAAGCGAAGGTTTATTGCTCTGGATCATTTTATGACTCAGTTAGTCACAGGTCATGGAGATCTCAAGGGAAAACTCTTTGAGCTGAACCTTGTAGAAGAACCATGGTGTCCCTGTGGTGGTGGTGCCCAGTATGCAGAGCATATCCTTTGGGAATGCACAATTATGGACGAGGCGAGAAGAGAAATGATTGATAGTATGACTCCAGACACCCCAAGACCAGTCTGGTTTGGTGAGCTCACATTGAATCCAGATAATTTCAAGAATTTTCGAAAGTTCGCCGAGTCCTGGAGGGACAGGTGGGAACTCCTTAGACGACCTGGGTCCGCTCCCGCTGATGCTTTTTAGTCCGTTTTTCCAGTATGATTACAGAGACCTTTTGACCTTACCGAACTCACTTTGTTTGTGACGTCCTTTCCTCCAATAAAGGGAGGTATTCCTTTTTTTTTTTTTAGGATCAATCGCTTGATGCAACCGGCTTCCAAACACAGAAAGAGAGAATGATTGGACCCTAACTTGTGATTTTCCTACCACTTTCATTTGTTGTGTGTGTTTTGCATGTAATGATCAATTTCTTTTATGATTACAAATATACTAAACATATTATACACTACGGTTAGAAGAAACTGCTTGTGTAATTGATTGTGGCTATGAAATGCAACTAGTTTTAAGAATTTCAATCTAGTCTTAAGATATTTTGTATAATTTAGGCTAACAACTAGTACGTAGTAAATACGTAACTGTAAGTTAATTTTAAGTTCTTTTGTAAACAATGGAGTCGGTGGACATTAACGGTTGTATTTAATTTTGGGGAGGATTTTGTCGGGGATAGCCCTTCAGGCGAACCTTGAGCCCTTCCTTGAGAAGAATTTGCATGAAGAGTATGGATGACATGGGAATTGACATTCCTGCAACATCCATGGGTGAGGGAGGGTGCAACCCTTAATGTGTGGTAGGATGCTTTATACCAGATATTCGGCAAGATCCTAAAAAGGATATTAAAAATATCTCACGGTTGCACATTTGTCTTCTGCTATGCTGTTTATTTTTGTGAATTTTGTTTCTTTTTCACAATTAACTATTGCATTAGATTAAAAATGTAAATTGAACACTTACGATAGAAATAGTAGTAAAGTTTTATTTACGAAATAATTAATAGTATAATAATTATTTTCACGTGATATAAGCAGTGTTCTGTCAAATGGCGAATATGTTGCAGAGCGACGTCTTCCAGCCAACCATAGTATCATTTGTGTTGAATTTACAAGCTCTATAAGCACACTAACACTACACGTATGTATGTTTCGGAAAGTTTTGATTGGATAAAGATTGGAGAAAAGAAAATTTGGATGCATATCGAGCAATCATACAAAATCCGATCGGATATTGTACTACTGTCCGAAACCCAAACACCTAATAAAATGATTCTGGGTATGACTGTCGACACTCCTCGACCCATCTGCTTTGGGAAAGTGTTTTTGAATATCACAAATGCTGCGCGCTTTAAGGTATTCGACGGTGTATGGATCTCAAGGTGGGATCTGTTACGTCAACCGGGTCTACCGCCCACTGATATTATTAAGATCGGAGATACCAATTCTGGCTTAGAAGTACTGACTACTTAATTTATAAATAATTAAAAACACTTTTCACTATATTTATTTAAACTCTAACGTTTTCGCCCACTTCAATGGGCATTCTCAAGAGTACTAAATAGAGTTAGAGTTTAAATAAATATAAGTGTTTAATTATTTATAAATTATTTAATATGAATTTTTACAGTGTAAACACAGACAGCCTTCAACAATTAAATTATAAATTGTCATAAGCTTAAACGGATAAAAATAGAAGTCTTTTACTAAAGAAATATCTAACAAAGATATCGTTTCAACAACGCCTAAAAAATAAGACCGAAAAGGTCGGATACCAAATAATTACCAGATGTCCGTATCATCTCTAATAAAATATAGTATCGAACTTATTGGAGATATATCTATGTAGGTACTATTATTTTGTATTGCTTGATAGTTCAAATAAAGGAAGCGAGGAGGATATTATTATAAGCATATAGATATTATTATTCGAGAGTGTTGTTTGTTAAGCCATAATAAGGAAATGGTGACGTAATTTGATGAGACGTTTCTAAGTTTTATCAAAATGTATTAGGGATCACTATTTTGATGATTGCATCAATCACACCCTTAAGTAAATAGAGAAACTCGAATGTACTCCCTTCAAGTGACTCATAATATGAATGAAGGTAGGTACTATACCAAAACAGCAAGTTTCACGAGTGAGATAGCCAGCAGACCAGCTACATGTGATAAAAATTTAAGCTGTCCTCTTCGTATCAATAAAATTAAAACAGTCAGAATGAGTAGCACCCTTCATCGTTGAATTTAATATGTAAAATGGGTGTTACATGTATATGTGTTAAATGCATTGTATATTGTATGCATGTATGCAAACGAAACTTGTGAAAAACAACTCCAAGAGTGGAATAAATGCTGTGGAGATGCGTTCACTGAGAAGAATGGTTGGTAAAACATTGCGAGATAGAGTGAAGAATGAGGATATCAGGAGAATGAGCGGATGTGAGAGGAGTGTTGTGGACAAAATGCGTGTAAACAAGTTGAGATGGTTTGAACGAATGCAAGATGAAAGGATGACGAAGAGGATGTATTTATCTGAAAGAAGGGATGTGAGGAAGCGCGGACGTCCAAGAACCACGTGGCTTGATCACGTGGCCAAAATTCTTAAGGACGGACGCGTGCTGAGTAAGAGAAATCGGCGTGCATGTATGAGAAACTGGATGAATGTAGAGGAAGCGAAAGAAGTATGTAAGGATAGATCTATATGGCGTTCCGTTCTCTCTGCCTACCCCTCCTGGGACATGGCGTGAGGGTATAGTATAGTATAGCATTGTATACTGTACATAGGTATTATCGCACTAGTACCCATGATAAAAGATTCATATATTAGTTTGGGACTAACTCGAGTTGTGTTAATTGTCTATGAATATTATGTATTTAATTACCTACTTATTTTCAATTCTTGGATGTTCTTGTAAAGAACTCTTTCCTTTATTGTTAAATATAACAGAATCCGACTTAATTCTTTTCAATGATTTTTTTTTATATTATAAATGTCTTTCTTTCAATGTTCTTATTTAACAAATCACAACGCATACTTATAAACACCACATATAAAATAAAAAAAAATGAAATGAAATATTTCATATTGGTATTCGTTACGCAGTAAATACACACATACTGCAATTAATTTCATTTCCCTGAAATACTGCGATTAATATGAGCTGTATTTCAAACAAATAAAACGTTGAATTTTTTAACATCAACATGCAAAATGGCCACAGCAGTTTGAATTGAAATGGAACACGATGAATTCATTAAAACCATATATTTTCGTTGTATTGTAGAGACGTCACTATAGAATGATTATTTATTCAATCAATCGTACGACAGGTTGCGTTAATTTTTTGCAACGAGTTTGGATTTTCTCCTCCATTTCTCCCTATTTTCTGCTGGTCCATATTATGTGCCACAGTTCAAGTCCTTCGATAGTTAATTCTTATGGATATCTCTTGGTCGGCCTCTACCATTTCTGCTTTCGGTCTTGCCTTTCACGATGGTGATGAGCAGGCCTGGTTCCCTGATTTTGTGGCCAATCCAATTTGCTCGTTGTTAGCTGATTTTTCAAGGAGTTGCCTATTTTCGAATACTCTGAACACAGTTTTTTTCAAGAAATAAATCAAATATAGTTATATTTGAATTTTTTTAAATTTATTTAGTCATGTCAGTCCTAAAAATATCTCAAGAACTGAGCTAATGGCATAGCTTACTCCTTATTACTTCTTAATATTTACACGATTAAAATAAAAGACTATGAGTTTATACTTTTTTTTTGTTAATATAAAAGAATGATTTTCTTTATATAAATCCCAAAAGATACAAAAAAGTGAGAGTATTTTTTGTTTTTGTTCCAAAAATCATTCCGAGGAGGGAATTCAGAGAATTTTAATATGAGGAGAGCTCCTAATGAATTAAGTTCCCAAATAGTTCCAACTAAAAGCAATCAATGCCTTAAAAATTTACGATTTTTAACAAAAATATTCATGCATTCGGTATTTATTTCAATACAAGACTTTTTGAAAGCACAAATATAATACAGAGTCCATTTGCAACGAAACGCTTTGAAATATTTTCCAAAATAAATAAAAATCTGTTTGCATCAAATAAAAATGTACCTAGATTAAAAAAAAACAACGTAAAGCCACGTCGACAATAAAATTGTCAAATATTTTATACACTGCCTTTAGCCAAAACAATAGAACTGCAGTTATTCAAAAATATCCATAAAAATAAACAGAAATATATGAACATTGTTCGAGCGTCATACTAAGTGTACATACTGCTCGGCGTGTGGTATTTGGACATACCTGCCATAAATTTCCCCCAACATACCGATGCACACTGGATGCGTTCCTCACGTCCGCACCCCTGCTGCATGTCAGGTGTAATCAAACAATGGACATTCACTGTACATACACAGATATATGATGTGGAAGGAATGGAAAAATACCACTAGAATATCGGTTTAATTGCACCAAACATTCCACTGTGCTACAAGCAAAGCCTGATTTTTTATCTCAATCACTTTTTTTAATTTATAAAATGAACTGCTCGCAGATATTTGGAATAACTATGTAAATATTTATCTAAATGAATTATTTAAAATAAAAATAGAGAAAAAAATTCTCTCCTTACGAATTTAATTAAAACTATGTATTCTTTGTACGCATATGTAAAGGCTTTATTAATGTCTTTTTTTTAAATTAATTTTACGAGTAGTGTTTCGAGAACTACCTACTTTGAGTTTGAGAAAAATAAATAAAAATAAGAAATATTTCACTAAATGGGTTAGTTTTTTTTTTAATTTTTACTTAATTATTAAATTGTCTTATTTTTCTTGTTATTTAATTGTGTTGTTTAATTGTATTATTTTTTTAGTATTTTCTTAGTTTTGCCCCAGAATAGATTTCGATCAAGTGGGGCAATAGGTATATTCCATTATGATGTTTTCATGTTATTTAAGTATGTAATATTTTGGATATAAATAAATAAAAAAAAATAGAGTTTATATATCAACAAAGTAATATTCCATAACCAACTAGGGTTGATAGATGTAAAAAAAACGAATTCAAAATATGTAGTTAATATACTATATCAGACCTTTAAACTGGAATTTAAAAGATGTTTAAATTATTACCGTAGTCAAGTTATCATTTTTTTTTTAATTATGTATTTTGTTAATTGCACGCATCAAGATCAGGAAATATATTTTTATTTTATTTTTTTATTCCTTATGGATCATACAGTTAAATTAATTAATAAAACAATGAGCAAATAAATTAAGATCTCCTTCTTACCATATATACACACATTTTTTTGTTGTTAAATATCTGTTCTAAGAATTGGTCTAACAAAATGCAACCACATATTCGTACTAATAAATTGTCTAAATTACTAAGGAAACGTTTCTGTGAAACACCAACAGGTGATGCTTTTCCTTTAAGACTCCACAGACTCTTCTCCTTTTAACTTTTATAGGTTTGTTAGTAGATATTAAATAAGATAAGAGTAAAGGAATGAGTGGATCGTAAACACGAAGTGTGCATGTGCGTACTGCTGTATGTGCGTATGTCGAGACTGGCAAAAAATTCGGATCCGTTTTTTATATGGGTTAGTTTCGGCCTGAAGAATTCATGATTTAGTAGCTCGTACTTATTTAAAATTTGGAAACAATTATGATTTTTTAAGTTTTGTTTGAGTTAAACCAAATTCTTGTATAGGTATACTTATATACTCACACGGCTTCACTCGTGGGGTAGGCAGAAAGGATCGAGCGCCACTTCCTCTCATCCTTGCATACACCTTTCGCTTGCGTCACTGTCCTACAATTCCTCATGCATGCTCTCCTCTTCAATGTTTTTAACATGTGACCAGCCTGTAAGATCTGGATTATATGATGTTGCTATTTGATCCACGGACTACCACGTCTCTAAGCACCGTTCCTCTCAGGCAAATATATTTTGTTAGTCATTCATTCTTTCCACGTGCCCAAATATATTCCATTTGTGTGTTTATAAAATGAATAAAAAAAATTCAATTTTCGTATACCTACTCAAATCCGCATACAGCCGTACACTAGCTTGATGTTTATATATTTTATATTATACATTTTACCATGAATAGTGGTCCATAGAAGACCAAGCGTTAGAGTAACCACCTCATAAACATTATTGCAACGTAATGGTGATGGGCAAATACAGTTGTATGTAGTTAGTTAGTACCTATAGAACCTGCATCTAAAGCCTTCTATTCAGTAGATACGGAGGTAATATAATAATAAAGGTACTAAATGACATTCTGAATGGAATTGAATGCGTTGTTCTTAAAGGGCCTTTCTTTGTATGGCGTAGTTATTTGGGGGTCTTACACTTAGTTATAATAGTAACATAAGTACTTCTATGTATGTATGTTGTAATGTAATACTTACTCGTAATAGTGCATTGTAACGCAACATTGTTTTGTTGTTATTATTATCATATATTTAAGCTAATACGTAAACAAACACAATGTCGAGATGAAGAAATGTTGTAGATGTACATGGGTATTATTAAAATTATTCGGAAATAAAACAAATACGTTTTTAGTACTTCCACTGTGATTTGAATTGTCCCCAACCGGCTTTCAGGAGCTTTCGCTCTAAATATCAGGTTGTCGTAAAGTGTTTTCGAATAATTTAACATAAGCTTTCACCAAGAATCATCGGTCCAAATTACATAATTTGATTAATATAACGTCTCTGGCAATTTCTGAGTTCTTTGTTCTCAAAATAGTTACAAGTAGGCCCCTGAACTCAGAAAAGACATCTACCAATATGCTGAACGAGATCAATGGAGCAAACAGGTTCTGCTTCTACGACACGGCTTCTGGTGACGCAGGGCTCGTCATCTAGAATTGACTCCTCGAGTATTTTCGTAAAAACCAATTAAAAAAATCGTGCGGGAGTAAATTGAAGACATCGCTTTTCCAACATAGCTTCCAGCGCCCTTGAGATGGATGTTCGATTAAACGGTGCCAAATAAATCATTCGACATACATACATAATAATAATTGGTTCAGGTTGATTTTATCCATTGCACGTTCAGCATTTTAACAAAGAAAAAGTTGTATATAAGTAATGGATGATTAGAGAGAGTGAGAGAGAGAGAGAGAGAAAATATTATTCTACAAAATGCTTTTCATAACTCTTTATAAATCTATGTTTATCACAAGAAAAAGTTATGGTAATTTTTGTTAATAAACAAATTTTAAAAGAATAAATTACAGGAATAAATTACAAACGGTATTTCCTATAACAAAAACAAGAACGATGATAGAAAAATATCTGATTTAAAAATAATACTAAAGTTTTTATAATAGCAAGGGAATGTTTTCAGTTTTTAAAAAATATTTATTGGTTAGTTTAATTAACCTTTTCCATGAACTTTAGTTTCATGAAAAATTTGCTGAGTACACCCTTCATTTTTGTTCTCAAAAACAATGCAAAATAATTTTAAAAAATATTATTTTATTGAATAGACTAAAAACAACACAGGGTTGAAATTAATTACGACGAAGCTTTAAAGTACTGAAATGTTGTGTTTCAGGGCTTCACTTGGGTGGATGAAAAGTTAAAACGTCAAAAAGTTGCCGTCACTTTTGATTAATATCAACGGGCACACTTTATTCATAACATTATTATTATTATAATCAAAATGACAAGCAATAAAGACAGACTCAATGTAAATTTTATAGTCAATGAAATCAGCTATTTTTTACCCCTTAGAATCCTCCAAGAGATTAATTTACCTTTATAGGTCAGAAATTTGTTATTTTTAAATTCTTTTACTCTTCAAGAAAAATATTGGGTCCACGACCGGGTATTGCAGAAGGAACCTGGAGGCTTAAAAGCAATGAAGAAATTTGCTCCACAACAAACCAACCTTTCATCTCAAGTGAGATCAGATCCCGAAGATTGGCATGGATTAGTCACGTCGTTAGCAGAAGCTCGAGGGCAGAAAACCGTTAAGCACACCCAGACAAAGATAGATAACATTAACCGAGATTTAGAGGAGCTAAATTCTAAAGACGACCAAGACGACGCAATCCATTGCACAAGATACAAAGGCTTGGAGATCTATTGTTTTAAAGGCAAAGGCCCTACTTAAGTTTAAATATTGACCGGTTTCTGAATTCTGCTACCGGGAAAAACTCTGAAGGACGGATAGATTAGATTAGATATAAATATATATGTAAAAACTACTTCGAAATAACTAACGTCCCAAATTAAAAACATAATTTGTTCGATTTCTTACATAAGTAGATGAACTACTTAAATTTTAAGGTTTCATTCATAAATTTGGCACCCCAAGTTTGAGATATAATTATTATCGTGATGGAGGTATTGTATTATTAATAATAAGTTAATTAGATTCAAGTAAAACCATAAAATACGAAACCTCTGAAATCAGGAGACATCAAGTTCCTTTAATAAAATATGCGTCAATTATTAATCAAAGCTGAAATAGGCACAGCGACAATACGCACCACATTCGCGAATATTGTCACTGCTGCAATCCTAATAAAACGAAATTACTTAATGTTTATTGACGATGGTTCTTTGTGGAAATTCATTTAAATTAAAAAAAATAGCTAGATATAGGCTTCATCCAAATTTATCTATCTGTTTTTTTCTTGGGTCGGTTTTTCTATCACGAATAATAATGAAATTTGCCCAACATTTCTAGGGTTGGGGCTCTTTTTTTCGGTGCATTTTTCTCTTGTCTATTTGTTATTTTACTCCCTTATTATATGTGACAACCATATGAGCTCTTGATATAATTTACCTGTAATGTCAAAATGTGTGCACTTATAAAAAGGGCCATATATTTTACTGAAGCTTTATTTGTCTCTTATGATGGTATTTATGTTTATATGTATATATGTTGTCCGTAGTTTACTGTTGATCATGAATAAATAAACTAAGGACTCCGTTTTATGATTGTGGATATTTATAAGCCTGTCTTTTATTTAGCCATACTATCTATCTATACCATCATGACATTTTTCAAAAAGCGGGGTTACTAGTAGAGTAGTTATACTGCCATAAAATAAGATTTAACCATCGCTACATTTAACAAACTTTCAAAGAGTCTATGATAGTTAATATTTTGCCTTGAATCAAAATCAATTTTCCCAGTGACGGAAAAATCGCGTAGTTTGAACGATGCTTTATAGATTACAAAATATTTACCAAAGGTTAATACATCTCATTATTAATTCTCAAATAGTAAAATTTATAGTTAATAAAAAATATTAATGAAATCTTTAGAACAGTAGCACACGAAACAGAAGGGGTATAATATTACTTATAATATTTAGTTAAAGACACTTTTCTTAGTTTTCACAAGTTGAATATTAAATACTACTATAAAAAAGTGTTTAATTGTGAAAACTTTATTACTTAAGTTGAGTTGCTGCAATCATCAGAACTATTGCGTTCTTTTTGGCTGGGGCCCCGAACAGCGATGAGGTGCTAATCCAAATTCTTCTACGACCTGGTCCTTTTCTTCGTATTATTCTTCCCTGAATTAACAGTTGTAGGAGACATTTTCTTCTCTCATTACGAGACCAAAAATTGCAATTACCTTATTTTTACCTTGTCGAGCAACTCCAGATATTTTTTCATCAGTTGGAGTACAATTTCATTGTGAATTCAAACTCTCCAAGTTATTCTAAGCATTTTTCCATATATATTAGTTCAAATATCCTACCAGAATAAAAAATATAGTAAATAGTACCTACATATCAATATGTTTATTATATAAATGACTTAGTAATTAAGACGGTTGGTATTTAGGTTTGTTCCCATTTGCCATATCCCTAATTCTTAATGAAACGCTTTTACCTGTTATTTTCCCAAGTGAGTTAATTATCACAAGCAATGTATAGGTATGTAGGTATAATAGGACCGAAGAAAGGGATGAATTGATCAAAGGCTAAGGGATCCTTAATCCAACGTTAGCTAAAAGTTTAACCCCTTCGATTGTCTTAGAGATTATGATAATCAACTTAACTTGGAAATTGATTAAATTTCATGAGATTGACCAGTTTCTTCAACAATTATTGTTCTGTCTATTTTAATAAGTTCATCAAAAGTGGATACTTTGTTTTCTATTAAACAACTTGCACATTATATTTGTTAGGTGATTTTTAGGTTTAGGTTTTTTTTTTAAAGACATATCTGGGTTTTGTTTGTTATAAACCCAAATACAACTTTATACACCTTTCACAGTAAGCTACTAAAAGCTTGTGTCGTGAAAGGGGAGTTTGCCGGCACCTGTTATCGAACCACGGACCCCTTCTTCACGAAGCTGAGACTCTACCACCAGGCTACCGACGAACTCGACGGTATTTTACAAGTAGTACATAGGGATATTGAGCGTATATTTTTTTCTTTTGACGGTGGAAGAAAACAAATATCTATTATATCATAGAATCTACCATAAGTCGCATAGTGGCATATTATATAGAACATAAAAAAATGTACTCTGTGTATAAAAGTTATAGGATATAGCAAAAAGGCATAACTTTTTGCTAAACTGAAATTATAACAAATCTTATTTGTGATATTTAAACAATAACTTATACGAGACACTTGAAAACTTGCAAAATAGAGAATGAGAGACTTGTCAAATGCCGAAAGTTCCAAAGGAGAAAACACTTTATAAATATTGAATTTTTTTGATATTTATTTCGTAAAACTCCATTATATACAAATAAATAATAAGATATTATTAAAGGTTTTACATATACTATATGTATATGTAAAACCTTTAATAATATCTTATTATTTATTTGTATACTTTATAAATATCCAGAATTAGGTCATTAAATTATTAGAATAGGACAATAAGTAAAGTTTGCGAAGAGGTTAAGTCAATAAAGGTGAGATTGGTAATTAACGAAGAACATGTAAAGTTTCAATGAAGAAACTTTTCGTCTAGTGAGAAATCATTGGTGATTTAATGTGGGAGGTGTTGAAATAAGTTAGAGAGTCTATGTAAGCTGTGCTTCTAATCAGATTAAGTTGAGGGGAGGTGCGATGCCTAAGGATAACAGCTAACTCCAACAGATATCTTAGAATTTATTACTATTTGTGTGGTAGGTCTCCGTCTTATGTTTATTAATAAAGCCTCACCTACTTAATGAAAATTGATTTTCATAATTCCAAGTTAAAAAGTGTACATTTTTGATGACAATTTAAATTCATAAAATACATAAAAATATTTATTCATAAAATATTTACATCACATTTATATCAATAATACTACATTATTTATGTAACAATTAACAATGCGTTGGTGTTGCTGCCCCACTAGGTACAATTCACCTGTATTGGGGCTAACAACAAACAACATAAACATTACAATAGTACAAAAAGATGATAGAAACAAATAACATAAGACATAGAAACATAAAAGACAAGAGCACTCACAATTCGAAACCAACAAAGAAAACATCTCCCTACATCTATCTCTACCCTCATCAATCAAAAAATCGGAGACCAAACTTTTAAATTTTTTTACTGAACTAGTGTCCTTAATTTTTCTAGGCAAGAGGTTATACAATCTGGGTCCCCAAAACATAGTGCCCCTCTGCCCAGGAGCAGTTTTTGCTCCAGAAACCGGCCTCACACTTGTCGAAAACCCTCTTGTATGATAGACTGTATCCTCTCTAAGAGGATGCGTAATATTTGCCCAAACTCTATATCCTATAAGTACATATAATATAAACATGATTAACAACTGATTAACAACTAAGTTGTCAAGGTTGTTTTTGTTTATTTTTATTTGTATCATAATATGAAGAAACAAATTATTTACAATTTCTATATTATTGACTAAAGGTATTTGTTGGAAGTCCGTTTCAAGATAAATTGAAAAAAATAGTATATAGCTAACTTCTTTTATTAACTTCTTACTTTTTTCTAATCGCCTGATGATGGAGTCGAGAGTCTCCGAATACTTACGAAGTTAATAAAGTCATTTGAATGTTAACTACATACTGTGTTTTTTTACCCGATATAGAATATAGGCCTCCCACTTTTTCTGTAAGTTTTCGAATGTCCCTTAAAAGGCAGGTGTTCGACAATTCACATCTAGGAACAACTTAATGATAAGACATGTCACCCGCCCTGAATATTTTTTTTTATTGAAACGGAGAGGGCAATCTGCATATTTATTATATACATTTAGTTGGCTGGCTACCCCACTTGTGGGATATGCCGTGATGGAGTAGTATATAAAGTCAATTAGTGATAGCTGGAAAGTATGTTTTATTTACTGATTTTACCAAACAAGGAAAATTACGAATGTAGTTTTCGTATTTAACTGATCTTTTCGAATTTTTGTTTATTAATCCAAATAAATTCGTTAAATAAATAAAATATATTAATTAATATTTTAGGTGTATTTTTGCTACATTTATGGCAATGCAACTTCTAAGAACTTTAACAGTAACTAGCAAATCCTGGTGTATCTTTATTCCGATAGAAATTCTTGGAAACTATCTTTACTTTACTGAATATCGCATCATCTGCTTCGTTGAATATAATCATCTATAAATCTTTCCGCTCACTTTAAGTAAACATATTATTTATGTCTAAAAATTTCTGCCAGATTATCCATCATTAATAATATTGTTTCCGATGTGGATTAAGTGAGTAGAATACGTTATTCAACATAAGATATACCTAGGTAGGTACATTTTAGTAAAACATATGATAAACAATGCAGGATATTATACGGAGATTTACTTACACGTCATGTTAAGATGACCTATTTTAAAGGTTGAAAATTGAAAATGGTAATAGGCTCATTTTAGCAATCCTAAGCTACCAAGCTATGTGTTTATAAAATATGGAAAATAGTTTGACAAAAAAGATATTGCATAAATTGAAACAAGCGTTTCGTTCTTATGTAGATTTAACAACATGAGAGAGAAGAAACTTTTTCACTTTAAAGCTTAGAAACTTTTACAGTTTCCGGTATAAACTCACCAATGATAGGTGTCTACTCGAAATACCTCAATATTACTCAAAGCGAGAGTAATAGTGTTAAATTTTATAGCTTTTACAAAATTCCTTTGTTATTTATAAAAGCAATTTTCTTCCTGATTTTAGGATCGTGGTGAAATCAACATACATAGAAGGAGACCTACAGTAACAGCTCTTTCTTTTGACTATACTTCTTCGATGGCTCTCAAGCCGAGACAAGCAAATACATTCATAAAACTTAAAACAACAAAACCATTTCCTTAACATAAGGAACAAATCTATATTGAAAACAAAAAAAGTTAACAATTTATTAATAAAAGGTAAAATCAACATTAGGTATTATCCAGGGTAAGTTAGACAATTTATTTCTTAAATGTTACCAATTGACATTTAACAAATAGCCCAGATAGGTAATTTATATAAAGTCATGTTATATAAGTTATACTACTACGTACATAGAAAATAATTATGTACTATCTACTAACAATAAGCAATACTAGACAATCCGGCAGGATTTATTAATTATGATTTGAATAATTGATGCTGTGGCAATTAATACTGACTAATGATTCCGATAGTTTCCCAAATAAATTGATAAATAACATTAGATACATACAAAACTACAAATAGAAATTTTTTTCACGTAAATATCTGAGTCAATCCATGCGCCTGTATGTATGATTGTTTGTATTTCTTTTGCCTATAACCGTTTTTTCTAAACAAGAAATAAAGAAACTTATGATCTCTATAAGATACTACTACTACTACTACTATACCATCACGGCATATCCCACAAGTGGGGAAGCCAGCAGACCAGCTGCATATAATAAACGTGCAAGCTGTCTTCTCCGTCCCAACAAAAAAATAAGACATTCAGAATGGGTGGCAAGCTCTATCGCTGAATTTAAGATGAAGCATCAAGATGTCTTTTAAAGGATACTCGGAAACTTATAGAAAAGTGTGGGAGAACGATTCTTTGCTGAGTGTTCCAAGAAACATTATAAAGTAAAATACAAAGTGAAATTAAAAACACGCACCCAGCACATGATAATCAATTATTTCCTGAGCAAAATATGGTCAAAAGATAGTTTGTAATATTGTTTTTTTAATTCCTTTATTTGTCTCAAAGAATTACATAAATTCGCTTTGAGACTACAAATACAAGATAAGACATATTATAATTTAACATACAAAAAATTAAGTGTCTATCAAGAATATAACATTGCAGTGCAAGACACGTCAATTTTAATTACGTAATATAAAATAAACAGCAGGCTAAGCGGCGTTGAAATGATTATATATAATAGTATTGTAAATGTATTTATATTAGTATAAATATAAATTGCGATAATATTAATTGCTTGCCGTTAATTACCGTCGAACATTCTAAATATAGTTTAAACAAACAATTATTGTACTTGTAATTATCTATTGTAATTTATTGTTCAAGTAAGTAAAGTTACAAAAATAGTTTAAACCTGCGATAGTTTGAAAGTCGTATTAAAATAAATAATTATATTGGTTATTGTAATAAATATATTTTAAGTCATAATTTATTACAACCGCGACCGTGAGTATAAGCGATAAAGATGCGACCACAAAACGACCTTTATTAACATTGTTTACTAATCTGATGAATGATGATAAACATGAAAAATAAGTTCATTGTTTAGAGCTTATAATTTTCTTTAAAACATAATATGTAGAAATACAAGAGATTCAGACCGGAAGGATAACGTTAGAAAAACGTATAAAAATGAAACTTTTTTTAAGATAAAGTTGAAAAAAACAATATTTTTTACAGATCAACCTGAATTTGGAATAAACCCAGAAACACCCCAGATGCCTTCACAGTATGTGCTTCTGTCGTGAAGGTGGAGTAAGTTGGCAGCGGTGGAATAAACCCCGGGTCTCTCGATATATAATTCAAAAGGCAAATATCGTATATTGGTTAAAATAAATAAATAAATTAAGTAGTTTGTTTATGATTTTGAAGAAAATCTTCTTTCCAATCTCTTCCTATTTAGGAATATTTAAAGACGTAACTTAGATAACATTATTTCACATGGAATAAAAAAATACTGATTGTTAAGCTGAGGGCAAGAAAACTTACTATACATTTTATTATCAATTTATACGTAGTTATTATGCATCTTGTACACCAAATAAATGTCAAAAAAGTATTTGAAACAAAATTAAATCAAGTATTTTAAAAATATAAACAGTTTACTAATTCAAAAATCTGTTCGATAGTTTTTATGAATAAAAAAAATGTTTGATAAATCCGAAAAAAGTATTCTTCCAAATTAGATTAAGACGAAAAACTTTTATCAATAATTTTTATTGAAGAATTCTTACAAGTATTAAAGGTTTCTGTAGTAAAGTAGAAAGTATTTTATTAAAAGCATATCAATTTATTATTAATGTAAAGTGTATTGACCTTTCAGTGAGTACGATAAAGATGTCTTGAGAAATGACATATTATAACAAGTAAATTTTAACTGTTGCTCACCAATTTTAGTGGGCGGCATACGAAATCGCTGATTTAAAGATTAGAAATGTTTTATTAAAGAAGAAATATGATAATTAAAGATGATCATTAAATTTCAATAAAAAAAATAATTACTTACATCTTTGATAAATCAAATGAAATCAGAAATTTTTAAGACATAAAAATTGTAATTATATGACCATTGAAAATTTGATCTTACTTGATTATATTGACTTTTGTCATTTCTTTCTTCTTTTTTTTTTATATAAATAATGTTTTACTCCATTTTATTATATAATAATTTAATTAATTCATATTTGTTTCGTGCTACATTTATTCTCACTGTTGACATTGAAATTATCCTAATAGCACATTATCTTTGTTTTTATTTGTTCAGAATTGTTTTATTTCTTTGACATACTCATGCTTATTTGGACTGACATAATTAATGTAATTTATTTATCGTAGAACTGTAATTGTTTCCTATTGACTTCTTTTGTTTTGCACTATTTATTGAATTTTTTTTTGACTGTTACTAATTTACTAATTACTCTATGTAAACAAAAATGTATTTTTGACTATTGTGTCTGTTTGTGCTTGTTATTTTTCATACTGCTTGTTTAACTTGTAAAAGGCTCACGCCGTGTGTTCATCTAAAATAAAAAAAAATCAATTAAAAAAATTAAAATCTCTGAAGCTGTTGGTCTATGTGGAAAATCTTAATATTATATTTAAATGACTTCTAATTAAGAATTTCTTGAATTAGCAGGAATATTGATAGCAGGGTTTATTTTATTTTTATTAACCTATTGATTTTGCCTTCGGCTCAGAATATTTTTACGTGATGAATCTGAACAACTTGATTGAAATTCGTACTTATTCAAAAATAATTCCTTGAATGATACTTGAAGAAACGAACCACTTGAATAATTCCATAAGAATTAATATAATTATTATTTTGTGAATGGAATTTAATATACACTCAAGTGGACACGAGAAGATTCCAAAAGTAGACGTTGTTATCCAGAAGATATCATTATTATTACTTATATTGGCTAATTTGTTATACTGTATTATACACTCACGCCATATCCCAGATGAGTGGGCAAAGAGAACGGAATGCTATATTGATTTATTCTTGCATACTTTTTTACTTCCTCCACATTCGTACAATTTCTCATACATTCACACCGATTACTCTATCTCAAAACGCGGCCGTCGTTGAGAATTCGATCCACGTAGTTAAACCACATTCCTATGCCAGAGTGATCGCCAACGTCGGGGAAACCTAACAGGGCTTTCATCATATCTACTCAATATTTTACACGATGTTAAATAATAATAATAATAAACTTTATTGCACAATAAGGAGCATACATAATTACCAAGTTATAAAACAATGTGACGCAAATAAATGATACTGTGCAATGGGCGAGTTTATGGCAGAAGCGATATCTTCCAACTTACCCATGATGTATAGTTCAATTTGGTGTCTTAAAAGAGCTATTTATTCTCTTTAGTGTCTTAAAAGAGCTGATTATTCTCTTTAGTGTCTTTAAAGAGCTAACTGTTATTTTTGGTGTCTTAATAGAGGTAAAAACTCCAAAAAAGCTAATGATTTTTCACAATTTCAACTCAAATAATATTACTTCACCTCACTTCTAAATACTGTTAAAAATTATTTTTTATTTATTTATTTATTTATCAATACAGTGAACTATGTTCTTTCAACTCTCTTTTTTCTATACAAATTATCAAATATACTATCAATGCATGTTAATTAAAATTTCAAATATTAGGTTTATTCAGCTTTTTTATGAACACTACCATCATAATAAATACACAAAGAAAGACAGAAAATTGAAAATAATATAAAATCCATATTAAATTTCATTTTTATGGCTGCACTCGACGTACTGTTTGTTGGGAGAACTACCTACTTCATATGAATCAACATAATATGTAGGTATTTAACATGACTACTTTATTAGGTTTGGTTAGTAGATACTTATAATGTATGGTAGAGGGTTGGTGCATTGATTATTAGTATTGTTAATACAGGGAGAGCGGGGTGGGTACGATTGTAATTATTTGGTTGCAACATTTGTATGGTTTGACAAGTCTAATTGAGCGACAGTGTGGCGGGACTAACTATAGATTCTAGACATAATGCATTGTAAAATTATCAAAGATAGGTAGGTACATACATATTTAAGAGCATAATTTGGTTAAAAATATTATATATTTATAACCAAATTATGAAATATGCCTTAAAAATTGATTTGATGCTTTTTATACAATCAGTTAACGGAAACACATCGAATACAATGTGAATTTATAACAAGTGAAAATACTATTGCAAATTGAAGGTTCTTTTTTTCCCTGGGATCACACTAGCCGTATGCTCAAATAGTATCAGTAAAATATGGCATCTTTTTTAATAATAATACCACCCATTCTAAATGTCTTTTTTTTATTGACTCAGATGAGAAATCTTGTATGTTTATGACATGCAGCTATTCTAGGTACTGGTAACCCTATTTGTGGATGCTGTCGTGATGGTATAGAGAGAGAGAAAGAGAGAGGGAGGGGAGGAAGGGAGAGAAATGAATTGACGTATTGTTAAATTATATTTAAAGAAGTCAATCGTCAAATTAACGAGATTAGATAACAAAAAACTCCACAATACTCCATCTATTTTTACGAATATTATCTTATTTCAAGATTGTGATTTGCAAAATCTGGACTTTTTTAAGACAAACGGAGAATTTCTTCACACTATTTAGTAAAAATGCTATCAAAATTATCACAATATAAATGTAAGATCGAACTGATTTCAAAACCTGACAATGTACATTATAATCCACTGGAGTTTGAACTAAAAACGTTAGAAATGTATTTTTAAACTATGTAGTAACAGTAACATATTCAGACCTAGTATTATTTTGCTTTGGTAAGGGAGAGATGCAATAACAGCGATAGTATAAAAACCGACGAAAGGACAGAAGGTTTTAGATATTATGGACTGTGATAAACCAACATAGTCATTGTAATAATTAGAAACGTAACGGGTATTCGGAAAATATCCGATATTGTTTTTTTTTTCGAACTAATAATTCGCTATCAGACCGAATTATGGTTAGGCTCAAGATCACTAGGAATAGTATAATAGTTTTTTAGCTGTTAAATAAGCTTTAAATATTTGTGTTGTTGTGTTTTTTTATAATGATAAATAAATAAATACCCTCGATCACAAGATTTTCAAAATTAATGCTCGAGAAATAAGTGAATAACGTTATCTAAAAGTTGGATACATTTAGCTTTTTATTTTTTACCGTACATTGATCACAATACATACAATTTTATAAGGAAAATCATTCAAATTAAATAAAAGCAATAGACAAAAGGCGAATTTATCGCAAAGGAGAGATCTCTTCAGACCTTATATTTTTTTAATGCTATAAAGAAAAAAATCCTGCGTTGAAAAGAAGAAGGAAATATTTCGATGGAATCGATCTTATTTTTAAAATAGTGACCGTGTCAAAATCCAGCTACATAGTAATTAACCTCGGCGTATATCTTTTATCCGGAAAAAACACTATCCGTTACAATTCTAGTAGTAATAATGAGTATTTCTTACGATAAAGAAAGGAAAAATGTCTTGTTATTCTTTGTAGACAGAGATTGCTTATCGCAATAGTGAGGGTTAACACATAGTAATATGATCATCTGGTTTTATGAGGGTATTTTATACAAAACTACAGAATTCATGTGACACTAAAACCAAATAAAAAACGACACAAATGTGAGAACTTTCAGAGTGTGGAATGAAACCTCCTTCTGATTAAAATATCCTCTGTCCTTTACAATGGAAAGAGTTTTTGGCTTAAAATGGAGACACAACACTTATCACACACATTCATTACGCGAAATAATTGTAAGAATGGTAATATTTTAAATAAATAAATAAACAAAAATAAAATAATCTTTATTGTATATTTTTAAAGTGGTACAAATGGCGGGTTTATTGCTTGCAGGCAATTTTTGACAACCAACCAGTTATACAAACGAAACACATACTTACAACTGAAAAACAACACTTATGTGATACAGAATACAAACCTACATACATTCACACATAGACAAAAAGTACACAATACACATAAATAAGATGCAGAGGGAAGGGAAGAAAGGGGGGTCAAAGCTCAAGATGGATCTCTTAGAACGAGATAATGATGCTTCAGTCTACTATCGAAAATGGAAATAGTTGGAACAAGTCTGACTAACAGAGGCAAATGATTCCATAACCAAGCTGCATGTACAGTGAAAGAAGATATTAAAAAAGAAGAACGATGAGAAGGAATAGTCAACGTACCAAGTGCACCAGAACGAAGAGGCAAACCAAATATTTCAAACTCGTTTATTTTTGTAAATAATTGGTCTCCCACTCTTGACCAGGTCGATTCTTGACAAATCCACTTGAAAGGAATGCAGTGATGATATAGATAAATTTAAAAAAATTAAAGTAGTCCAAAAATATTTGTGTACTTATAGATAGTTTTTGAATAATTTACAAAAAGGAAAAAAAGTATTTTTACTCCGAGTCTAATTTAAGTTTTATAATATTATACCGTAGAACCAAAGGCAAGTGAATTCTAGGTTGACGAAGGTAAACTTCGGTCGTTTGTAAGATGATTAGAGAAATTCTGCTCACTAAAAACCCAACCTAATATACTTATTTAGGATTTAAAATATCTTTTGTAGTAACATATTATTATTTCTGTATAAATAATGGTATGTAAAACAGGCACAAAGCCTACAACCTAAACCTTTTCAATATTTCATAAACAATAGAGGCGTAATGTACTATTCCGTGTAGTAAAAAATACTGAAAATATATAACCCTAGTTCAAAGAGGTGTCGTTCAAATGTGAGGTAAAATATTAAAAAAAAAAACAAATGACACAATCGACACTGTTGTTGTGTCTCGATCGCCTATGTCCCTTCACGATCGCTTAATGTTGAGTTGTGTGTAAATGATGAGTAATGCAGAACAAACACTGTTTTTTCTTATATTGTGGAATTTAATGTAAAACTTGTAACAAAATAAAACAGTATAGATGCTAATGTTTTTGTTTGACTGTGTATTGGAGAAGAAGAGATGGATCAACAAGTGTGTGTGTATTATATACACGTAACCAAAGACAAACCCTGAATTGAATTTATTCGCCATAGATTATCACCTTATGTCTATAGCCAGTGACCAGTGCTTCATAATTCACCACACAGATGGCAGTATTCAACATTCTCCCCCTCTGTAAGCGATTGATGATATTAACATCAATTGGACTTACATTTTTACAATAAAGATAACAACTAATTAAACCTAAAATGAATTTACTTTCCCATTACAACCCATGATTAAATCCTTCCTCTACCAATGCTAAGATATTTGAAAATACATACAACAAAATACAATATACATAATAAATCTTCTTTCTTGAGGTTAAATGTCCATGTTTTTAATTAAATATTTTGTTTGGGTTTATAAGCTTCATGTTCAACTATTATAAATGATTAATATCTTGATGTAAGTCTTGTTTGGAGTTTAAAATCTTGATGTACTGTATTATTGTTTGTTTAATGCATATTATTATGTATTCAAGCTCACTTCACAAAAGAAAAAATTAAAACAATATAGCACATAGGTATTTCACTGTTCCGAAGGCTCTGGTAGCAATGCCACACGATGGATGGCTCTTTTTGTCAGTCCAGATTGGGTCCTCAAGGTGACAACTCGGGTGACGTTATCTGGACCTGGATGTGTCTGGACAACTCTGCCAAGTTTCCAAAGCATGGGAACAGTCTCGTCCTTTATTAGCACCAAATCCCCCTCCTTCAATTGTCTCTCATTTCCGTGTGTCCATTTTGTCCGTTGTTGGAGTCCCTGGAAATACTCCCTGCTCCATCTAGTCCAAAAACCCTTGAACATAGCAATAATCTTTTGGTAGTGGTTTAAACGATTATCTGGTAAGTGTGATACATCTGGTTCAGGTAACCTCGCCAACGAGTCTCCAATCAAAAAATGGGAAGGAGTGAGTGGGTTGAGATCAGTTGGATCAGAGGATAAACTGGTTATTGGTCTGGAATTAATGGAGGCTTCGATTTGACAAATCAAAGTAAGCATAGAATCATAATTCAATACCTGAGAATTCAAAGCCTTTTTCAAGGGAGTTTTTACTAGTTTTATACCTGCTTCCCAAAGAGAACCAAAATGGGGTGATCGAGCTGGAATGAATTTCCAGTCGATCCATCGTTGAGAACAAAAACTAACAATCTCCTCCTCAGAGGCTCTTAACTGTGTATAAATTCTGGCAAGATCGTTGCTTGCACCAATGAAATTTGTGCCATTATCTGAATAAATCTTGATTGGCATTCCCCGCCGAGCAACAAATCTTTTTAATGCATTCAAAAAAGCCTCTGTCGTCATGGAAGTGACAACTTCCAGATGCACTGCCTTAGAGGCAAAACAAACAAATAAACAAATATAACATTTTACAACCTTAGCGTTCCTGGTAAAACCTGATTTTATATTGAAGAAACCTGAATAGTCTACTCCAACAATTGAAAATGGCCTTGTCGCAGTGACCCTGTCTGCAGGCAGATCCCCCATCCTTTGGTAATTCACTGGCGTCTTGTACCTAAAGCACAGGATACAATGCTTGAGAACCCTTCTTATCGTATTCTTTGCTGACAATGGCCAGTACTTGAGTCGTAGCTGCGCCAACAGTCCCTGCAAACCCAAATGTAAATTAGTATAATGATAATACTTTATAATTAATGTTGTAAAAGCGTGTCCCGCAGGCAACAAAATAGGATGTTTTTGTTGGGTAGGTACCTCACTGTTTTTCAGTCTTCCTCCAACACAAAGTATACCATTTATCAATACTGGATTTAATGATTTTACATTACTACGAGCAGACACCTGACCATCCTTTTTCAAATCCCTTATTTCTCTGTGAAAGAAAATACCTTGGACGATGTTGCACAATACATCATGTGCATGTTGAAGTTCAGATACCTGTAAAGGTCCAGTTCTACGTCCTGTTTTTGATGTTACATTATTCTTAAATCTTATTAAATATGCAGTAATTCTAAGCAATCTATTAAATGAAGAATATCTTGTGAAAATATCCCATGATTCAATATTTACCAGTGTGGTAGTATTTACCACTATATCTTGTTGTATATCAACCGTAGAAGAACATTCTGTAAGTTTCTCATCCTCTTGTATGAAAGATGGACCATTCCACCACAAAGTTGAAGATGAAAGTTGTTGTACAGATGTACCCCTGGAAATCAAGTCTGCTGGGTTGTGTTGTGACGATACATGTATCCATTGACAATCTTCTGTGCTACGCTGAATTTCTGCTACCCTGTTTGCTACAAAGGTATCCATTTTTGTTGCTGAGGCTCGTAGCCATGACAACACAATAGTTGAATCTGTGAAAAGCTTAGTGGATACACCTTGATAACCCATGTTCTCCTTTATGGACTTGACAAGTCCAGCTAATAGTAGCGCTCCTGATAATTCTAGCCTAGGCAAAGTAAGTTGTTTGAGAGGTGCCACTCTAGATTTTGCACAAAGTAAATTGATCTGTGTCCTACCTTGTTCATCCATGGACTTCAAATATACAGTACAACCATACGCTTCCTTCGATGCATCGGAAAACCCAAATATTTGTATGTCTGCACTCCCTGTTGACGTCACAATTACCCTCCTTGGAATCTTGATGATGTTGATGTCTTGTAGATCCTTTTTGTAAAGGTTCCATGCAATAATAATGTCTTCAGGTAGTTCATCGTCCCATCCTATCTGTAACTGCCAAATTTTTTGCATTAATAATTTTGCCCTAATTACAATGGGCCCGATGAGTCCTAACGGGTCGAACGTCTTAGAAATATCTGAAAGAATTGTCCTTTTAGTAGACGTTGATGTATTTGTTTCAATGTTAACCTTATAATGAAAAGTGTCTTCGTAACTGTTCCAATGCAACCCTAGAATTTTGCACTGAAAATCGTCCTCCAGATTCAAGGATTTACTGTCATTGTTCTGACCAGTGTCATGTAGGTCTTCCAGATTTGACCTCCATTTGGTAAGTTTCATACCTGCCTTGTCTAGAAGGTATGACAGTTCATTTTTTAAATTAATACAAGTCTGCTTATCATGATCTCCTGTTAAGAGATCATCCACATAAAAATCCCTTTCTATCACCTGAGAAGTGAGAGGAAAAATAGAAGAATAAATTGTACTTAGTTCCTTTAGACATCTCATCGCGAGATATGGTGACGCACTGAGTCCGTATGTGACGCTGTTGAGTCGGAAATGTCCTATTTCCTCACTGGGAGATGTCCTCCATAAGACCCTCTGGTAATCCCTGTCCCTTTCATGTACATTGACCTGCCTATAATACTGTTGTATATCTGCACTCAAGACATATCGATGTTTCCTGAAATTAATCAACAATGTAAATAACTCATTATGTATGGTAGGTGTTTTCATCAGATTATCATCTAGGGACTTTCCATTGGATGTTTTTGCAGAACCATCGAACACTACACGGATTTTTGTTCCCTTGAAAACGGGATGATGGGGAAGATAAACTGCATTTTCCTTGTCAGGTAGACAAGGAGACATATGCCCCAATTCCAAATACTCATTCATGAATGCTGCATATTGTGTGTGCAGCTCTGTATCCTTCTGAAACCGTCGCTCCATCGAAAGTAACCTCCTCTCGGCTATTTCAAGAGAGTTTCCCACGTTAGGTGGACATTCCTTGAAGGGTAGACTTACTGAAAATCTGCCAGACTCATCACGAGTCGTAGTACTAGTAAAGTGTTTCTCGCATAATGTCTCTTCCTGGGTTTGAACCAGAGAATTAGGCACACTTTCTACCTCCCAAAATTTCTCAATGTTTTTGTTTAATTGATTCAAAGAAATGTAACAAGATACCGGCCTTTGTCTGCTGATTCCTTCAGAGTTCCACGGAATAGCTCCTGCAATGACCCATCCTAACTTGGTCTGATGCATCATCGGCTGCTGACGTTGAGCTGATGCATGATTTCCCTGAAGTACCTCCCAAAATACCTGTGCTCCCAATAACAAGTCTATTGGAGAAGATTTATGGAAGTCAGGGTCCGCTAGCTGCATCTGGAAAGGCACGTGAAAACCTCGTCTGTCCACAGATCGCAGTGGCAAGTTTGATGTAATTACAGGCAGGACCAAACAGTTGATTTTCCTCCTGTAATCATACAATAAAGAATTAATCGTTATATCTACCTTTTCTTCAATGTGAGTTGCCTGTTGCCGCAGTCCCGAGACTGGCAGATATGCTCCCTTTGTTCGTAAGTTGAGTTTCTCGCATAAACTCTTTGTAATGAAATTCGACTGTGCTGCCGAGTCCAAGAGTGCTCGTGCCCTAAAAATGCCGCCATCAGGGAGTTGGATCCCAACCATGGCCGTGGATAACAGTACTTCCTCGTCGTTTGAGAGCGAAGCATGGTTCACCACAGTAGGAACCTGTGAAGTAGGTCCCAGAGTTTCCGTATTTGCTGTCGAATTGTGCACGCTCGGTGTGTGCAATAAGGTGTGATGGTCCCTCCGACACACCTTACATCTTCCTCCTGAAGAACAATCCTTGGCAATATGATTCCTTAACATACAGTTACGGCACAGTCGCTGCCTTTTTACCAGCTCCCACCTTTGCTGAGTCCCCATCGACTTAAACTGCTCACATTGGTTTAATCGATGCTGTGAAGAACAAAGTGGGCAAACTGGGTTTGCTCGTACATTTGCAACCAAGCCAACTCCTGCTCGGTTGGAGGTGTTGGATGGTTTGAAGTTTTTGTTGTGAGACGTCGTCTCCAAAATACGTGCTCTCTCCCCAATACATTCGTACAGTTCCTTTAATGTAGGTAGCTCACCCTGCAAGTGATGCGATTCCCATATGTTACGTGATACTGAATCTAATTTGTTAGCAATTATGTGAATTAACAGGATGTCCCAGCTGCTTGTGGGTAGTCCCAAACTTTCCAAAGCTCGCGTGTGGAGCTGTGAATCATCGATCAATCGCCTTAAAGATTGATATGATTCTGGCTTCACTGGAATGAGATTGAAAATGTGATTAACATGTTTGTCCACAATGAGGCGGGTGTTCTCAAATCTCCTTGTTAAGATGTCCCATGCTAAAGAGTAATTAGTGTCTGAAACTTCCAAAGAAGAAACTAACCTTAAAGCTTCACCCTTTAATGAGCTCAGTAAGTAATGATACTTTTGTAAGTTAGATAAAGAATTATTGTTGCCTACAAGAGATTTGAATGTATCTTTGTAGTGTAACCATGTTTCATAATTACCATGAAATGTAGGTATTTGAATTGGATTTAACTTAACTTCACATGTGACTTGTAGTTGATCTTTCAATAATGATTTTGCCTTACTTAAAGTGGTGTAAAATAGTTGTTCAAAAGTATCCCTATACACCACTTCCTCACCATCAATTTCCTCCAAGTCACATTGCAACATTTCAAATTTTTCAAGCATGCTTTCCATTCTTGATGTCCTTAACTGTAATTCACAAATATCTAAATCTTTCTTACTCAAATAATCTTTAAAGCGCGTGAGTTGTCCCTTCAAAACGCCTCGCCTTGATATCAACCCTTTGCAAACCTCCATTTCAGAATCACGTGTTTTTTCCATTTTTGAAGTGGCTGTCCTTGTTTCTCTTTCTCCAGACAACATAATTCACTAGAATGTTATAAATATACAATAATAAAAAGAGAAAACTCAATGCAAAAAATGCCAATCAATGAACATTGAAAACACGCGACTATTTTGCAACAATATTTCTCACGAGAATTTACACACAGTTTTTTTTCATAAAAATGCCGAAAATATGATGGAATCACGGGTTATCTGCAAAACAATAAAGATAATATTAGTTTTATTTATTAAACAAATGTTTTAAATCAACAATTAGATAAGAGTACAGTTATGAAATTGTAGGGTAGATATTATTGTAACAATTAACCTTAAAATGTATAATATTTATATAAAATGGCAATGAATCCCCAGATAGTTAAATATATTGATCTATTTGAATGGAAATGTAATATTATAGGATAGAATTGTAAATGAATAGGAAAATATAGGATACGATACGCAATGATGGATTCGATGTTTTTTCCGAAAGGTGTCCTGTTGTACGGTCGCCAATGTTGTTGTGTCTCGATCGCCTATGTCCCTTCACGATCGCTTAATGTTGAGTTGTGTGTAAATGATGAGTAATGCAGAACAAACACTGTTTTTTCTTATATTGTGGAATTTAATGTAAAACTTGTAACAAAATAAAACAGTATAGATGCTAATGTTTTTGTTTGACTGTGTATTGGAGAAGAAGAGATGGATCAACAAGTGTGTGTGTATTATATACACGTAACCAAAGACAAACCCTGAATTGAATTTATTCGCCATAGATTATCACCTTATGTCTATAGCCAGTGACCAGTGCTTCATAATTCACCACACAGATGGCAGTATTCAACAGACACAATATGAAAAAGAAATCGAAAATATGAAGCGAAGTGAATTTTTATATTCATAAAATGTGGACATTAACTGCTACAACTTTACCATTTTGACAAAGACTGAATGTCTGCTGAACAAAATTAAATTAGTATAATTTTGTATTTTATTATTATGATTTTTTATTTTATTATTATGATTTTTTATCTTTCTGACGACAATTTTTTAATTGGTATTATGTAGTTTTTTTAAAAAAATGGACGTGGATGTTGATCTTAAATAATGTAAAGCGCCCTTAAAGTGATATTATCACAGTATGGCGCTATATAAAAAGTCATATTATTATTATACCCACAAGTAAGGTAACCAGTAGACCAGCGGCACGTTATTATTTTGCAAACTGTCATCTCTCCGTGCTAAAAAATGAGTCATTCAAGACGGATGGCAAATTTCATCGTTGAATTTAAGGTGTAAAATGTCTGTATTTTGAACACCTGATTTTTTACGCTCCTATAAAAAACACATTGAAAATATATGTGGTTTTTTTTCAGAAGCTTTACTATCCATGACATTTATAACGTGCTGTTCTGGTTGATCTATCAACGCAATTAGAACATCTAAGGGCCGCGATATCCAAAACGTTAACCAAGCAGTTAACTTGTTGTCAAGAGTTAACCATAAGTTAACTCAAGAAATGGTGATATCCAATGTCTGTTACGGAGATAACAAGTGGTTATTTATAACCACCCGATTTTCATGAGTTAACTGTCGAATCCACGAGTTAACTTTGAGAATGAATATTTTTTTCGTCTGTAGATGGTGCTACATGTCATCAATTTGACAGTTACATAGTTTGTCATTTTAGTTTGAGAATATTGTGTTATAATAATATAATATATTGATCAAAACTGGATAATTATCTTCATAATAATGTTGATACATCATCCGATGAACAATATTATTGATACTTTCAAAACACTCGTCAACATTAGCAACACGTTAAAATTTAAAATGGCGGCTCCAAACAGCCAGTGAAGTGTCAAATAACTTCCCTAGTGTTGCCACTCGTACGACAAAAGTGCGTAAAAATTAAATTTCAACCGATTTTTACTAAGGTATTGCCATATGTGAATACTGTTTACATCACTACAGAAAGTTAACCTCTGGTTAAGTAACCATTGTAAATTATTTTTATGATATCACCAAACGCCGAACATGAACAAGTTAACTCATACCAGTTGATTACTTAACCACTGGTTAACGTCTATTTGGATATCGCGGCCCTAAGTGAAATAGGCAGTAAACTCACTGCTGCTCTAAATAAACACGCATATCTACTTCTACTGAGGTAGACGTTATACTATTGTTTGACTTTTAATAAATTATTATGGATTCCACCAAAAACGTAGATAATTGAACTTAGATGTTTCATTTGTTCACACCATCATCGCATTTTCCACAAGTTGGGTAGTCAGTGGACCAACTTCATATAATAAATAGGCATATTAGTCATCCTCTTCGTGTTAAAAAAATGTTAAAGACAGTTAAAATGGGAGGCATAGTTCATCGCTGAATTGCAGATTTAAAATGTTTTAATTTGTGATGTTTCATGAATATAGAAGTTCTTTGATACTGAAAGAGTGAGAAACCTTTTCTGCGCCAGGAACTTTACGGATAAATATAATATTATAATATAATATAGGTATATTGCAATGTAACTATAGCTTTATTAAGTTATCAACTCCACTTCAACACAAAAGCGAGTAGGTATACCTACATTGTGATATTGCGAATTCTTCAAAGTCATAAATAAATACACTCAATGTATAATTAAATAACTTGGATTACAATACAGTTACTTATATAGAAATGACCCTTTCAAAAGCTCAGGCATTTGATGAAGTTATTGAAAAGATTCCGTGAACGAGTTTCAAGAACAAAAAATAATAATCCACATAAATATTTGAGTATGATATTATTATGTAGTATGTAGAAATGTTAATGCTAAAAGAGATGATTGATTGTATAGAAAATGAGAAGTAATATAAAAAGTACCAAAAACATACAAAATGAAATAATAAATATTTGCGGACATGGTAAAATATTAAACATATATTACCTCACATCGTATTCCTAGCATGGTAAGCAGAGAGGCTAGAACGCCATATAGATCTATCCTAACATACTTCTTTCACTTTCACAATCAATATCTTAGATGCTTGATATAATATAAATCAATATCAAATTAGCACACATAAAAATATTTTAAAAATGTATTAAATTCATTAACTGTGTTGGTGTCTAGTTCGTAGAATTTCATAAGGAAATTAAAAAACAAATGTTTTCTTCTACTCTATTATGTTGTTTATTAAGGACCTTTTTCGTCTTATAAGGATATTGTCAATTATCTTTATTAAAAATACCGAAAATGAGTAGATTGACAATTAATTTATAAGACATAAGACGTCTCTCTCATTAAAAAACGTATAGTAGAAGAATACGTTTGTTTTTTAATCTCGTCACTAAGTTAATTAGTAATATTGAAGATATTTTTTAAAAAGTAATATTAAAGATATCTGTTAATTTAAAATAAATAATACATAACAGTAAAAATAGTATTATTTATTTGAAGAGTACAGAGTTGGTGTTTAAAACGTAAAAAAATATTTTAAATTGTAAAAAGTAACACTGTTATAAATGTAAATGTATATTTTTTAAGGCTGGAACGTTTTCATATAAAACTAAATCGCTATGAATGAAATATTTCAAAACAAATTACAACTCGTTTTGAAGTTCACCTTTCATCTAAACCACAGAAACAAACTATATACAGCACACAGAACAAAACAGTAAACGAATGCTACCAATATATCAATGATCCTAACAACGCTAGGTTAAAAAAAAAACTAGTGAACAATACAAAATATATTGCATGTACTTTGAAAGAATAAAGAAATCTCTGAGAAAATCTTACATACATAGCAAGAAAGAATTATATACATATATAATATTAACAGCAATACTAACGTTACATATTATCAAGAAAGTGTTAAACACGAAACAATTAAACTTATAACTTAATATAGCTTCTCGTATTAAGCGAACGCTTACAGAGATTTCAGTGAAAAAAGAAAATGAATTGTAATTAAATACTGTATCGCTCAAGTATTTATGTATTTAGTGTCTGTGTATTGTTGAAAAACAAAGGACAGATGATCCAAGTATTTTTAATGTTTTATATTTCTGCAAACTCTATCATTGAATAACATGCAATAGAATATAAATAATTTATTAAATGTTAAAGAATTGTACTTCAAGAATGATTACTACTTAGATATTTATATAATTATTTATGAAGAGTAACATTCTTCTACATGAATGGAGAAAATTTGGAATTGGAAATAGATATACCATAAATAACCTCGCAATATGTGATTTTTTTAAACAGAGATGTTGTGGATTGCTTGGGTTATATATATAATGAGTTACAATCCATTGGATTGGTCTGCAACGAGTTTTGACTTATTTCTCCACTCCTCCCTATTCTCAGCCAGTCTCTTCAACTCCATATATGAGCCACAGCTCATGTCCCTCTTCAGTTGGTCCATATAGGCGTCTCTCGGTCGACCTCTGCCATTTGTGCCTTCGGTCCTGCCCTCTGCGATTGCGATGCTTGGGTTAGTTGGAAGATATCGCGTCCCTGCGATAAACTTTCTCATTGTGCAAAATATTTGTATATACCATGTTGTAATCTAATTATTTTTGTTTGAATATTTTGTACAATAAAGTTTATTATTATTATTAAGAAAAATCGTGTGTAAATTTAAACGTAAAAAATAATTAAATTAAAATCAAATGGTATATTATACTAATATCGTCTTCCAAGAACATTGTCAATCAGAGAGAAATATCAAAGAGGTTTACAATGTTCTTGGAAGATGAAAGACGCCTGTTTCAACTAAAAATCAACATAGAAAAAAAAAAGTTCTTTATTAATTTTTATATGGAATTCTACTGCTTAAACACCTAAAAGAGTTAACTAGGTGAAAGTATATACCTAATTTGCATATATTTCGATTTTATTGATCAATGAAGTGAATATTTCTATAAATAATGGTAAACCAGCCTTTTGAGTTTTGAAAGCAAGATACAAGATTCGGTTTAAAGTGTTTATACTATAATTTTATTTTATTTTATTTTTACAATATTTAGAATCAAACAGTCGTTACACAATATGATGACAATTAATACATTTAACATGTGGACCAGCGAAGATTCCACTCTTACCAGAAATGTCTTAGTCTTGAGGAAAAAAAAGCAAAAGTTAAAATTCTCTAAAAAAGTCAAAGTAAATTTAAAAACAACGATAATACAATACTTAAAACAATACAAAAACATAAATATAAAAGCAAAAAATCCTAAAATACTAGAAATCAGTATTTCAGCCACATTAGTCTTGAGATAAAAAGTAAAGTTAAAATTTTCTGAAAAAAGTCAAAGTAAATCTAAAAATATAAAATCCCAAAATACCAGAAATCAAAACAAAATAAATAAACAAAATCACCCTTACACATTTACGACATTTGCATAAAATTATGCTTTTATTCACTAACATATATTTTATGTACAAAACAAAACAGCTAAACGTTACTTACGCAGCAAATATTTGAAAAAAGGAAAAATTAAATAGGTGATAATTTTTTCAATAGAATATAATATGATTGCCTTACTTACATAAGGTGTGAATTATACATTAAAATGAATAAAAATAATAATCCAGCCACTTGTCCGAGTGAAGGAGAGGCAGCGTATAACAGAATCCCACATAGGAAGTGAAATTACATTAATTCAGCATTTATCTTCGTAAAGTGAGAAACTAATGAATGCGAGAATTCTCACAAAAAAAGGGAAGGAAAGAAAGAAATAATAAGAAAATGATAATAATAATAATAATAAAAAGAATTCATTTTACCTTTCAGGTTTTCTCTCTTAAGTCTTCAAGAATCCAAATCTAAGAAACCGCAATATGGTTAAAGTAAAAAATGGAATAAAAAAAAATAATCTCTACCTACCTACTCAAGTTCTTTTCAATAAAGCCGGAAATTTTTATACAAAGAACTGAAATAATCCGCTATTGATTCGGTGAAGGACTTTCAGTTAACTCTCTCTTCTTAATATTATTTATACTGCGCCAGCATTGGTAAAACTAATATTTTTTTCTTTCATAATATTAAGGACAAATCTTAATGTATTTTTTCTCTTTGAAATAAAAATTACGTACGACCAATGATCGAAAACACTATCCAGTTCTAAATACAATATTTTAAGTTGAATCTTGATTATTTATTTATTTCAATAAATGACTTTTGAGCCTTTTATACATTTAAAAATATATAGTGTAAATACATTTCATATTTCAGAAATAATAACAAAACAAATACATTTGGTAATTGTAAGGAAAAAAACACAACTTGTTTTAGTATTACTTAACGTTTATAAGTCGAAACAGGTCACTATTCATTGAAATATTAAGTAAAACTAAAATTACATAAAATTAGGTGTCGGAATCAATAATAACCTATATAAGTGCAAAATATTATCGTACTATTACAAGAAATAAACAAAAATAATACAATAATTGAAGAAATTGATTTTCAACTATAGGTTTTTAGTATCTGAGTAATCAGGTTACGACGATAATAAGACATTTTCAAAAATTTTCTTGTAAAAACGCTTTTTGCCCACGAGATGGTATTGGATGCAATTATTATAATTATAAAAAGTGTAAATTATTGAGGACTCCTTGAGGTACTGACAAATGGAATGAGTGAATACAACTATCCTATACATCCTTTTAATGGAAGATTGCTAAATCTAATTATTTTTTAATGTTATAAACGATGTTATTTTCGGATTTCAGACATGGTAATACGGGTGTTACAATAATAGAATAATAGAGCAAAAAAAATCAAAGGTAAAACGTGTATTACAATTTTTATTCTTGACATATTACCAAACATTTTGTTGATATTTTATACTCTAACTCCAATGTTTTAATTTTTTAGGACTAATTATCTAAATGATTTGATTTGACTAATTTTATAAATGTTAGAAATTGAGTCCCAATCATAATTAATATTGTTCTTCGCCAACTGTTGTTCTCGTCTTGCTCCACTTGTGTTGTGAATGGGATATACCTATATGATTTGTTTTTATGTATAATAGGTATAACAGGTTAAAGGCTCACGCCGTAAATGTATGTATAAATAAATAAAATAAATTATAAGTAATAATTTCATACAATACATGTAATATCTATTTATAGATCGGACGTGAAAAGCAAAGGATACTTTGTACTATACTGTACATTGCTGTATACTATTGTATACATACAAATAAAACTAATAATAATACAAGAATGGAAATGAGAATTCTTGAGTTTGGTTTGGAGGTAATAACGAAAGAGCAGCAGCATTGCGGTGCATGCTAAGTATGAAAAGAAATCTACTTTCAGATACTTTTTTGTGTGGAAACAATAAAAAAAGAGAATTCCTCCGACAGGACTGCTGCCACCTTTAATAATGATTGTCCTGGAGTATTATAATAATATTATTAACTCCGGGAATCTCTTTATATTAGTCTCTTTTTATTCTCCTGGATGCAAGAGAATCTTTGAAAACTTTGTACACTTTGAAAATTCTTTATTGAAAATCTTCAGTGGTGCAGACGTGTCGATGTAATTAAATTATTATCATTGAATGGAAATACGGTTAGATTTTTAGAAGAAAAATCTTAGGTAAAATAATCATGTTTAAAATTAAGCACAGCTTTGTTGCTTATAAGAGATAACTGAAGTGGTTCTAACTAGTTCACGTTTTGAAGATTTTAAATAACTTGCAGAAAAAAACGACATTTATGTTGACGATCGGAAAAATACTTTTCCCAAAAAGAACTTTGATAAAACGATGAAAATATACATACATATTTATTAACTTATTTATTCTTTTTGCACATCATTAATTTATAGCAGTGTTAACAAAACAAAACAAAATTTAAACTACTAGGACGATGTGCGATGGCGAGATTATCACTATCAAGTGATTTCTTCCATCTAACCACCAAACATTGTTTTTATCACTTTATTGTTATTTTTTCTCTGAGCAGGGAGGGCTATATCAATTAATTATAAATATAATTGACACATGAGAAGTGGTATCAATTCCAAATGTTTCAATTTTTATAAGCACTAAAATATTGCGTTTATTTTTTAAGTCATTAACAAATAATTTGACCTACGCTTTGAAAACTTTCTATTGTTGTTTTACAAGCGACGCTCATAGGAAATCTACAATACATAAGTTGCCAACACTTTTGTTTAAATGCACCGTAAATCATTAGTTTCTACCAGAGGCAATCAATACGTCAAGAGATTTTTTTTTGTATTCTTGCTTTTTAATGTTTTATTACGCTGGTTTTATTATTGTCTGTTATTGAATGACTTTTGACTGTTTTAAGACATTATGTATGTAATAGAAAATTCTTTATTTCGTTTAATGAGTATATAATTATACAAAAACAAATCGAATCATAGTTCAAAGCACGAGCTCTGCTAAATTTTGAGGGAATGAACTGTATTATAATTTTGTATAATTATTTAAGAAATCCAAAAACTCCTCAATAAAAAATATTTGTGTTTGAATTTTTATCGAAATTTTTAATAATGATATTCACGAAATATAAAAAGCACGTTTATACATACATATATAATATGTCCCTACCTTATAATTAATATTCATCATTCTGATTAATATCCGCGTTATAGCGTTGTATGTCGACACGAGTTTTTAATTTTCAAAGCGAAATTATTCAATATGTGTTTTTCATTTTATTTCGGCCTGAAGCTTGATTATAAACATTCACGAAATATTTTCAATTTTAAAAAATATAAACAGCAATAACATTTTCTTAGAAAAAGAACAGTGAAAAAAACCCTTAAAGCGAATAACTTTATAAATAATATTGTACCGTATTCGAAATAAAAAAAAATAATATGTTATATTCAAGTGACATTTAAATTCAGAAGAAACGTTTATCATTTTATTACTTTTATATTCGTTGAAAATGGGATTTGTTAAAGCACTCCCAAAGATCTTCACGAGAACGGTAATAAAATTTAGCAGTATTAAAATTTATATAAAAATAAATTATTTTTATATTAATATGATAAAACCATAATAACAGATAGACAAATACATCATAATAGACCCGATTTAGTATTACATGATAAACGTAATAAAATAACGTACCTAATCGACATCGCTGTCCCAAATACACATAATATACAAACAACCGTCGCTGAAAAAATACGTAAATATACAGAACTAGCAGGAGAAATAAAAAATATTTGGCATTCTAGGTCCGTTTATATAATACCTTTAGTCATGTCAGCTACAGGTATAACTCCGAAATCTTTAATAAATAATTTACAAAAATTAGATTAACCGGTTAATTTATACATTAAAATTCAAAAATCTATTATAATAAACACTTGTAATATTGTAAAAAAGTTTCTGAACACAGATATTTCAGGCACGATGCTGGTATTTTCATCCCGCGTTTTGAGCCTAATCCTTTGATATCCTGTATATCTGGATAGGTGAATTTTTCCCGGCATTAGACTGTTAAGTTTTTGTGTGATCATGACTGATCATATGGAGACTTATCTGGTTGTATAATGCTGAGAAGTGTGGATGGCAATTCTGCCGCCGCGTAAAATTAATTGTCAAAATTTTAAATGCATAATGGGCGTTTTGGAAAAAACTTTATAAAATAGATTGACAACATAGCATCTTTGGGATCAAGTTATGAGTAAATAAAATTTATTTTAGTGGACGAAATGTGGACCATCAAAATGAGTAGCATGAAACGACTGGAGACATTTGAAATGTGGATAAAATAGAAGAATGCTTCAGATGCTCTGGACAGACTTGGTCAGCAATGCAAGAGTCTTCTAAAGAGCCAGAAAGCATAGAGAACTAATGTCAACAGTTATGCACAAAAAGTGCCCTATTTACAGCATATGCTCAGAGGAGAAACTGATCATCAAGGGTTAGATTGAGGGTCGAAGAGGTGTTGGAGTGAACAAAAATACGGAGGGTCGAGGGACGCATTCTCGTAGGTGACAGTCAACGTCGGGGGGACCCTACAAAATACATGAAGAAGAAGAAGATTATTTTGATAAATACATGTGAATTTAAAAAAAAATATATGTTATAGTAGCAGTTTTTGATAATTTAAATCATCTCTAAGGACTGGTTTATAATCACTACACGTTTTTAAAATCATAACAAGGATAAAAAGAGAAAAAATGTTGCTGATGATACGTAGTAAAATATCAAAACAAACAAACGTTAATTAAACTGAGCAATATAAGTAGGGGAGAGGGGGCATGAAGGGGCCACTTTTTTTATTTGCATCATATTTTTATTGTCAGTAGGAATTTAATGCACTTAGGTGCAGTATTTTAAAGTGTAGTCCTTTAGCATTAAAATTGAATTAAAAATTGTCATATTTGCTAATAGGAACTGGAACTTTTTTTAGTTCCAACAATATTCAAAAATTGGCCCTTTCATAGCTAGGTAGTATTGAAAGGGCCATAGGAGGTGTTGAAGGGGCCGGTGTAATAATCAAAAGATTATAGTATACTTAAGGCATTTTATTTAACAAAAGTGGTTTACAATAAACATATTTGATAAAAAAAACAGCACAAACTCCTGGTAATATCAATGTACCAAAACATAGTTAAAATTTTTAGCATCATCTTATAAGAAAATAAAAAAATATATAATAACATTTGGAAAATTTTAGAAAATATTCTTAGTTCTAATAATATAAAAAATAATAACAAAACATAAACCCCAACCAACTCAACGTAACAAACACATAAATAAAATTGATATTTAAAAATTTGGAAAGGAACTGAAAAGAAACATGGACTCATACCAACCAACTCAAAAACATTTTGAGCAAAAGAAGTTGTAAAGACCTTTCTTTCCACATGACTCATGGGCCCACATTTGTACTTTTTTTACTTTTTATATTATTGACATACTTTACATTTCATCCAATCCACAGCACTTTGTGAATAGTCCTCATTACATTCTGGACAAGAATTATTTTCAGTTATCTTATCCGCATTCTTTACAGGTATTGCCATGGTTCTTTTTCTTTTTCGAGGTATTACGATTTCTTCACCAGAACTGGTATCTAAAGAATCCGAATCGTGTAAAGAAGTTCTTTCCTCTAGACAAGTTTCGGAATCATTATCGGCATACAGTTGTCTTTTTGTGCTTTTAGCAGTTTTTCTTTGGTTTTTATTTTCTGAATTTCTTTTTGTTTTTCCTTTACGTTTTCGTTCCATTTCCAAGAGCTTGTCTTTTTCGGGGGTAATCCGTAATTATCGATGTCCTTCCTTTGCGTTTGTTAGGTTGGCCTGTTTTTCTTGCACCAGCTTTTGGAAAAGGTCGTACATCCTCGGGAGATTTTAAGCGCCTGGGCGACAGAGAAGAAGTTGTAGGTTGTACTTCTTAAAGATCTGGAGATGTTAAGAGCCTGGGCGACTGTGAAGATGTTGTAGGTCGTATCTCAGAAGGATCTTGTCTATCAGTAACATTTGAGCATTAAAATCCTCTTGAGTGAAATTATTTCGGTTAAAGGGATATATCCCAGTTTTACGGAATCCACTTGTGATATTTTGTATGTTGAATGCTGCCATAAAGGCATCGTTAGCCAACTGTGCTACCTGGTATATTGTTACGGTTTTGCTGGGATTTGATAAAATCCAGTCGTTCATGGAAACTCTATATCGAGATTTAATTTTTATAATAATTCTTCCTAAGTATGTCCTTCCTATGTTAAAAGACAAAGCTGCAGATCTAACTCTTACTTTTTTCACTAAAACTTCTTTGACAGCATTCTCTATATCACATTTGGACGGACGAATTCTTTTAGATTTGGTTGAATTATTCATTGTTTTGGTAAGTAAGTACAAATCTGCAAAAAACCACAAGAAATAAATGAAATCAAGTTTAAAATAAAAAGATCACTTCTACATAAGAACGTCGTGATGAAAGGGCCATGCATTGAAAGGGCCGGCCCTTCCATCACTACATACACTGGCCCTTTCATACCATTGCTTATCAAAATAAAATAACCTCAATATCCACCTACTTATATTATGATATTACACAGAACTTAATCAAATAATTGAAGCAAAGGCTGTATATATTGCACTGAATCATAAGATATTTTATACAAATCATTAACATCAGAGTGAAAAAAATAATTAATAAATGTAAAAAACTTACTTTTCTGGTGAGAAAACAACAAGCGCAGACAATCCGTTTACACTGTGTCGCCGAACTGTCAACTAATAGCGGGAAAGAGACATCCATTGTTGCCACCAAAACAAATAAAAGAATGCGTAGTAATCATATCGCAAGGTAATCCGACAGCGATTGGCCCTTTCAAAACCTGGCCCTTTCATGCCACTTCTCCCCTACTAATTTATTTATTCAAATTAAAACTGTAGATATTATGAGAACAAAGCAATGGTGTGATTTATGAGATGATCGATTTCAGAATATTAAAGAAAGAAATCAATACACTCAGAATACAAGTCAACTAAGTTGAAAAAAACATTTGGCATCTTTTAGTTAATAAACAAAAATATGCACTTATTTTATATTCCTGGTAATTTTTTTACTTATGTATTCATTTGCATACGGTGCAAGCCTTTTATATTTCCCAACACATACGACATGAACAATACAAATTGACACAGATACACATTATAAAATCGTTAATGAATTTAGGAATTTAAATTAATAAAAAAAACACAAGTCACAGAATAAAAAATGAGCAAACCTTATTTTAGTTCTGTTAATGATATATGAGTTGAAAATATCAAATACAAGAAAATATACTATTGCGTTTTTTTTACTTTTTGATAGATTGTTTTTATAGAACTATGTATTCTTACAAAGCATAACACTCAATCTGTTCACTGTGTGGGTTGCTAGGGAGTAGAATTCCATAATGATATTAAAAAACAATGTAGTGGAAAAACAACATTTGTTTTTATTTTTAAAAAATTGCAAGTTTTTTCTTTTCCTTTCTGTAGAAGAATGTAGAAATGTGTAAGAGCATCTAAAAAACACTCAACATTGAAGATTCAGCGGTAAGGCATGCTACTCAAAACGAATGTTGTATTTATTATTTCAAAGAGATGACGACCTTTATGCTCATTGTATACATGAATTTACTAGCTACTTAACTTATAAAAAAATATTTGAGAATTAACATAATATATATAATATAGCATATTTCAGAGGACTGAGTCATACCTAAAAAGTTTGAACATTGATAATAAATATGTGAAAATTTTGGATAAAGGTTATAAATATAATTTAAATTCAGTTAATAACAATAATTTAAGACAGCTGGCAATAGATCTGGAGATCGCGTTAGATAACAAAAAAGATAGTGACAAAAAATATCAGTGTACTAAAATCATTCGAAAAAATTTAAACACACCAAAATTAAAAGAAAATGAAAATGTGATATTAAAAGAGTTTAGCAAATTCACTAAAAATAATAGTCTGACAGTTACCCGCGCCGATAAGGGAAACTCAATTATAATTTTAAATGATAGTGATTACATAAATAAAATGGATGAATTGCTGATGGATACCAATGTCTTCAAGAAAATTGAAAAGGATCCGACGGAAAAATATCAACGAAATGTAAAAAGTGTTGTTAATAAACATGGATATATTTTTGATAATATTCAAAAATATAAACTATCGGTTATGAACCCAATGCCTCCACAATTATATGGATTAGTCAAGATACACAAAGAAGGTAATCCGATTAGACCAGTTTGTTCATACACACAAGCTCCAGCATCACATCTATCCAAATATATTAATACGTTATTTCTAAATACCACAAATTTTAAACCTAAATATTCCATTAAAAATTCGATCGAATTCAGTAATAAGTTAAAAAATAGTGTACCCCTTAAAAACTGCATAATGGTGTCTTTCGATGTAAAGAGTTTGTTTACAAACATTCCTGTAAATGAGACAATGAAAATCGTTAATGATATTTTGACCAAGAACTGCACCGACCCTAAAATAATTCAAGGTATAAATGATACTCTCAACGAATGCATTAATCAAAATTATCTCTCTTTCAACGACTGCATATACCAGCAAATAAATGGTCTTCCTATGGGTAATCCATTATCACCTCTACTAGCGGACATCTACATGAACCATTTTGAAGAAAACCTCTTTGAGTCAGGACATCCACTACTAAAACTCATTAATAATTACGCAAGATACGTGGATGACATTTTTTGCACATTCAGTGGAACGAGAAGACAGCTGGATACATTTTTCACTTTTTTAAATAGTATGAATAAAAACATTAAATTTACCATGGAACTAGAAGAAAATAACGCAATAAACTTCCTAGATCTGACTATATTAAGAACTGATAATAAATACGAGTTTCAAATATACCGTAAATCTACATACACTGACACAATAATTCATTCAAAATCAAACCATCCAATAACGCATAAGATGGCGGCATTCCATTCGATGATTCACCGACTGTTATCCATACCACTTAATCAAGATAATTACAATAAAGAATTGAACACTATAATTGACATTGCAAACAATAATGGATACAATAGCATGTTAATACATTCACTATTAAATAAAAAAATCAAACAACAGTAAATACATAAATTTATATATCCAAAAACAACAGACACAGATATCAAGCACTGGAGAAAATTACTGTATGTGGGTAATGCTACGGATGAATGTAGTACAAAATGCAAGAAAGCAGATTTCAAACCAGCATACTATACTAAAAATAATATAGGCAAACTAATTTTTAATCGTAAAAAAAGGACAATCAACAAATTGGATTACTCGGGAGTATACAAGTTAAACTGTAAGAATTGTGCCACATCATATATTGGACAAACAGGAAGAAAAATCAGACAAAGGGTTGAGGAACACAAAGAGGCTGTAAAAAATATTTCAATAAACTCAGAAATGGCTGACCATTGTCGTGATACGGGACACTCAATAGATCTGGATAACATTGATATTCTACATAAATCATCCAAAGGATATAATTTAAATATCTTTAAAATATTGAAATTAATAGGCATGTGATAAATAATAGTTGTACTGTTATAAATAAACAGATCCCTCCATTGTCCTCACCTCTTATCTATCCTTTTGTATATTCCGATCCACCTTGTAAACCAACCACATAATTATTATTTCTTAGAAATGGGAAATCCCCATACAAATGTATAATGCTTATGTATACCAGCAGATTTTGTTTTGTGTTTAGTTGTAAGTGAGCACTGATGATGTTAATATAACGAAAGATCTTTGCTAAAATATTTAAAATAAATAACAAGTGAAAGTAAACAGTGTTTTTGATTTTATTTTTATAACAAAATTTATTAAAAAGTTTAAATATTCTAATTAATTAACAATATTTATTTCATCTATTTTGATACACCCATCAAATAACAATATTTGAAGTAAATTTTGTAATTTTGAAAATTTTGTAAAAGAAGTAAAAAAAAAAAAAAAAAATAAAGATGAGGAGTGTGGCTGGCAATTTCACCGCCGCGAAAAAAAAATAAAGGTTTAGTAAGAAGTAGGTACCAGAGAGAGAGTTGGTATTGCTTACCAAATTCAAAAAGCTGTTCTTTCTTGATTGACGTTTTAACAATAGAAGACAAATGATAGAAGGTAGGTACGTACGTATATTGAGTGAAAATGAAAAGAATTAAAAATGTATTACAGTGCCGACTGATGTTGAAATCAATGATTTGATATTAAAAGCATTACGAATTATACGAATAATTCAAAACTTTTGATTTATTTTTTACTACAACGATAAAATCATTCTAATTATAACTTTTTGAAAAAGATAACTATTGATTTTTTTATCATGAAAACTGTCGTGTAAACGGACAAATATTTTTAATCTTTTAGATATATAATCTGTAAACTTTCGAGTGCCTTGCAAAAGGCAGATATTAAAAATAATCTATCAGCCATAGAAAAGATGAAAGAAATCACTTCATAGTGATAATCTCACCACTGCATATCGTCCTAGTATTTTAAATTCTGTATTGTTTTGTTAAAATTGTTAGGTATATAATGATGATTTGCAAAAAGAATGAATAAATAAATGAGGTATATCACCTATCTTATTTGTCTATATTTCACTGGTACGGAGGGGACAACCCGTATGTTTATTAAATCAGAGATGTCACGATGGTACACTGAGAAAAATACTCAAAACGAATCATTGGTACGGTACTATCAGATTAGGACCAGAGATAATATTAACTCTTCGCAAACAAATCATTGGTAAATTTACCAACAACTTGTTTACGAAGAGTTAATATTATAGATTCGTACTAATGAATCGTTTGTACGATCTCTGGTCCTAATCTGATAGTACGTACCAATGATTCGTTGTGAAATTTCGTTAGTATTTTTCTCAGTGTATGTATATACAAAGGGATTGAGATTTGAATAAAATGTATTCTGGTTTTCTAGAAGCAAATCGGTGAGAACAATTAACTGTAATATTTAAATACATGATAATGCGAAATAAAAAAAGAAGTACGATACGTTATTTAATCAAAGAAATAAAAGTACAAAGACGCTCCAACTCTCTGTTAGTAATAAAGAACTGGAAATAATAATAGTTTATAAGAAAATGTTCTTAAAAGTGCATAAAAAGGAGTGTGAAATTTATTATTTTATAAAAATAAAACAACAAGTAAAGCAAAGCATTGTTAGAATGGCACAATGGATGTAAAATCCTTTGAAAAGAGACTATAAACTATAATAATAGGTATACAGCAGTTGTTATATGTTGTACTGACTGAAACATTACGTATATTATTACTGCGAGATGAATAAAATAATCACTACTTATTTATGTAAAGAAATGTAACGAGGCCATAGTTACATATTGAAATAGTATCATATGAATATTTTCATAAGCTTGTTCTACTGGCAAATGAAGTTAATTTACTTTTGCAAGACTTGATTGATGAAATAATTTCCATATTAATTAATACACACACACACATTGGTAAGAGTATTAAATTTACCCTTAAACTGTGAAGATTCCAGAACAAGGCCGTGGGTAAGAATCACAAAAGTATGGATCATTTACCAATATCCAATAAGGTCTAAATTTCATACATAGTTAAATACCATCACGATAATTATTAAGAGGGGGGTAGCCATTAGATCAAATGCACGTAATAAACATGTAAGTCATCCTCTTCATGCCAACAGAAGTACAGCCATTCAGGATAGGTGGCATATCTCATCGCTGTTAATATGAAAATAGGTAATGTTTTACGAATATTTGCCATTTACAGGATACGCAAAAACTACAGAAAAGAGAAAACTATTATTTTTGGGAGTCCACAAAATTTTACGCTTAATGTATTTGACACATAAAAGCCAAATATATGGGTGATGCGATGGTTTACCAATGTACAAAATCATTTGAGATTAATTACAAATTGTTCTAAAATCTAACCTAACGATGTTCAACAGTGGCCGGACTTGGTGGATTAAGCATGCGAGTGAAATGGATCGGAACTGTGGGTAAATCCTTCTTTCACATTGTATTTTATAAAATAAAACAAAATAAAGTTATCGAAGATCCATTTGGGGTCAATTTGGGGTAAAAACAAATTGTTCAATTTACGTGTCAACTTCATTTTAAATAAATATCTATCTATCTATCTATCTATACAGCCACTACTGTCCACTGCTGAACATAGGCCTCCCTCATATTTCTCCAGGCAGCTCTATCTTGTGCCTTCTGAATCCAATCACCAGCAATCCTCTTTACGTCATCCGACCATCTAGTGGGCGGTCTCCCTCTACTTCTCTTATCTTCTCGAGGTCTCCACTCCACTACCCTCTTTGTCCATCTTTGATCGGTGAATCTAGCGACATGTCCCGCCCACGCCCACTTCAGTTTTGTAATTCTTTCAACAACGTCAGTAACTCCGGATCTTCTGCGAATTTCTGTGTTGCGTATTCTGTCTGACAGTCTTATGTGGAGCATGTCCCTTTCATGTTTGCGCTGTGCCACTCGGAGCTTCCTGACGGCCGCTTTTGTGAGCGTAAGCGTTTCTGCACCATAGGTCATGACGGGTAGCACGCACTGATCGTATAATTTGCGTTTCAAACATTGGGGGATGTCGCTAGTGAAAAGCTTCTTCAGGTTACCGTAGGCTGCCCACCCAAGACATATTCTTCTCTGCAGCTCTACGGTTTGGTTATCTCGTGAGAGTGTAATGCTATGTCCGAGGTATTTATATTCATTGACTTCTTCTATTGTTTGGTTGCCAATGATAATTTTCCCACCAAGAACTAAGTTTGTCATCAATTTTGTTTTGCCTGCATTTATAAGGAGCCCCACCCTTTTTGTTGCTTCCATGAGCTCCTTTAACATGTCGCACGCCTCTTTTAGATCTTCTGATATTAATACGATATCGTCTGCGAATCTCAAATTGCTTAGGTTTACTCCAATAACTAAATAAAAATAAATTTAAGACAATTTTCGAAAGCAGAGACTGAATAAAGCTAGTTTATTTATTGCATGTAAGTATAACTGTACTTCTTTCAGTTTTACTATTCGTGTATGATCCACATTCTAAGAAATAGTATTCTACTGCTCCCATTATTAATAATATCTTAAATAAAAATACACATTTAATATATCATAATATTATATAACGTACTTTTAAAGTATGGATATTCAACACTTTCATTAAGTTATTATTATTAAAATATCTTGAATAATAAAATAAAAAGAAGTGTAACGAAACAAAGTGAATCGCGAAAAGATTGAAGCAAGTCACAGTAGCAGATACTATTTTGAGATAAATTATTATCTAAAAAGAAAAAAAATATTATTTTCTATGTTAGCAATAATACTAACATGATAATTGGACACTAAGGGTAATCGATTATATACTATTTGTACAATAAGAGATATTTCAAACTTATTATGCAACAGGCTCAGTTCTTGAGAGATAATATCCTAAAGTGGGATCAAGAAAATCATTTAATTATTATTTTTGCACACAATCATTATAATTATATCAGTGCTAACAAAACAATATAAAATTAAAAAAAAAACTAGGACGATGTGCAGTGGCGAGATCATCTCTATAAAGTGATTTCTTCCATCTACATAACCTCGACACATTGAGATAAAAAAACAAATTTACTTACAAAAAATATATACAAAACATCAATACACAAAAAAAAAGAAAGAAAATTTAAAATAAAATTTGACACACACCCAACATGTGGTAGGGAATATGGATCAGAGAAGGGGGGGGGGGAACGGATACTGAGTTAGAAGATAGCATTTTTCCCTTTACAGAAGTTTTAAAAAACATTAAGCGATTGTGAAACTTTATGCGAAGAAGGAAAATTGTTCCAACAACGAGCACCATAAACTGAGAATGATTTCGAGAAATAATTGGTACTGTGCTCTGATGACGCGCCCAGATTAATAAAATATGTACATAAAATTCAAAATCTAAGATTTTAAATGCTATTATTCTCAATAATACAACACTAACGAATACAAATGAATACTTTGAGCATAATAGTCTTCTTTCATTTTAACAGCTTTACATTTTCCTTCTTCAAAGGGAATGACTTATATAATTCATTCCTACTAGTAGTGTTGTGGAATTCTCAAGAAATAATTTTTCGAGAAATTTATCGAGAAATTTCTCGGTAAATTTCTCGAAGTAGAGAATTTCCGGAGATTTTTTTTATTTAACAGTATAATAATAATAAATACTTAATTCAATCAATCAATAACAATGTACAAATGTTGAGACAATTTATCACCAATATGGCTGCAATTAATTATGGAAACAAAAAAATGTTAGGTACCTACATAGAAAAAAGTGCTAATAACTAGTGAAAAATCTTGATATTTGACGCCCCACATGCCCATATTTAAGTTTAGAAAAAATTGCAGGTACCTACATGGAAAAAAGTGTTAATAACCTCTGATTTGGGCCTTAATCAACCCCACAAATTTTTGCATCAATTAGGTTGACTGCGAAGTGTACTGGGCGAAAGGTCATAATACCACTAAGAAAAATTATGGAGAGAAATTTCTCTTCCATCAGAGGAGAAATTCTCGGAAAAATTTCTCGTTCTCGAGAAATTTCTTTGGAGAATTTTCTCTTCTCACATCACTACCTACTAGTAATACCTTCATATATACATACAAACATACATACATATTATTATTATTATAACGGTGAGACTACATGGTACATATTGTCATGAAATGAATATATACAAGACGGTATATATTATTTTTATATACCTAGATCGTATATTTGTAGTAGGTAATTAATTTGGGAATGAGGCAATCTCAAGTGGTTGTTGAACACAACTATCTATGTAGGGGACAGATACAGATATATTTCGGTGTGTGTCTGGAAGAGATGGATGTAGTTTTTTTTTGTTGCTTTGGGTCGACATTTTCAGGGTCTGAAGAGAGGACACATATTACTCCTGGCAGTTCGTTTCGAATTCTTAAGAAATTAGGTTGTGCCCATATTAGTTTTAAAAGCAGTGTTGGAATTTATTGATTAAAGAATAATTAATTGTTGGACACAACCAAAGTATTATTTATGATTTTGGAGTGATATTCACGTACAGAGTGGATATAATATTTTACATCCTAAATAATAATTGTATTAAATAACAGATTCAGTTACCTGCCAACCGCAAAGCTAAGTGTTTTAATATTATTTTATTATTTATATCTAGGTGCTAGGATACTCTCAGGATGTCTATTGTCTACAAGGCAATATTTGTACTCAAGGATTTATTATTTTACAGATTTTGAAAACAAAGGAATTATGTGTTATATATATATGTTATTTTCAGTATAATTTTGTATGTATGTATGTATGTACCTGTGACTGATATAATATAGCGCGGTACGACACGCCTAGAACTAGACCAATAGCAGTGGCGCACAGATCTACCTAATATTATATTTTTATTTAATTTATTTTACCATTACGAAGGATTAAGCAGTTTGGAGAGAAGCTTTATGTTGAGCAGGATATTATTTATTTATTTAATTACATATTTTATCATCGATGTCATTTGTCTTCTATAAACTTACTGGATTTTTCTACTTATATTGCTGTGACATTCTAGAATGTATTAATTAACAATTTTGCAAGGCATGGTTATATCGTATTGTTTATGTATTATTATATTAATATATTTATATTAATACCATTTATCCAAAAATCCCTACATAAACCCTTTTCCTTCTAGGGAATGTAGTTTTGTCCAGTCGTTTGTTAGGCCCCAGACGATTTGGGTACGACGTTATTCCTTTCTTAACAAAATATATGATATTGTAGTATATAATTATGCATGATAATTATTTAAATCAAATTTTGTAAATATAAGTACATAGTTCAACTAACAAAATTCTCTCCTTTCCCTATATGCTGGAGGACCCACAATCCATTATAAGGTCTTTGGGCATTTGTAAATGGATATTATGTTTAATTAACTTTAATTATTATTAACTGGTTGGTAAATCACTGTTCGTGATATTGCTAGCTATATTAGTAGTCTATCTTATCAGTTCTGTAAGAACACACCTTGCAATCATTAACATGGTTGGATGTGCGTAGAGATTGGTGGTGCTTTCTCTGCGTATAAATCAACTTAACCAATGAAAAAGTATTTATTTCAAATGTTCTCCGACTGAAGCAGGTACAGCTCCATTCCTCGAATTTCTGCTAGAGTATAGCTTGAAGGGGTTATCTGCGCCCTTTGGCTGAAGCTCAATGATCAGGAATCTTTAGAACTAATATCATTATATGTTTGCATCTCCGCATGTTTGCAATATATTGCATGTCCTAGTGAAAATATATCTTATATATTATTTTATATATATTCGTGGTGTAGAATAGTGCACTCGGGCTCAAAATGCGGCATGGGACAGTTTGAGACGTGAGGGAGCGGAGGCGGCGCTCCTTTAGCATGGACACAGCATGCTTTCCATGCACTAACATGGTAGTTAGTCTCTGAAAAATGATGTCATAGCAATCGTGTTGAAATTTAATTAATATTCAAAAGTAATAAAGTTATGTTTTCGGGTGCGCCACTGTCCTTTACGACGCAACGAATTAGTAGGTATGTTGTAGAACATATGTACATACATCGGCTATAGAAACTATGAAATGGTTATCTTATGTAGGGACATAGGTCGGCAACCAGTTACCATACAACATTCTCGTAATGATATAGAATAATATTATTTGAATTTTATTTTATGATGATTGTTATGTTATATTTTGTTATGTTTTATTATGCTCTATTTTTATTATGTTATTTTACAGTATCTCAAGGTAAGTGATCTGACGTCAAAGTTGATCTCAGAGTTAATATGTATCAAAATTCATGTTTAAATTGTTTTATTGATTTTGTGATTTTGTTGTTCTTTTGATTATTGAAATGTATATTTCAGGTGACTTATTTTGCGTTTTTAAAAATACACAACGTAGGTAAAATTATCGGCAAAACACAACGTACTGGGTCCTAATCTACGAAAATAGTTAATAGGTAAATCGAGACGATCACGAAAGGCCAAAATTCGTTAATTAATTTAATTAGGAATGCGATATTTCGTACGTATATTTGCAACAATGCGAAAATTCATACAATTCTTAGCTAGTCGGATAGGGATGTAAATTCTAGTTTGGGAATCATTTATTACAGTAGGTATAGTTTAGAAGCTAGGATGTTGCAAATTCGGAGCTTAGAATGGTTTAAAATAGGTAGGATCATCACAAATGGTGCCTCAGATCAGGATATTATGTCTGTCATTGCAGACATAAACTGGGTTTTTACGGAGTAGAAGTGGGTTTTGGGTTTGCGATGATAAATAACTAAAATCATGAATATTGGAGGGGGGGAAAGCATAAATGGGTTTTGAGGAGTAGAACTGGGTTATGGACAGAGGAATGTGTTTGGTTTTTGAGGAGAGAAATAAAATTTATTCTTGGTAGATGTAGCGAGGAAATTGGTTGTTGATTTTTTACTTCGAGAACCGCGGGTTGGTTACCCATGGATTATAGTGTTAGGCAAATTCGGCAACATATTATATTTATGTTTGGCTATCTATAGGTATATACCTAACATTATACATAAGAATAGTGAACCCTTGAGAGTTCATTCGGAATTATGTCCTTATGAATAGTCTAATAAAGAGCGCTTGTGATTCAGGTATAAAATTGGATAGGTATATATATGTTGAAATCCTGAATAGTTCTTTATTTTATTCAATAATGTATATAGGTAGGTACCAAAAATATGTACTTTCATAAGAAGATTGGGTGTTAGAAAAATGGAATATTATATTCCCAAGTAGACTTGTAAACATGGGTATTATGTATGCGAAGTGTATTTTATGTATATGGGTATATGACTAGAGTTTTTAGGATTTTTAGATATTATAGTATTTGGGTAAAATGGATAAATAATAGGTATTATTATTTCTTGAGGAATATGGTCTTAACATTTTACAGTATTTGTAAGTTAAGTGTTTGTTTTTAAACTTTTAGAATTCTGTCAAGTTAATTATTTGGGGTGTGAAATAAATTTATGATCGAGGTAAGAATGGTGAATATATTATTGAGTTTGAAATAATATTAGACCAGATTTTATGAGTATCTGATAACATACATAATACAATATATGCATGGAGCGGATGAGAAGGCGATAGCCGAATGATTATTGATTATGATTACGGTTATATGTTAAACGGTTAGCTGGAAGAAATTACAGGCTAGGGGGGGGGGGGGAATGATCGGCTAAGAGTGGAGACAGTCTACACGGAAAGTATACTCTTTAAAACCAGGAGGGGCATTCCAGGATCTGGAGTTTTAGGAAACGTTGGAACTCTTTGTATACCCTGAAAGGTGGTATCTATCATTTCAAAATTGAGGACAAGAGAATACTCATTTATGAAAATGTTCTAAGGAGAAAAGAGGTTGATGTTCGCCGATATAATACATCGTCTTCCAAATAGAGAAATAAGATGTACCTACAACCTATGAATCCTAGGATATAATAATGATTAAAACGTTATATTATTCTAAACCAAGAACGAGATAGGAAATAATATTATTACTGGAATGAAAAAAAAAAAAAACTATAGTTTTAAATAAAGATGCAAGCAGAAAGGTATACGGGATATTATAGTACCTAACGGGATGTATGCAATCAGTGGTTGTTAAACTATGGGACTGATTTGGTGATATTGTCTGAATGGAACAAGGAAATCTGAGACATAAAGTATACGAGGTTATATAGGAAATATTTGAGTTGAATATCTGTTGGTAGGATACCAACATGATTTACTTGCAAGAAACTTGGTGAAAAGTTTGGACAGCGATGATAGTAGTTTTATTGGAGGCCAGAAGGGTGATGTGATGAGATTATGTAGCATTGGATCCTCTCTGTTAACCCAAAAGAGAGTGGTGTACAATAACATAAATCGCTGAAGAGAAGTAATTTGATAAGAAAGTACAACGCTATGATGTAACAGTTTGAGAATCGATTGTGAATCTATCGAAGTCACTAATGGACTAAACTATTTTAATGTGTTATAATTTTAAAATTGTGGTGTCAAATATTATAATAATATTATTCAATAGTGTTAGAGTGAAGATGTGAACTATAAAGTGCTTAGTTATTAATATTATTTTACAAGTGGAACGAATATTACGATATGTGCATATGGAGTTACAATTGTGTGTATTATATTTAGTTGTGTGTGTGATATAGTTTGAAATAGATAAGTGTTTTTTTTTCAGGACTTTTGAAATGAATGAGGACGATTCATATATATATATACCTAATATGTAGGTATATACATTAGGTGACTGTTATATTGGATACAAGGGAAATTCTATATACCTATTATAGAATAACATATTGGGATGTATTATGTAGATATTGTCAATGCAACTCGTTTAAATATTGTGTTATGTATCTTATATGCGTGAATGTGCGTAAACACATTGAGGGAGGGGTTCCCACCACTTACCCCTGGATGTTCAAGAACATAGTACGTTATCTTTCTCTTGATTATTTGTGGTATTATTATGGGTGATTTATTTTACGTAATTATAGGTATTTTGAGTTAGCTGTTCGCGTTTGAAATTATTTAGGCACATTGTCAACATATTATCACGAATTTTGTTGGTTAGCTGGAGGATGTTGCACTACTTGTAGAATTATGTGGCTTGATCACGTGGATCAAATTCTTATGGACGGCTGCGTGTTGACTAGGAGAAAACGGGATGCATTGTGTGAGGGATTGTAAGGCAGTGATGGAGGCGAGGGATGTGTGCCAAGATAGAAGGATTTGTCGTTTGGTTCTCTCTGTCTACCCCATCTGAGACGCAGCGTGATGGTGCTGAGAGATGAATGGTTATTTAGGATGGGTTGCCGGTGGAGAGTTGGTCTCCCACTTTCTTCCGTGAGTTTTCGGGTGTCCTGTGGGAGGACGGGTGTTCTAGAAAATTAAGACATTTAGCATCTTGGATACAATGAGGTTTGCCGCCGTTTTGAATGTCTTGAATTTGTGTCGGTACGGAGAGGACGATTTGCGTATCTATTGTGTGCTGCTGGACTACTGGCTGCATCGGCAAAGGAATCATGGATATGAGACATCTGGCGAGTAGTACAAGATTGGTGTTACCAGCGAATTGGATCACCCTGAAGAATGCATATATGGACTATAGGGAACCACAAGTACTATGGATAATTATAATGATGTGTGAATATGATCACATGAAACGAATTTTAACAAAATGCAACTTGGATATTTAAGTATTGGGATAAACTTGTTATTACTATTTTATGTTCTATAGATGTGATGACATAAAATAATAACAAAACTCGAAATAATAAAATATAACAGAATATTAAAATATTATGTTATGTTGGGACAATAATATTGAACGAGAATTTCTCAAGTGGACGCATCGGTGTGTTATGTGCATGCATGTATTATTATTATTGATGACTTGAATAGAGGAACACAGTTGACGGGGTACCTACGACCTATCGGAATACAGGGGCGTACTCGAAAGTTGGAATTAAATAATTATGAAAAATAATTAGAAAATAAATAATTGTTTGTGAGATAATGCCTCATCCATTTTGTCTTCAGCATGATCTCAAAGGGGGGATGTCATGAAATGAATATATACAAGACGGTATATATTATTTTTATATACCTAGATCGTATATTTGTAGTAGGTAATTAATTTGGGAATGAGGCAATCTCAAGTGGTTGTTGAACACAACTATCTATGTAGGGGACAGATACAGATATATTTCGGTGTGTGTCTGGAAGAGATGGATGTAGTTTTTTTTTGTTGCTTTGGGTCGACATTTTCAGGGTCTGAAGAGAGGACACATATTACTCCTGGCAGTTCGTTTCGAATTCTTAAGAAATTAGGTTGTGCCCATATTAGTTTTAAAAGCAGTGTTGGAATTTATTGATTAAAGAATAATTAATTGTTGGACACAACCAAAGTATTATTTATGATTTTGGAGTGATATTCACGTACAGAGTGGATATAATATTTTACATCCTAAATAATAATTGTATTAAATAACAGATTCAGTTACCTGCCAACCGCAAAGCTAAGTGTTTTAATATTATTTTATTATTTATATCTAGGTGCTAGGATACTCTCAGGATGTCTATTGTCTACAAGGCAATATTTGTACTCAAGGATTTATTATTTTACAGATTTTGAAAACAAAGGAATTATGTGTTATATATATATGTTATTTTCAGTATAATTTTGTATGTATGTATGTATGTACCTGTGACTGATATAATATAGCGCGGTACGACACGCCTAGAACTAGACCAATAGCAGTGGCGCACAGATCTACCTAATATTATATTTTTATTTAATTTATTTTACCATTACGAAGGATTAAGCAGTTTGGAGAGAAGCTTTATGTTGAGCAGGATATTATTTATTTATTTAATTACATATTTTATCATCGATGTCATTTGTCTTCTATAAACTTACTGGATTTTTCTACTTATATTGCTGTGACATTCTAGAATGTATTAATTAACAATTTTGCAAGGCATGGTTATATCGTATTGTTTATGTATTATTATATTAATATATTTATATTAATACCATTTATCCAAAAATCCCTACATAAACCCTTTTCCTTCTAGGGAATGTAGTTTTGTCCAGTCGTTTGTTAGGCCCCAGACGATTTGGGTACGACGTTATTCCTTTCTTAACAAAATATATGATATTGTAGTATATAATTATGCATGATAATTATTTAAATCAAATTTTGTAAATATAAGTACATAGTTCAACTAACAAAATTCTCTCCTTTCCCTATATGCTGGAGGACCCACAATCCATTATAAGGTCTTTGGGCATTTGTAAATGGATATTATGTTTAATTAACTTTAATTATTATTAACTGGTTGGTAAATCACTGTTCGTGATATTGCTAGCTATATTAGTAGTCTATCTTATCAGTTCTGTAAGAACACACCTTGCAATCATTAACATGGTTGGATGTGCGTAGAGATTGGTGGTGCTTTCTCTGCGTATAAATCAACTTAACCAATGAAAAAGTATTTATTTCAAATGTTCTCCGACTGAAGCAGGTACAGCTCCATTCCTCGAATTTCTGCTAGAGTATAGCTTGAAGGGGTTATCTGCGCCCTTTGGCTGAAGCTCAATGATCAGGAATCTTTAGAACTAATATCATTATATGTTTGCATCTCCGCATGTTTGCAATATATTGCATGTCCTAGTGAAAATATATCTTATATATTATTTTATATATATTCGTGGTGTAGAATAGTGCACTCGGGCTCAAAATGCGGCATGGGACAGTTTGAGACGTGAGGGAGCGGAGGCGGCGCTCCTTTAGCATGGACACAGCATGCTTTCCATGCACTAACATGGTAGTTAGTCTCTGAAAAATGATGTCATAGCAATCGTGTTGAAATTTAATTAATATTCAAAAGTAATAAAGTTATGTTTTCGGGTGCGCCACTGTCCTTTACGACGCAACGAATTAGTAGGTATGTTGTAGAACATATGTACATACATCGGCTATAGAAACTATGAAATGGTTATCTTATGTAGGGACATAGGTCGGCAACCAGTTACCATACAACATTCTCGTAATGATATAGAATAATATTATTTGAATTTTATTTTATGATGATTGTTATGTTATATTTTGTTATGTTTTATTATGCTCTATTTTTATTATGTTATTTTACAGTATCTCAAGGTAAGTGATCTGACGTCAAAGTTGATCTCAGAGTTAATATGTATCAAAATTCATGTTTAAATTGTTTTATTGATTTTGTGATTTTGTTGTTCTTTTGATTATTGAAATGTATATTTCAGGTGACTTATTTTGCGTTTTTAAAAATACACAACGTAGGTAAAATTATCGGCAAAACACAACGTACTGGGTCCTAATCTACGAAAATAGTTAATAGGTAAATCGAGACGATCACGAAAGGCCAAAATTCGTTAATTAATTTAATTAGGAATGCGATATTTCGTACGTATATTTGCAACAATGCGAAAATTCATACAATTCTTAGCTAGTCGGATAGGGATGTAAATTCTAGTTTGGGAATCATTTATTACAGTAGGTATAGTTTAGAAGCTAGGATGTTGCAAATTCGGAGCTTAGAATGGTTTAAAATAGGTAGGATCATCACAATATGTACATATCTACATCACTTAAGGATGAATAAAAGGATTTCAAGGGCCTACCTCCTCTTCTAAGCCTTCTTCTATAACCGTTGAGTGATTCCTTTATAGCAGATATTAAGCTTACCTGAAACAAACATAAGAAGAAAGTTATAAAACTTCATCGGCAAAATATATTATTTCCAGATAAATGAAATATCTTGTGCTTACATTCACAATTTTTTTCAAGTTTTGAATGAAGATTTTCTTAATAAAAGTTGATTTTTTTAAAGTTATTAAATACATTTTTTCATTGTTCGTAATACGATATTGTTAATTCTTCATAATGGAAGTTAAAAGATGATAATGGGACATGGGATAGTAAAAAATTCACTGTGTCGGTGTTAAAGTAGTAGAATTCCATAATGAAATTAAATACTAAATTTTTTCTACTACAATGATTTTTTTTATCGAGAGGGAGAGAGAGAGAAGATTGATATTGTCCTTGAAAGACGTAAGGCGTCTCTTTCAATAAAAAATCAACATACCTAGAAGAAAAAAAAAGAAGTTTTTAATATCATTCTAAAACATACTTATATCTCAGATGCAGATCTTTTACTATAAGAAGATACTGCTATTGTTTTTATTTAATAGATGAAGTGTACCCCCTTCCTCAATGTCTTATTTTATTCTGACATGGTAAGGACAATCTTTACGTTTATTACATGCTATTCTTCCGCTCGTTATTCCACCTGCTTTAATGTGATTAAAGAGGGACATTCATTGTGATTTATTGGATAAGCACATATATTTTATACAATTTATATAAAATATGTAGGTCCTACAACGACTTCGCTTTAAGTGTGATATTTTCTCTCATTCACACAATCATCAAAATTTTAAACTGTTAATTAAATTAAAAAAATATTTCTTCCCCTTGCAACATTCTAACATAGGATTGTTCCTCTCAAAAATATTTACATTGAATAAAAGTTTAAAATAAGTGTACAAACAATTACAAATAAAATATAAGTTAATTAAAAGGTGCTTCGAAAAGTTTGCTTAAAAAACTTCGAAATTTCTATTAAGTTGCATTTCGAATAAAATTTTAATTAGTTCACCATTCTGCATTTTATTAATTTGCATCCTGAAAAGGGTTTTTGATGAAAGTTTTTAATCATCTGATTGAAAAATCATTTCAGTATCAAATAAACTTTTACATTTTCTCTACGTAGGTACTACTTACTGTTTACATTGATAGATAGAGCTTTTTTCAACTTTGAATAAATTAATTCGACTCTCTCACCCCTACGTAGATTTCCATCCCCTAATGTAATTCTTGTATTATTAATGATTAAAGCCTGACTACATGATAATATCGAAAAATACTTTATTTGCATTTTGATTGCTTTTTATTTTTTATTTTAATCCCCATGTTAAGTTGCACACGAAAGATCAAGCACCTTTATATCCATATTTCGCATATGATGGAAAATAATGTCATGCATACAGTAAGTTCATAAATTATAGGTATGTGGATAGAATGAACTACAATATAGTATGACAAATAGAAGTAATATATCATCCGTAGTGTTGAAAAAAGTGTAAAAACATGGCTTTCAGATGGACTAGATCGTTTAAGCTAGATTTAAGAGAGAATGCAGAGGAGGAACAATAACTACTACTATTACTACTATACCATCATGGCATATCCCACAAGTGGGGTAGCCAGCAAACCAGCTGCATGTAAATAACATGCAAGCTGTCCTCTCCGTGCCAATATAAAATCAAGACATTCAGGATGGGTAGCAAATCTCATCGCTGAATTTAAAATGTAAAAAGTCTTAATTTTTTCGAACATCTGCCTTTTTCAGGACACTCGAAAACTTACGGAGAAGATAACAAATAAAAGAGGACTAAACAAATAATAAAAAATTGAAAAAAAAAACACTCAAAGTACACTACATATGGCACATGGTTGCACGTTATGGCACAAATAGTTTCGTAGTGGGTATAATCCTTGAATCTGAAGAACCGATAGAAAAGAAGAATTAACAAAAAATAAACGTAAACGATTAAAAAAAGTTATTCCTAAACAGATGTCGAACATAATGGTTTGAAACAGGAATTGGTGAGATTGGTGAACGTATCATGAGTAAAGTACACTTAAACTGCCTTAGCCGATTTGTAAGCATCGGAACACCTTTCTAGTGTCCTTTTAGAGGGAGTTTGGGTAATCTGTTGGTTGTGCAGATGAAATGTCTGTTGATTAATAATATTCTTGATATCTTCACTCACACAGGTGTAGACAATCCAGAAAAATGCTCAAACTATGTATAAAGACCAAAGAAAATCTTCACCTTCGTCGTGGACGAGAATTGTTAAGTACAGAATGACGGGTAAATGGAAATCTCCAGATTTCTGCGGAATCCTGGTGGACGATGAGTCTCCTTCAATGTTCAAAATGTGTGAAGATACTTAACTCTTTAGTGTTATGATCTTAACAATTTTTAAAAGAATTTCTTTTTTTCTTCAAAAGTAAATTAAAACAGATGTTGACGACACAGCAGTTAATTCTTAAAACGGTTCACCTTAAAAATTCAGTTTAATTTACGAGTTTCTCGTCATTCTCAAGGGAACATAAAAAAGGATAGATCGGAAATAATTATTGCTTCTTCGACGAAATGAAATAAAAAACTTGTAGTGTAATAAATATTTACCAAACACTTAACTTGGCTACAAGCTATGAATAATTAATTTCTAAGCGAAGTATCGCGTCTAAAACCTATTTTGGTGAAGTGAAGAACCCTCCTTTTTCTGTTACTAAATCTTTAATTATTTCAGCAAATTCGTCTTGGATTTTCAATTACCCATTTAAAAAATCTATTCCTTCGTTTCTTTCTTCCTCCCCAAGTTACAGAGATAGGACCGTCAGATCGTTATGGATACATCCGAACTGCTTTCTCAGGTTCTAATTGCATAATAATTAGAGTTTCCACAGATGCAACCCTTTGCATTATTCCCTACTACATTTATTCTGATACGACTGCCTAGTATTATTGGTAATAGAATCTTCAACACAGAATTTATTATTTATTAGCAATGCTATATCTTACCCCTTTTTCCTTTTTTATCAGCTGTTTGAATTCTGAATGCATTTTTGATATCTTCGAAAAGCAAAACATTAAACTGCCATAAAAACGAGTGCGATATTGAGGAAACTCTAATTGTACATAAACAAACACAGATGATATTATATATCTTAAAGAAATAACAGACCGTAGAAATGCAAAAATTCGATAGGTACATTAATTATATTAAAAAGCGTCAAGTTTTGAGCAGTTTTGAGATATGAGATTTGAGATATTAGATTAAAAAAACTATTTGGTATATCTCTCTCTATATTAATTTCACAAAGCGACATATATTATTTTACAAATACGATAGTCAATATATTAACTTGATGACCACATAACACAGCATACTAAATGCATATAATATGACAATCATATAAGTTTTGAACAAAAGTGGTTGTAGTCCAAATTTATCGGTACTAAATTATAATGAAACAAACTGACGAAATTATCTATTACTTTATGCATTTATGCCTCACTTTCAAAAAGTTAGCAAAAGCTTTTGATAAAAAAAAATGAAGAATAGTGAAAGAAGATAAAATAAATGTTCCTATAGCTGATGAAAATAAATTCAAAGGAAACGTTTTTATTTCATTAAGAATATTTACTCGAAACGCATTTGTTATTCACAAATAATTTATACGTGTCTTCCTTCGTATATTTGATAATATTTATTATCTTGTTTTTTTGTTGTTGTATTTTTACCGAAATTCCTTAATTCTTTTAGTTTCCTGCCATAAATTAATTACTCTCCAACTTGGTGCTGTTATTCTATTCAATTATCCACTCACTGCAACATACACCAAAGATATCCAGAAGTAACATTTCATGATATAAACTAATTAAAATGAAATTTTGCACCCTGCTAAATCTAATACCCGGCCAGATCCGTAACGACTAACAGCCACCAGCCAATCTATCTGGTACCTTCCGAAATAGGTAGGTACTCGTTGTACCATCTGAGAGAAAACATTAGAAGGGACGTGATAGTATGAAAAAGGGGAAGGGAAATATTAATTGCTTTCAAATATCTTAGAGCAAAAGGCAGAAGTGATTTGGAAGATTAGGGAATGAAAGAGTTGCATAAAATAAACAAAGTTTTTTGTACGAGCACGTTGCAATAAAACTTATAAAATTAAATGCGAAAATTGACTGAAATTTCGCTTGCATACGTGGTTGAAGAAGGACGAGAGTGGAATAAATGCCGTGGAGATGCGTTCACTGAGAAGAATGGTTGGTAAAACGTTGCAGGATAGAGTGAAGAATGAGGATATCAGGAGAATGAGCGGATGCGAGAAGAGTGTTGTGAATAGAATGCGTGTAAATAAGTTACGGTGGTTTGGACATGTGGAGCGAATGCAAGATGAAAGAATGACGAAGAGGATGTATTTATCTGAATGAGGGGGTGTAAGGAAGCGCTGAGGGGCCAAGAACCACGTGGCTTGATCACGTGGATCAAATCCTCAAATCGGCCGCGTGTTGAGTAAGAGAAATCGGCGTGCATGTATGAGAAACTGGATGAATGTGGAGGAAGCGAAAGAAGTTTGTAAGGATAGATCTATATGGCGTTCCGTTCTCTCTGCCTATCCCTCCTGGGACGTGGCGTGAGGGTATAGATAGATAGATAGACTGAAATTTGAAAATATAAAAGCGCTAGCAAAAATTAAAAAAAAAAATATATGCACGATCAACCCATCCCATCAAGGTATTTTCCACAGGTGGGATAGCCAGCGAATCAATTGCTTGTAAAAAAACATGCATGTCATTTCTCCCTGCCAATAAAAAATAAGACATTCAGGGTGGGTGTCTTATAATGTTTTACGAATGTTATAAACGCAATACATCTGCAAAACTGTATACAATGAGCAAACCGGTGGTGGTTAATTTCTGTCCATAAAAAAAGAACACTCAGAAATGATTAGGTATATCATTAAAAAAATAAAAAGGCCCCAGATACCAGCAAGTGTGCTGAAACGAGTTATGTATTATTTACGTTTTGTCTAACTTGAAAACTGATGTCTTATTATTATCATTTCGTAATAATAAAAATAAAAAATGTAATGAAAATAAATTAATGAATTTATAAATAAAAAAAAGTCATTTACTCGCTTTTGATGTAGTATGAAATATAAATTGAATTTAGTAAAAGTTAAAACTGTATAGTATGTTTTGAAATGTAAAATAATAATAATAATAATATCCTCTAACACTCAAAACACAACACAGGTTTATTTTCTGCCGCTCACATCATTATGTTAGGTTTGTGGAGATAAAGTACCTTCTATGTACGAACTATGTAAAATTGTTTGTCAAACGCTTTGTTTTGCTTACATAATTCCGCGCTCTAACAAATTTCACGCATGGTGTTGTTTTATGATATTACGTACATACAACATCTACATGCATACATACATACATAGAGGATAATATTATGTAATGATATAAGAAGATAAACCAGGCGTTTAATAGAGGTGATTGGAAGGGTAACTTTGCTGACTTACAAGCAAAATGTTCAAGGTCTTACTTTTACTCTTTAATCAAATTATTCAAGACATTGGATGTTATTCAATGAAATGTAACATTTATTTTCATAACAAATCAAAATTTGTAGCTTGACCCCTTATATCAGGAGAAATTCTGATTGGGGCTATGCTCATGGTTGGTTTATTATTATGTAGTAGTTGACTGTTTAAATTTTATGTACACCTTTTATTATTGTGTTAAATAAATAAATAAATAGGTATCAAATAAATAAACTTGAACAATCTACCGTTAGGTACCTTAATGCAGAACTATCATAAGTTCAAATTTTGGTCAAAATGAGTTAAGTATTAAGAAATAAGAAATGATAATAACAGATACGAAATAATTTAATAAATATTAGTAATTAGATTCTTAAATAATAAGGCATGTCAAAACTTGCCATAGATATTTTAAATATTTTTATTTTTATTAAAACAGTTCGTCGGTAGCCTGGAGGTAGAGTCTCGGCCTTGTGAACAAGGGGTCCGGGGTTCGACCCAGGTGCTGGCAAACTCCCCCCTTTCACGACACAAGCTTTTAGTTTACTGTGAAAGGTGTATAGGGTAGTATTTGGTTTTATAACAAAACCCAGATATATCTTTAAAAAAATTAACTGCTCCTTTGAAAAAATCACCCTCAAATACTTATGATAGTTCTAAGGTAGCGTTAAGGTAGCGATATATTCATTATGTCACGAAATTGACTACTGTCATAAAGAATATTCATTATCATTATCAAAAATGAATATTTAAATACGTTTTAAGCATTTAGGCAAATATTAAATTTAAAATATAAAACAACATATAAAATTATAATATAATCACTTGAAATAATTTAAAACATCTTTCCCCTGCTTAAAATAAAAAAAATACTTACGTAATATAATATACCTTAAGGCGTTTCGAGGAAAAAATACAAAAATTGACACAAGAGATGAAAATATTGTCACACGTGCCATTGTATATACCTGTATTATAATAAGCCAATATCATTGTTACCTGGGGCCTGGGGCCCTTATAGCTACTGTACAATCAACACTACTTCTAGAAAACAGGAGGAAATTATAAAACATGGAGAAGGGGCCATACAGCAGGATTAAATAGAATCGTAAGTTCTCAAGAACAATTTGACTATAGGTACAATACAGTGCTTTATTTTTAATCTATTTTAAGTCTTTAAAAATGTCTCAAAGTGATTCAAAAAATTATACAATAATCATATAGATTTAAGTTTTTTTTGTAAGTTATTGTGTATATAGAAAAAACAAATTTACTTTTCAAAAAGGATATACTTAAAACTTGATGTTATCTAAAAGGAATATAATGTAAGAAAGAAAGTGAAAACACTGTGAAAAAGAGTGTTTTTTTGCAAACTGTCGTAAACATCGACAAAAAAGTTACACAATATTACCACAAAGGAAGTTTATAAAGTTCGGAAACCTTAAGAAAAAATAATTTAAATTTCGTGGTACCTACCATATAACAGTTTTGAGAAATTTGTTTCATGTTAAAAAGTCCAATTATTCAAAATTCAATAATTGAGTATAAAATTAATAAATCGAAAAAATTTCAGTAAGGTATCTTCAAAAGTCTCAGGTAAGAATGTTGAAACAAATTTTTTTGTAAGAAACAAAAATGAAAGTCCCGGAAATTGATTTTGTTCCTTAAACTGTGTAAAAGTTACATTTTATACTTATTGCAACAAAAACATTTTTTCATATTTTTTTTACACAAAAATGAAGAGAGTTATTGCACTATCTGATAAAATACTTCGAAAACTTCCTCATTTGAGAGAAATATATTATCTCTACCATTTTCATCATTCTGTCATTCATCATTCATATCTGTAACATTACATAAAAATGAAGAGAGTTATTGCACTATCTGATAAAATACTTCGAAAACTTCCTCATTTGAGAGAAATATATTATTTGTACCATTTTCATCATTCTGTCATTCATCATTCATATCTGTAACATTACATAAAAATGAAGAGAGTTATTGCACTATCTGATAAAATACTTCGAAAACTTCCTCATTTGAGAGAAATATATTATCTGTACCATTTCAACAGGCTTCAATCACAGGTATAAACACTATATTTTAGGATGCGCCCTTGAAGTGAATATATTCCACAAAAGGGCGCACTATAAATTGTCTAGTTATTATTATTATTTAGACTGAAGTACAAAAATGGCATTTTACAAGAGAGACAAAACAAGTTTTTTTTGCGCTATAATGTCCATAACTCTTTTGTTTCTGAGTTCAAAAATATGAAACTTTCACATTTTGGTCTTGAAAATATGCAAAAAAAATTGGATGAGACATTTTTTAGAAATCATGAATATTTTTCATTTTAGAGTAATTATGACTTTATGACCCTAACTAATTTACTAAAAGTATGATTGATTTCACTTATGACTTAACGGACTGAGAAATGTATGGGATTTTTTAAATTTCACTGTATCAATAAAATAACTGAAAAAAGTTTGCCCATATAAATAAATGACATATTGTACGTGAGAACGTTAATGAGAAATTCACGACATATTCTACAAATTATCAATAATTTTCTCCCCAAAACATGACATTAATTGTAGAGTTGATACGGAGGTTTTCTATACATAGAAAGTTACAATACTGTGGTGGCCCTTACATAAAATGATTATTTTCTCGGTACGGGTCGTAAAATTGAAATTGTACGCCTACGACGACATTTTATCTCAGTGTCCGAAATTTATTTTTCAATTTGCCATCCAATTACCGATGCCGTGGAGATGAGATTGCGCCCCAGGCAAATTGTTAGGGACGGTTTTATTTAACAACGTCTTAAATCTACAACAACATTCTAACATCTACTTTATGTCCTTTGCCTTGTACCTTCTGCTTTACTAACTTTTGACTCACAGTACCTACCTATATACTCGTACCTGTTCAATACAAGTACCTGTACTGAAATTCATGTACCGCGCTACCTTCTTGGTGTCTTTCCTTGAGATATTTTTCTTGTATCTTTTCAATTTAGGGTGATCCCATTTATTTAATTTATATATCTCTGTAACCCCTCACATTGATTATTTACGGAGTATATAAAGAGTACTACACAACAGATGATCACTATTTTTTATCAAACTTTTTTTATTCAAACACACTGATACCATCTTAAATGAATTTTGAATAATTTGCAATAATTAATTAACATTAAATTTTGAGAGATCTTGTGCGTAACAGTGCTATACGAGAGAAATGTGGAATAAAAGTTGGTGTAATAACAAGGATGAATGTAAATAAGCTACGATGGTTTGGGCATGTGGAAAGAATGAATGAAGACAGAATGACCAAGAAGATACATTTGGCTGAGACACAGCCAAAGACAAATCCTACATGACAGTCACGTGTGGAGCACACTGAACAGCAGAGCATGCATGAGGAATTGTATGAAAGTGACGAAAGCGAAAGATGTATGCAAGGATAGAAGGAAGTGGCGCTCGATCCTTTCTGCCTACCCCGCGGGGGAAGCGGCATGATGGTATACATTGTGATGATCCTACCTATTTCAAACCATTCTAAGCTCCGAATTTGCAACATCCTAGCTTCTAAACTATACCTACTGTAATAATTGATTCCCAAACTAGAAGTGACAACCCTATTCAGCTAGCTAAGAATTGTATGAATTTTCGCATTGTTGCAAATATACGTACGAAATGTCGTCTTCCTAATTGAATTAATTAACGAATTTTGGCCTTTCGTGATCGTCTAGATTATCTATTAACTATTTCAGAAGATTTGGACCCAGTACGTTGTGTTTTGCCGATAATTTTACCTACGTTGTGTATTTTTTAAAAAACGCAAAATAAGTCACCTGAAATATACATTTCAATAATCAAAAAGAACAACAAAATCACAAAATCAATAAAACAATTTAAACATGAATTTTAATACATATTAACTCTGAGATCAACTTTGACGCCAGATCACTTACCTTGAGATACTATAAAATAACATAATAAAAATAGAGCATAATAAAACATAACGAAATATAACATAACAAGTCATCATAAAATAAAATCTGGTTGCCGATCGATGTCCCTACATAAGATAACCATTTCATAGTACAGTATCTATAGCCAATGCATGTGTGTTCCACAATATACCTAGATACTAATTCGATGCGTCGAAAGGACAGTGGCGCACCCCAAACATTACCTTATTACTTTTAAATATTAATTAAATTTCAACACGATTGCTTTGACATCATTTTCGGAGACTATAACTACTGGTTGTTAATGCATGGAAAGCATGCTGTGTCCATGCTGAAGGGGCGCCGCCTTCGCCCCTTCTCGTCTCAAAACTCGCCATGCCGTACTTTGAGCCCGTGTGCACTAATCTACACCCCGAATATATAAAATAATATATAATATGTATACTCATTTGAACATGCAGCTATATATAATAAGAATAATTATAAATATATGTTAAGAAGCTTTGTCTAGGACCCTGGCGGGAAACGGGGCAAGACCCATATTGACCCTTGTCTCAAAAGCTGAATCGAAGAGATAGAAGCAGGGCTTGCTAACGGTACACCTACATTTCGAAGCAGGATTAGGACTGAAATTGTTAGTATATAGTATATGTTTCTACAAAGTACATAATACGTCTCGTGCATAATTGTATAATAATAATGATAAATATGTGGTTACGAATAGATCAAACCCACACTATAGACACTAGGTAGCTAGTCTAGTGTCGATAGGCAGAAGGGATCCATATCCATAAGGTAATCTCGACAAGATTTAGCTATAAAAGACTACATATTTATGGTGAGGTGAATTTAGGAATCATGTAAGTCAAATAAAAATATATTAAGACCAATAAATACATAAATATTACTTATGATTAGTGTCATGCAAAATATCAAATTTGTTCCTTCCATGATATCGCAGCAATTACAGCATGTTGAATAAGTAGAAAAATCCAGTAAGTTCGTAGAATACAAATGACATTCGACGATAAAATATGTAATTAAATTAATAATCAAATAATATCCTGATCAACGTACAACTTCTCTCCAAACTGCATAATCTTTCGTTATGGTAAAATAAATTAAATAAAAGTATAATATTAGGTGGGTCGGTACGTCACTGCCGTCGGTCTAGTATTAGGTTTGTGGGACGGCGCTATATAAATCCAGTCATAGGTACATACATACATATAATAATACTGAAAATAGGCATATATATAACACATAATTCCTTCGTTTTCAAAATCTGTAAAATTAAATAAATCCTTGTGTACGACGACTACTTTGTAGACAACAATATCCTCCTAAATATCACGACACCTAGATATAAATAAATTAATAATATTGAAAAATCTTATCTTATGACAGCCGGCAGGATCACGGACTTTAAATGTTAAATAAAAGTAATTTATGATGATCTTCATATATTCCCAAATGTGGAAATATCACTAAAATATAATGTATTAACTACTACGAAGGTGGGTAAATAAAAATATTAAAATATGTCGAATTCAAACACTGAGATTAATATGAGTCCCACCTCTCCTAGGCTCAAAACTAAACTGCTAAGAGTAATATCTGTCCCCTCTTCAAATCCTGAAAATGTCGACCCAAAGCAACAAAAAAAAAACTACATCCATCTCTTCCGGACACACACCAAAATATACCTGTCTCTGTCTCCTACATATGTAGATAGCTTGTCATCCACTTGAAATGAAACTAAGTTTCATCCCTTTATTAATTACCTACTACAAATATTCCATCTAGGTATACGAAAATAATAATATTAAATTTACAATCTAAAATAATATTTACAATCTTGTATATATTCATTTCATGACATCCCCCCCTTGAGATTACGCTGAAGACAAAATGGCTGAGGCATTATCTCACAACCAATTATTTATTTTCTAATTATTTTTCATAATTATTTAATTCCAACTTTCGAGTCCGTCCCTGTTTTATCCCGCTAGGTCGTAGGTACCTCGTCAGCTGTGCTCCTCTATTCAAGTAATCAATAATAATAATACATGCATGCACATAATACACCGATGCATCCACTTGAGAAATACTCGCTCAATATTACTGTCCTAACATAACATAATATTTTAATATTCTGTTATATTTTATTATTTCGGGTTTCATTATTATTTTATGTCATCACATCTATAGAACATAAAATAATCATAATAATAAGTTTGTGCTAATTCTTAAATATCCAAGTTGCATTTTGTTAAAATTCCTTTTCATGTAATCATATCCACACATCATTATAATTATTCATAGTCGTTGTGGTTCTCTATATATGCATTCTTCAGGGTAATCCAATGCGCTGGTAACACCAATCCTGTACTACTCGCCAGATGTCATGATTCCTTTGCCGATGCAGCCAGTATTCCTGCAGCACACAAATAGACATGCAAATCGTCCTCTCTGTACCAATACAAATTCAGAACATTCATGACGGCGGCAAACCTCATCGCTGAATCCAAGATGCTAAATGTCTTAATTTCCTAGAACACCCGTCCTCCCACAGGACATACGAAGACTCACGGAAAAAAGTGGGAGACCAACTCTCCACCGGCAACCCATCCTAAATAATCATCCATCTCTCAGCACCATCACGCTGCGTCTCAGATGGGGTAGACAGAGAGAACGGAACGCTTAATCCTTCTATCTTGGCATTCATCCCTCGTTTCCACCACAGCCATACAATTTCTCACACAATGCATACCGATTTCTCCTACTCAACACGCAGCCGTCCATAAGAATTCGATCCACGTGATCAAGCCACATAATTCTACAAGTAGTGCAACGTCCTCCTGCTAACCAGCAAAATGCGTGATAATATGTTGACAAAGTGCCTTAATAATTTCAAACGCGAACAGCTAACTCAAAATACCTATAATTACGTAAAATAAATCACCCATAATAATACCACAAATAATCAAGAGAAAGATAACATACTATGTTCTTGAACATACAGGGGTAAGTGGTGGGAACCCCTCCCACAATGTGTTTACGCACATTCACGCATATAAGATACAAAACGCAATATTTAAACGAGTTGCATTGACAATATCTACATAATACATCCCAATATGTTATTCTATAATAGGTATACAGAATTACCCTCGTCTCCAATATAGCAGTCACCTAATGTATACACCCACATAATAGGTATATATATAAATGAATCGTCCTCATTCATTTAAAAGGGTCTGAAAATAAAACACTTAATATCTATTTCAAACTATCACACACACAACTAAATATAATATATTTACACACAATTATAACCACAAAGGTACATATCATAACATTCGTTCCACTTGTAAAATAATATTAATAACTAAGCACTTTTCACTCTTAAAGTCTTAACACTATTGAATAATATTATTATAATATTTGACACCACAATTTTAAAATTATAACACATTAAATAATATTCCATTAGTGACATCGATAGATTCACAATCGATTCTCAAACTGTTACATCATAGCGTTGTACTTTCTTATCAAATTACTTCTCTTCAGCGATTTATGTTATTGTACACCACTCTCTTTTGGGTTAACAGAGAGGATCCAATGCTACATAATCTCATCACATCACCCTTCTGGCCTTCAATAAAACTACTATCATCGCTGTCCAAACTTTTCACCAAGTTTCTTGCAAGTAAATCATGTTGGTATCCTACCAACAGATATTGAACTCAAATATTTCCTATATAACCTCGTATACTTTATGTCTCAGATTTCCTTGTTCCATTCAGACAATATCATCAAATCAGTCCCATAGTTTAACAACCACTGATTGCATACATCCCGTTAGGTACTATAATATCCCGTATACCTTTCTGCTTGCATCTTTATTTAAAACTATAGTTTTTTTTTTTCATTCCAGTAATAATATTATTTCCTATCTCGTTCTTGGTTTAGAATAATATAACGTTTTAATCATTATTATATCCTAGGATTCATAGGTTGTAGGTACATCTTATTTCTCTATTTGGAAGACGATGTATTATATCGGCGAACATCAACCTCTTTTCTCCTTAGAACATTTTCATAAATGAGTATTCTCTTGTCCTCAATTTTGAAATGATAGATACCACCTTTCAGGGTATACAAAGAGTTCCAACGTTTCCTAAAACTCCAGATCCTGGAATGCCCCTCCTGGTTTAAAAGAGTCTGCTTTCCGTGTAGACTGTCTTCCCTCTAAGCCGATCATTCCCCCCTTAGCCTGTAAGAATGAATATTCACTACTTCTTCCAGCTAACCGTTTAACATATTACTGTAAAAATAATCACCTAAATCGTGATTTTATCAAAACCCATCATTCGATTATTACCTATATACTTATCCGCTTCATTCATATATTGTATTATGTATGTTATCAGATACCCATAAAATCTGGTCTAATATTATTTCAAACTCAATAATATATTCACCATTCTTACCTCGATCATAAATTTATTTCACACCCCAAATAATTAACTTGACAGAATTCTAAAAGTTTAAAAACAAACACTTAACTTACAAATACTGTAAAATGTTAAGACCATATTCCTCAAGAAATAATAATACCTATAATATCAGTCCCTAACAAACATGTACTTGATACATATAGCTAACATCAAACTATATACCTATTATTTATCCATTTTACCCAAATACTATAATATCTAAAAATCCTAAAAACTCTAGTCATATACCCATATACATAAAATAAACTCCACATACCTAATATTCATGTTAACACGTCTACTTGGGAATATGTATAATATTCCATTTTTCTAACACCAAATCTACTTATGAAAGTACATATTTTTGGTACCTATATACATTATTGAATAAACTAAAGAACTATTCATAAGGACATAATTCCAAATGAACTCTTAAGGGTTCACCATTCTTATGTATAATGTAAGATATATACCTATAGATAGCCAAACATAAATATAATATGTTGCCGAATTTGCCTAACACTATAATCCATGGGTAACCAACCCGCGGTTCTCGAAGTAAAAAATCAACAACCAATTTCCTCGCTACATCTCCCAAGAATAAATTTTATTCCTCCCCTCAAAAACCAAACACATTCCTCTGTCCATAACCCAGTTCTACTCCTCAAAACCCATTTATGCTCTCCCCCCCTCCAATATTCATGATTTTAGTTATTTATCATCGCAAACCCAAAACCCACTTCTACTCCGTAAAAACCCAGTTTATGTCTGCAATGACAGACATAATATTCTGGTCCAAGGCACCATTTGTGATGATCCTACCTATTTCAAACCATTCTAAGCTCCGAATTTGCAACATCCTAGCTTCTAAACTATACCTACTGTAATAATTGATTCCCAAACTAGAAGTGACAACCCTATTCAGCTAGCTAAGAATTGTATGAATTTTCGCATTGTTGCAAATATACGTACGAACTGTCGTCTTCCTAATTGAATTAATTAACGAATTTTGGCCTTTCGTGATCGTCTAGATTATCTATTAACTATTTCAGAAGATTTGGACCCAGTACGTTGTGTTTTGCCGATAATTTTACCTACGTTGTGTATTTTTTAAAAAACGCAAAATAAGTCACCTGAAATATACATTTCAATAATCAAAAAGAACAACAAAATCACAAAATCAATAAAACAATTTAAACATGAATTTTAATACATATTAACTCTGAGATCAACTTTGACGCCAGATCACTTACCTTGAGATACTATAAAATAACATAATAAAAATAGAGCATAATAAAACATAACGAAATATAACATAACAAGTCATCATAAAATAAAATCTGGTTGCCGATCGATGTCCCTACATAAGATAACCATTTCATAGTACAGTATCTATAGCCAATGCATGTGTGTTCCACAATATACCTAGATACTAATTCGATGCGTCGAAAGGACAGTGGCGCACCCCAAACATTACCTTATTACTTTTAAATATTAATTAAATTTCAACACGATTGCTTTGACATCATTTTCGGAGACTATAACTACTGGTTGTTAATGCATGGAAAGCATGCTGTGTCCATGCTGAAGGGGCGCCGCCTTCGCCCCTTCTCGTCTCAAAACTCGCCATGCCGTACTTTGAGCCCGTGTGCACTAATCTACACCCCGAATATATAAAATAATATATAATATGTATACTCATTTGAACATGCAGCTATATATAGTAAGAATAATTATAAATATATGTTAAGAAGCTTTGTCTAGGACCCTGGCGGGAAACGGGGCAGGACCCATATTGACCCTTGTCTCAAAAGCTGAATCGAAGAGATAGGAGCAGGGCTTGCTAACGGTACACCTACATTTCGAAGCAGGATTAGGACTGAAATTGTTAGTATATAGTATATGTTTCTACAAAGTACATAATACGTCTCGTGCATAATTGTATAATAATAATGATAAATATGTGGTTACGAATAGATCAAACCCACACTATAGACACTAGGTAGCTAGTCTAGTGTCGATAGGCAGAAGGGATCCATATCCATAAGGTAATCTCGACAAGATTTAGCTATAAAAGACTACATATTTATGGTGAGGTGAATTTAGGAATCATGTAAGTCAAATAAAAATATATTAAGACCAATAAATACATAAATATTACTTATGATTAGTGTCATGCAAAATATCAAATTTGTTCCTTCCATGATATCGCAGCAATTACAGCATGTTGAATAAGTAGAAAAATCCAGTAAGTTCGTAGAATACAAATGACATTCGACGATAAAATATGTAATTAAATTAATAATCAAATAATATCCTGATCAACGTACAACTTCTCTCCAAACTGCATAATCTTTCGTTATGGTAAAATAAATTAAATAAAAGTATAATATTAGGTGGGTCGGTACGTCACTGCCGTCGGTCTAGTATTAGGTTTGTGGGACGGCGCTATATAAATCCAGTCATAGGTACATACATACATATAATAATACTGAAAATAGGCATATATATAACACATAATTCCTTCGTTTTCAAAATCTGTAAAATTAAATAAATCCTTGTGTACGACGACTACTTTGTAGACAACAATATCCTCCTAAATATCACGACACCTAGATATAAATAAATTAATAATATTGAAAAATCTTATCTTATGACAGCCGGCAGGATCACGGACTTTAAATGTTAAATAAAAGTAATTTATGATGATCTTCATATATTCCCAAATGTGGAAATATCACTAAAATATAATGTATTAACTACTACGAAGGTGGGTAAATAAAAATATTAAAATATGTCGAATTCAAACACTGAGATTAATATGAGTCCCACCTCTCCTAGGCTCAAAACTAAACTGCTAAGAGTAATATCTGTCCCCTCTTCAAATCCTGAAAATGTCGACCCAAAGCAACAAAAAAAAAACTACATCCATCTCTTCCGGACACACACCAAAATATACCTGTCTCTGTCTCCTACATATGTAGATAGCTTGTCATCCACTTGAAATGAAACTAAGTTTCATCCCTTTATTAATTACCTACTACAAATATTCCATCTAGGTATACGAAAATAATAATATTAAATTTACAATCTAAAATAATATTTACAATCTTGTATATATTCATTTCATGACAACATGTATGTATGATGTAAATTTTGATAAAAATGCAACTTTTCCGTTCTTCACAAGATTGTACACACACTACCAAACACACCGTCACAAAAAAGCAATAATTAATTCGCGTCATGAAAGCGAAGAAGGAAATTGAGATCCAGAATTTAAAGTCCGAAATTTAACAACAAACTATTTATTTTCGAAATTCTAAATCATTTCTAAAATCAGTAAATAAGTTTGGATTAGATTTGGCTGTACGCACCATAATTTCTTTGTGCCACAACACATAAACAGTTTTTCCTAAATTTTCCCAAATATTTTATATGCGTAGGCAGCATACGACCGCACTGAGAGTAGTCTTTGAAAGTTAAGAGCACTCGAGGGTGCGTTAATGGCCATACAACAAATAATATAACACAAAGTAACTGTGGTGCGCGCTCTCACAACCATAATAATAATATATTATCAAACCAAACCCCATTAAAGGCCTTACCCACAGATTCACAATCATGCATCACCTCTACACCTCCACATAAAGCCTTAAAAATAAGGGATGATCCTAACATCTTTATGAGCCTCTTACAGGGTAATTAAATATATGTTTTCTATACTGTAAGATGTTAACATTTGTTTATTTCATATATATATCTACCACTCTTATCCGAAAGTTTTCGAGTGTCATGTAACAGACAGGTGTTCGAAAAAAAAAACATTTTAAATTCAGCAAAGAGGTTTGCCACCTATCCTGAATGTCTTATTGTTTTGACGACACGAAAAGGACAACATGCACGATTGATAAAATAAATTAATTTTAGTAAGTTATTTTTATTTTTACTATTTACCTTTGTATTAGGTCAACTTATTTGGTAGTGAACGGGTTTAAGTCTCGTCCAGGGCACAACTAAGCACGGTGACGTTGTTTTTTCTGAGCCTTAAATGATAGTGTCATATGTTAAATATACAAAGACATTTTTGATCTTAAATGCAGCAATGTGACTTACCAACAACCCATTGTGTCTTGATTTTTCGTTTGCACGGAGAGGACAGTTTGCACGTTTGTTATATGCAGTACTAGCTACCCCACTTATGGAACATACCGTGATGGTAATGTGGTTAAATAGATATCATTTCATAGTAATAATCTCGCACCTGCATACCGTCTAGTATTTTAAATTTTGTATTGATTTGTTAACATTGTTATTTAATGATGCAAAAATAAAAAAAAAACAATTTCGTTTATTTCCTCAAATAAGCATAAACAATCAAATACAGTTTAAATATCCATTATATGCCAATTAAACTAACCACTTTTCCTCTTCACTAGGCTAAAGCCTGTGTCGAGGCTGACAGTACAATTAGTAATATTATGTGCAAGAAACAAAATTTAGACATCATAATGAACAGATTAGATACAACATACCAATAGACCATAGAGAATAGAAAAAAATTGTGTATAGATCAGTAGCAATATTCTAGAGAGAAATAAGAACTTATTAGAGGATAGATAATAGATTAGTGCAGGAAATTAAATTGATGATGAAGAAAATAATAAATAAATAATTTATGTAGTAAATTTTCAATAAATAAATCGAGATGGAAATTTTAACCGAGAAACTACACAATCAAAACAATGACTACTGATAGCGTGTTATTTAAAGTTCAAAATTGATTCAAATAATCGTGAAATTAAAATCTATTCCCAATAAATCTGAAGCAGAAATAATGTTTGCATGTGTATTTACATACTTCAAGTTATTTATAATAAAGGAAATAAAACAGAATATTATTTCTCATAAAGGAATGATTAATATGTCCCAAGTGAATCATCGAGATGAAGTTAGGCATTCGGGTGAGAGGAGAAGTTAAAATTTACCAGGTCTGAAAATTGTTTATGAAAGCCTTTTAAAAAATAAAATATTATTCAGTACTTACGCCATATATAATGCAATGTTTGTGGAGAAATCGACGGTGGTGGAGGAAGTTGTGGCTTTAATTAAAAAAAATGAAATGAGACAATAATTATAATCTATCAATAGAAGTGCAAAAAATAGGAAGTCGTTTGACGTTATAAAGTAAACTTCATGAAGTAGAAATTCATCGCTTATAATTCTAATTTTAGTATTCTATGAAGGTATAATCTTAAAATTTGATGACAGTTAAAGACATGTTTTTTTTTCTATCCGTGATATATATTACCCTCTTTCTCAATCTGCAATAAACATCCACAAATGGTGTCGCCGTACTGTTCTTGATAAATATACAGGCAGACCTTTTCATACATTTAATATAGGTAGCATACTTTTTAGACAATAATATCAAATTTGGTTAGGTTAATCGAAGGTAGACGAAACCAATGCTGAGTCACATTTCACAGTAATTTTCTATTCAATAAATTAATAAAAGTTGAAAAGGAAACCGTTATCCAAAGTAGAAAGCACAAAGTTTCTACAATCTCCTATGTATGTATGTATGTAGGTAAAAGCTGAAAAGTATGTCAGTAATATGAAACTCGAATAAGTTCCGCAAGCTTTGTAGGGAAATTAAGTTCGGTAGTAATGTTCGTTATATTATTACATACAATGCGATGCGCTCTGGTGGTGTAATAGCCATTTCAAGGTATTTTACTGCACCTGAATCGTTCATAAGAAAACTATTTACCCGCAGATCCGCCTTCGAGGCGTGAGGTGGTATAGGCAACTTAGCGCCTCACATAATTTGTGTTCGCGCACAGGGCTACCCATGAAATGGGGGTGTAATTGCACATTTTGTTCGGTTTATTTTGCGAGGTAGTCGTAGTGCAATTTTAACACCCTTCTCGGGCTAAGAGCAATACAATGTTACAACGGAACTCACCCCGACATTAATGTAAAGGGTGGCCAATTACATACATTCAACACCCTCTATCTCCCTCGTTAGAGGGTGAAGTGTAAGACACAATGCAGGTGGAGGGTCTTGAGACACAAGGTAAGTTTTTTTAACTAAACTTTTTGATTAAGTCATACTTGGGCACGTTTTAAAGAAAAAAATGCTTTTTTATGCACCCCTTTGTAGAAATTACGTGCATTACGTAGAGGAAAATACATGACATCATAAAGGAAATATTTCATCTTTATCACGCGGGGATGTTTTTTTAACTTGTTTTTTTTTTGTAAATTGAACGCCATTTAAAAGCGAATGAATTTTTCTTCTCAATTTCAGGGGTTTCGAGCGCGGACATGATTGGAATAACACAAAACGTAAACAACGGAGCATAACGCGAAGTCGTTATGAAAAATAATGAAACAACTTCAGCAGGAAGTTACAGTTACTCAGAGCTATTTTTGAGTGAACCCAGAATATCCTATCAACTCGCACATACTATGAAATTGTTTGTATCAATAAAATGTACCTATATATTTTTATATAAAAAGTATAACATTAATTTATATATACCTTTCTCAAAAAAAAAACTTAAAAGAGTGTTAGCTTTTACAAATGTTATATAGCAAAACAATTAAAGCTTTGAGACGTAACGAAAAAGTTTTCACTTTTGAATTATAAAATAAAGAAGTAGATACATAACTTAATTATTATATAAAACATCAACGTAACATCAAGGATAGTAGTAAATATTTCACTGCCGTTTGCAATCTTTATTCACAATACAAGCATATCATTTGTCGTGTGCAAAAAAATGGATAAAATTTGCACATTCTCTAGAGTATCTTCTGAAGACGTACTTTTAAGATTAATTAGTAAAAATACATTGGATTAGTACAACTAATTTGTTTTTAAGTATGTAATAAAACGAAACATTGATTTGATAGCGTAGAATTAATCTTGAGATAATAAAATCAAACATTCTCCACTAATAAAACTAAAAACGTATTTCCTTGAGTTCCGACGCTCAAATATTTACGAGTGTTACAGGATTAATAAAACGTATCGAAATATACTCAAATAATATCAGAACAAAATAACACCTGAATTTCTACTGAAACGTATTTGCAAACTAATAAAATTTTATATCAAAGAAGCATTTACTGTGAAAATAATCAAAATTGTAGTATACCGAAAAACGAAGGCTTTCTTGTACTTGACGAAATATGGAAAAATAATCTATATTCTGTAACAATGAAAGTTAAAAAATTCAGGATGAGAGGCATACCTCATAGCTGAATTGAAATTGTAAATGTCTTAAAACGTAATGTTTTATAAATACCTGTCTTTTACAGGACATTTGAAAACTTACTGAAATAAGTGGGATACCTATTTTTTGTCGACGACTTAACGGATGTAATTAAAAACATATAGTTTTAAGATATATTGACAACAGAGTTTAGTAAACATCATGGATAACAGTTTGTATATCAGATGTATTAAGCGATATTAAGATCACGTATTGAGAATTCTATTAAAAACACCAAAAAAAAAAGACCATCACTTGTCAATGCACATAACTACCTACTAGTATTACTACTAATATACTTTGAAGTCTTAATACGTGACCTTAATATCTCTGAATATAATTATCTTATTTATTCAACTATTTGTTTATTTGACGAGAGAGACGTTTTTCGTCTTCTTAGGACATTGTCAACGGGATTGACAATGTCCTTATAAGACGAAAGACGTCTCTCTCGTCAAAATAAACAAATAGGTAGTAGAATATAACATTTGTTTTATTTATATCGCTACGAAATTCTACTACCTAAACACCGGCACAATGAATGAATTAATATTACATGTTGGACAATGTGACTAAGGGTAAATATTTAAAATGATTAAACTGTGGACTAATAATCATTTTTTGACATTTTTCAGACTAAGCAGCCTATTTTCAAGAGCGCCAATTTGACATTTCTAAAATACTAAACTAAGAGCACATCATGATTAAGAAATATTGTTTGTGGTATTAAAATCCTTAACAGTATTATTTTGTTCTTAGAGTGGATATAAAATTGTTATTCATGAAATCATTATATTTTGCTGTGGAGAATTCGATACTGTGTAAAGTGTAAACACGACAACATTCTATTTATTTATTTATTTATTATTATTATTATTGCAAAATAGTTACACAAAGAGAGCTAATAACATCCGCAGTGAAGAACTGTGAAACAACCATGTAATTAAAACAATAATAACAGTAATAATAATCAACACTTTCGTTTAATATAACATTATTATATAATATCAACACTAAATAGTTGTATTATTGTTATTCTGTTTGTCTCACGTAGTAGTTACAGAAGTATCTTTCAATGTAATTAGATTAATATTTTATCTTGTAAGTAAGAACTTAAGCGGAAGTCATCGTTGTATTAATTAAGCTTGGCTTATCTAGGTTGTCTTTACTCGAAATAATTTGAAATTAAATTATTGTATTTTTAGAAACGAAAGTAAAGAAATTTTTTATATTACATGGATTAGTAAGAATATATCGCTTCTGCGATAAACTCGCCCATTGGACAATATCATTTATTTGTATCATATTAATTTATAATTTTGTAATTATGTAATGTGCAATAAAGTTTATTATTATAAGCTTAGGTGTGTAATTATTGTCCGCGGGACATATTTTTTCTGAGCAATACATGGCAACGAAATTTCAAAAAGGAAAAAAAGTATACTACTTTATTAAATATTTTTCAAATTTCCTTTGTCTAAAATAAAATCTGTTTTGAAACAAAGCTATGACTGCACATTCCAAAAATAGCTTTGAAATTGTTGAAGAAATAAACATAATTCTAAATTTAACACAAATTTCAAAGCAACAAGGTATTTTTTTTAACAAAATCATTGTTGTTATCCCGTTTGAGTGAAGATAAGCAGAAAATATGAAAATTTAAAAATGCGTAAGGTTGCTTTGGAATAATAAAAAAACAAATTTTCATCATAGGGGTGGGTTATCATTTACCGATTGAAAAATTTAATAAAGCTTGTAACACGCGGCGGTCTTGTTATGATTCCTCAACACCACCTACGTACATATCCTTTATCTTAAAAGGTATTATTATTTTTATATACTAGCTATCAACCCGGTTTCGCACACTTAAAATTGTTTTTTTTTATATAATACATTTTATATATACACACATAAAACATTGATTTTTTTTATATAATATGACTGTCTTGGGATCAAAATCCAACTTCAGAATATTTTTTTTGTAAAATGTCAGTCGAGTCCAAAAACTAACTGAATTATGACTGTTTCAATACAAATTTCGAATATTTCTCTAACTTTTATAAAAATTTCATACGAGTGATGTGATTCAGTAAATTTTGTTTTATAGAATACCTTAAAAGAATAATTTAACAAACTTAGTCAAAAATTAAAAAAAAAATGGATTTTTTCACTTTTGATCCTTAAATCATACAAATATCTTTATATTTTTACTGTTTTAAATAAAATTTTATAATCCATGAATGAGCACAGAAAATGCAAGTTTTCATAGAAAGCATTAGTTTCCCAATCGTTTGCCGGATAAAAGCTTGTATATAATAATATATGTCACATAATATTATCTATCAACGGCATCATGGTATATTCCACAAAAACAGGTAGCCAGTATACCATATAGAAATAATAAACATGGAAGTCGTCTTCTCCGTGGCAATAAAAAAACCGGAAATCAAACCCGGGACTTCGTGACCCGAAGGCAAAAGTGTTACCTTAGCGCCATACCGACAGTCCGGCCGATATGTACCTAAGTTAAGAAATAAATAGTTAAAAAACGGAGGAAAATATAATGTATGTATTTCATATCGCGTATGTTGGCGGTGTTATTACTAAATTTGTTATGATGAAGAGTTATCGACAAAAACATTCTCACACATTGGCAATATCTATCTGAATACTACATACATACATAGTGCACGTGAACATGAAAAACAATGCCTCATATTGAGGGTCACGCATCTTATTATATAACTAGGAATATACGATCAGGCATTGGGAGGTTAATAAATAATAAATATTGCCATTGCGTTATTTTTATTTATTTAAAGTTTTTTTTTATTTGGAATCTTATTTAGTATACTTCTATTATACCATCACGGCATATCTCACAAGTGGGGAAGCCAACAGACCAGCTGCATATAATAAACATGCAAGCCGTCCTCTCCGTGCCAATATAAAATCAAGACATTTAGGATGGGTAATTGTTTATATTTGTATATATATTTTATCGGCATGTATATTTTTTTTTTTATTTTTTTTTATTTTATGCAAACAAACAGTTAAACAATAAACATTACAAGGTATGAGTTACATAATAAATAAACCAAAACAGTTTGCAGTAATATTACAAATTTTCGTTGACACATTATACCTATACATACACATACCTACTCTCTAACACATTATTTATTTTAATTTACTTATTTTTTTTCTTTTTCCGGGTTGGCTGGAAGAAATCGTTTATGCGATAAGCCCGCCTTATGGTACTCTCTATAGAAATTTAGTTACTTCATATTTAGATACCAATAAAATTTATTTATTTATTGCGTAAATGAAATCTCAAAGATGTTCAAGTGTCTACGAGTATAAATTTAAATTTGATGCAGTTTGCAAAAAAATGGTCTCTATTTCTTTTCCGCAAGTTTTAGAGCGTTCTGTAAATGGCAGGTGTTTGAAAAAATAAAGAAATTTTAAGCGATAAGTTTTGCCATCTATCTTGAATGTTGGATCGAAGAGGACAGCTTGCACTTTTAAAACATCAGACTGGTCAACTCGCTGCCCCACTTGTGGGATATCCCGTGCTGGTATAGTAGTAGTAGTAATAGTGGAGATTATTTGAAATAGAATACTAAGCAGATTTAAAAATGTGCAGTACAGTTCCACTAATTACTAAATAGAGAATAGATTTTCTTTAAAACATAAAAATACATATGGCATGGTAGTACAAAGGAAGAGTTCGCTTATTTTAAAAGTAACCATATATGTTTGGTTTTACATTAACATACAAAATAAACTTGATTATATAAAAAAGAAATATTTATTCGTTAGCTGATAAGGAGAATTGGATATTTAATGCAGCAGTGGCGTCTCACACGAGGCATGAATAAATCCATTAGCCCCCAATATCGCAGCATCATGGCCTCATATGAATTTAGACACCCCGGCGCCCAGCAGATACCTACCATTACCTACACATATTATACTATACTATACCGCAACATTACATTATATATACAGCTAAAAAGTTTAATATGCTTTTAAATATAACAGCAATAAATATTGATGCGTACATAAGATAAGAATGAATTTCTTCTCACTTCATACATGTAGATAATATGAATGTACATGTGTGTATGAATGGTTTAGCGTACGATACATAAATATTGCAGAATTTAATATTGCATTTTATCACTTTACATAGAACGTGTACTATAAATGCTTGCTATTTGAATTTAAAAAAAACACAATATATTAATATTAGCACTTACGTAATATTATTATTTTTATTTGATCTTTGATTCTAATAATTTTGTTTTCTTTAATGCATTTATGTACATTATACACAATTTAATTTGTAAAATAAACCATTTTTTAAACATAATATGACAAGCGTTAATATATTATTTATTTATTTATATACAAATCCACGCCGTGAGCCTTTTACATGTTTAAAAATATACAAAAAAACATACATATCAAATTTCTCATCAACAAACACTGCTGGAGCAAGATAAGAACAAAAAACTGTCAAAAAACAAAAACACAGATGGGAATCAATACAAAATATCAATAATTTTAGTCAAATCATAAAAAAGTATATGTAGAATGTCAATGAAATGTTTAGCAATATGTCAAGAATTAAAATTAAAATTAAGTTTGGAGATGTCAAGTAGATAGAAGAAAGAAAAAAAAAATCTATGAAAATGGTACTAATATTTTAAATGTCATAAGAAATGTAGTCCTCTACGTATTCCGATACTTATGAATACTGTAATTTAGATTATAAAATATATAATGTAAAAACACTGTTTACTTTCACATGATTGTTAATTTGTTATATTAGGATTAAAAACTTTTCTGACATACGTTTTGTTTAACAAGTATGAATAAATAAGAGTCTTTAATATATGAGATATCGGAATACGTAGATGATTCTTTCAATGGTATCAATAAAGCTTATTATTAGCCTTAAAGAAAGCTTATTCATTTGATAAGATTTCGTTACGAAAGAACTTTGAAAGCTTAAGATGAGATATACCTACAAGTGGATCAGCTTCTATTTGTTAACAAAAAGATTGAATCTTCGACATTCAGAGATTGTAAAAAAAAAAAAAGAAATATAATTTCTAGAATAGTATGATATTGAAATAATTAATACTTAGATTAAAGTGAATTATTTCTTAGCGTTTATTTTATATTTTTGTTTTATATTATGATATTTTAAGTTTGGAATTTAGCTGAGTGATCTGACTGTTCGTTGAAAAAATGCAAAACAAGTTCTCCTAACAAATATGATTTTTGTAAGAAAGGTGTAAATATCTACACACTTAACATTCATTAAGTTTGATGAGAGATGGAAGTAAAGGTGAAATATTGAACGAAATTACTACAAGCAACAATAACTTGTTATTTATGTTCTCCATAATAACAATATTATTATTTCAGAAGGTATTTCAGTCTGTAATGGTCTAACTTTTTAATTAAATACCTACTCTGAAAAAAAAAATGGGGAAACGAACATTACACTAAAAACAAAATGTAATAATAATAAAAACAACATGGATGATTACAAATAAAATTGGAGGATAAGGGAGGGGGAGGGGGTGGAAATATGAAAATAATAAAATACCATTTTAGTATATTCAGAGTAAAAATATAAACTGGTAAAATGTGAGATAATAAACAAGAGATAGAGATCAAACTGAGTAAAAAAGATTTCATAAATAGAATGGGTGATCTGTTTATATTAATATGTCAATCTGAATTCTGTAGACTCTAGACCTGACTCTACCTCTAGTAGCCTGGAGGTAGAGTCTCGGCCTCGTGAACAAGAGGTCCGTGGTTCGATACCAGATGCCGACAAAACTCCCCTTTCACGACACAAGCTTTAAGTAGCTTACTGTGAGAGGTGTATAAGGTTGTATTTGGGTTTATAACAAACAAAACCCAGATATATCTTTTTATATTAAAAAAAATTGAACATTCCGATTTCATGAATCATCATTCTTAAAATAATGTCACCAGAAAGCCAGGAGTTTTTTGAGAAGAAAAGACTCGATTTACCTAAAGACTCTGTGAATAGAAGAAAACTATTTCTTGTACTGTGTCTTCGAGAGGAGAGATTCATGTCAACCCAAAATTTAGTTTGAAATTTACTGAAATATAATCAATTTCTAAACGAATTTTAAGTATCCTTTGTCCTCGCAAGCCTCTAATTTGCACATTAAATGTTGGCACTTAACGCTTTTACACTATATTAGTGTATTTTTTTTATTATTCCAAAAATGACCTCACTCACACCTTTATGTTTAAAATTACTAAATGTCACATAAATTATGACACATAATGCAGAACAATAGGTCGTTAAAATATGGAAATATTCCTGTAAAATTTTATTAGTAATTTCAGCAAACAAGACGTCTTTTCTATATTAATAAAAAAGCTAAGAATTTTGCAGCAGAACATGGTGACGCTTTTAACACAAAATTTGTTTTGAACTAGTCCGTAAAGCCCTCAAAGTTGCGTGAAATCATATATTGGAAGCTTTAAAACAACAAATATACAGTTTTATCAACCAAGAATTCTCCACGTTTGTAAGTATGCATACAGCAAATTTTCTTGTTCATTGTCTAGTGAGCTCAGTTTTTTTTATTTACTTAGCAACCCAATCATATAGAACATTTTATAAATATCATAGCAAAAAAGTTTGCGCATTTTACAACCTAACATTATTATCATGAAGTCTTTTATATTAATATTAAGTCCTTTTTAAGACGATTTATGCCAAGATCATGCAGGAAATCAGTGTTTTATTTACAATCTATTATAAAAAACAAACATTAAATTTACGTTACAAAATATTTATTATTAAAATGAAAGAGTGCAAAACGAACACTCAAAGAATTCATTTACATTAAAAAAAAATGTTCATTCAATCTATTACAAATTGTGGTAAAATTATTTTATACAGCGTTTTAAAATAAAAAAAAAGATATAGAAATGTTAGTAATGTACTTCAAAATTATGTCAAAAGTGTTTCTAAGAGACAAAATGAAATAAAGCTTCCTAAAAATTATTTTATATACTTTATAAGTACTGCTTTCAATTCAAATGGTTCATTAGTGTTATGTTTGGTGGTTGACTATGCCGCGTAGTGATGAAGTACGTATCTATAATGTAAAGAGTAAATATAAGAGAAACTGGCTAACTTCATAATATTTAGATTTAAGTAATTTAAGAGTAGTATTTCAATAATAATTACAATTTATTAATCAAATAAAGTAATAAAAATTTGACAATCTTATTACCAAAATGTAATATCTTTTAGCTAGCTATTACAATAATATTAATTGTTGAAGGGTGTTTGTGTTCACACTGTGAAAATTCATATTCAATATTTATAAGACAATCGAAACACTGTTATAATTTTCACTACATTTATTCAAACTCTAACGTTTTCGCCCACTTCAATGGGCATTCTCAAGAGTACTGAAACAATAAAAATGTCACCTACAAAAACTGAAGGTAGTCAAAGAGGGGGAAGAGGGGTGGGTGCAGGGATTGCAGTAGAAGAGTGGGGAGTGGCATTGGTAGGTATAACATTAGGTGAGACAGGGTAAACTAGTAATGGGGACTTAGCGGGAATTTGGATATTTTGGTTGGACAAATGGACAATTGGACAATAATATTACTTTGTTTGACCTAGTTATCAATTTATCATAAATACAAACGTTGGAACATGGAGGAAATAAAAAAGCCCTTTGTCAAAGTGATAGCCGTGGAAACCTGAAATAATGCCTGAACTTATATTGTATGTGGAGTCCCTGAAGGAGAAAAGATCCTTCATTCATTACTGTAAGTCTTTGGATAAAAGACAAGTTTTCAACATCTTCAAATTTAGCTATTAGTTTTTTTAAGGCACGGATAGGAAAATTGTATGTTTAATATATTGCGTTGGTCTACCCTTTTCTAGTGCAACGTGATGTGTGGGTATAGATTAAGAAAGATAAATAAATTCATTAAAAATTTAGGGAGACCGGGGTTGGAAGTCACATTTTTTTTCATTTGGATTTTTGATACATATTTACTTAGTTTACCAATGACATTTAAATACCAATGGATAGTGTATTTATTCTTCTTTCAAATTAAATAAATAGTTTTCTTTCAACGTCACCAATTGCCAAAATATCACAATTTTCGTGAAAAATGAGAAGTGTGACTTTTAACCCCGTGTCCGGGATGGTTGTCACAGTGTATGGGGTAGGTTGTCACGAAGTAAATTAAAGAGGAGATATAAAAAGAAATACTAAATTTAATCAAATGTGTACTTTTATTGATGATTAAATATTGGACGTATCTAATTGTACCAAAAGAAATAATAAAAAAATATTATTCACAGTTAAAAAACATTAAACAGTAGATAATAATAATAAAAAAAAATCTTATACATAATAAGAAACATCAAACAGTAATAAAATTATTTTATTCATAAAAAAACATTCCAAAACAGTAATAAATAAAATCTTATTCATCATACAAAAACATTAAACAATAACAATTTTTTTATAAATATTTAGAATAGGATTTACTATTTTTTTTATTGTTTAACCGGATTTGGGTGCAGATGACAAAACCAATCAGAAACCTCGATTGTAGAACCATGTCTACACAATGCAACATTGTGTAAAATCCAATCGAAAGAAGTGAGAAAGGTGTCCCAACGCTTACGAATTGGCTCTAGGCTGGCTTAAGTAATCACTTTCGGTGTCCGAGATACCAAAAAGATGATTGCTTCTAAGGTTTGCATAAAGCGTCTCTCGATTGGTGGACCTTAAATCGTGACAGTGAGAATGGTGGAATTGGTGAAAGTTGTCCATGGACACCGAAAGTGATCACTTAAGACAGCCTAGAGCCAATTCGTAAGCGTTGGGACACCTTTCTCACTTCTTCCTATTGGATTTTACACAATGTTGCATTGTGTAGACATGGTTCTCCAATCGAGGTTTCTGATTATTTTTTTTATACATAATAAAAAAAAAACATCAAGCAATAACAAATAATCTTAGTCATAATTAAACATTAACCAATAATAATAAAATCTTATTTATAATAAAAAAAAACATTAAACATTAATAAAAAATAATCTTATTCATAATAACAAACATTCCACAACAATTTTTTTATTCAAAATAAAAAAAAACATTAAGCAATAACAAAAACAACTTATTCATTCTGGTAACGAAAAAAAAGGTTCATCGTAAAGCTCTTAAGATGCAATATTTTTAAATAAAACTAACAAAATTATATAAGGTCAGTCTAAAAATCAGTCTGAATAATCAGAATCACAATTTTGACATTGGTAATTCGGTAGTCCAGGTGTGCAAGCTTCATGAGCCCAAAACTTACAATCTTGGCACTGAATCCAGACTTCCCTAGACTTGCTAGCAGGGTATGGAGACAAGCAGACCAGGCAAAACTCTACATCGTCTTTCTCGTTTTCGTCGTCGTCAACTGCTTTTCTTTCCTTTAGAAACCTTTTTAGTTTCCTTATTTTTATTGAATATACGTTTTGATATAATCTTTTTTTTCGCTTCTTGTTCCTTTTTTTCTCTTCTAAATAGGTCTTCTCCGGTGTATCTGTTAAGATTGCTGATTTACAATGGAAAAAGACAACACACATCCATGGGGCTGGTTGTCACATGTGACAACCAGCCCCAAAAAAACTGAGACAACCTGCCCCATAACACGTTTTAGAAAATAACCTTCCAAAATAAACTAAAATTAATATGTATTTAAAAAAGTGATGAAATATTGTCATAAAACACAAATTAAGCATTATAAATATGTGAAAATATATATTATTATACAAAATTCAAGTATACTTACGAGAGTCGAAACAGATCTTCAAAAAATTACTTTCAATGTACAAAGAAAACAAACGCACGTATGTCCGGCGTGGCACTCCAGAGCGGACTGAAGTGAAGTGGGGAGAGAGATATTGATCATGCGATCTTTCTACGCCAATCAATGAACGCATTTGTTTGTTCGTTTTTCTACAATGGCCGCTGTGACAACCTACCCGTGAGACAACCATACCCGGTCTCCCCTACACTCTTTCAGATAATTTTTAAATGATTTTCTAAAAAAAATAATTCAAAAGGCGTTTACTGCAATATTTACTCTAAAATATAGAATGTATGGGTGCTATTATACAGTGGCAGTAGAAGAGAGCAGCAGGTCGGCGCCAACTCCAGACAAATTATAGCAAATTTGTGGAATTATCGCATTCATGACGACCGACGAAGAAGAAGAAGACGGCGGCGGTGATGGCTTTACATATTATATACATACATAGATTGTTAGTACCAGAAAGATGGAGTAGAAATGAAACCAAACCGAGTGGTCCATTTGTGTAATGACACGAGATAAACTGAATGCTCTGCTGTAGAAATACCTTCAGTGGTGTTCCTACCGTATCAACATGCGAGTAAACATAGTAAAAAATACCAAAAGAAAAGAAACTGTTGACCTAATAACACAAGCATATATTGCTTACTATGATTTATGAGGGTATGAGTATTTCAAGTGTACCTATTGTATTTATTTAAGAAAAAAGTATGATAAGCTTCAATACGCTTGGGTTATCAAGGTAGAGTAGACGAGACATCGTTATGTGATTTGCAATATGTATCAATCACGATTACGATATATTATGATTTATTTTGAAGATATTCAAAGAGAGAGAGAGAGAAAGTGCAAGGTGTCACGATGCATACGAATCGGCTCAGACTGGCTTCAGTGTTTTATACTATGTCCACGTTCATCAATTTCACCTATTCCTCTCATGCTTTACTCATATCAATCGTCATATCAACGTTTTTCATAATACACTATTCTTTAGATTTAAGGCAAATATACTCTGAATATGAAAAATAAGTTTCTTCCCTGTGTGCTTTAGAGAGGAGCTTTAAAGGGAGATAAAAGAAAAAAGATTGACATTATAGTCTTCTTCTTCTCCTTGGGTACTAATTAGTCCCAGATGGTGGTGGGGTCTGTCTTTCTTGTTTTATTTCGCCACTTGGTTCTGTCGAGTGTATCCTTGTGGGAAACATCGCAGACCTGCATGTCTTGTCTCACTAGTTACTGTAATCTGCACTTTGGCTTTTCTCTTGGCCTCGTAACCTCGATACATTGTGCTTTATTGCCTACATACAACACCTACAGGTGATCATCTGGCAGTAATTAAATTAAAACCCAATGGAATATTTAAGAAATTATTGATAACCTATCATACTATGAATATACTATTTTCTCCCCAAAGCACGAGCTATGCTCAATTTTGGGGAGTAATTGTATTAGAAAAATAAATGTATTGTGTTTTTTGTTCGATTATTGTAAAATGATATTGTGTTTAATAAACTATTATTATTATTATTATTATACGTTTATTTTAACTTAACAATGACAATTTTCAATCAATGTATACAGTTACGTCACTGATGTACTATGTAGAAGGTTAGCACAATAGAACAACATTATATTATAATAACAATAATAATAATATCAACTCTCCTAAAAGGCATTTCCTTTCAGAAACAGATTCAATCTATTCCGTTTTACTGTACTACATACTTACAAAGTATAAGTGTTTATGAGATTATCAAGTTCTTTTTAGATTAATACCTATCTACTAAATTTTAAGAAACACATTCATAGAAATTCATTATCTGTGTATTGAAATAATAGCCGTGGTATTATTAATAAACGCGGATCATTTAGAGCATTAAGAGCAAAATTTGCATACATTTTTTTTTCTCACTTGAAATAAACACTTTGCTATATAAGTGGTACAAATTCACACCACATATTTTCCTTTCCTTAAACACACACAGAAACATAATCTCATGCAGTGCGAATGTGTATGTGAACAGGAAAAATGATTCAATTTATTCGTATGTCAAGCAAACTGCTAGCATGTCAAACCATTTATAATAATACATACATACAGTGCGCCCTTTGTTATGTTATGATGAAAGTATAGCAGACACAATATTATAGAAAAAAATTATGGACATATATTATTATTATCATACGTCTACTAAGTTTTAAGATAACAGACTCACTTAATTATTTTGTCCTTTATATTTTATTTAGAGTAAATGTAAATCTTCATTCATCGCCCTAAACTCTCCTCTCGAGAGCACAGGGCAGAAACCATCATCCTGTGAATCTTACGTAGGTACCTACCCATAATTTTTTTACGTTTATCAGCAATATTCATCACCAAATGTTCGTCGGTAGCCTGGAGGTAGAGTCTCGGCCTCCAGAACAAGGGGTCTGAGGTTCGATCCCAGGTACTGGCAAACTCCCCTTTCACGGCACAAGCTTTTAGCTTAGTGTGAAAGGTGTATAAGGTTGTATTTGGGTTTATTACAAAACCCAGATATATCTTATTAAAAAAAAAAATCATTCATGGTCAACCAGATGGATCACTGGTAGCGTAGAAAGAACAAGAGGAAGAGGACGATTCCCTCTGAGGTGGGCAGACCAAAAAGGTCTGTTACTGGTTCAGCATTGGCGGATGCATGAGGATTCTGTCTGGGTCATTTTATGAAAATATCTGATATATATATATGGACAATTTGTAAAGCGCCGTTTACTCATAACATGACCTCAAGGGCGCCGTATATCGTATCCATCACCCGAAACTCCCAGCAAAAAGGTGTGTCTTCAGTCCTCTTTTAAAACTCTCTCCATTCACCTCCTCTCGCAAACACAGAGGCAGCTTGTTCCAACATCTGGGACCCGCAACACTAAACGCTCTATCTCCAAAGCCTGTTTTGCGAGATCGAGATGGCTCAATAAGTCTGCATTTTGCCTCACCCTGTGCTGAGCGAAGCATGAGCCGTCTTTCACTGATGGTCTCGATCTCGCACATCTCCGACAAATTTAAATTGTTCACTGATATATTTCACTTTATTTTGTCTTCATCTCATCTTAATGATTTTTTTAAGGAAAAAAAAATTCTTTCTTTCCAAATTGTGTAATTTATTTTTAATTTAATTTAATTCAAATTTTGTGTTTTTTTTTAAATATTGACATTTTTTACTTATAATCAAGTTTTATTCAAGTACCTATTTTTATGTAATTTCTATTTGTGTGCTTGATAGCTGTATTTTTGTCTGTCAAATTGTTATTGTTGTTTTTTTTTGTATAACATGTAAAAGGCTCTGCCGTATAAAAATGTAAATAAATAAATAAATAAATAAATAAGATGGTAATACTCCCTTCAAGGCCGAAAACACCATCACACATATCTTATACTCCACTCGTTGCTTTACCTTTAACCAATGTAAGTTGTGCAAGAGAGGAGTAATATGCTCAAATCTTCGACCTCTCAGGAGAAGTCTTGCAGCAGCGTTGAATACAGCCTGGATCCTATTCAGCTGCACCATAGGAAGACCAAAGTACAGGCTGTTGCAATAATCCAGTCTGGAGACTACCAAGGCATTAACAAGCGTTCTTGCTGCATCTAGCGAAAGACAATCTCGGACTCTTCTTATCTGTCTCAGGCAATAGAAGCTAGAGCTCACCATCCCAGATATTTACATCTGATGATGGTTATCCAAAAATAATGCAATTTATCGTCCACAAAATTTAACGTCTTGATGGCCTAAGCGACTCTGGTTCATAATACACCGTTCCTAAATAACAAACGACAATTTTTTTTTTATGATTCATTCATTATTCTTATGGTTGTTCAGAATTTTACCTCCAAATCCGCAGCCACCGAATAGAGTCGTCCGTAAGAGCGTGTAAGTCTTGATGTTCTCCTTGGAAAGCGTGTGTGGGACACTCGTTTATCAGATGGTCAATAGTTTGTGTCATTCTACATATATTATACGCGCTGGTGAATCGATCCAACGATATTAAAGCAAATGAAATGTTATTCGAAGAATCGACCTCAACTGGACCAAAACTGTTTAATACACTCCATTCGTCGAACAGTGTGGATACAGCAGGATAGAGAGTTGTAGTGCTTAAAATGAAAACGATTATTAACCGATATGCAAACAGATATAAAAATCTAAAAATGTATGAAATAAAATTAAGTATAATGATACACAAACTAAACATTAACATTGGATATTGCGTTACAGAGAAAAAATATAATTAAAACAATAATAGGTATTGTAAAAGTGTTGGGGTGGATTAAAAAAATACCAAGAAGACGAGAGATAAAGTTGATAATAACAATAGTAGTTATTTTAATTGTTGTAATGATATCGTGAAAAGTAATTAAAGTTTGATAATAAGGAGGACACGGCTGAAACAAGGTTAGATAGCTAATTACCAAGAACTAACAAGTAAAAGAAATGGAAGCTACAGATAGTATCAATGCCATTTTAATATTATGTATATTTCTTGTTTGAATAAGAAAAAAATAGAAATTTAAAAATGTTAAAGAGAGGAAAAAATATCAGCTATTTTTTCTCGTATCTAACTTTTTAAAGGAGAGGAGAAAAACTCTATATAATAACTTGTGATTTTTATCAGTAAAATGCTGTTACTAATATAATAATGAAAAAGTATTTTACAAATTTAAAGTTGTTCGTGTAATGTTATGTATTTAGTACTCGCGTTGCTCATTACAGGCAGAGTTTTTATATAATTAATTTCGCACAATAATTATTCAATGATTATTCATTTTTTACATTAACTGACTTTGTACGTAGATATAATGATAAAATCGAATGATTTAAATTAAAACATTCATTTTTTTGGGACTTTCGTGTATTAAGCCTCACATCCAAATAAAAAGTTCAAAATTAAATCATAATTAAAAGAAAAGCGCTGTTCAATAATTGCACTTAACTTAACAATGTTACACACGTACGGATTGGCAGAGTCGATTATCAAGAGCTTTCGCTCTCATTATTAGGTAAATATAAGCTTTAAACCAAGAATTGTCAGTCAATAAATTGATATTACCGAAATCATATTTATCACAGTAAAGTTCTACTTATCAGTATAGGTAGACCAGTGTCTACTTGAAGCAATATGCCAATATTTTAATTTTATTTTTTTTCTTAAAAAAGATATATCTGGGTTTTTGTTATAAACCCAAATACAACCTTATACACCTTTCACAGTAAGCTAAAAGCTTGTGTCGTGAAAGGGGAGTTTGCCGGCACCTGGGATCGAACCCCGGACCCCTTGTTCACAAGGCCGAGACTCTACCTCCAGGCTACCGACGAATTAAAAATACATCCTCCATACCGCATCTCCTGAAGGTCAGGAAAAGGATGGAATACTAGCCTTATATGTCCCTGCACACTCTTTCTGCTTCCACCACAGTTATACAAATCTAAGTAGCATTTATAAGCTACTGGATCAGGTGTACCTACTAATTGAGAGAAATTTTACTAAAGAAACTTTTATGCAAAGTTACCAGATGCATGTAGGTACAGTTTATCATACAGAATTCTGAGCTGCACCAAAGACAACCGAATTAGGGGAAGAGACATAATTATACCTAAATGTAAAAAAATCTTATCCGTGTAATAACCAAACATCTCATTAGTGGGAGGATATACCTAAGCTGTGTATATTAAGTAAGTTGCATTTTAAAAATTAACAATTTTTTTGTAAAACTCCAAATTTATTTGTAACGATAAAAATATGGTTTGTTGTTTCACTATCACATTATGTTAGTGTAGCGGATTTTTACACTCGGTGTCTTTTCAAATAAAACTTAATTAATTAGTTTGATAATGACATAGAATTTCGAAACTCGGGTCACTGTAATAAAATGCTAGTTAGACTACAAACCGTATTTTGAATCGTTATTAATAATCACAAAATACACAACGATAGTTGCAGTTATATTATTTACGATATGAGATGGTTGGTTTCGACAGGATAACTTAACCAACCGTTTTTTTTAGCAAGAATGTTTAAAATCAATGCATAAAAATAATTTATACACATATGTATAATGCATACTTTAAAGTTATTACGAATTATAAAATAATGTACATGAATATGTTTTTAATAAGTTTTACATTATGTTCATTTTATGCAAATAATCTTATGTTTGAAATATTGAATAAAAATTCAATTTAAAATTGGACTCTATATTGTACTCAGTCACTAAAATAAAATTAAAAAGTCAACTACGTAGTATTCTTTTATACAAGATGATAATGCAATAATTACATTTAAGTAAGGAAGAAAGAAAGAGATTTAGAATGAATTGTGATGGTATTAATAATACAGTAAGTAATAATAAAATGTGGAGAGTCTGTAGGAGCCGTTATGGCAACATGGTGCCCGGGGGCATAGCATAGGAAAGGGAGAGATAGAGAGATAGCAGGATGATGGATAAGAAGACGTGCAAGGAGAGCAAAGATAATGCAGTAAGATGCAAGGAAATATTTTTTTGAAAATTACACTAAGAAACAATATCTTAAAACCAAATAATGGTCCTCATAATATATGTTTTTTCACAGAGTGTTAAAAATATAATAAAAATATAATTGAGTTTTTTTTTCTACTTTTTCTAGACTAGTTTAATTTTTTCTCCCTTTTTTTGAAAACGAGCTATCTATTTTCGAATCAAATTACTCCAATGGAGTTACTTTTTTAAAATTGTGAAATTCTTATTGATTTAATATTGCTTTTATATGAAGATGTATTATAAAAGAAAATTGACTATTTTCCCCTAGAAAGTATACGAAATTACGCGATAGATTTATATAAGTACATATAAAAAAGGCTGTATGTTTTTTTTGGATGTTTTCCCGGAGTGAAACATGTGTTATGGTAGGTTTCTGAATAAACTCTAGTTGTGTTACTACTGGCAGAAAGCTCACTACGACATTACACATAAAATATGTTAAAAAGAGCATTTAACCCAATAATTGGTTTATGGAAGGAATTTTGGAATGTCTGCCACCAAAAAATGATGAGTAATATTTCATCCAAAAGTCATGGTAAGCCCTGTGCCGGTAGGCATGGCGACGACACAAAACTGGAGGTTACCCGAAAACCTATCATAACATATAGTTTACTCCGGGAAAACATAAAAAAATGTATAGGTTAAAGGTTTTTTTAAAAGATTATCTATCCACTAATATTGCATCCTTTCTAGGGAAAAATAGTCAATATCTCTTACAAGCAAAAGTATTGACTGAATGCAATGAAGATACAAATTGTTCTCTATGTGTCATAAAAATAAAATATTCAAGATAAGTAGTAAAATACATCACCACTGTCATATTGAAAATGTTCAATACTCACCTAATGATCCCGTATGAATATAAATGCATTTTAGAGGAGAAGAAAAACTAAAAGAAAATAATGGAAGACTTCTATTTCGGATTGATAAGTCATAAAAAGTCGAATCGTATAAGAAAGCACGTCGAGAAAAGAATAGTCTTACTATAGTCATATGTGTCATATGTGAAAGTTGTATAAAGGAACTTATACTTATATCACTGAAAATATCACAAAGTAAGACGAAAAACCTTTAATAAGGGAAAAGTAGGAACATAAATTTAAAACTTTTTCAGTGCGAGCCACATCTATGTTTGGGCGCTATTGTCCGTGCCACTGCTGCTATCCACAAACATAGATGTGTTAGCCTATTTTGTCGAATATCTTTTCATAAAGAGGCATTTATTGACAACATTTGTTTGTAAAAATATATTTACATATATCTAATGATATCTTGTGGATATCTAGACATTTTTATTATTATAAAACTAAGAAATTTGATTTATAAATATAATGAAAAATCTTGTACGTTTTCGTCATTTAAAATACGCGCCATTATTTTGCGCAAGTGTATGTAAGTCTTGGAACCTTATCCAAAACATGAGGATTGTGGTTTTAGGTGCATAGTACTTAAAAATAAAACATACAAAGTATTTCTGACTGATATAAGAAAATGTTCATTATAAACTTGCATCCGTATTAGTTTTGCATTTTTATATTATGTGATATACATATCTCAGTTTTGAAATAAACAAACCTACATATTTTACATAAGTGACGGTACCAGAAGGTACCGTCACTTATGAATACTAGGTAAAACGATGCGTGATAGAGTGAAGAATTATGATATTAGAAGAATGAGCGGATGCAAGATGAGTGTTGTGGACAGAATGCACGTGAGTAAACTACGGTGGTTTGGCCTTGTTGAACGAATGAACGACGTAAGAATGACAAAGAGGATATACTTGTCTAAAAGAAAGGGTGTAAGAAAGCGCGGGCGTCCGAGAACCACGTGGCTTGATCACGTGGATCAAATTCTCAAGGACGGCCGCGTGTTGAGTAAGAGGAACCGACGTACGTGTATGAGAAACTGTATGAATGTGGAGAAAACGAAGGAAGTGTGTAAAGATAGATCTGTTTGGCTTTCCGTTCTCTCTGCCTAGCCCACTTGGGACACGACGTGAGGGTATAGATAAATAGATAGATAGATACCTACATATGCCTATGTTTACTAAATGAGCAAAAATGAGCATAATATAATAATTTTCGCTACACTAGTTAGAAGATGACAGTAAAAATTAAGGAAATTACTACTACACCATCATGGTATATACCTACCTCAAATGGGAAAACCAGTAGACCGTTTTCGTTCAATAAACATACAAACTGTTCTCTCGGTGTCAACAAAAAAACATGAAATTCAGGATAGGTAGCTTACCCCACCGCTGAATTTAAGACGCATTTTTTTGAACATTGCCTTTTACGGGACACTCGAAATCTACGGAAAGGAGTGAAAGACTTATTATTTGTCGAGTGCTCCACGGAATCAGAGGAATTCGCTTAATGTATTCAACATTTTAATTAAGCCAACAATAAAATGATGAACTAATCTAGTGGTAAACATGCTGTATCCCAAGTGACGTAAACAGAGAGAACAAAATGGCATATACCTAGATCTATTATTACATATTTCTTTCGCTCGTCTACATTCATACAATTTCTCATACACCCACGACAATTTCTCTTACTCAGCATACGGCTGATTATCTCTAACAAAATATCCAATATTGCATGTAGATTAATAAGTAAATATGTAAGGTTTTACGAACACTTTAATGCTAGCATAAAAAAGTGGGATACCAATTCTATTCTAGGAGACTCCATGGAATAATTTTAACCTAATTAAAGTAAACATTTGCTTAAGCTGTGAAGCACTCGGTAGATGATAGGTGTGAGTTTTCGAGTGTCTTGCAAAAAGCGGATATTCGAAAAAGAATACATTTCATGTCTTAAATTCGCGTTGAAGTATACTACCCAATACTAAATGTTTATTTTTTTATTGCATACAACCGGTCCGTTGGCTTCACCATTTATGTTAAACGCCGTAAAGATATGAATGGATGAATTACTATATTGTGGACCCAAAACATACTATTATTGTGATAAACCTTACTTTAAAATTATTTTACGTCATAAATTAAGACAATGCAATATGTCTTCGTCGGCTTTCTAGGATAAATGCGATAAAGATTGGAGACAACCATTAGGCACTGTGTCCCTTACGTTTACAACCGTAAGGTAATAAACCTTTTACACGGGAATACCATATGGCTTCAAAATTTCTGGAATCAATATTTATCAATAATAAAATTTGTTCTATGGGATCACACATATTTGTAAATAATATTATTATCTATTTAGTTGCATTTTAATATTCAAACGGGACGTTTCGTACTTTAATCTCGTAAAGAAATTTCGAATAGTGAATCTTTGTGAATTGTGTATAATAGAAAAAATATTTCTTTTGTTTTATTTTATGTACATCCGTAGTGTTATACTGTATTAGTTGAAAAATAATTAATTTTATAAATATTATTCTAACATTTCTCTATATGCGCGCTATTGTGAGTGTGTGTTATGACAGTGATTTTTTATGAAGTTTCAAATATCAGTTATCTATATAAAAGCATATTTCACTTAAAGTAAAAATTGTGCAACTTATAAATAGAGTGAACGATTTGTGCAAGTATCTGTAGAAGAATCGATTCAAAGCCGTTGATGGCTTCATATCTCTGATAGCGACAAAATGATGGGGTGAGTGTACGTATTAACTAAAATTTGTAATAGTGTTAGTGCATCATGGCGTGTCAAATGCTCTAAAATATGAGATAATTTATTTATTGAATTGCTTCAAATAAGTACATTATTTTGTTAATTTTAGTATATTACATAAAATTTTGATCTATTTGTAACATTATTCTGAGACTACGTGAGTGTGGGTTGTATATTTATAGAGAGGTATGAATTTCAAAAATAGGCTTCCAACCTATCGCAGTGGCTCAAAGATTTTAAAATTTATTTTGGCGCGTCCAAAGAGTTAAGAATATAATCACAAAGAAACGTCAGAAACCTTTTAGACATTAAGTTTATCGCGGTGAAATAAATGAACAGACAATTATTGTGGGTCAATATAGTAAGTATAAAAGAAATTGTGGGAAAAGTTTCAGAAGAAAAGGAATAAACGGCCTCTGAAAACCTTCCGAAGCCTCTCACTATGAGGAACACTATTTATATCTCGGGAAACGGAATTAAAAATATTGTGTTTAAACAACACAATAATTATGCTGGTAGGCTGGAATCATGGGAGGGAGCGAAACGGTAGATTCCTACTTTGTATAGCTCTGTCCCACTTCGACCACCGTTGTATATTGTGGTATTATGTACTTGTGCCTATTCTCCTATAGATTGTTTTTGACTTGGATTGTTTGCTGATTTTGTGACGAATATGATAAAAGGGTAAATGTATTTGATACTAAGCGTTGTGATGACGCATATTTCGTCCTGAGTATTGTTTGTGAAATGCATTTTATTGTTAAATCAAGGCATAAATCACTCGATTGCGGGTGCATTGCCGTAAAATGAAATAAGAAGAAGAGTCTAGATGACATTGCGATAGTTCAGTTTTTCATTGGATCACACATAGAATCACAAACAAAATTGAATTTACTTTATTATCAGCAACGCGGAAAGGTTTTGGAATTTAATTCATCATCAAATATTCATTAATTTTTACAGATATCGTCACATTTTTGACAGTCTGTTCAACTTATAAGTTGGGATGATATGAATATTCCACTAAAAATAAAATAAACAACTCATTGCATGCGCATGACATAATGTTGCGATTCTGTATTTATTTTCAAAATTTAATATAATAATCATAACACTTTATTATCACAATACGTTTGTACAAAAGGCGTACATATTGTCTTGAGGCAATGTTCTTTCTCTATTTCTTATTTTTCTATTCTTCCAGTAAATCTAATATCAAATTTACGACAAACTCATTTCCCGAAATATAATCAGTGGTTCTCGTATAATATTTGATGATGTCTACATTGTGAGGCAGATCTTAATCAAAAGCCAGAGAATTGAGACCTTCAATATAGAGTAAGTATTTTTATTAAAGATTCCTTATCTCAAGCTTCGGTACATACAAGAATACAATATAAAAACTTCAATACAGTACTAGTAGGTACAGGTATTATCTATAGGGAAGCTGATTATGTACTATTTATTTATTTTTACATCATCATTATCATTATATAAATTATAATAAAATAAATGTTTCCTAAAAAAAAAGCTATATTGCAATTGTGTTTTAAATAATTGTTTCCAGATAGCATCATAATGCTGGCACTAAGAGAAGTTTTTTATTTTATTAAAGCTTTGTCTCTGAATTATAATATATAAATTGGGTTATTTGACACTTAAATTATACGAAATATTTTAATTTAAATTGAACAAATAGGCAAAGTGTATAGGGTTGGTTTTAAGATACATATCTCAATCTATTATAATATTTATAAAATCGTCAACATCGGAAGGACCCGATAAGACACGTATAGAAGAAGATAACCGAAAATTAATTTTGATTACTTCCGTACTCTCCAGAGTTTTCTATTATGATGATTAACATGAGATGAACTCGATATTAATACTAGATATTGAATAAGGTAATTTTTCCATAAGTGTTATTCGTTGCATCGGAGTGTAATTATTCGAAAAATATTACGTATAAGACTAATCCTTAATTCAACGACAAAGTATGGCACCCATTTTGAATATAGATTGATGCAATGAATTTCATTTATATTCAATAAGTCAACTAACTACCGATGATGTATCTGCGAGGAGTTGTGATGGCAATGAAAAATACCACAGAGTTTGAGAAGTACTGAACCACCATGTGAAATGATAAAAATGTTACACCGACACAGTGAATGGCATTTAATATATTTATTTTCTAAAAATGACTTACATAATTATTACAAAATGATTCAAAAGTACTCAATATGTTGCAAAAATCTTACGTAACAAACATATTTAACGTCTCAAAAACATCTGAAGTTTGATCTACACTTTTCATTAAACTCATATTAAATAAAGAAAGACTACTATACTATACTATACCCTCACGCCATGTCCCAGGAGGGGTAGGCAGAGAGAACGGAACGCCATATAGATCTATCCTTACATACTTCTTTCGCTTCCTCTACATTCATCCAGTTTCTTATACATGCACGCCGATTTCTCTTACTCAGCACGCGTCCGTCCTTAAGAATTTGGTCCACGTGATCAAGCCACGTGGTTCTTGGACGTCCGCGCTTCCTCACACCCCTTCTTTCAGATAAGAAAGAAAGATATACAACCATATATGGTATACAACACAATAACTAAATCTACCTGAAAAAATATATATTCTTTAAATAAACAAAAAGGAAGTTGATTGTACTGCAAGGCAGGTAGACAGTCGTATTTATCAGAATCCCTATTATACCTCTCTACAGGACATCATCCCCTAACATCATATAGAGAATTTCTTCTATTCAATACAACATTATTATTATTATCAACAAATGTACTGTACATAAATGGAAACTTGCCCCTACAATTCAGCGAGACATCTTATTAAAGGTCTCCTCAACAACACTCAAGAACAAACAGTGACCGTTATGCACCCTAAACCCCCCTTTTAGTTAGAGCAAGTAGTTATTGCATACTACCTCGAAAGATAAACATAAACTTCAATACTTCCAGAAAATAATATGGACAGAAAACACTTTTCATCAATACAATTAAATTAAATATAGCAGTTTCAATACTAGAGGAGCTCAATGCTAAAGACGACTGGCAGTCCATTGCTCAAGATAGAAAGGCTTGGAGATCTATTGTTTCGGAGGCAAAGGTCCTACAAGGGCTGTTCGGCCATCGGAAGTAAAAGTAAAGTTTCAATACAGAGTTTATATAAGTGTGTTAAATATCTCTCGGAATTGAGCAGCCCTTCCACACTTTTATGTAAGTAAGTTCTTAATTTTACTTATAAAATAAACTTCCAAAGTTAAAAAGCAAGTATTCGTAAAACATCACACATTTGACATCTTCAATTATCCATGACAGTGTCTCCAATTGACTTTTTCACTGTATTGCTCTCTTTAGCAGCGTCCACACAGCTGGATGAAAACGTCTTCAATCATTCAGTGACAATTTAGAGCGTTCTCCAAACAAATATTCGAATGAATGCCTTTGTTACAAATATTTCTTCGAAGAATGCTCCGAATTGTCACCAAATGATGGAAGATTGATGTTTTCATCCAGCTATGTAGATGATGCTTTTAAGAAAGATATAGGCTAATTATAAAAAAAAAAACACTTTGTATGTATAGTCCAAATTATGTATATAGATTTTTAAAAGGATTATTCTTTATTCAAAATAATTAACATAATGAGATATTAGCAACATTAACTCATTGAATAAACATTTCGAACCTCTATGATTACAATCCTAAAATTAGGTTGTCAAAATCAAGTAACCGTTAACTATTTTCAAATCTAAAGTCGACGACTTCTATAGTCAAATTTGATGAGAAAGTTTTTATTACAAAAAAATATTTAAAAACAATATTTGAAGGCAAGTCTAAAATGATAGGAAAATAAAATTTGAGATGAAAAACAGAACAAATATCACTCAAAGTTATAATAAGCTTGTTACTAGAATGAGATAAATTCATAATAGAAAAAACCTGCAACATTTTTTTTATATAAACAATAACAAAAACATTCACATACCTTCTTGAGAATTTGACGTAGAATGTAATTTAGTAGATTCTTACCTGAAAACAAAGGAAAACAATTTGTTAGAATTTCAAATAATGTTTTTTTTATATATTTTAAATTATTGCTTAGAGAAAAAACTTTCTGACACATAAGTAAATATTAAAATGGTTATAAAATACTTGTAACTCAAAACACTACTTATTTTTTTATTATTATATAGGTTATTATGTGTTCTATTTAGAACTGTATGATGGCCCAGGAAACATTGAGATAAATTCAAGATATAAATTTTTTACTAATTATGTACATGTCACAGTTCGGAAAAGTTTGTTCAAAATTAATGCTAATTATAACAATGATGAAAAATTACAACTCACTTTTTTACACTGTTGCCTGATTCTAAATTGAGTTTTGAATAAAAGTGAGAGGATTCGCATAATTTGCTGTGATAAGTATAAATTCACAAAGAAAAAAGTATAAATTAAATCCGCCTAATTTTTCACAAAAACTGTTATAGGGAATTAATTTTACCCAAAACTTTGAAGAGTCATAATTCAGGATTGCAATTATGTTCGCATTTTTTATAGTAAACACAACAATAGAAATTTATTACTAAAATCCATGGCGGATAGGATATACATCTTCTTTTTTTAAGATATATCTGGGTTTTTTGTTATAAACCCAAATACAACCTTATACACCTTTCACAGTAAGCTACTAAAAGCTTGTGTTATGAAAGGGGAGTTTGCCGGAACCTGGTATCGAACCACGGACCCCTTGTTCACGAGGCCGAGACTGTAACTCCAGGTTACCGACGAACTCTAAATGGAATAATCCTAAGGCTTTAAATTAAACTAATAATAATGCATGTCCTCATGGAACTTTTGAGTAATCAGATTTTACTTCAAGTTTTATTAATGATAAAAACATAATTGTGTTTCATAATATTGCTCAAAAATTATTTTCATAATTAAATCCATACGATGCATGGTCAAATTTAAATATTCAATGGCTGGAAGTTCGTGGTAAGACGAGTGGTTAGTATGTGTGTGTGACCGGATGTAAGAAGCCACCCTAACCAGCGGAAATGAGAAGTATCATAATCATCGGAGAAGGAAGCTACGTGACGGACACCAGACAATGCGGTAACAACTAAATATTATAAACGTTAAATGTAAAAAACTAGTGCTACTACATATAATATCACGGCATATCCCACAAGTGGGGTAGCCAGAAGACCAGCTGCATGATGTGAACATGCAAGCTTTCCTCTCCGTGTCAATATAAAATCAAGGCATTCAGGATGGATGGCAAACCTCATCGCTGAATCTGGATGTGAAATGTCTTAATTTTTTCGAACATCTGTCTTTTATCTTATTACAGGACACTCGTAACCTTACGGAGAAGAGTGGGAGACCAATTATTTACCGTCTGCTCCACGGGATATGAAAAAAAACACGTTTGTTAAATAACTGTAAAGATGACTAATATTCTTTTCATTAGTTATATTACTATAATACAGGTATGTAATTACATCTATGAAATCTTTTTATAATGTGAAGATTTGTTTTTAATTATTTTGAATAAGAACTACAAACACAGTTCTTTCATTTGTTTTATTAAAATTCAAACGTGTTGACTGTAATGTGAAGAAAATTACATCACTCCAATGGATTTAACTTATGTTTCTCTTATTTTAATATTATTCTTGGAGATAGAGAAACGAAAAAAGCTTATTACAAATATTTTATTCATCATTACAACTTTCTCCATGACATTACAAATGCTTTAACATCACAAAATGCATTGAATTATACTGTATTTAGTAAATACATCGTCTACTTGTTCATTTATCATTCCGCCACTGACAGAGTCTATGTACCTTTTATTAGGTGGTAGGATATGGTAAACAACCGCAAGACAGGATGAGACTTCTGACCACCCGTGACCCTGGACCCCTACTGACTTCACATACACGACTGCGCTGCACTGTGAACTAAGCAGCAAGTTACTCCAGCTTACTATTTTAATATTACTGAATTTAATTAAATATAGAACCGACCTAATATATGGTTTAATTTACGATGTTTAAATACAACTTATCTTTTGCAGGTCACTGAAAAACAATCCTATCAATTTAAATTTCAATCCTATCAATCCTATCAATTTAAAAACAATCCTATCAATCCTATCAATTTAAATTCAAAACAATCCTAACAACTTATCTTTTGCAGGTCACCGAAAAACAATCCTATCAAATTTTTTTTTTTTTAAAGACATATCTGGGTTTGTTATAAACCCAAATACAACCTTATACACCTTTCACACTAAGCTAAAAGCTTGTGCCGTGAAAGGGGAGTTTGCCGGCACCTGGGATCGAACCACGGACCCCTTGTTCTGAAGGCCGAGACTCTATTTTTTTTAATGTGGATTTGGACACAACGCCCAGATGACAAAACCAATATTAGACAACTCGATTGGAGAACCATATATACATACATAATATTACATCGGGCTAATCGAAAAAATATGAGAAAGAAAAAAAATCGTTGCTTCTGCGATTTGCATTGAATATTTCTCGATTGGTAGACCTTATATCATGACTAGTGTTGTGGAATTCTCAAGAAATAATTTTTGGAGAAAAATACTGAGAAATTTCTCGGTAAATTTCTCGTAGTAGAGAATTTACGGAGATTTTTTTTTATTTTTTATTTAACAGTATAATAATAATAAATACTTTATTCAATCAATCAATAACAATGTACAAATGTTGAGACAATTTATCACCAATTTATTATGGAAACAAAAAAATGTTAGGTACCTACATAGAAAAAACTGCTAATAACTGATGAAAAATCTTGACGTTTGACATCCCACATGCCCATTTAAGTTTTAAAAAAAAAATGCAGGTAGGTACATAGAAGGAAAAAAGTGTTAATAACCTCTGATTTGGGCCTTAATCAGACCCACAATTTTTTGGATCTATCAGGTTGGCTGCGAAGTGTACTGGGCGAAAGGTTATAATACCGCTGAGAAAAATTATGGAGAGAAATTTCTCTTCCATCAGGGGAGAAATTCTCGGAGAAATTTCTCGTTCTCGAGAAATTTCTTTGGAGAATTTTCTCTTCTCACATCACTAATCATGACAGTGAGAATGGCAAAATTGGTAAACGTTGTTCATGGACAACGAAAGTGATCGCTTAAGCCAGCCTAAACCAATTCGTGAAAGTTGGGACATCTTTCTCACTTCTTTCGATTACATTTTGCACAACGTGACATTGTGTGAACATGATTTTGAATCTAGATGTCCGATTGGTTTTGATCATACCTTTATATCTTAAAACTACATAACAAAACATTTAAGAATTTTATAAAAATTTAAAATGTAGAATTATAATTTATCCCGTGGAGCACCCGGTAAAGAATTGGTCTCCCACTCTTCTGCGTAAGTTTTCGAGTGTCCTGTAAAAGGCAGATGTTCGAAAAAAATAAGACATTTAACATCTTAAATTCAGCGATGAGGCTTGCCACCCATCCTGAATGTCTTGATTTTATATTGGCACGAAGAGGACAGTGTGCATGTTTCTTACATGCAGCTGATCTGCTGGCTACCCCCCTTGTGGGATATGCCGTGATGGTATAGTATAGTATAGTAGTAATTATAACAAGAGCGAAAATATTGTGTAAACAATTCAGTATTTCAATAAAAATATAACGTTTTAATTATAACATTTATTCGATTCAATACAATTAAGTTATTAATTAATATTGATACCCTAGGGAGAGAGAGGGAATATAAAAATAACCTTTCATCGTATTTAATTATTGATCACAACACACATAATATTTATATCGCTACTTTATGTTTGTTAATCATTTTATGAAACACAATATCGTATATCACATTGCATAATACATTTTGTATAACGATCAAACAATAAAAAAGCAATATTAAGCATTAAATAAATAGTCTTTGTCATAAATATTTTAGTGCGTTCCTGTCAAGGCAAAGACTTTTAAGTAGATTACATTATCTCGAGGAAGTAAAAAGATTAACACAAATGGTTACATACTGCCCATGATCGATAAATGCAAAACCCCAGAGTTCTTAGCTATCCAGGTGGTAGCTAGATCGTCAAGATCGAAATACTTGAAGATACATTGTTTTGGAGTCAAAAGCTCTATAAAGGCTGTTCGATTATTGTAAGTATTTTTATGTATGGAATTATGTATTATTATTTTTTGTCTTAGTTACTCCTGTCTTGTTTGTGCTTACTTTTATGTACTTTTTATGTCTGTTATATATTTATACATGTTAAAGGCTAACGCCGTGTATTGAGATAAATAAAATAAAATAAATAAAATAAATCTTTATCGAATTCATACTCAAACTTCTTTATTGGAATTATACCTTTTTAATAACAAAATGTGTATTAACATACATTAATCCATAGGATTATCTATCACTAGAAGGATAGATTTTGGAAAACAATTCCTATACAAATTTTCATCCTTTTAATATTCGATATTTCAATTCAACACTTTTAAAGACCAGAGTGGCTCATAGCCAAAGGTGCCTATCCAACAATCGCAAAAAATTGTAGTTAGGCATATATTTCTTGATGTATCTAAATTATTTACTTATTTCAGAGATGTGTACTGTCATTAATGCTTACAATATAATATGATTAAATCACTGCTGACATAAGGCATCTTTGAAATAAGTAAATAATACAGATAAATCAAGAAATATATGCCCAACTACAAATTTTTGTGACTGTTGGATAGGCACCTTTGGCTCTGAGCCACTCTAATATTGGCGGGTGTCTCACGGTTTAATAGGTGGTCACTAAATATGTGTTTTATTTTTACTAATTTATTATACATAAAAGTTACTTATTTCTAATACATAAATATACATTTTTCAGTTTTGTAACACCAAGTTGTCATATATCTATAGTGAGTGAACTTTTGTGTTTTGTCCAAGCATTGTAATTATTTATTCAATGTAATATCATTGTCATATTTGTGAGTATTTCCTAAACGAAAAGCCGGATTCAAAACTAGTAAATAATAATAATAAATAATACATTAATTCTTTTAGTGTGTGTTCAATAATAAAAACAATATAAAAACTGTTAAGTTTAATTAACTATTACAACTGTCCGTAAAATAACTCATAATATCCGTTATTCCTCTGTTTCCGTAGAACAACAAAAAAAAACAACAATTCATCGCCATATTAATTAATAACAATAATAATAATAAATTATCGCCAACAATCAGCTGTTTCGTAGCCGTGTAGTAAAAATAGGAACTACTTGCGCCAACAGTAAATGCTTTACACAAAAAAATAATATACAAAAAAAATATACAACAAATTTCATTTATGATACTGGTTTATTTTTACGAAGACTGTTAAAAGATATTAGGTATTTATATTAATAGAGTTGTGTGAAATATTTCTATCCACAACGTTAAAAAAATGTTAATAACTATATTTTTGCTTTTCTTAAATAATTGATAAGAAAACGCTTACAAGTACTCTGTAAAACCTTCACTTATCTACTCAAAGTGCATCATAAGTATGAACTCAGCACAAAACATCAAATATTATCTCATTTTTTAAATGTAAACTCACAATCCATACAACATGTATAAGTGTTAGCTAAATACTATAATACATACATCAAATATTATCTCAGTTCGTAAAAATGGTGTCGAAGGATATATTCTTGCAAGGCTAGTGTGACTAAAACATTTGTTTTTTATATATTTTACAGTTATTTCATAATAAAGACTGACTGATTTAATTGTTTTTTTCCTTGACAATTCTATTCAAAATTATGAAATTATTAAAAACTGTGTGTTTACCTTAAAAAAATAACACTATTACACGTTATAAGCAATTTCTAATAAAATTCTCGTAAAACAATTAAATCAATTTATAATATGAGCTAAAAATCATAGACAAGTAATTAAAAATAAATAAAAGCGTAATTCATGTGGCGCAATACATTCCACATTGCTTCCAAACAATCAAGCTTGTCGGTCACGACGTGTTGGGTGTTGTGTACATTGTGAGTTATGAGGCCGATATGAATTATGACTCAATCAATTTTATTACTAAGGGGTGAGCCGCCGCGGCCGATCCGGCCATACATGACTTTGTATTATTATTATTGATAATACATTGAAAGCCCTATGCATTGTATGTATGGGTAGTAAAAATAAGAAAACCCCGTGTATACGAATAGCCATAAGACAGAAAAAGCTATAAGAAATAAAAACACTCGACCATAATGTCAGATACTAGCTGATAGAGTCATTTTGCTGAGAAAAATATAGAAAAAGACTTAGAATATTGAGTAACGTCCAGTATATTTTTAATTATGCACAGTAAAAAAAAACTATTAATGTACTCATAAGAAGAAATGACAACTTTTTAGATTTGAATATTATGATACGATACTAAACCATCACGGCACATCCCACCAACGGGGTAGCCAGCAGACCACCTACTTGTAATAAACAGACAAGCCGTGCTCTACGTGCCAACATAAAATTATGAAATTCAAGATAGGTGGCAAGCCTCATCGCTGAAATTGAGATCTAAAATTATTTTTTTTCGAACACCTGCCTTTTACTGGAGACTCGAAAACTTACAGAAAAGAGTGGGGGACCAATTCATTGCCAAGTCCTTAAAGCCTTATTTTTCACGGATTTAAATATTTCTTAGTAAGATTTGTAATGTCAAAAATATGTTCATTCACTTTGTCTTATGATGACATATGTAGTTCAGTCAAATGTTTTGTAAGCAAGTAGCAATTTAATATACAATCTATTAATAATCATCTAACCTTGAATTGAACTAGTCACCTCATGTTTAAAAACACGGTCTTGCAGCTACTTCTAACGCCAGTAAAAAAAGTAAAAAGATAATATGAAATGTTGTTTCGGTTTTCTCTCACTTATTTCTCTCTGGAGTTATTGTTTTGTATTGGATTGGACTATTTTATTACTGGTCATCATTCATAACATAACCTTTTATTATAGGTAGATATTTGAATTTTATTGAAAGAAATACGAGTTTATTGGAAGGCTTTTGTAAATAACAAAAAGTGAAATATTATGCGTTTTATTTTTGTTTAATGCTTCAATTTAACCAACACTTACATAAAATTTGTTACTAAAACTGGTCAATCAAATTGACGAATTTTAGTAATTTGTATAATTAACTTAAATACACCCCGAAATCACACAGCATCCAATATAGTTTCTTTAAAGAAACTCATTATTAAGTTTAGGGGCTGATAACCCAAAAAAACAGCACTGTCTGAAAATTAAGACCGTCAAACCCTACGACAACTATAATACATACCACACAAAACAATTACAATGAGCAAAACATGAAGATGAAGTAAGTTGGGAGGAACGAATGTGATATTTCTCGATAAAAAATCTGAAACCCTTCCGTCAGGCTGCGGATCATCTCAGCAACTTTAAGTTTATCACTTTTGTTTATAAAGAAATAAGCGATGCTTGACCGTTCTGAAAAAAAAGCCAAAAATGCTTTTTATCAGAATATTTTAAAGCTTGTTTCAAAGTATCGTAAATTTAACACAACCTGAAATTATAGCTTCGTACTCTAATACTTGTAGACATAATAAAATAAAAAAAAGTAATTCCACATGACACATCTATTTAGTAATGCAGGTGATAAAAATTCAACATAAGAAACTCATATAGAAATGTTTAGAATAATGAAAACATAATATTACAACATTTATATAGACAATTCACAGATCGAGCTAGTCTCAAACTAAGATATGAATTTGGTATAATGGGTACCAACGTGGCAATACACAAGGCACTAAACACACATGTATGGAACACCCAGACCCATTACAATTAAAAAGACATTATTTATTTTGCAATGAAC